>CM059426.1:155125834-155713797 GCA_030390025.1 Squalus acanthias | reverse complement strand
CCCTCCTTGGTTCCCTCTTCCCTCCCCGGTACCCTCTTCCCTCCCCGGTACCCTCTTCCCTCCCCGGTTCCCACTCCCCTCTTTCCCCCCCCCCCCCGCCCCCCGTTCCCTCTTCCCTCCCCATTTCTCCCCCCCCCCCTTCTAAGAAGACTACACTTGGTCATCACTACCTACGTGCAACATGACAAGAGATGGATTAGTATTTTATGAAGCCAAACAATTAAAGGCACATACTCATATATATTTTGAGGTACATTCCAGTACATATTT
Source organism: Squalus acanthias (assembly GCA_030390025.1). NCBI lineage: Eukaryota > Metazoa > Chordata > Chondrichthyes > Squaliformes > Squalidae > Squalus > Squalus acanthias. The sequence goes on along the minus strand of CM059426.1, from coordinate 155,713,527 downwards.
TATGAAGTCACTGCATATCCCTGACTGCATGGTGTCTGCTGGAGGAATGCATCGACACACCCAGGTTTCTTGACATGACTGTGCTTGCACTGGGAGTGTTATGGGCCAGAGGCTCAGGCAAGCTATTTAGCCAACTAAGAATAACATGACATGGCAAGAGTAGACAAACACAAGAGATACAGATGACTTTTACAGTGAACTTTAATTGATTCTAAAATCTTGTAAAAGCAAGAACAAGTATGAATAGTTGATACACAAGATTCAGTATGAATAAAGAAGTCCCAGTACTCCAGCTCTCTTCTAGGCACACCTCCAATGTTTTAGCTCTGCACCTTCCCTCTCACCAACTCATGTCCCAAGTGCTGCAGTTCTGTTACTTCTTAGTTATTTTATAAAGGGCCTTGCTCGTCCCAGTTCCAGGTGCCATGCCATTACTCATTCCAGCTACAAGCCCTACTCCCCAAATTTGGGACATTGTTGGGTGTTGCTGCAGACTGGGAGCCGGAGTTTTAAGCATGCAGAGAGATGTTTCAGGATCAGCTGATTTGCCAAGTGCTGGTTCTGTTTCTTCTGATAATTGAAGCAGGGGAACGTAGGATTACACAGGGGGAAGATCTGACCCTGACTGAGTTACCTGTATATTTTTTTGTGGGGGGGGGGGGGGGGGGGAACATTTCTTAAATGGGTGAATCCTCCTCAAATGCTGCCTCACTCTCTTTTCCTCTATCCTCTCCTGCTTCTCCACCTCCATCATAATAGCATACAAAGGCACTGGAAAATCCCATACCTGCTCCTAATCAGCTCTCACTGTGGGATGGGGAGCAAAATATTCCAAGCATCCATCAAACCCACAGGCTGTCAGAGACAATCCAAAGCTTTCTGGGCTGAAAGCAAAAGAAATTGCTGAAAAAATACAATCCCAGCTGCAGTCTTCCGACTCAAAAGTTCCTCACTTCCACTGTCTCAACTGATTCTAGCAAAAGATGTTTCCCATTCTAACTTTCCCCTAGTGCAGTGTGAGTGTAACTTCCAGAAATCCATGGCACCAGTGTCACTGGCCCTCATTTAAATATATTTTAGGTGGTGGCTCCATAGGCAGGAAGGGTCAACATGAATTTGGGTCCATAATTTTTAGGGTGAAGGCCGGCTGAAAATGCTTTCTGCCCCGAGTTGCAACCCGCAAAAAAGATTTGCCCCAATTTTAGGCGCCCGAAATGCCAAAAACAGTACAGACTGGCAGGGTCTATATGCTTAAGTCCTGGAGTGTGGCTTGAACCTTGTGACTAAGAGGTTTGAGTGTTATGAACTGAGCCTCCACTTGGACTCCTTGCTGTCACAGTTGTGGAATTTAATCCCCAAAGCAACAGTAAAATATCTAGAATACCATTTATTAAAAATGGAATTTGGCTTATTCAGTCACGAGCAGCTAGAAATCGGTTTGCCCCCAAAAATGGGCATGGGATTGCGATAATCGATCAACCCGCGCCCGTTCATGGGAATGCAGGCAGCACGCTAACTTCATGCTGCCTGCTCATTTCCATTATTGTGGCGTGCAGCCCAGTGCTGAATGCTCAGCAGGAGGCCCAAGTTCATGCGAGGCTAGCTCCAATTAAAGACAGCCTGCACTTCTTAAAGACAGCCTGCACTTCTTAAAGGGGAGGTGCATTCTGCCTGCAGCAGGTGATTCAACTGGCTGGGGAACAGAGTCCGAGCAACAAAAAGGACTACTGATGTTACAACAGGGGAGAGAGTGTGCTCCAAGGTTCTCCGATGCAGCCCTGGAGGCCTTGGTGCAGCAGGTGTACACGAGAAGAGAGGTCCTGTTTCCACAGGGGGCCAGGAGGCCCTCCAGGCAAATGCGCAAAAGGCATTGGGAGCAGATAGCCGTCGTGGTGAATGACAGCAGTATAGACACAAGGACCTGGACTCAGTGCAGGAAGAAGTTTAATGACCACACACGAGTAGTCAAGGTCAATGAATTCATCTTCAAATGCCATATCCTACCATCTGCACCACGAGCCTCACACACTACTCAATGCACCACAACCCCATCACTCACCTACCAACAATCTCTACCAAACATGACTCATACCTCACATTGATAGCTTCACCTCACCCTCACACACTTACCACTGCTGCAAGCCCCACATCTCACAGCTTGCACACACTGTCAGCTAATCAACCATAACAGGCATATCACCCAAACACATTGCACCACACTCACTGACACACTTCCCTTTCTCTTGCAGGACAAGGTAACTCACAACTGGAGGCAACAGGACCTAACCGGTGGGGGACAGGCGCACCTGCATCATCTAATCCGGATGGAAAAGACGGTGCTGGCCATTATTGGGAGGGCCATTGCTGAGCCCGTGGCCAGTGGCGGGGCTGAAACAATACAAGATGACGGTATCCTCATACATAATCCACCTTCTCACATTCCACTTCCCCCTCATCCCACAATCTCTTCTGATTTACAAGCTGCAGATGGTGTAAGCATGCACCTCTTACTTTCCGCCCCCCTCCCGAACACCACAACCTTACCCTTGTGCCTTTCTCCTTTCAGCCAAGAACTGCCACCTAGCCAGGCACTGGTGAAGGAGCAGGAAATAGAAGAGCACCAAGGCACTGACACTCTGCGTACTTTAGAGGACAGCTTAGACACGAGATCTGCACGTGCTGACCCACCGGGCACAAGTGGCCTGCAACCAGAGCAGGGGGAAAGGGTAGCACAGGTACCAGCTCCCCAGAGGGCGAGGTCGCACAGAAGTTCTGCTGCAGAGGACTCAGATGAGGACTTCGATGGGGCAGCCTACAGAAGAACGCTGATGAGCATGCTCAATGAAATGCTTGGTGCGTTGGCAGGCCTGCCAGAAAGCCTGAGTGCAGTGTCAAGGAGCATGGAGGAGTCCAGCACCAACCTTGCACAGGACTTTGCGCAGAGCTTGGAGCCCATGATTTTCAGCATGGAAGTGATGGGCAACTCTATTAGCGTCTGATGGCCAATGTCTCAGCTTCCATTGCAGCACAACGTCTGAGTGCTGCAGACTTCTGTCATGAAAGCTCAGACTGCTCTCATGCAGGCTCAGCTTTCTGCCATGCAATATCAGACTGCCGCCTTGATGTTATCGGAAACATGCCATAGACACACCTATTGTTATAAAGCAGCAGATTTTCTGACTCACTATGAGCAACATCATGAGAAGTCTGATGATAAATAAACAAAACTGCACAACAAAGAGAATGAAACATCCCAAAAGTTTCAAAACTTACAGGTGATTTCTAAATCACAAACCAGAAGCTCTATCACACTAACTCTAGCAAATGGACACAAGCAGGTGTGGCTTTGGGGTTACTTTTTGGCTGATGTGAGCAAGAAGTAAGCGACAAGAATGCCTGTAACTAAATTAATGATAACTGTTTATATGGTAAAATCCAAGTATAAATGCTTACATAGGACGTTTCAATGTTAAATGTTGACATAAAAGTGCAAATAAAATAATGACAACAGGAAATAAGGTTTTGTGGACAGGAAGAGCCCACATGCATGTGGTTTTTAATAATAAACCTAAATTTCCTATGGCATTATGCACAGTATGTCAGAGAATAAGGTCTCTCTCTTGCCTGTCTCTGCTGTCTGTTGCTGTTTCTACTCTTCTGCTTGTCTCTCTTTCTCTTTGCTTCTGCTCATCTTTCCCTGACACTTTTTGTCTCTCCCTCTTGTTTTTTTTAAATTTCTTCTTTCCCTTTGGCTCGAAGATGGTGGGTGATATGACGTATGTGCGGCAGGGAAAGGAGACACCAAGCTGCATACAGGGTGGGGTGACAGAGTTTCATGTGGTCTCAGTGGCTCCTTTCTCATTCCCTCTCCATTAGTTGTGTTTATCCCCACCTTCTTCTTTCGCATCCCCACCCTTCACCTTCCCACTTTCTCCTCCCCTTCCCTTCCTACCACCCCCATATTCCCATTAGTACTCTTCCTTTTTCAATATTCACTCAATCCTTGTATCCTCCCCTCCCCTTAGCTCTTAATTGATATCATTTAAGCTCTTGCACTGAAGTTATCATCTCTGACGTTATCAAGCTTGCAGGAACACACCCTTTTTATGGGGTAATTGAGGTTGTAAACATTCCAACAATTCCAAGTAATAATTCTGTTGGAATTTACTAAGTTCCTCAGTTACATAATCTTGGCAATAGCTGGAAATACTCCCCTTCTCCTAGGCAATGAAGCTGAGGCAAAAAGAACATCTTCAGGCTTTGAAAATCCAGCTGAGTTGAGCAGTTCCCTCTCAAGGTGACTCTTTTTGAATATAGACAAAAGAACTGAACTGAGGCGGTGTATACAAGTGAGTTGTCACAGAGGAACATCCTGCGCTTATTGCAAACTATCACAAGTTTGCTTTTCCTTGTCTCAGTCATCATGGTAGGTTGAAAGTTTTGCTTCCTTGCCTCTTGTTTACAAGGATTTCCTGTGTCAGATTTCTGTAAGACCATAGTTTGAATTATAAGTTGCTTGTATTTCTCCCATACTGCAGTATGAAAGTACATGCTAAGCAAGCAGTGGGCTGTTTCTCCACTGCCAAGACTGCACAGGATAAGCTTCTACTAGTGCTTAGATGGTTCAGCCCAATATACTGTGAAGTGACACATTGCAGCATGCCGACTTGCAGCAAGTACTTGGCATTGAAAGCTGCCTTTTAGCTCACCACCGCAGCATTCTTCTGGTCAGCCATTTTCTTCCTGACCTGTATCCAGGGTCTGCTGTGTACTGTGGAGGAGATTTTCCTGGGTGTGTGCCCAGGTACCATGATTCACCAGTGAATATTGGAAAATCATGGGAGTGGGTTCCTTTACAGTTGCGCTCTGAGATCCATCCGATTTTCCTATATTTGCTGTGCACAGGCGATCCTCTGTACCTGAGCACAGACCCAAGAAATCCTGAGTTTTTGCTCTTTCAAAAATCTGCTCTCAAGCTTGCTGGACCAGTGCTTTTTGGGAGGGTGTCCTTCTGTACTATATAGGGCAACCCTCACTTCCGAAGTAACCACTTCCATCGCTTTGTCATCAAAACTGGCCATTTGTTCTTTTGGCACCTACATTTTTCAGAAAAATAATGGGAGTAAACTCCTGACCTCTCTTCTGTGCAAATAGAGGTTTAAATGTCTCGGTAAACAATTTTAATCAGTTCTGCAGCTCCACTGGTCACAGGAAATTGCACAATTTATGCTTGCAGCAAAAAGGCAGCAGTATCAGGGGGTTGATGAACATGGGAGAATTCTCCCCAAAACCTTTAGAGGGAAAAATTCGGTTGATTTGCGCCTGGGGTGCTAACGGGGCACAAAGCAACTAGCGTCCGGGCGCGGCGCCGCCAACGCCTCCCGCGAAATTCAGTGGGAGGTTAGTGGCGGTGGTAACCGTTAGCGCCCTGCGGCGCTGCGCCTCCGGCGATGACATCATCACCGTGAGCAGCGCCCCGGCTGCGATCTTCGGTAGCGCCCCCTGACTTACCGCCGGACATAGGGTCAGGGGGGCCTACCTGCAGCCGGGGCGATGCAAATTAAAGGGGAGGTGCTGGGCGGCCATTTTTGTTGCTGGCCGCCTGCCAGCACTTGCCCCCTCTGCCGTCCCCGGCCTCCACTCCAGCCCCCACACAGGGTGCCGGCTGTGCGGTTTCTTGCTACAAACTCACTCCCAAGTTAAAATCCCCACAAAGTCCCGAACAGACAAATGATCTAATCAGAGTCTCAAAAAAGAGGCGCACCTCAGTATGAAATCACTCTGCGTAGGCCTCATGATTGAGCAGCTTCTACCCAAGAACTGGTCAGGACATGCTTCACTGTCAGACAGGACATGCTTCACTGTCAGACAGGACATGCTTCACTGTCAGACAGGACATGCTTCACTGTCAGACAGGACATTCCTCAAAAATTTACAGCTTGAAAACCATAGTATGATCCTCTGAAGTGTAAAAGGACTTGTTGCATAAAAAGTAGTAAAAACAGATAACATGTTTACGGCCTTCACTTACTGAGGTGGCATTTTGTTTGAAAAGTCACATTTGAATATTGAGTGAAAAAATAATGATGATAATACAATGACGGCTGGGAGCAGCGGTGGGGGGGGTTGTCCGATAGTGCACGGGGAACCCAGAAGTCTGGGTTTCCCCTCATGCTGTGGAGATTTAACTCCACAGCATGCGTCTTCTCTCGGTGACAGTTTCCCTGCCCAGAAGTTAGCCTGATTGACAGGCCTGGCTTCTAGCCGGGCGGGCAGTACTCCGGAGGAGGTCGCAGGACCAGGTGGTTCCGATCCCGACCCCGGGGAGGGTGGGGGGGTGATTCCCGATACCAAAGGAGGGTTCGGTCCCCGACCCTGGTGGTGGTCCGATCCCAAGGAGGGACCGATACCCGATGGCGAGGGGGGGGGGGGGGGCGGGGCGGGGAGTGGGGTCCAATCCCAAGGGGGCCTGATCCACAACCCTAGCGGGGGGGGGGGGGAGAGGTTTGCATTTGGGGGATCTGATGGTGGGGTGCTGGGTGGAAGCACTCCTGCTCCTCCTGGCCCACAAGGAGTCCTCCCTGAGGCTGTCCTCGCCTCAATGCAGCTGTTGGGTTTCCCAAAGCTGGCCGGCCACAGTAAAACCTGCTAAGCAGGTTAAATCCAAGGCTTCCAGCCTCAAACATATTTAAAATGCCAACCTGCCCGCCCCTTGTCCCACCTCAGTAAAACCAGCTTGCAATTTTTGCCCATTTAACCCCCCACCTGCTCACCCATGTTAAAATACCCCCCAATGTGTCTTTATTATGTGCTGACATCCAATATAAACAATATTCAATGTGCACTGCCGTACTGGATGAGCTGAGATGAATTGGAAGGCAGATTTCTACATCTAGTCACAATTATTTCCGAACACTATATTATGATGAAGTTTGATGTGGTCCCTGGATGATGCAGCGTCCTTTTATATCTGGGTCCTAGATCAAAGCTAACCAGCACTGATGACATGAAAGACTCATCTCTGTAAAAGTCATAGATGGGGTACATTTGGTCAGTTGCAACTCAGTTCCTTTTATGCTTGTGCGCGCAGCATAAAATTCCCCAAATTGCGGCCTTAATATAGCCATTAAATTAGTCTTATTCATACTGGGCCAAAAATTCGGCCCTTGCCGGGTGAGTACGCACTGTGTACTCACCCGTAAGGCGTCCTGAAGTGCCGGTTTCCTGCATGCACTGCGCATGCGCGGGAAACTGGAACTTCCGGTCTGGTGAAGGGGGCGGTTCATAGGTGAACCGCGTGCGCGGTAGAGGCTGTGCGCACGCAGCAAACTTAGGTTTTTTTCAGGTTTCTACGGGAGGGTAAGTATTGAAGAACCTGCGCTTTTAAAAAGACTCATAGTAACTTTACCTGAAGAAGGGGCGATCGATAGCTCCGAAAGCTTGTAATTTTAAATAAATCTGTTGGACTATAACCTGGTGTTGTGCGACTTCTCATTTTTAAAAAGGAGGCGCAGGACCCGTTTTCAACAAGGTAAGTGGTTAATTAATTATAATTTTAAAAATTTTTCAACAGGTTTATCTTTTTTAGATACTTTAAAGAAAGGTAAGTTTATTTTTAGCACTCTTAAAAAGTATTTTAATTTTTTCAAAAATTAAAATTTTTGTTTAAAGTAGTTAATTTATTTAACTTATAGTTATTTTATAAATGTGATGGTTTTTTAAAAATTTATTTTAAGTTTAGCTGTTCTTTTGGGGCCGATTTCAATTCATAGATTTGACAGGTCTTCCTGTCAAATCTATGAATGAAAGATGGTCTGCTGCCATTGGCTCTCCATGGCCCACGTGATCCCAGGGGACGCATCGCACTAACTACGCCCCTGGGACACGCAAGCACTGCGCGCCGGCACTTGGAGCAGGCCCAGCAGCTGAAGTTTCCGTGGGCCCAGAGGTCAACGGCAGGCGCGGTAGGTAAGTGCGCGCGTGATCCTTACCCTCGCGGCAAGCCGGAGAGGCGAATTTCAGGGCCACTGTCTTTATAGGTACTTTTACACTGATCTTATTCTTGCTTACCAGATACACTGTATATTGCAACCCCCAGGTTACGATAATTATGATTAAACCCCATGGGGGAAAAATTCAGTTGGTTGCGCCTCCCGTTAGCGCCTTAAGAGGGCGCTAATGGGGCGCAAAGAGTCGAGCGCCCGGGCGCGGCGATGTTTGCGCCGCTCGTGAAATTAACTAGACATTTTGCGGCGGCGCTAAACACTACCACCACGATCTCCTGCGCCGGCAGATCGTGACGTCAGTCGAGTGTGCAACGCTCCGGTATCGCCCCGGAGCGGATATTGAGTGGCGCCCCCTGCCTTACCGCCTGCCGCTAGCAACGACAGGTTGAGGGGAGCGTTTTGCAGTCAGGAAGGGACTGGAGGAGCGCTATTTAAAGGTGACCGCTTCCTGCCTTTTATTGTTGGTGACATTTTAGAACCACGCATTCTGAGAGAGAGAGAGAGAGACTTCTGGAGAGATTCAACGCTGTGTGAAGGAGTTTTGGGTACTGAGCAGCACTTCGCAGGTTCATTTTGATTTGCCCTTCCTTGTAACGATTTAGAAGAGACTGTGGGGGCTGCACTCTGAGCTCTTTCCCTGGTACTCTTCATTGTTCTTTCCAGCAGATTTGATGTGCAGGTCTCTCCAGGCCGAGATTCAAGGCTGCAATGAGCAGGATGTGGATGGAAAGCAAGATCAACCCTCCCCTTTAAGAACTGGCCCGCGCCATTGTGTCTGTGTTCCATTGCTGACTGACATCACATGAGCTTCGCCAGTGCTCTGAGGTAGCGCCTCGCTCCTCGGCCTTTGCGCCTTAAGACAGGTGTGAAGCGCCTGATTTAGCGCTCCAATCACCTCCAGGGGCGATAAAAGTCAAGTTTGCAGTCGGTGGCGATAATTAACGCCAGGTGCTAATCTTGGCGCCCGGACAATAATTGCGCCCCAAATGGGGCGATACTGAATTTCTCCCCCTTAATTTTTATTAAAATGGACAAATTTCACACTGCACAAAATTAATATTAGTTTTGCAGGCCCTCAACATTTGTTTAGCTGTCATTTACAAGGCACAAGTAAGGAGTGTGATAGAATACTCTCACTTGCCTGGATGAGTGCAGCTCTAACAACACTCAAGAAGGTCGACACCATCCAGGACAAAGCAGCCCTGCTTGATTGGCACCCCATCCACCACCATAAACATTCACTCCCTCCACCACCGGTGTACCATGGCTGCAGTGTGTACCATCTACAAGATGCACTGCAGCAACTCGTCAAGACTTCTTCAGCAGCACCTCCCAAACCCGCGACCTCTTCCACCTAGGTCAAGGGCAACAGGCGCATGGGAGCACCCCACCACCACCTCCAAGTTCCCTTCCAAGTCACACACCATCCTGACTTAGAAGTATATCGCTGATCCTTCATCGTCACTGGGTCAAAATCCTGGAACTCCCTCCCTAACAGCACTGTGGGAATACCTTCACCACACGGACGGCAGCGGTTCAAGAAGGCGGCTCACCACCACCTTCTCAAGGGCAATTAGGGATGGGCAATAAATGCTGGCCTTGCCAGCGATGCCCACATCCCACAAACGAATTAAAAAAAAAATTGTAATAACGTTGTCAAAACCCCAATTACACCTAATCCCTTTGGGTCTAGCTTTTAGTGGGGAATTTAACAGCGTACTTACTGTGGAAGAGCAGAAGTTTTTGTCAGTTTCAATGATTTGGCTGATTACACAGATTGTCGGCTCTGTGGGGACGGAAGCACAGTGTAGCCTGTTCTGGAGTTGTCAATGGAGACGCATGCGGAAATCCCGAAGTTGTGGTCAGTTTCAAAGGTGGAATGACGGCGAACGCTGTCAGTTCGCCGTCACTCTGACCACAAATTCCGGGCCTATGTGTTCAAATCTCTGGAATGGGGCTTAAACCTTCTGACGCAGAGGTAAGATTGCTATCACTAAGCTAAGGCTGATACCTCGAAACACAAAGAATTAATTTAGAATCATTGTCATTCCTTGATTGTTTTATCAGGTGTTCTTTCTGTAGTCTTTCAGGAGTTCCATTGTTTGCACGACTGCCTGTTTGCTACAAATATATTTATAAAAACCTTTCACGTTGTGTTTTATTGCCCAGCAATCCTAATCTTGTTGTCTATGTTGGCTATCCTGACCAGTTTCATAGCCTCCATAACCTTATTCTCATACCCCTTCTTGTCCTCTAGTCTATGCACGGCTTTATACTTGAGAAAGGCCCTTTTTTTGTATTGTCCTTTTTGCACCAGCACAGCAAAAGGTTAAGGGGTAGAAATTAGGTCGCGCCCCATTTGGGGCGCAAATATCGTCCGGACGCAAATATTAGCGCCTGGCGCTAATTATCGGCACTGACAGGAAACTTCACTTTTACCGCCCTGGGAGGTTAGTGGAGCGCTAAAGCAGGCGCTGCACACCTCTCTTAAGGCGCAAAGGCCAAGGAGTGAGGCGCTAACTCAGCGCACGAGCGCAGCGCAGCTGCTGCCAGTTAGCGAGGGAGCACAGACACACTGGCGCCGGACACTTCTTAAAGCGGGGGGGGCCACTTGCTCCCCAGCCACACCCTGCTCATTGCAGCCTTGAATCTCGGCCTGGAGAGACCTGTGAATGCATTTTGCTGCCAAGCATGGAGAGGGTGAGAGAAAGCGCTCATCGCTTCACCGAGCGGGCCTTGGATGCTCTGGTTGACGCAGTGGAGCGCAGACGATGTATGCTGTTCCCTGAGAGTGGCAGGAGGCCTTTGCCACGCGAGTTCAGAAGAGTGTGGAGGGAGGTGGCTCAGAGCGTCTCCTCCAGGAGCATGGTGCCCAGGACCCATACTCAATGCCGCAAAAAGTTCAACGACCTCACTCGGGTCGTCAGGGTGAGTGGCTTTTTCTCAATACCTCTCCATCCCTCCATCTTAACCTCACTCTATGGCCAGAGGGTCTTAAAACCCCAATGCACAACACTCATCCAACACCTATGGCCCTTTCATCAAACACACACACACATTCTACACTTTGCATACAGTAAGGGCTATTCACCTATGGGAGGCACATCAGGCAAGACCATGGCTGTATATTGTAAGGGCTATTCACCTATGGGAGGCACATCAGGCAAGACCATGGCTGTATATTGTAAGGGCTATTCACCTATGGGAGGCACATCAGGCAAGACCATGGCTGTATATTGTAAGGGCTATTCACCTATGGGAGGCACATCAGGCAAGACCATGGCTGTATATTTACTCAGATGCTGTCCTTTTTCTTGCAGGCTAAGCTGGCTCATAATCGGAGACAGCAGCAACGGACGGGTGGAGGGCGGCTTCAGCTGCAACCCCTCAGCGATCTGGAGGAGCGCGTCCACAGGATTGTGGCAAGCCGGGTGATCGGTCCCGTCGCCACTGGAGACGCCGACCCCGTTGTGGACAGCAATGGTAAGGTCATCACCTTTTTGTCCTCTGTCCTTCCACTTGTCCCTCACAATACCAGCCTTTGACACTTTCAATCCAACTTGCTAACTCGCTGCACTTATTCCTCCCTTACTGCCACCCTGTCCTCACGCTAAAGCCACTCTTGTACCTCCCTGCTTTCAGATGGTGATTCACCAGCTGAGGAGACGGGCCCTGAAGCTGCCACTGGGAGTGATGCTGCAGCTGAGGAGGAAGAGGAAGCCAGAGCATCAGTGCCACCCTCTCCCGAGGAAGCCCATGCCCACACTGGGAACACGCCTTCCCCAGGAGGGGAGCAGGGGGGAAGGGGCTGATGATGGTGAAGCTCCAGGACCCAGCGGGCTGCAGCAACGCCATGGGGGGGGTAGGGAAGAACGGGGGCCTTCTCCCCAGAGGGAGAGTATGCCAGACACTCCTACTGCAATGGACGCAGAGGAGGAGCGGCTGATTGCAGAAATGAACACCCAGGCGGTGGGCATGCACACTGAGCTCATGGGTGCAGTGGGAAGGGTGCCCGATTGCATTGAGTCACTGGCAAGGAGTGTGGAGCACTTCGCTGTAGCACAGGCGGATGCCACACTAACGCTTAGTGCTGCAATTCAGTCACTGGCTGCCGTGATCCCACCTCTGACTGCTCTCATACAGACTCAGATGGAGGCCACGCGAGCACAGACTGCTGCCAACCTCGATGGTTCGTGCACATGTCCCCGGGGCTGTCACCGCACCGCAGCAGGCCAGCAATCTGTTCTCCGGCAAATTGCTCCGGATGCTGAAGTGCTGCCCCGTGGGAGTGCCAGTGTGTCGGGCGAGCAGGGAGTTGCTGGCCTCTCTCACGATGACAGCATTCCTGCTGCCAACACTGTCACTTCTCCACTGCACTTGCCACCGCCTGTAGGACAGACTGCTGCCGCCCATGCAGAGTTGGTGCAGTCTGCAGCCGGGCCCTCCAGGCCCAGAAGTGGTCGAGGCCGTCCTTCAGGGGCATCTGCAGTGTCAGGGTCTGACGAGCAGCAGCCTTCCACCAGCCTTGCTGCAGCCACTGAGGTCCCATTACGGAGGAGCAGTAGGGTTAGAAGGGGGGAAGTGCACAAGGGAAGGAGATCACCCTCGAAGGGCAAAAAGTAGGAGGTGTGCCAAAATGCTTGTCATTTTTTTATTAAAGGCCGAGGTTCGTGGTCCAACTTTTGTTTAGTGTTTTGGACATTATCTCCAGGTTGTGAGAACCAGTTATGTTATTGACTGTTTTTTTGTGTTTATTTCTATGAGTTTGTCATGAGGAATTGACACACACAGAGTTTGTAAAATAAATAAGTTTCTGTATTCAAAATATACATGGCTGGTGGTTGGAATTATTGGTGCCTTGGCCGGCTTAGGGGTTGCGTGCTGGGTTGATTAGTGTTGGTAGCAATGGCAGGGGCCCTAGAAGCGGCTTGCTATTAGTCGTTGACGGACGGCCCTTGCAGTTTGACCATTGTGGGCCGCCCTCCTGCCTTGGTGCTGCTGATGATCATCGTCCTCGTCCTCTTCCTCCTCTCCTCCTCCTCCTCTGGTGGTGCTACAAGGCCTGGTGGCATTGGCTGGGTCCTGAGGATTGCCATGTTGTGCAACATGCAGCACACGACTACGAAGTTCGAAACTTGCTCAGGCGAGTACTGCAGGGCTCCTCCGGAATGGTCCAGACAGCGGAACCGTTGTTTCAGCACGCCGATTGTGCGCTCAATAATGTTCCTGGTTGCTTGATGGCTTTCATTGTACCGCAGCTCAGCACGGGTGTTTGGCGTACGGAGCGGTGTCATCAGCCAGGTGCTCAATGCGTACCCCTTGTCCCCCAGAAGCCAACCAACTGGCTGATGCGGTGCCTCGAAAACTTCTGCCACAGTAGTCTGGCGCAGGATGAAAGCATCGTGGCAGCTGCCCGGATAGTGGGCATTGACAGCGAGTATCACCTGTCTGTGGTCACAGACCAACTGCACATTCAAGGAATGGAACCCCTTTCTGTTCCTGAATTCCTCTGCATTCTCTCGCGGAGCACGCAAAGCCACATGCGTGCAGTCAATGGCGCCCTGCACCATGGGGAAGCCCGCTACCCTCGCAAAGCCCAGAGCACGGTCACGCTGCTTGTCTGGGGTCATAGGGAAAGAGATGAAGTCTCGTCTCCTTCTGAAGAGGGCATTGGTGACCTGCCGGATGCAGCGATGCACCGCAAACTGGGAGATATTGGCGAGGTCCCCAACAGCAGCTTGGAATGAGCCAGTGGCGTAGAAGTTCAAAGCCACTGTGACCTTCACTGCCACCGACAGAGACGTCCTGGACCTCAGCTGAGGCTGCAGATCTGGCTGCAGCAGGTGGCAGAGCTCAGTGACCACCTCCTTGCTGAATCGCAGCCTTCGCAAACACAGCTCCTCGGACATATGGATGTAGGAGAGCTGTTCACGATATACCCTGGGAGGGTAAGCTCTCCTGTACATGCGCCTGATGGCCCTCCTCCGTCTGGCCATCATTGCCACTCTCTGTCTGCGTCTTGGTATCCTCCGATTCAGCTGGAGCAGGACGACGCCCCCAATCATTGCAGCCCCCATATTCTCTTTGCCAGAAAAGTAATGAGGTACAGCAACTAAAGTAGCAACAAAGTTAGGATGAATAGGCAAAACTACCTCACAAAGCGTTGAGTCAATGTAGAAGTCTCTCTCTCTCTCCGAATCTCTCTCTCTCTCAGAACGAGTGGTGCATAAATGTCGACCACAGAAAAAGACAGGAAGAGGCCCCCTTTAAATAGCGCCCCCCCCAGCCCCACACCGATTGATAACGTTCCAGTCTTCCGGTCGTTGGAAGCGCCAGGCGGTAAGGCAGGGGGCGCCACTCAATTTCCGCTCCGGGGCGCCCCAAGGGCGTTGCACCATGGAATGACGTCACAATCTGCGCGCGCAGGTGGTCGCAGCGGTAAGTTTTAGCGCCGCCGCACAATCTCAAGTTAAGTTCTCGAGCGGCGCAAACATCGCTGCGCCCGGGCGTTAGCGGCTTAACGCCCCATTAGCGCCCTCTTAAGGCACTAACGGGAGGCGCAACCAAGTGAATTTTTACCCCTAAGTGTGTCAAAGGTAGAGTATGACTGAATTGGAAACACAAAGATGTCTGATATTTGAAATGAAGCTTACAAAATGTGGTAAAAATACCAAACATTAAAAACACAGTGAATTCCTCTTTCCTCGACAACAACAAATTGCATTTATATAGCAACTTTAACATAGTAAAATGGCTCAAGGCGCTTTACAGGAACGTTATCAAACAAAATTTGACACCGAGCCACATAAAGACATATTAGGACAGGTGACCAAAAGCTTGATCAAAGAGGTAGGTTTTAAAGAGCGTCTTAAAGGAGGAGCGAGAGGTAGAGAGGATTAGGGAGTCATAGAGTTATACAGCACAGAAAGAGGCCCTTCGGCCCATCGTGTCTGCACCGGCCATCAAGCCCTGTCTATTCTAATCCCATTTTCCAGCACTTGGTCCGTAACCTTGTATGCTATGGCGTTTCAAGTGCTCATCTAAATGCTTCATGAATGTTGTGAGGGTTCCTGCCTCTACCACCCTTTCAGGCAGTGAGTTCCAGATTCCAACCACCCTCTGGGTGAAAAAGTTTTCCCTCAAATCCCCTCTAAACCTCCTGCCCCTTACCTTGAAACTATGCCCCCTGGTTATTGACCCCTCTACTAAGGGGAAAGGTTCCTTTCTATCTACCCTATCTATGCCCCTCATAATTTTGTACACATCAATCAGGTCCCCCCTCAGCCTTCTCTGCTCTAAGGAAAACAACCCCAGCCTGTCCAGTCTCTCTTCATAGCTGAAGCGCTCCAGCCCAGGTAACATCCTGGTGAATCTCCTCTGCACCCTCTCCAATGCAATCACATCCTTCCTATAGTGTGGCGACCAGAACTACACACAGTATTCCAGCTGTGGCCTAACTAACGTTTTGTACAGCTCCATCATAACCTCCCTGCTCTTATATTCTATGCCTCGGCTAATGAAAGCAAGTATCCCATATGCCTTTTTAACCACCTTATCTACCTGTCCTGCTGCCTTCAGGGATCTATGTACATGCACACCAAGGTTCCTCTGTTCTTCCTAGGGTCCTACCATTCATTGTGTATTCCCTTGCCTTGTTAGTCCTCCCAAAATGCATCACCTCACACTTTTCCGGGTTAAATTCCATTTGCCACTGTTCTGCCCATCTAACCAACCCATCTATATCGTCCTGTAGCCTAAGGCTTCCCTCCTCGCTATTTACCACTCCACCAATTTTCGTGTCATCTGCGAACTTACTGATCATACCTCCTACATTCATATCTAAATCATTAATGTACACTACAAACAGCAAGGGACCCAGCACCGATCCCTGCAGTACACCACTGGACACAGGCTTCCAGTCACAAAAACAACCTTCGACCATCACCCTCTGCTGCCTGCCACTAAGCCAATTTTGGATCCAATGTGCCAAATTGCCCTGGATCCCATGAGCTCTTACCTTCTTGACCAGTCTCCCATGCGGGACTTTGTCAAAAGCCTTACTGAAGTCCATGTAGACTACATCAACTGCACTACCCTCATCCACACACCTAGTCAGCCCCTCTCAAAATTCAATCAAATTGGTTAGACATGATCTCCCCGTGACAAAGCCATGCTGATTAATCCCTGCCTCTCCAAGTGGAGACTAATTCTGTCCCTCAGAATTTTTCCAATAATTTCCCTACCACTGATGTTAGGCTCACTGGCCTGTAATTCCCTGGTTTATCCCTACTACCCTTCTTGAATAATGGTACTACGTTAGCTGTTCTCCAGTCCTCTGGCACCTCCCCTGTGGCCAGAGAGGTTCTGAAAATTTGTGTCAGAGCCCCTGCAATCTCCTCCCTTGCCTCACACAGCAGCCTGGGAATCATCTCGTCTGGGCCTGGGGATTTATCCACTTTTAAGCCCGCTAAAACCACTAGTACCTCCTCCCTCTCTATACTAATTTGTTCAAGTATATCACAATCCCCCTGCCTGATTTCTATGCCTACATCGTCTTTCTCCATCGTGAACACAGATGCAAAATATTCATTTAAAACCTCACCTACATCTTCCGGCTCTACACATAGATTGCCACTTTGGTCCCTAATGGATTCTACTCTTTCCCTGGTTATCCTCTTGCCCTTAATATACTTATAAAACACATTGTGATTTTGCTTTATTTTGCCCGCCAGTGTTTTTTCGTGCCCCCTCTTCGCTCTCCTAATTGCTTTTTTAAGTACCCCCCTGCACTTTCTATACTCCTCTAGGGCTTCCACTGTTTTTAGTCCTTTGTATCTGCCAAAAGCCTCTCTTTTTTTCCTAATCCATTCTTGTATATCCCTTGACATCCAGGGTTCCCTGGGCTTGTTGGTCCCACCCTTGACCTTTACGGGAACATGTTGGCGCTGTACTCTCTCTATTTCCTTTCTGAAAGACTCCCACTGCTCTAATGTGGATTTTCCTACAAGTAGCTGATCCCAGTCCACTTTGGCCAGATCCTGCCTTATCATATTAAAATCGGCCTTTCCCCAATTTAGAACCTTTATTTCCGGTCCATCTTTGTCCTTTTCCATGACTACCTTAAATCTCACTGAATTATGGTCACTGTCACCAAAATGCTCTCCTACTGACACTTCTACCACTTGCCTGGCTACATTCCCTAGAATTAGGTCCAATATCACCTCCTCTCTTGTAGGATTTTCTACATGCTGGCTCAAAAAGCTCTCCAGGATGCACTTTAAGAATTCCACACCCTCGAAGCCTTTCACACTCTGACTATCCCAGTTAATATTGGGAAAGTTGAAATCCTCTACTATTATTACCCTATTATTTCTGCACTTCTCTGAGATTTGCCTACATATCTCCCCCTGACTGTTTGGGGGCCTATAGTACACTCCCAGCAAAGTGCTTGCCCCCTTTTTGTTTTTAAGTTCTACCTATATGGCCTCATTAGAGGAACCTGCTAAGATATCATCCCTCCTTACAGCAATAATTGACTCATTGATTAATATTGCGACACCCCCTCCTCTTTTACACCCCCCTCTGTCTCGCCTGAAGATTCTATACCCCGGAATATTGAGCTGCCAGTCCTGCCCCTCCCTCAACCATGTCTCTGTGATAGCAACACTATCATACTCCCATGTGTTCATCAACATCTTCAATTCATCTGCCTTACTCGCAAGACTCCTTGCATTAAAATAAATGCCATCCAGCCTTGCCATACTCTCTTGTGCCGTTACATATTTGCTCTGCCTTCCAGGCTGACTTGTTTTTTCCTCTATATTTGGTTGTGCATCACCCCCTACTATAGCTCCACTCCGTATCCCATCCCCCTGCCAAGTTAGTTTAAACACCCCCCAACAGTACTAGCAAACCTCCCCGCAAGGATGTTGGTCCCGTTCCGGTTCAGGTGCAACCCGTCCGACTTGTACAGGTCCCACCTTCCCCAGAAGCAGACCCAGTGATCCAGGAAACTAAAGCCCTCCCTCCTGCACCAACTCTTTAGCCACGCATTCATCTGCTCTATCCTCCTATTCCTATACTCACTAGCACATGGCACCGGGAGTAATCCAGAGATTACAACCTTTGAGGTCCTGCTTTTTAATCTGCTACCTAGCTCCCTAAATTCTTGTTGCAGGACCTCATCCCTCTTTCTACCCATGTGAACCACGACCTCTGACTGTTCGCCCTCCCCCTTCAGAATGCCCTGCAGCCGTTCAGAGGGAATTCCAGAGCTTAGAGCCTAGACAAGTGAAGGCACGGCACCAACCAGTAGGGCAGCGAAGAAAATCAGGGATGTGCAGGAGGCAAGAATTGGAGGAGTGCAGAAATTTTGGATGGTTATAGGCAGTGTTCCCTCTAATTTTGTTTGCCACCACGCGGCCCCTTTAAGGGCCTGCACGGGCCATTCAAAATACTGCACATGCACGGTTTTTTGTATTGAAAAGCCGGCTGCTTGGGTTCCCTGGAGCGCTGCGCAGTCGCACGGTCACACAGCTTACTGGGAACATTGGTTGTAGGGCTGGAGGAAGTTACAGAGGGGCGAGGGCATGGTGGGATTTGAAAACAAGGATGAGAATTTTAAGATAGAGGTGCTGCCTGACCAGGAGCCAATGTAGGTCATCGAGCACAGGGGTGATGGGTTGAAGGGATAATTACAAGTCCTAGCCCTTTTTGGGCTACCCCAGATCAGGCGTATTCCCCAGACGTTCACCTTCAACTAACGTTAGCGGTAGCCGAATCCTAGAGACGCTTAATTGGGTCTAAAGTTCAGACTACCTCTCCCTAAAGGAAAGGAACAGCCTGAAGATGTTACCGTCCTCCGGATAGCACTTTTAACAAGTTTAACTGGACTGTAACCTTCCGGATATTATGAGGGTTCAGAAAACCCCCCAGAATTCTGCAACTCCTCACTGAAGAGTGTACAGAAATTGAGTTCGCGAGATTGATACAGAAATACTCTTTGAGACAATTTTAAAAATATATAGATTTATTAAAGAACCGACATCTAGTTAACAGCTGGTATTGCAATCGCAACTTTAACCGTTCAAAATACAAATAGCTTACATTTCTTATCAGAGATCCTTGTTCTCAAATCTTAACTTCGTTACATTTCCACACTTCTACTTATTTCTTAATCCAGAATATCCACCAAAATGAAATACCTTGATTACCCGAGACTCAGAGTTGTAGGCCTACAGAGTGGTTCTGAAGGCGAGAATCGCTCTGCCCCTTCCCAGCGACTTCTGACTATCTGAAAAGCTCTATTTTTATACCTTTTTTTAAGTAGTATTTTCTTTGAGGTTTCCTGCTGATGTAAGCTAATTATCTCTAGTGATTCTTTATTGAATTCTTTTCTATTCTTACTGTCATTTCAGCTGCCAACTTTTAGAATTCTGTCTCTACCTTTCGGTGTTTCAAAAACTTATCATAAAATATGGTATAACAGATTTATCTATTGATGCTATTCTTGGGAAGTCTTTCTATTGAATTCTTAATATTACTTAACTGCTTGTAAGCCAGCCGTCGTGACTCCGTGGTGTTCCAAGTTCAATACAAACACAATGTAATTGCTTGGTGTCATCTATTGATATTATATTTTCAAAGCCTCTCTGTAGGTATATTTTACAATTTGTAAATTAAAAATGCTTCATCTAGGGTGTTCTTTGCATTTATTAGCTATTTCAATTGGTTGCATATTTAATCGTGTTTCCTGTCTTATTTGATGTTACTTTATGAAGGCATATGTTTGTTTAATGTTCTAAGTTTCTGTTTCCCTGAGTGTTAGCTTATAACACTTTACTTGGGTTATTCCATTGTGTTTCTCCCAAACTCCAGACCTTCTGGAAGCGCCAATGGTTTGCTTCAATAGGGGCATTGTTTTTGTGTTTACAACCATCTCCCATTTCAAAGCTTGTGGTGTTTTACAGCTTTTGTTAACACTTCACCTTATCTCAGAAGCCTGTATTGTGTTTGCAGCCTGTGTCGCCGAGGCTTTCCAGACTTTTAAACTCAGTATGTCTTGTATTAATAATATCAGAAATCTGTTTATAGGATGGTGTATTTTTCTGAAATATGGCTATTCCACTACAGGGTGAACAGCTCTTGGTACGAGTTAAGATATGGCTGTCTCCATTAGATTCAAATTGCAAATGAACTTTTGGAACAGCTGAACTCTAATTACTTAATTCATAGCATTATGTTTCAAAGTGTCAATTCAGTTTTGGTACTTAAAACTTACAAAAACGTGTTTGAAAATAGATTCTGTGCCAGCTGTAAAGCCTTGAGTACAGGATAAACAGCTAACATTTCAGCATTTCATCTTCCTTTGAAAGAGTAATGGGTGGTCCGTTACCCAAAGTTTATACATGGTGCAGTTAGGACATGGTAAATAATATTTATGGTTCTGTAAATTATTTTAAAGCGTAAGTTGATCAAAAGGATTGTATATTTTATATTAATTTATTTCTTGCTTTGTGAATCACTTCTTTCTGGAAAGCAGAAATCAAGCATTGAAACTGGTGACTTCTCAGGAAACTAATTTTACTAACAGTTACCAAGTATGAACACTGAGCTTTTGTCTATTTGCAGAAGCAGTCAGGCAGTATTGGGTAAGAGTTTTGGTCTTACCCAATGTATGCCCTTGTTTCTTGGAAGTTTATTTCCTGCTGCCTTTGTCCCACAAATGTCCTATAGTGGCCATGTGGTAACCAATCTTGTAAAACAAAAAATATGCTCCCTAGGTGAAGGATATTAGTGCTGGAGAATGGAACTCTTCATATTCCAGACACTCAGCATCAGCATAAAGCACTCTGGCATCAGGTACATCACAGTGTCAAAAATGTCGGGTCTGCACTAGATATTCTCTTGGGTTTAGCATCACTGGTCACTCCCATAAATGGACCTTGCACCTCATACAAACTGGAGAGTGCCTTTACTGTCCAATACCTTGTGTAACGATAGTGTGACCCAGGAGCTGTAACAATAAGACTATTTATTGCCTGTACCAAATACCATGATCTTGCACACACTCTCCTATCTTTTCAGGATGCAGACTAAAAAGCACTCGTGAAATGGAGCACGATTGTAAGCCAACAAGGTGGTTTAATTTTCATGAAATACATGAATGAACAGAATGTAGTCTTCTGATGAAATATATCTATTACACATTGCTCCTTGCACCATGAAAAACAACAAAGTATGTCACTCTTACCCCCATTAATGGGCTAAACTCACTGTACAAATTAGCAATCCCTAAACTAGCCAGCACTAACTGTTCTCTTGCGGGACAAACTTATTTCTCCATTTTTAAACAATGTGGTACCGTTATTTAAAAAGGGAGAAAGAGATAGATCGAGTAATTACAGGCCAGTCAGCCTAACCTCGGTGGTGGGAAAATTATTGGAAAAAATTCTGAGGGACAGTATTAATCTTCATTTAGAAAGACACGGATTAATCAGGGACAGTCAGCATGGATTTATTAAGGGAAGGTCATCTCTGACTAATTTGATTGAATTTTTTGAGGAGTTAACAAGGGGGGTCGATGAGGGTAGTGCATTTGATGTAGTCTATATGGATTTTAACAAGGCTTTTGATAAGGTCCTGCATGGCGGACTGGTCACGAAAGTAAAAGCCCATGAGATCCAAGGCAAAGTGACAAGTTGGATCCAAATTGGCTCAGAGGCAGGAAACAAAGGGTAATGATCGAAGGGTGCTTTTGTGACTGGAAGGCTGTTTCCAGTGGGGTTCCGTAGGGCTCAGTACTGGGTCCTTTGCTTTTTGTGGTAAATATCAATGATTTGGACTTGAATGTAGATTAAGAAGTTTGCCGATGATACAAAAATTGGCCATGTGGTTGATAATGAAGAAGAAAGCTGCAGACTGCAGGAAGATATCAATGGACTGGTCAGGTGGGCAGAACAGTGGCAAATGGAATTCAATTTGGAGAAGTGTGAGGTAATGCATTTGGGAAAGGCTAACAAGGCAAGGGAATACACTATAAATGGTAGGACACTGAGAAGCGCAGAAGATCAGAGGGACCTTGGAGTGCATGTCCACAGATCCCTGAAGGTAGCAAGACAGGTAGATAAGGTGGTTAAAAAGGCTTACGGGATACTTGCCTTTATTAGCCGAGGCATAGAATATAAGGGCAGGGAGGTTATGCTTGAACTGTATAAAACACTAGTTAGGCCGCAGCTAGAATACTGCGTGCAGTTCTGGTCACCACATTACAGGAAGGATGTGATTGCACTAGAAGGGGTGTAGAGGAGATTTACGAGGATGTTGCCTGGGCTGGGGAATTTTAGCTATGAGGAAAGATTGGATAGGCTGGGGTTGTTTTCTTTGGAACAGAGGAGGCTGAAGGGAGACCTAATTGAGGTGTATAAAATTATGAGGGGCCTAGATAAAGTGGATAGGAAGGGCCTATTTCCCTCAGCAAAAGAGTCAATAACCAGGGGGCATAGATTTAAAGTAATTGGTCGGAGGTTTAGAGGGGATTTGAGGAGAAATTTTTTCACCCAGAGGGTGGTGGGGGTCTGGAACTTACTGCCTGAAAGGGTGGTAGAGGCAGAAACCCTCATCACATTTAAAAAGTACTTGTACATGCACTTGAAGTGCCGTAACCTACAAGGCTACGGACCAAGAGCTGGAAAGTGCGATTAGGCTGGATAGCTCTTTGTCGGCTGGCACGGACAAGATGGGCCGAATGGCCTCCTTCTGTACTGTAAATTTCTATGATTCATATCTCAGCCAGCATACTTTCAATTTCAATTTCCCTATGGCTGAGGAGAAAACAAGACATCTCTGCCTTTATCACTGTTCCAGGCTATTGATAAAGACTTTTTTTTCCAGAGAAAAAGACAAATGCTGATTCCTGACCCATCCCTCAGTTCACTGGTTCACCAAGCTGCCAATCAAATGCACCACCTTGAATGAGAAACTCCTCCCCCTTGGTATGGGAGCTATGGCAATCACATTGTCTGTTTAGCCGAGCTCCCTGAGCACCTCTGAATGAAAACCAGTCTAATATTAAAGTTGTGAACATCTCTGAACGTGTTCCCCATTGTCTCAAACTGATCTGGTATGGGAGAATACACAATTCTGAGATAGGTGATTTATCTGGTTTTCTAACTAACTTGTTCTAAACAACATTCCAGATAGTTTTTGTCTCTCTGGGACTTAACCCTTTGTGAAATGAATCTAATTTGATAGCAACATTAGAATGTAAATTAAGCCAAAATTGCTTTCAGCCCAAATGGTCGAAACATTACAAAACTGCCCCCTCGAGTGTGAATCTAGCTTATTTACGAAGACTGTGCAACTTCCACTGTGTACACCATCATGGCTGCAGATGCTCCTGGACCCCAGGATCACATAAGGCCAGATTTCGAGCAAAATATCCTTTACTCTGCCCCAACAACATGTGTCAGCCCAAACCTTAGGGGAGCTCCTCATATGGCATCAGTGTGACATTTATTTTCCATTTCCCACACCAGATATCCATCCTGTGGTCTTTCTGAGTGAGATTGCAATTCAATGCCAAATGAGGGACATTTTTGTGCTGTAAGCCCATGCGGAACTGGATTGTGGCTGCCCAGATTTATTTCACATAGAACCCTCACAATCAACTGTAGAGGAGACTTCCACCACATCAGTCTGGACTGGATTTGAACCCAGAGTCTAGAGATGAAAGGTTGGCATCTAATCCCTGCGCCACCTAGTTCCTCATTGTGGCTGTTTTAAAGGAATGGCTTTACACCTTAATGAAAGCTGAATAAGTCAAGAGGTGTCCTTGTTTTTTTGGAAATTCTAGCATAAAATTAAATTCACATCTTTGATAAATTTAGTTGGTAGCTTTGCAGTTTATATTTGTGTAGACCAGTGTCTTGTAATGGGAATTTCATATGTTTAAATAAGTTTCCAATATGTTAAATTCCTGTGGAGACCAGGGGCTCGATTTTGCCAGGCCCGAGGAGGTGGGAATGGAGGCGTGTGGGGTGTTAAAATTGCAAAAAATGGCAGGCGGGCCCGACCCCGCCTCCAACCCACCTCCAAGCAATTTTCCCAAATGCGTGGTTTTGATCCCGTCTCCGTCCCGCCTCCAAGAGGCGGGATAGGCCCTTAAGGCCCTTAACAACCACTTAATTGCCTCTATAATCCCATTTTGAGAGGCCTTTCTGATTTTAACACTTTTTCCATGTGATGCACGCCTCCTCTGAAACACGACGGTGAAACCTGGCGGTAGCACAATTGGATTGCTGACTATCAGCTGCAGCTCCACCATTAAAAAGGAGATTTGATCAATCATCATTTGCAGGTGGCAGAACTTTGTTGTCTCAGGTTTGGGGGAACTTTTAGCAGGCATAACCATTGCTGTGGAAGTTTGGAGCCTGACACCCATCTCCACTGTGACCTCCCGGGAAACCCTTCTCGCCACGGAGGAGGAGGAGGAGGAGGAGGAGGAGGAGGAGGAATCAAATCTGGGAGCAGACTTAGGTCTCCTGCTGCTCATTTTGCCTCCAGGTCCCTCTCACAGCAAAGGCCAAAAGGTTGGCAGTCTGCAGAAGAAGCAAGGCTTCTTGCAGACCTTAAATGCAGCAGCAATGATGATGTCATCGGAGGCGACTTTCAGACTGAAAAAACTAATTGGGCCATGGGTTCCCACACGCTGGAACTCAATTGCCCAATTAGGGGAAAATCGCATAATTCTCCCACATCGAATTGGAGTCGGGTGGCTAACACGAAAAGCAGATGACACAACCCCAGCCCGCCCCATGACAAAATCGAGCCCCAGGTTTTTCCCTAGTATAGAATTGAGTAACAGGTAAGTCAGAGAAGCCATGTGCTGAGTACAAATGAAAATATTGTCATATTGCACATAGATGGTGCTGGATGTGATCTCCAACTCCTGTATAATATAAAGCCCCACCAGTTAATTTTTAACCAGATAATGACTAATTGCTTCTTGGGTTGGACCTCTCAAGCATTTAAAGGATGGGACAAAGTCTCCTACCTCTTTACAGTAGTAGATTAGATTAGATAAAAATGTGTGTATCAAACATTTGTTCATTTATCTTTCCTGCCAGGGTTTCTGTTCTTCAAGAGACTAAAATGTTAACACTAGTTAACACCACATGAAGAACCTGCAGAAAATGTCATGCAACATTGTCCTTCTGTCCTTTTCAGTATAAAAAAGTTATGTGCTTTAGGTCAAATGGCAACATCAGCAACCAAGGCCAAGTTCCCTAAACAGCCATATAGAAAGCAAATGAAGCAGGCAAAAACAAATGAGACTATTGTAAACATCTTACTTGCGTTATGCAAATTGGCTGCTGTATTTGCCTACATAACAGCAGTGATTGTACTTTAAAAGTAATTCATTGGATGTAAAGCACTTTGGGGCATCCTGAGGACATGAGAATGTGCTACATAAATTCAGGTTCCTGTTTTAACAAGGGCTAAGGAACAAACTGGAATTTTACACTTCCCCAGTTCTGACGACCTGAAACGTTAACTCTGTTTCTCTTTCCACAGATGCGGCCTGACCTGCTGAGTATCTCCAGCATTTTCTGTTTTTATTTCAGATTTCCAGCATCCGCAGTATTTTGCTTTTGTATAAATGCATCAATAGTTCAGTTAGCATGTCTACACCAATATCTGTCAACTGGAAAATGTAAAATGTAACAGTCTATTCACAATCACTGATGCTTATGACCATTGTATAAAATGATTGTCAACTAAACATAATACTGGAACTTGTCAAATTTGCCTGAGGTTCATGAAGCACACAAGTAAGGAATTGCTATAAAATGTTTCCTGTATTGATCAGAACAAAAGAGAGGAGAGAAAGCCTAAAAAAAAATCAGGCAATGCCCAGTCAGGCTTTATTGAGCACATGTCAGTATTGATTAGTGCTGAGGAAACAAAAACATGAGATGGTGCCAATGACACAATGACTTCAGTTGACTCTGAGGACACACAAGCGTCAAATGAAGCTGAGATAGTAGCCTGCGCTGAGAACCCTATTACGCCCCTTCGTGCTAGAAGTTCACTGACACCAACTAACATCAAGAAAATGCTAGTTAATACTGGGTACACTTCAGACTATACATCCTCAACAATAATCAGAAAAAAGTGTCACTGTCCCCATGAGGGGCATTGGTGGGTATCCTGAACCATAACCCAAGCAAGTACCTTGAAGCAAGCCCAGCTCTATATTCTCAGAGCCCCACTATGGGGAATCCACCTCTACTTCTGCTGGCATGGTTCCTGTCTATATTTTCACTGGGAGCTCCTTCCTCCGAGACATCCACAAACTCCTGTTGGGGAGGAGGATTCAAGGAAACAAAGAGAGGATCTAGTACCTTTCCTGGACAATATATTGGGGAATCACATCATAATTAATTCAACTTCCTGAAGAAGACTATCCGTGACTTAGTGGAATTATTCAGAGTTGTGATCCCAGCCACAAAGGGTCTCGACAGAATCCCACAGATAGTGGAACCCTACAGGCCCACTTTTGAAAGTTCCCATTTACTCACAGGCATTGGAAATAGGACTCTCTTAAATGGAGAAGGAAGATAGTGATGAATTACCCAAGGGCACATGTTAGATCACAGATTGAAATAGACAGGTATTTAATGCAGAAGTCACCCAAAGCCTCATTGTATCAACTCTAGAGGGAACCTTTCTTCTGGATAGCAGTTGTTTTCACATGATTGTAGGGCATCACTCTAAATGACAGTCAGAAATGTCTCAGCTGACCAATGTAATATATTCCACATCTAATCCTAAAATAGATCAAACACATAACAGTCACAGAGACTCAGTGAAATGCTTTGTATGGTACACTTGTAGCATGGTTGTATTTAAAGCCCTCTCCCAGCATGGGTAATCCACCATGCAAGAGACAAGGGCTGAGAACTTGGGCTGCGTAGCACACATTTTTCAGATGCTGTGCAGCCACCTAAGGACCCAATATTGCAGGATTGATGCGCACACACACTTCCTGCCAGAAGTACGCAGCCCGCCATTTTGGTGTAGTAGGTAATGCTCATGTTAGGTTCGCAAGATGTAAAGCAGCCAGATAATTATGCAGATGAGAGTCATCTGCTACGTGGAGAAAACACCCACCATTTTAGACTGCCCCAGCTAATTGGACGCCACGTACTAACTTCACTTAGCACAACGGGACGCTAACCAGCATAAAGGCCCCACTCACCAGTGATATTTAAAGGGATCATGCAGTACTTACAGGTTAGTTGCTGGTTCACTACTTCTGGCTACAGTTTGACTTCTAGGCATTTTTTGCTGTGTTCTACCATTCTTCAGAATTCACTTTCTCTATATAGAGAGAGGTTTGCCTGCTTTTGCACTGCTTTTGTTTGAAAGAAAGAAAGACTTACGTTAATATAGCACCTTTCACGAACTCAGGATGTCCCAAAGTGCTTTACAGCCAATGAAATACTATTGACGTGTACTCACTGTTGTAATATAGGAAACAAGGCCTTCACAGGTTGTCTGCCTGCAAACATGGGTGGTCTGATAGGGCTGTCTCTGGGTATAGAGCACGGTTGGGAGTACCAATGAAGACACCACAGAGCAAGACAAACTGTCAGAAGAGGGAGGAGGGCACTCAACAGGAGACCATATACACAAAGGGTCTTTAGGGAGCAATGCTCCTACCTCAACTTCACTAATGAGCAATGTGGCTTGTTTTACCAAGGAGATTGTCATGAAGCTATGTCAACTGATGCAGCCACAACTGCAGCCTCAAAACAGGGCATGGACAGCACTGCCTGTGGCTATCAAGGTCACCGTCACACTCATCTTGCATGCCATGGACTCCTTCAGGCTGCAACAGGTGACATCAGCAACATTTCACAGTTCACAGTGCACCGATGTATCATGGAGGTCACCGAGGCTCTCTACACCAAGAGAAATACATCTCCTTCCCACAAACAGCGAGAAGCAGGACGAGTGAGCATTTTAAAAAATTCGTTTATGGAATGTGGGTGTCGCTGGCAAGGGCCAGCATTTATTGCCCATCCCTAGTTGCCCTTGAGAAGGTGGTGGTGAGCCACCTTCTTGAACTGCTGCAGTCCGTGTGGTGAAGGTACTTCCACAGTGCTGTTAGGTAGGGAGTTCCAGGATTTTGACCCAGCGACGATGAAGGATCGGCGATATACTTCTAAGTCAGGATGGTGTGTGACTTGGAGGGGAACTTGGAGGTGGTGGTGTTCCCATGCGCCTACTGCCCTTGGCCTTCTAGGTGGAAGAGGTCGCGGGTTTGGGAGGTGCTGCTGAAGAAGCCTTGGCGAGTTGTTGCAGTGCATCTTGTAGATGGTACACACTGCAGCCACGGTACACCGGTGGTGGAGGGAGTGAATGTTTAAGGTGGTGGATGGGGTGCCAATCAAGCAGGCTGCTTTGTCCTGGATGGTGTCGAACTTCTTGAGTGTTGTTGGAGCTGCACTCATCCAGGCAAGTGGAGAGTATTCCATCACACTCCTTACTTGTGCCTTGTAGATGGTGGAAAGGCTTTGGGGAGTCAGGAGGTGAGACATGCGCCACAGAATACCCAGCCTCTGACCTGCTCTTGCTTTTATAAATATGTGAAGAGAAAAAGATTGGTGAAGTCAAGCATAGGTCCCTTGCAGTCAGAATCAGGGGAATTTATAATGGAGAACAAAGAAATGGCAGACCAATTAAATACATACTTTGGCTCTGTCTTCACAAAGGAGAACACAAATAACCTCCCAGAGATGTCGGGGAACATAGGGTCTAATGAGAGGGAGGAACTGAATGAAATCAGTATTTGTAGGGAAATGGTGTTAGGGAAATTGATGGCATTAAAAGCCGATAAATCCCCAGGCCTGATAATCTACATCCTAGGGTACTGAAGGAAGTGGCCCTAGAAATAGTAGATGCATTGCTGGTCATCTTCCAAAATTCTATAGACTCTGGAACAGTTCCCATGGATTGGAGGGTAGCTAATGTTACCCCACTGTTCAAAAAAGGTGGTAAAGAAATAACGGGGAATTATAAACCGGTAAGCCTGACATCGGTTGTGGGGAAAATGCTAGAGTCCATTATAAAAGATGTAATAGCAGAGCACTTGGAAAACAGTGACAGGATAGGACAAAGTCAACATGGATTTACAAAAGGTAAATCGTGCTTGACTAATCTACTGGAATTTTTTGAGGATGTAACTGATAGAATAGATAAGGGAGAACCAGTGGATGTGGTGTATTTGGACTTTCAGAAGGCTTTCAATAAGGTCCCACATAAGAGATTAGTGTGTAAAGTTAAGGCACATGGGATTGGGGGCAAGGTACTGACTTGGATAGAGAACTGGTTGGCAGACAGGAAGCAAAGATTTGGAATAAACGGATCTTTTTCCGAGTGGCAGGCAGTGACTAGTGGGGTCCCGCAGGGATCAGTCCTAGGACCCCAGCTATTCACTATATATATTAATGATCTAGACGAGGGAACTAGATGTAATAGCTCCAAGTTTGCAGATGACACAAAGCTGGGTGGACGTGTGTGCTGTGAGGAGGATGCCGAGAAACTCCAGTATGATTTGGACAGGTTGGGTGATTGGGCAGAAGCATGGCAGATGCAGTATAATGTGGATAAATGCGAGGTTATCCACTTTGGTGGCAAAAACAGAAAGGCAGATTATTATCTGAATGTCAATAGATTGGGAGAAGGGGAAGTGCAACGAGACCTGGGTGTCCTTGTGCACCAGTCGCTGAAGGTAAGCATGCAGGTACAGCAGGCGGTTAAGAAGGCAAATGGTATGTTGGCCTTCGTAGCGAGAGGGTTTGAGTACAGGAACAAGGATGTCTTGCTGCAGCTGCAAAGATAAACCCCGGCTCCTATTCTCTACTGCTAACCGTCTTTTAAACCCCTCTACCCTGTCTCCTCCACCCTCACCTCCGATAACAAATGTGAGGAGCTCATGGACTTCTTTGTCTCTAAGATTGAGACCATCCGTTCAGCTGCCTCTGCCACTTCCCTTCCTTCCCCTAGCCCACTGGGCCAAACTTCCTCTAAGATTCCCCCCTGTCCTAGCCCTGAACTCACATCTTTCTCCAGTTTCTCTCCGATCTCCCCTCATGACCTCTCTGCGCTCATCTTGTCCATGAGACCCACCTCCTGCTCCCTCGACCCTATTCCCATCAAACTGCTGACCATCCAACTTCCTTTTCTGGCTCCCATATTAGCTGATATTGTTAACGGTTCTCTTTCCTCAGGTACTGTCCCCCTCTCCCTCAAATCTGCAGTCATCATCCCTCTCCTCAAAAAAACAACCCTTGATCCCTCCGTCCTTGCAAACTACCTGCCCCATCTCCAACCTCCCTTCCTCTCTAAAGTCCTTGAATGTGTTGTTGCCTCCCAAATCCGTGCCCATCTTTCCCGCAATTCCATGTTTGAATCCCTCCAATCAGGTTTCCGCCCTTGCCATGGTACCGAAACGGCTCTCATCAAAGTCACAAATGACATCCTTTATCCCTCCTCGTCCTTCTTGATTTGTCTGCAGCCTTTGACACAGTTGACCACTCCATCCTTCTCCAACGCCTCTCCACCGTCGTCCATCTGGGTGAGACTGCACTCGCCTGGTTCCATTCTTATCTTTCTAATCGTAGCCAGAGAATCACCTGCAACGGCTTCTCTTCCCGCTCCGCATCGTTACCTCTGGTGTCCCCCAAGGATCTATCCTTGTCCCCCTCCTATTTCTCATCTACATGTTGCCCCTTGGCGACATCATCTGAAAATACAGCGTCAGTTTCCACATGTACGCTGACAACACCCAGCTCTACCTCACTACTTCTTCTCTCGACCCCTCCACAGTGTCTAAATTGTCAGACTGCTTGTCCGACATACAGTTCTGATGAGCAAAAATTTTCTCCAATTAAATATTGGGAAAACCGAAGCCATTGTTTTTGGTCCCCGCCACAAACTCCATTCCCTAACCACTGACTCCATCCCTCTCCCGAACATCTGTCTGAGGCTGAACCAGACTGTTCGCAACCTTGGTGTCATATTTGATCCTGAAATGAGCTTCCGACCACATATCCGCAGCATAACAAAGACCGCCTATTTCCACCTCCGTAACATCGCCCGTCTCCGAACTAGCCTCAGCTCATCCGCTGCTGAAACCCTCATCCATGCCCTTGTTACCTCTAGACTTGACTATTCCAACGCACTCCTGTCTGGCCTCCCACATTCCACCCTACATAAACTTGAGGTCATCCAAAACTCGGCTGCCCGTGTCCTAACTCGCACCAAGTCCTGTTCGCCCATCACCCCTGTGCGCGCTGACTTACATTGGCTCCCGGTTAAGCAGCGCCCTGATTTCAAAATTCTCATCCTTGTTTTCAAATCCTTCCATGGCCTCGCCTCTCCCTGTCTCTGTAATCTCCTTCAGCCCCACAACCCCCCCCACCACCACCCCCCCGAGATATCCGCGCTCCTCTTGAGGATCCCTGATTATAAATCGCTCAACCTTTGGTGACCGTGCCTTCTGTTGCCTAGGCCCTAAGCTCTGGAATTCCCTGCCTAAACCTGTCCGCCTCGTTACCTCTCTTTCCTCCTTTAAGATGTTCCTTAAAACCTACCTCTTTGACCAAGCTTTTGGTCACCTGTCCTAATTTATCCTCATGTGGATTGGTGTCAAATTTTTTTTGTCTTATAATACTCCTGTGCAGCGCCTTGGGACGTTTTACTATGTTAAAGGCGCTATATAAATACAAGTTGTTGTCGTCGTTGTGGCAGACTTCCCCATGGTGCAAGGTTCCATTGCCTTGTGTGCTCCACATCAGCACCTTGGAATATTTTTCAATCGGAAGGGATTCCACTACCTCAACGTACAACTGGTTTGCGCCCAGAGGTAGTGCACAATGCAGGTCCGTGCCCGTTATCCCAGCAGCAGTCATGACTCTTTCATTCTGTGCCAGTCCTCTGCGTTGCCTTTATTTGAACCAGACCTCCAAGTTACAGGCTGGCTATTGGCTGACAAGGGTTATTCCCCTCTGGACATGGCTCATGACTCCAGTTAGGAATCCATGCACAAATGCACAGCAGACCTACAATGAGAACCATGCTGCTACAACAAGGAACTTCATCAAGTAAACAATCGGTGTGCCCGAGCAAAGCTTCTGCTGCCTCGACAGTTCCGGCGGAGCTTTGTAGTACACCCTAAGTGGGTATCAAGATTTGTGGTCATCTGCTGCATGCTCCACTACTTTTCCATCATGAGGGAATAGCCCTTGTCACCACCTGCAAACCAACAGGCTCAGGAAGAGGAGTTGGAAGAGCAGCAGCAGGAGGAGGAGGAGGAAGACCAGGAGATGAGGCAGCAACCAAGAGAGCCTCTATCTGCCCGATCTCAGAGACCAGCTTATCGAGGAGCAGTTCAACTAAGTCAGATCTCCCATTCCCCATTCACCAACAGTCCCACAATTATTACCTCTTACAACCACTGTCATATTTCCTTGGTCTCGCCCTCACCTCAGTACAAACATAAATATCATCACCTAATCCAAATCCAAAACCAATTTATCAAATAAATAATCTCAGCATTTACAAATTCTTCACTCTTGTGCATACCCTAGTGCCTATCTTTTGTGTTCCTTTGTCTACGCTAGTGCTCCTATGAGGTGCTTCCCCAGTGGCTACAGCTTGGGAGGTAGAAGGCTGCTGAGATTCCATTGAGAACGCTCCAGATGGTCTTGGAGGACGATCTCAAGCAGCTCTGGGCCTAGAGCGCCCGGCTGCAGACTGCACCATCTCGGTCTGGGCTTCAGCAGTCTGGGCTGGCTGCCGAAGGGCACCGGCAAGGGCATCAGCGGAATTGTTGGCTGGGGAGCAGGCATGTTGTCATTCTGAGAGAGGACAACAGGTTCCTCTTCCATGGAGCCAGGGCCACTCTCCTGGGGCGGTGCCTCAGCATTGCTAATGCTCTGCTGGAGAATAGACTGCTGGAGTGATCTGATGCCCTGGAAGTCCCTTTCAACAGTGGCCCCCAGAGCCAAGATGGCAGCCATTTGAGCTTCCATGGTAACAATTTGTGCTGCCATGGAAGCTGTCAGATTTGTCATGAGGCACTCCATCATGGTGGGTTCCACTGCGTTGTTGATGGAGCTGATCACTCATTCCACATTGGAATGAATGGGCTCCATGCTCTATGCCAAGCCTTGCACCAAGTTTTTTGTATTCATTCCTGGGATGTGGGCATTGCTGGCAAGGCCAACATTTCTTGTCTATCCGCCTTCTTGAACCGCTGCAGTCTGTGTGGTGAAGCTACTCCTATAGTGCTGTTAATGAAGGAGTTCGAGAATTTTGACCCAGTGACGATGAAGGAACGGCGATATATTTCCAAGTCAGGATGATGTGTAACTTGGAGGGGAACTTGGAGGTGGTGGTGTTCCCATGCGCCTGCTGCCCTTGTCCTTCTAGGTGGAAGAGGTCGCGGGTTTGGGAGGTGCTGCCAAAGAAGCCTTGGCGAGTTGCTGCAGTGCATCTTGTAGATGGGTACACACTGCAGCTACGGTACGCTGGTGGTGGATGGGGTGCCAATCAAGTGGGCTACTCTGTCCTGGATGATGTCGAGCTTTTTGAGTGTTGTTGGAGCTGCACTCATCCAAGCAAGTGGAGAGCATTCCATCACACTCCTGACTTGTGCCAAGTAGAAGGTGGAAAGGCTTTGGGGGAATCAGGAGGTGAGACACACGCCGCAGAATACCCAGCCTCTGACCTGCTCTTGTTGCCACAGTATTTATGTGGCTGGTCCGGTTAAGTTTCTGGTCAATGGTAACCCCCAGGATGTTGATGGTGGGGGATTCGGCGATGGTAATGCCATTGAATGTCAAGGGGTGGTGGTTAGACTCTCGTTTGTTGGAGATAGTCATTGCCTGGCACTTGTGTGGCACGAATGTTACTTGCCACTTATCAGCCCAAGCCTGAATGTCGTCCAGGTCTTGCTGCATGCGGGCATGGACTGCTGCATTATCTGAGGAGTTGTGAATAGAACTGAACACTGTGCAATCATCAAGTTGGAGGTGGACTCCTCCATGCTCCACGACATTGTGCACAAGCTCTTTGGCAGACTGCCCAGTGCACGAAGCGTTTCCCGGTGTATGTTCATTAGCCTTCTTTCGTATACTGGCTCATCAAAGTCTGCATCTAAGTCCTCTGCAGTAGAACTACTAAGTTACCTAGCACACTGGTGACCTAGTACCTGTGGCATCATATCTCCTTTCCCTGGCTCCTGCACACTTGTGCCCGGTGAGGCACCACGTGCAGATCCCTCATCTAACCTAGTCTCTAAACTCCACATAGTTTCAGTATCTGAGCTGGTGGCTGTGAGAGTTAGATCAAGTGATGGTGCATCTTCATGATCACGCTGCTCCTCTTCCTCCATTGGCTATGGGGCATCCACATTCTGAGGAGGTGAAATGAGATAGAGACAATGGTTAGGTTGTGGCTTGAGGGAGCGCAGAGAGGAAGAAGTGCGTGTTGGAAGCATCTGCAGCTTGTCATCCAGAGGGTGTTGGGTGAGGGAGAGGTCAGAAGAGACAAGGAGGATTAGCTATGAAGAAATCCTGCTCAGCGCGACCTCCAGCATCATCTGTGGCCACGGCCTCCCCTCTGCCCCTTTTTATGATTGCCAGTATGGTCTCTTCAATGGGGCGATTCAAGCTATGCCGACTGCACAAAGACTCTTATGAGAGAAACTCAGCCTTGAAAATGCTGACGAAAAGGGGTTGTCATCACTGTTCCCCCGAAGATGCGTGGGTGCGAGGCCACACAGCTATCTCGTGGGTGCCGCGCACCATGCGTTGCAGGCCACGCATTGCACAGTCCCGCATGAGTGGGCTCCAGCAAGCAGGTGCTCTTTTTTTGGCACCTGCGCACTGGAGCCCGCTCCTGCAGGCCTGATGAACTGGGGCCTGTAGGACCGATTAAAAAGCACTATGATTATTTGCACAAACACCGTTGCAGCCTTCTGCGCATGCATGCGATATACCAGAGCCGTGCATGCGCAGTAACCAGTTGCCTGCTCTGTGGGCCACGCTTTTCTCGGCTGCGTGTGGTGAAGATCAAGCAGTCCGTTGGAGGCCGTGGGGGGAAAGATCGAGGATCAAAAGGGAAGAGAGAGGATTGAAGGGGGAGGAGAGAGAGGGGGGATCAGAGGGGGAGGTGAGAAAGAGAGAGAGATTATGGGAGAGAGAGAGGGAATCGGAGGGGAGAGAGAGAGACTGGGGAGAGAGAGAGAGACTGGGGCAGAGAGAGAGAGAGACTGGGGGAGAGAGAGAGAGAGGGAATTGGGGGGAGAGAGAGAGAAACTGGGAAGAGAGAGAGAGACTGGGGGAGAGACAGAGGGAATCAGAGGGGGGAGAGAGAGAGACTGGGAGAGAGAGAGAGAGACTGTGGGAGAGAGGGAGAGAGAGGGACGGGGAGAGAGAGAGACTGGGGGAAATAGCGAGAGAGACAGGAAAAGAGCGAGAGAGAGACTGAGGGAGAGAGCGAGAGAGACTGGGGGAGAGAGCGAAAGAGACAGGGGGAGAGAGCAAGAGAGACTGGGGAGAGAGAGAGACTGGGGAGAGAGAAAAAGACTGGGGGAGAGAGAGAGAGACTGGGGGAGAGAGAGAGACTGGGGGAGAGAGAGACGGGGGAGAGAGAGAGAGAGACTGGGGAGAGAGAGACTGGGGAGAGAGAGACTGGGGAGAGAGAGAGACTGGGGGAGAGAGACAGACTGGGTGGAGACACAGACTGGGTGAGAGAGAGAGAGAGAGACTGGGCAGATAGCAAGACAGGGAAAAGAGCGAGAGAGATGGGGAGAGAGCGAGAGAGACTGGGGGAGAGAACGAGAGAGACTGGGGGAGAGAGCGAGAGAGACTGGGGGAGAGAGAGACTGGGGGAGAGAGAGAGAGAGAGACTGTGTGAGAGAGCGAGAGAGACTTGGGGAGAGAGCGAGAGAGATGGGAGAGAGAGCGAGAGAGACGGGGAGAGAGTGAGAGAGACTGGGGAGAGAGCGAGAGAGACTGGGGGAGAGAGCGAGAGAGACTGGGGTGAGAGCGAGAGAGACGGGGGAGAGAGCGAGAGGGACTGTGTGAGAGCGAGAGAGACTGGGGGAGAAAGCGAGAGGGACTGGGGAGAGAGAGTCTGGGGGGTGAGAGGGACTGGGGGAAAAAGAGATGGGGAGAGTGGGGGAGAAGGAGAAGTGACGGGGGAGAGGGAGAAGAGACTGGAGGAGAGTGAGAGAGACACTGGGGAGAGCGAGAGAGAGGCTGGGGGAGATGGAGAGAGACATTGGGATGTGCGAGAGACTGGGGAGAGCGAGATAGACTGAGGGAGAGGGAGAGAGAACGGGGGAGAGGGAGAGAGAACTGGGGGAGAGGCAGAAGAGACTGGGGGGAGAGGGAGAAAGAGACTGGGGTAGAGGGAGAGACTGGGGAGAGAGAGAGAGACTGGGGGAGATAGTGAGATGGGGAAAAGAGCGAGAGAGACTGAGGGAGAGAGCGAGAGAGACTGGGGGAGAGAGCGAGAGAGACTGGGGAGTGAGCGAGAGAGAGACGGAGAAAGAGAGAGCGAGAGAGAGGCTGGAGGAGAGAGAGCGAGAGAGACTGGGGAGAGAGCGAGAGAGAGACGGGGGAGAGAGAGTGAGAGAGACTGGGGAGAGAGCGAGAGAGACGGGGGGAGAGCGAGAGGGACTGGGTGAGAGAGCGAGAGAGACTGGGGGACAGAGAGACTGGGAGAGAGAGACTGGGAAAGAGAGCAAGACTGAGAGGAGAGAGAGAGGGAGGGAGAGAGAGAGAGGCTAGGGCAGATGGAGAGAGAGTGAGTCTGGGGAGAGCGAGAGGGAAAGAGAGAGAGACTTTGAGAGAGAGAGACTGAGACTGGGGAGAGAGAGAGAGACGGGAGAGTGGAGAGACTGGGGAGAGCGAGAGAGACTGGGGGAGAGAGCGAGAGAGACTGGGGGAGAGAGCGAGAGAGACTGGGGGAGAGAGCGAGAGAGACTGGGGAGAGAGAGTGGAGAGAGCGACTGGGGAGAGAGAGTGAGAGAGACTGGGGAGAGAGCGAGAGAGACTGGGGGCGAGAGCAAGAGAGAGAGAGGCTGGGGAGAGAGAGCGAGAGAGACGGGGAGAGAGAGCGAGAGAGACGGGGGAGAGAGAGCGAGAGAGACGGGGGAGAGAGCGAGAGAGACTGGGGAGAGAGCGAGAGAGAGAGAGGCTGGGGGAGAGAGAGATCGAGAGAGACGGGGGAATAGAGAAGATCAGAGGGGAGAGAGAGAGCGGGTAAAGAGAGAGGATATTGTAGGGGGGAAGAGAGAGGATTGAAGTGGGGGCAGAGAGGATCGGAGGGGGAAGAGAGAAAGGATCGGAGGGAGCGAGAGGAGATCAGAGCGGGTAGAGAGAGGATCGAAGGGGGAGAGGAGAGAAGCTCGGATGGGGGAAGAGGTCAGGAACCCGGGTGGAGTGGGGGTGGGGGGCGGAGAACGCCAGGAACCACTGTCACTATT
Organism: Squalus acanthias; assembly: GCA_030390025.1. NCBI lineage: Eukaryota > Metazoa > Chordata > Chondrichthyes > Squaliformes > Squalidae > Squalus > Squalus acanthias. Next base: position 155,675,952 of record CM059426.1, on the reverse strand, counting down.
CACTTCATACCCAATAAACCAGGAAGAAAGATGAATGTTTATTTCTGTTAAATCATAGCTTTTCCTGATTTTTGTTTTTAATTCGGTGACGCAAATTATGTCTGTTTTTCTGCACTTGTGAATAAGTGCTGCATTTCTGACATGTTACATGGGGGGGTGTGCTGGTTCAAGAAGACATCGTTTATTAATGGAAGTGATTGAAGTTGAAAATACGGATACCCGTATTTGTTCAATTCTTTTTAATACTGTGAACTAAAGAACTACAGCACTTTATATTTGTTGGTTTTCTGGTTTGCATTGTGATTAATATTCTAATTACTTATGTGGACGTAGAACCCATCAGCACCATAGGAAAGCCGCTGCTCCTGCTGCTTGTGCAGTCAATGGTATAGTGACATGAGGGATGGGCTAATACATTGAAAACTTTAAAATTAATACCAATTGCACAAATAGATATGCCTCTTTAGCTAACCTTGGGCTTTTGGATTGTTTGTCAATGCATAACCATGTAACTGAGTGATGTTTCTGAAGTGTTAACGCATTATTATGCAGTTCTTTTATATCCCAGTCATTTCTGACAAGTAATTCTTTTAAAAAAATAAGAGTTTGTACACGCAAACTAAAAACTTTCAATGAATTCTACCGTAAACAAACTTGCAGAATGGGCATGTAAATGACAAATGAATTTCAATATAGATAAGTGTGAGGTTGTGCATTTTGGTAGGAGGAATAAGGAGGCGACCTACTCCTTGGAAATAAGAGTCTAAATGGAGTAGAGGTACAAAGGGATCTAGGGGTATAGATTCACAAATCATTAAAAGTAGCAACACAGGTTAAAAAAGCCATAAAAATGCAAATAAAGTACTGCGGTTCATTTCTAGAGGAATAGAATTCAAAAGCAGAGAAGTTATGTTAAACTTGGATAGCACCTTGTCTGATTGTCTCATGATTTGAGACGCTGGGGTGGCAGTATGGCATTACTGTATATAAGCTTTTAAGTGGTGGCTGTTGCTGCCATTGTTGTAGAGGTTGTTGTTGTAAAAGTTGTTGCTGTTGTAAAATTTGCCCACGGATGAAAAGGTCGCGCTCAAAGGAATTTGTGGCCTGCTGAGTACAAAAAAAATTAGAGGGAACATTGGTTGTCATATAGTAAATAGCATAGATAACTCCAGAACACTACTGCAATGTAAATGATAAAGTAGGCCAAGGGGCACAGGTTCAAACTAGCAAAATGCAAATTTAAGACTGATTCCAGAAAGTGGTTCTTCAACTAAAAAGTGCTGAAGACATGGAATTGACCTTCAAAAAGGGTAGTAAAGACATTTAAGAAACTGTTGATTGCTGTGATTAGGGGGGACGGAGTCTGTAGGTTTGAATGAATGAGTTAGGATGGGCCGAATTACATTCCCCATCCACATCTATCTTGTCGTACAGTAAGCAACACAGTGATGTAATTTCAACATTTGTATTTGTCAATTGTGACAATATTTCACTTCCTTATCTTTACTCCTCACTTCAGTTGATTTTCTTGATTTTTCCATATTCTGTACTCAAATTTATGTGGGGAGACACAACTTAACTAGAGCAGCACCACTTTCTTGCAAGTTTAAAATACTGAGCACAGATTAAACTCTCAAGTCTCAATATATCTATGACATTAAAAGGTAAGTTTTGTGAGCTCCGATGTGTGCTCCCTGTAGAGTGAGGTAGCACATTGAGAGCAGAGCCTCACAGCATTTACCTTTAGAATTACATTCTTAATGCCTCATAGTTGTTTAACTATTTTTCTCTCTGATTTTCCCCCTTACCTATCATCTCTCCTCCTGAAGGCAATAACTCATGCTTCCACAGGCCACAGTTGGTCCTCCATTACTTTGCATAAAAGTGGCCATTCTTCATGATAATCTTGCAAAGTGAGTGGCTGTAGCCTATTTGAGCGTAGAGACCATTACAGCCAAACCTATTCCTGTTTTTACCTCATGTTGACATACAAGCATTTTCAATAGAGGCCAAGTAAAAATCAAATGATTGCAGATGCTAGAAATCTAAAACAAAAATAAAATGCTGGAAATACACAGCAGGTCCGTTAGCATCTGTGGAGAGAACAGACAAGTTTACGTTTCGGGTGCAGACCTTTCTTTAGAACTTTGAGAAACTTTCATTTATACAGCATCTTTAACGTGGAATGGGCTTTACACAAAATGTAAATTTGTCTGCACTTGCCACAGATATTGACTGACTCGCTGTGTATTTCCAGCATTTTCTGTTTTTATTCCAACAGAGGTCACTGGATATAGATCAAATCCCTTTCCCTGCCTCTGCACCTGCTGAAAATCTGTTACATCTGTAAGTTTTTCCAATTCTGAGGAAGGGTCACAGACCTGAAACGTTAACTCTGTTTCTCTCTCCACGGATGCTGCCTGACCTGCTGAGTGTTTCCAGCATTTTCTGTTGTTATTATAGATCAAAGCAGGATGGGTCCAGAACCCAGCTCAGGGCTGCTGAAATAAATATTAATGCACGCTGCTTCTGGACTGTGATCAGTTGAATCAACACTGGACCATGGATCCAATCTAGCACTCTATGGTTCAGTCCAAGTAGTATGCTTATCTCCTGAGCCACAGAGAGGTGCAATTTATTTTTTTAACTATTTCAAACGTGTTGCTTTAGATGTTAGCATTACTGTTTTTGACAAATCGATTTCCCACTCTCCTCTCACTGTTCCCACGTCTATTTAGCAGAGCACAAGCATATTGTTCAATTTTCATCTTGGGAGGTTTTACTATGTCAAGGAGGGCTAGAATAAAGAAAGTTATAATGCGAAAATGTTGGTTTTGGTGTGGCCACAGAGGCAAGTATTTGACTTCCGAGTCCTCAACGAAACACACATAGTATTTGCATTATCTGTGATTTTGAAGTGGGCTGTACGTCGTTCCGTTTTGCTTTCTGCCGCTGACCGAAAAAAAATCGCACGAAACATTACAAAAAGCGTCACTTTTCCTTCTCAGGATGGGGAGGGTTCTTAGGAGACTCTTCCCCCAGAGCCTGGAGGCTCCGCCCGCCGTGTGAGGGGGTGTCTGTGCTCACTCCCCCGCACTGCTCCGAGCCGCTCCAATCTCACAATTAGCGAATCGCAACACTCGCTTCGATACTTGTCGCCAAGTTCTGGAGCCCGTTCAGTGCAGCCTCTGATCCCCTTCTTGTCCTCACTCACACCGCTCCCAGAGGGTGGGTGTGTTCTTGGATCAATTCCTTGGCACCAGTTTGTGCGAGGCTCCGCATTTGCCCGCTGTGGCGAGTTTGTTCCCTTCTTGCACCCCCGGCCACTGCAGTCTGCAAGGATTTAAAGGCGGGAAATAATGGGACTGCAGCCGTTGGAGTTCAGTGACTGTTATTTGGAGAGCCCTCACTTTCGGGAAAGGTTGAAAGCCCACGAAGCCGAATTGGAAAAGACCAACAAGTTCATTAAAGAGTTGCTGAAGGACGGGAAAGCACTCATTGCAGCCACCAAAAGTAGGTGAAGCGCTGCTGCGCGGGCGGGTCTGTGAACGAAACAGTCCGACTGACCTCAAAGTGTATCCGACTGCGGACAGGAGGCCGAGGGTCGCGACAGATTCCGCGCAATTTGGTGGCGTGAATTCATAAAGATTTTCACTGTTGAATGAAGTTTCCCCCCAGTGAATTATTGAACGCCTGCTGTTGTCAGTTGATTGAGGCAGTGTCGAAAGCTTCAGTTTAAAGGACGTTACACGTCTTGAAAATATTTTGAAACTGATCGTGTAGAAAGTGTTTATTTTCTTGTCTATCAGCATTATTGTTGTTGCTCATTCTAACTGCAGTCTGTGTATTTCCCATCCAGTGGAAATGCTTTCAGCATGTAAAGGGTTTCGGGATGTCATGCTGAGATTTTACAGTGCTCTTGTCAGACTACTTTGAACACTCTGTGCAGTTTTGGTCACGGTGGGACCAGGGAAGTATTCCAACTCTGGAGATGGTGGAGAGAAGTATTCAAGGCTGATCTTTTGTGGTAGAGGATTGAGTTATGAGGAAAGAGTGTTGAAACTGGGTTTCTTCAATCTGTGGAGAAGGAGAGAGAGAGAGTTGGGATATAATGTATTAAACATAATGGAGAAAGTAAATCTTCAAAGTGTCATTCAACCACTAAACCCGTGTACTCTGGGATTCTTCTGAAACCTCTCTGCATTGCTATCGCTCCCCACCTTCAAAAGCCTCTAGTAAACCAACTCTTTAAATGTGTCTTTGCTCTCCTGTAACTTATTTTTCCAACTTCCTGCTTGAAGTGTCTCTCAGTCCCTGTAAAGCAGATGTTTTCTTATTTGAAAGGCATGATATAAATGCAACTAGTTATAGTTTTAGTCAAACAAGGGAGTATAGGTTAAAGGCCATCTTAGCACTAATATCAGGAAGTTCTTCATACAAGGAGTGATTAATAGTTGGAGTAGACTTTTGGATAAGCTTGCGGAGGCAAAAGCCCTTGTTCAAGAAACCGTTGGATGCTGTGATGCGGGGGGGGGGACAGATTTTTTTTCTAGAGGGATGAGGTCAGATAGGTTGAATGGTCTTCCTCAACTATTTATCTTCTATTCTGAAGTAATCACCCCTCTTCCTCCAGTGGCTGTGTACTCTTGGGTACGAACAAATAAACTTTAAATTAACAAAAATACATTAAATGAAACGTAATAAATTAAATTAAAATTTGATTGCCGGTGGTGATAAAGCACTCCAGTCCCTGCGGTGCCCACCGGTTGCGGAAGGCCTCGAGCGTGCCGGCAGACTCCGTGTGCTCCATCTCCGGCACGAACGTGGCCGCGGAAGAGAGGCAGGCAGTCGGGCCAAACGAACCCCTCGGCCACCCGCTGCCTGGACCAGTTGATGGCCACTTTGGCCAGGCCCAGGAGCAGTCCTATGAGGAGGTCCCCCGATCTGTCTGCTCCCCTCCGCACCGGGTGACCAAAGATCAGGAGCGTGGGACTGAAGTGCAGCCAAAAATCGAGGAGCAGCCCCTTCAAACAATGGAAGAGGGGCTGCAACCTCTCACACTCCATATAAATGTGGAACACGGACTCCTCCAGTGGCTGTGTAAAGTGTTTTGTCCACCTTCCTCTCCTCCGTTTAAGACCCTCCTTAAAACCCATCTCTGACCAAGCTTTTAGTCACTCTTCCTAATATCTCCTTTAGTTTGGTGTCAATTTTTATTTGATTATGTGAAGCACCTTGGGATGTTTTTCTATGTTAAAGACACAATATAAATGCAAGTTGTAGTGAGTGCCACCTAACATCACTGGAGCCTACAATAGGAGGACCCAATAATGTTCGACTGAGAAATGGACTTGTAAATGCTTTGTCAGCAGTTCACTTTTCCCCTGCCACCTTTTTTCGGAGGGTGGGGCATGGGGGGAAGAAACAGATTTATTAATTTCCACCAATTTTTAACTTCTGAAAAGTTTTGTATTTTACTGATCAAGGCATAAAAGCATTGATAGAAATAGCTATTCTTAATCAATGACCAAATTTTGTGGGTTAGGAAATAAGTATTCAGCTTGAATATTACTTGGAATGAATAACTTGCTAGGTGATTCACCAGAGCAATTAATTTCAGACCTGCACCATTGTAGTGTTTAATGATATGAACAAAGTTCCTTTTTGGTTGAAGCATTGCACTGTAAGTTTATTAGGCGATCTGAGCTGCACTTTGTCCTTCCAACACGACTCTGGCTAGACTTTAAGCTAAATGTTAAAAGGATGTTTTGCTTGGGGGCTGATGTATATTCCTTTGCATTTAAAAAAGGAAATTCTGTTGTGTGCATGGACAACAGTCCAGATTTTTCTGCTTTTGTGGGGTGAGGGTGCAGCGGCCCAGCACAAAGCTGCTCCCCTGCTCCTGGCCAGTCCTCTGGCTTAGGGATTGTTCGCACATTTTTTGCAGGTTCCTTGGTCGCTTACAGTGAGTTCTTCCAGAGTGAGGAAGGCATTTTGCTGGAGGAGGTCTCGAGAATCTGCCACAGTTTAGTGTGCCTGGTGGCCTGTGAGCGGATGGTGAATCCCAGAATTAACAAAAATAAAATCTCAATCTGCGGCTCTGACCTCTCCAATCAATCGCTCTGTGATAGCTTGCACAAAATGCTTGGATTTCTGAAATTCAAAGCCTCCCATCACCACCGAAGCAACATTGGATGCCAGGGACCAACAGGTGTCCCTGACATACAGTGGTGCTCTGGTGCAAATGATGGAATACATGGGCTGGATAGAGTATTTCATTGTAATAGAAATGACAAAATATATGTTGGGTGCCATTTAGAGCTGCGTCAGGTTTGATGAAGAGGTGTTCATTAATTTATTAGATTATAGTTTCTCAGCAGTTTTTTTTTGTTGCTCCTCTCATGAAGGTGTTGACTCCACAGGCACTAGTTGCATTCTGATACTTCATCGTTGGATTTGACCTTTAATCATGAGTGTCATCTGATCTTTCATCTGTGTGGGGCATCAGAATTGAGCCCAGTCTTGTCATCACATGTGGACTTTCAGCAGAGCCTGCTGGATAGCATTCAGGAGCTGGATGCCTGGCTGATTTTTATTCTTCCTTAGCCCAGTGGTGCTAATTGAAATGTCCCAACAATTGCTCAGGCTCTTTGCAGTGCCCTCATTGCTGCTCTAACTAGGGCTAGCTAACTCGGCATAATCTGGGCATTGTATCTGGGAAGTTGTGTGGCTCAGCTGCTTGGGTGGATAAACTTGATGAGTCATTCGTGGAAGGATTATTTGATATTCTGACCAAGAACATGGATAGCAATCTGATAGGTTAACTGGACAAATTGTATGAGAAGCTAATGCACAATAGGTTTTCACTGAACTATCAAATAATTGAAAGGTGCTGTGTGGAACAAATAGCGAAGGGAGAATTTGTATTGAAGTAGCTATTGATGTAGCTTTTCTCAAAATAAGTGACACAGTGATCATAAATAATCATAATTTGTTTCAAGTTCGTCTTCTACCAGATGCATGGTCTAAGATGTAATGGATTATTCTAAAGTTGGCTATTTTATAATCTGGAAATAACAATGTTGCCAGTAATCGTGACTATTGTCAGTATATTATAATTATTACATTTAGTGCTCTATCGTACCATAATTGTAGAGTTAGGACTAATGAGCTACTGGAATATACTAATCATTTCCAGAAGCATGGTTTTTCTCAATGTTATTCGTGTGAACTATTTGCCATTTCCTATTTTCTCTAAAGTAACTTTATACTTCATGCAGCTTACCTTTAATAGGTTAGCTGTGCAAATCATCACTATGACACTTGAGAATTAAAAAAAAAAAATTTTTAAGCAGGAGAACTGGTGAAATATTTAACATAGCTCTTGTTCTTAGTCATAGTTTAAGTGTTTACAATTTTACTTTTGAGTGAAGTGGAGATATATTTTATCTTGTCTTTTAAAATATTACAACCAGTTACATTTATATAATATAGACTTAATTTCTTATAATTTGGTTATGTAGAATTGTACAAGTGTATTTTAGAAAACACCTCAAGTCTCCAGCTATTTTTTTTACAATAGAGTGTGTTCTGCTGCTGGCGCGTTTGGAAGCAGCTGTTTTAGATTAGCTTCAACATGACTCATTTGAACACCAATTGTGGGTGTGAGTGTTGCACAAAAGCAGTAATTCCAAACGCTGTGTTGGCAGATCAAGTGAAACATGGGTGAGTGTAACGGTGAAACACAAGTAAATGACTCAAAGACAGGAAGTATGTGGGATTTAATGATGCACCGAATTGATAGCCGTGGCAAATAACACGCAGAAATTTAGAAGGATCTTGACGACTTAAATCAGTGAGCGGAGAAATGGCAGCTACATTTTCATTTAAGGAAATGTAAGGTTATGAGATTGAGAGCGGGAACGTTGATGTGGATTACGTGCTAAATGGGAATGTACTCAAGGTATCGGAGCAGGAGAGAGATCTTGTGAGTTTTAGTGGACAAGTCACTAAAACCATCAGCGCAATGTTCCCAGGCAGTTTCTTTTTTAAAGCAAACAGAATGTTGGGAAACATAGCAAGGGGTATAACACATAAATCCAGAGAGGTTATTTTAAAACTGTATTTGGCCCTGGTGGGACCACATCTGGAGCGCTGCATGCAATTTTGGTCTCCCTATTTCAAAAAGGATATTCTGTTATTGGAAGGGGTACAGAAAAGGGCTTCATGGCTGATTCTAGAATTTAAGGGAATGACGCATGAGGAACGATTGACTACATTGGGTCTTTTGAATACTGAGAGAGGATGTGATAGAAGCGTTTAAAATTATGATAGATTTGGACAAATTAATTCCAAGTAAGCTTTTCTTCCATGTGCAGAATTTTAGCACAAGGGGTCATATCTACACATTAAGGACAACAAAAAGAAATAGGAAATGCCCAAGTATGCAGAACAGATTACTGGCACAGGTGGTGGAACAAGAAACCGTTCGCCCATCACCCCTGTGCTCGCTGACCTGCATTGGCTCCCGGTTAAGCAGCGCCTCGATTTCAAAATTCTCATCCTTGTTTTCAAATCTCTCCATGGCCTCGCCCCTCCCTGTCTCTGTAATCTCCTTCAGCCCCACAACCCCCCGCCCTCCCTGAGATATCAGCGCTCCTCTAATTCTGGCCTCTTGAGCATCCCTGATTATAATCGCTCAACCATTGGTAAGCCGTGCCTTCTGTTACCGAGGCCCTAAGCTCTGGAATTCCCTGCTTAAACCACTCCGCCTCTCTACCTCTATTTCCTCCTTTAAGACGCTCCTTAAAACCTACCTCTTTGACCAAGCTTTTGGTCACCTGCCCTAATTTCTCCTTATGTGGCTCGATGTCAAATTTTTTGTCTTATAATACTCCTGTGCAGCGCCTTGGGACATTTTACTACGTTAAAGGCGCTATATAAATACAAGTTGTTGTTGTTGTTGTTTAATGGGTTTTAAGAAGGAACTGGACAGGTTTTTGCCAACAAATGGGATTCAGGTTATTAGAAAATCACCAAGGGAATACTGTAGATAGGTGGGCCACAGGTCTTCTCCTGCTTGAAACTGTTGCTATGTTGTTACAATGTAACTAACTAATTATACAGCATCTGCAATACAAATACCAAATATGTACAAAAAAGATGCATAGCAAATGCAAAATTAAATGCTGCTTTGAGGGCCAAAGAGTAAAATCAGAGGTCTACAGTATTCATGAAGGTGTTTGACAAACCAGATTTTGTTTAAAATTTTGTTTACAAACACAGCAAAATGATGTAAATTTTATCTGGAGGCATCAATGCATCACTGTGCATTACTTCTCTGTGACAAAAAATGACTCACTGTGCTCTCCTCTTGACCACAACATTTTCTTTTGAAATTCTTCTCATGAATTTGGTGCCTTTCTAGGTTGCATTTCTGACATGCTGATGACATCAGTGCAGTAACATTTCATTTGAAACTCGGCTCCTTCAGAAGGCAAAGCTAAAAATGTTGGTCTGCCCAGGGCACAATATAGTTGTTGCTGTTGCCATTTATGCTAGAAAATGATAGTTGATGGGGAGAACTTGTCGTCCTGGGTGCAATTTTGTCATCTGTAAGAATCAATCATACTCTGCATATATCATTTTATCTTCCAGGAAATATTTAAATATCTCTTGTATCTTTCTTTCTTTATTTGTTCACTTAGTACCACTGAAAGTGCTCACATGCTCATGTTAGGCAAGGAATTCCAAGACTTTGATCCAGTGATGACGAGGGAATGCTGATGCATTTCCAAGTCAGGATGATATGTGACTTGGAGAGTAGCTTGAAAGTGATGCTGTTCCCATGATCTTGCTGCTCTTGTCATTCTTAGTGGTAGTAGCTGTGAGGTGCTGTCACATAAAGCTTGGTGAGTTGCTGCAGTGTATCCTGTGGATAGTAAACACTGTAGCCACAGTGCGACAGTGGTGGAGGGGGTAGATGTTGAGTTCAGTGATGGGAATGCCAATCAGGTGGACTGCTTTATCTTGGATGGTGTCAAGCTTTTTGAATATTGTTGTGGCTTCCTCCACCTAAGTGAGTGATGGGTATTCCATCACAATCCTGGCTTGAACCATGCAGATCGTGGAGAGGTTTTGAGGGGTCAAGAGGCGAGCCACTCATTGCAAAGTATTCGGCCTCTCTTTTGCTCTTGTAGCCATTTTGTTGATATGACTGGTCCAGTTAAGGTTTTGGTCACCCTCAAAATGCTGATGGTGGGGTCTCGGCAGTAGTAGTGCTTTGAATGTCAGGGGCAGTGGTTAGGCTTTCTCTTGTTAGAGATGGTCATTACTTGTCATCCGAAGTCTAGATGTCGTCTATGCCTTGACGAGGGTCAGCAAGGGCTGCTTATTTATTGGAGGAATTATAAATCGATCTCAACACTGGAATCATCAGTATTTTATGTTCGAGAGAAGGTCATTGATGAAGCAACTGAAGATGGTTGGGCTGAGGACACTGCTCTGAAGAATTCCTGCAGCGATGCCCTGGGACTTGGATGATTTCTTTTCATATTTGACTGGGTAAAGTCAGCTGTGTGTTGTTTAGGTTGTCTCATCATCTCCATCTGCCAAATAATTTTTGTTTTTTTGGCTAATTCTATAGCACATCTTAAAACAGGGCTAATGTTCAGCTGCTTGGATGGGTTCTATAACATCTGTACTTATCCAGTAATGGAACATAGTGCTAACATTTCTGAGAACAGGAAACTCTTGTTTCTGGTCTTCATTATCATCCAAAGTAATGTAGATTAGCAGACTGAATTAAGATGAACTGCCCTATCCCAGAGTCACCTTCTCCAATGTTGGAGAAGTGGCTGGTACGTCAACCCTACTGACCACAGTTGTTACCATTGATTAAGCCAGGCCTTTGTGTTTATACCAGGATCACAATAGGTACTGTAATTGCACATTGACTATCTATATTAATCCAAATAGACTGCCACAAGTAAATTTCACACATCAGTTCTTGTAGCATGGTATTCAGTAGGTTGGTTATATTGCCTAGTTCTTGTTTTAATGCAAAGTGGTTTTGCTGTAAATAGATCACAATGGTAAAGTTGGCCAAATCAAATTCTCGCAAGTGATATGAGACCATTGCTGCTTATTTAGACCAGCTGCAGTACAACTGTAACTAATATCAAACAAACTTGGTTACCAAGTAGTTGATTGAATTGGCTAAGAACTTTTAAAATGTAATTTTTAAACATTTTAGTGTTAGTTGGGAATCAAATGTCCATGACAGCATTGGTAGAAGTGATCCCCGAACAGTCCTCCTGGAAACCAAGTCCTGTCTTCGCACTGAGAACATCGTGTCGTGTGGCACTACCACTGTGCTCTGGGATAGATTAAGAACAGATGTAGCAGCTCAAAACTGGACATCCATGAGGCGTTGTGGGCATTCAGCAGTGTGGAATTGTATTTCACCGCAATCTGTAACCTCATGGACCAGTATATTCCTCATTCTACCATTATCATCAAGCCAGATGACCAACTCTGCTTTAATGAGGAGTGTAGAAGAGCTTACCAAGAGCAGCATCAGATGTAGCTGAAAATGATAGTCCAACCTGGTGAACACAGGACTAAATGCATGTTAAATAGCAAAAGCAGTATGCTAAAGACAGAGTTAAGTGATCCCATAACCAACCCAGTTCTGCATTTGGGGAGGGCTAACAAGGAAAGGGAATACACATTAAATGGTAGGACACTGAGTAGTGTAGAGGAACAAAGGGACCTTGGAGTGCATGTCCACAGATCCCTGAAGGTAGCAGGCCAGGTAGATAAGGTGGTTAAGAAGGCATACGGAATGCTTGCCTTTATTGCTGGTTAAAGAAGAGATTAACACAATAGTAAGGAAGGATATTAGCACTGATGATGTGGAATCTGTATGGGCAGAGCTGAGAAATACCAAGGGGCAGAAAACGTTAGTGGGAGTTGTATACAGATCCCCAAACAGTAATGCTGAGGTTGGGGATGGCATTAAACGGGAAATTAGAGACGTGTGCAATAAGGGCACAGCAGTTATCATGGGTGACTTTAATCTACATATAGATTGGGCTAACCAAATTAGTAACAATACTGTGGAGGAGGAATTCCTAGAGTGTATACGGGATGGTTTCCTGGACCAATATGTCGAGGAACCAACTAGAGATCAGGCCATCTTAGACTGGGTATTATGTAATGAGAAAGGATTAATTAGCAATCTTGTTGTGCGAGGCCCCTTGGGGAGGAGCGGTCATAATATGATAGAATTCTTCATTAAGATGGAGAGTGAAGTAGTTGACTCAGAGACTAGGTCCTGAATTTAAATAAAGGAAACTACGATGGTATGAGGCACGAGTTAGTTAGGATGGATTGGGGAACGTTACTTAAAGGGTTGACGGTGGATAGGCAATGGCAAACATTTAAAGATCGCATGGATGAACTACAGAATTTGTTCATCCCTGTTTGGCATAAAAATAAAACAAAAAAGGTGACTCAACCGTGGCTAACAAGGGAAATTAGGGGATAGCATAAGATCCAAGGAGAGGACATATAATTTGGCCAGAAAAGCAGCAAACCTGAGGATTGGGAGTAGTTTAGGATTCAGCAAAGGAGGACAAAGGGATTAATTAAGAGGGGGAAAATAGATTATGAGAGTAAGCTTGCAGGGAACATAAAAACTGACTGTAAAAGCTTCTATAGATATGTGAAGAGAAAAAGATTGGTGAAGTCAAGCGTAGGTCCCTTGCAGTGAGAATCAGGGGAATTTATAATGGGGAACAAAGAAATGGCAGACCAATTAAATACATACTTTGGTTCTGTCTTCACAAAGGAGGACACAAATAACCTCCTAGAGATGTCGGGGAACATAGGGTCTAATGAGAGGGAGGAATTGAATGAAATCAGTATTTGTAGGGAAATGGTGTTAGGGAAATTGACGGGATTGAAGGCCGATAAATCCCCAGGGCCTGATAATCTACATCCTAGGGTACTTAAGGAAGTAGCTCTAGAAATAGTAGATGCATTGCTGGTCATCTTCCAAAATTCTATAGACTCTGGAACAGTTCCCATGGATTGGAGGATAACTAATGTAACCCAACTATTTAAAAAAGGTGGTAGAGAGAAAACAGGGAATTATAGACCGGTAAGCCTGACATCGGTAGTGGGGAAAATGCTAGAGTCCATTATAAAAGATGTAATAGCAGAGCACTTGGAAAACAGTGACAGGATCAGACAAAGTCAACATGGATTTACAAAAGTTAAATCATGCTTGACTAATCTACTGGAATTTTTTGAGGATGTAACTGGTAGAATAGATAAGGGAGAACCAGTGGATGTGGTGTATTTGGACTTTCAGAAGGCTTTCGATAAGGTCCCGCATAAGAGATTAGCGTGCAAAGTTAAAGCACATGGGATTGGGGGTAAGGTACTGTCTTGGATAGAGAACTGGTTTGCAGACAGGAAGCAAAGACTTGGAATAAACGGGTCTTTTTCCGAGTGGCAGGCAGTGACGAGTGGGGTACCGCAGGGATCGGTGCTAGGACCCCAGCTATTCACAATATATATTAATGATCTAGACAAGGGAACTAAATGTAATATCTCCAAGTTTGCAGACGACACAAAGCTGGGTGGGCGTGTGTGCTGTGAGGAGGATGCAGAGAAACTCCAGTATGATTTGGACAGGTTGGGTGATTGGGCGGATGCATGGCAAATGCAGTATAATGTGGATAAATGCGAGGTTATCCACTTCGGTGGCAAAAACAGGAAGACAGATTATTATCTGAATGGCAATAGATTGGGAAAAGGGGAAGTGCAACGAGACCTGGGTGTCCTTGTGCACCAGTCGCTGAAGGTAAGCATGCAGGTGCAGCAGGCAGTTAAGAAGGCAAATGGTATGTTGGCCTTCATAGCGAGAGGATTCGAGTACAGGAGCAAGGATGTCTTGCTACAGTTGTACAGGGCCTTGGTGAGACCACACCTTGAGTATTGTGTGCAGTTTTGGTCGCCTTATCTGAGGAAGGATGTTCTTGCCATGGAGGGAGTGCAGCGAAGATTACCAGACTGATACCTGGGATGGCAGGAATGACGTATGAGGAGAGATTGGGTCGATTGGGCTTATATTCGCTGGAGTTTAGAAGAATGAGAGGGGATCTCATTGAAACTTATAAAATTCTAACAGGACTAGACAGACTAGATGCAGAAAGGATGTTCCCAATGGCGGGGGAGTCCAGAACCAGGGGTCACAGTCTAAAGATAAGGGGTAAGCCCTTTTTGGACAGAGATGAGGAGGAATTTCTTCACCCAGAGAGTGGTGAACCTGTGGAATTCTCTCCCACAAAAGGCAGTTGAGGTCAATTCATTAAATATATTCAAGAAGGAGTTAGATATATTTCTTAAGGCTAAAGGGATCAAGGGATATGGGGAGAAAGTAGGGACAGGGTACTGAATTTGGATGATCAGCCATGATCTCATTAAATGGCGGAACAGGCTCGAGGGGCCGAATGGCCTACTCCTGCTCGTATCTTCTATGTTTCTCGAGGGCAATTAGGGATGGGCAATAAATGCTGGCCTTGCCAGCTATGCCCACATCCCATAAACGAATAAAAAAAAAAAGTTCCTGACCCTCTCAAGCCCCTTGCTTCCCCAGTATTTTTGGTATGCTTTTTGTGTCTTCTACTTTGAAGACAGATACAAAATATTTGTTGAAAGTCCTTGTCCATTTCCTTATTCCCCATTATAATTTCTCCTGTCTCAGCCTCTAAGGGACCAACACTTACTTTTGCTACTCTTCTTCCTCTTTACATACTTGTCGAAGCTCTTGCAATCTTAGTCCGTTTTTATATTTCTTGCTAGTTTATTCTCGTTCTACTTTCTCCCTTTTTAATCAATTTTTTGGGCATCCTTTGATGGTTTCTAAAGCTCTCCCACTCCTCAGGCTTACTACTATTCTTCACAACATTATAAGCTTCTTTTAATCTAATACTATTTTTAACTTCTTTAGTTAGCCAGGGATGAATCACTTTTCCTGTAGAGGTTTTATTTCTCAATGGAATGTATATTCGTTGAGAATTTGGAATATTTCTTTAAATGTTTGCCACTGCTTATCTACCGTCATACCTTTTAATCTATTTTCCCAATCTACCTTAGCCAACTCGCCCCTTATACTTATGTAATTGTCTTTATTTAAGTTTAAGACTCTAGTTTCGGACTTAGAATTTCACACTGAGTTTGAGAGTGAAATACTTACATTGTGATCACTCTTCCCCAGAGAATCCTTTACTATGAGATTACTAATTAACCCTGTCTCATTACACGATAAGAACTAAAATAGCCTGTTCCCTGGCTGGTACCATGATGTATTGTTCTAGGAAACTGTCTCAAATGTATTCCATGAACTCGTCCTCCAGACTCCCTTTGCCAATTTGATTTATCCAGTCTTTATGAAGATTAAATTCTCCTATGATTATTTCTAACCTTTATTACAAACTCGTATTATTTGTTGATTAATACTCCATCCAGCTGTATAGCTACTGTTAAGGGGGCCCATAACTATTCCCACCAGTATTTTCTGCCCCTTCGTCAGCCAGTGACTCAGTTGGTAGCACCCTCTCTTCGGAGTCAGTAGGTTATGGTTTCAAGTCCCACTCCAGGACTTGAGCGCAAAAATCTAGGCTGACACTCCACTGTCAGAGGTGCCGTCTTTTGGATGAGATGTTAAACCGAGGCCCCATCTGCCCTCTTCGGTGGATGTAAAAGATCTCATGGCATTATTTCGAAGACGAGCAGGGGAGTTATCCCCAGTGTCCTGGCCAATATTTATCCCTCAACTAACATCACTAAAGCAGATTATCTGGTCATTAAAAGACTTGCTGTTTGTGGGAGCTTGCTGTGTGCAAATTGGCTGCCGCGTTTCCTACATTACAACAATGACTACACTTCAAAAAGTACTTCATTGGCTGTAATGTCCATTGGTCGTGAAGGGTGCTATATAAATGCAAGTCCTTTCGTTACTTTCTTTCCTTGTTATTTGTTATCTCCACCCATACTGATTCTACTTCCTGATCTTCCGAGCCAAGATCCTTTCTCACTACTGTCCTTATGTCATCCTTTACCTCCTTTTCCATTCTGCCTGTCTTTTCGAAACGTCAAGTACTCTGGAATATTTAGTTCCCAACCTTGGTCACCTTGCAACCATGTCTCTGTAATGGCTATTAGATCAAAGCCATTTATCTCTATTTGTGCCACTAATTCATCTATCTTGTTACAAATGCTTCATGTATTCAGATAAAGAGCCTTTAATTTTAAAGTTTTACCATTATTTCCTGCTTTCACCTGATGCACTATTACTATTGAACTCTCTGTCCCTTCCTGTCACACTCTGCTTATCTTTACCCAAATTGCTACACTGCTTCATTGCCTTGACTTTTCTACTTAGATTTCTATATTTCGTTTTACCTGGCACTTCCCCCCCCCGCCCCCCCCCGCCACTTTTTTAGTTTGAAGCCCTATCTACAGCCCTAGTTATTTAATTCACCAGCATACTGGTCCCAGCCTGGCTTAAGTGGAGCCCATCCCAGCGGAACAGCTCCTTCTTTCCCTAGTACTGGTGCCAGTGCCCCATTAATTGAAACCCCTTTCTCCCACACCACTCATTGAGCTATGCATTTAACTCTCTGATCTACTTGTCCCTATGCCAATTTGCGCGTGGCTCGGGTAACAATCCAGAGATTATTACTTTTTAGGTTCCGCATTTTAATTTGGACCCTAGCACCTTAAACTCTCTCAGCAGAACCTCATTCCTAGTTCTACCTATGTCGTTGGTTCCTATGTGGACCCCGACAACTGGATCCTTCCACTCCAAATTCTTCTGCAGTCGCGAGGAGATGTCCTTAAACCTGGCACCAGGCAAGCAACATAGCCTTTGGAACTCCTGGTCGTGGCTGCAGAGAACGGTATCTACCCCTCCGACTATACTGTCAGCTACCACTAAAACATTCCATTTCACTCTTTTCTTCCCCCCCCCCCCCCACTTGAGTGGCCTCCTGTACCATGGTGCTGTGGTCAGTTTGCTCATCAACCCTATAGACCTTGCCCTCATCCACACAGGCAGCAACAACCTCATACCTGTTGGATAAGGACAAAGGCCGAGGCTCCTCCAGCACTGCACCTGCGGTCTTCTTGCCTGCCTGAGAGGCAGTCACACCCTCCTGTCCCTGACCACTAACCAGACCTGTACCATTACCTAACCAAATGGTTCTGATTGCCACCTAGATCAAAGTATCCAGGTAACTCTCCCCCTCCCTGATGCCCCACAATGTCTGCACCTCAGACTCCAGCTCAACAACTCTGAGCTGAAGTTCCTTGAGATGCAGACACTTACTGCAGACGTGGTCATCCGGGGTCGCGATGCTCTCCACAAACTCCACATGCTGCAATTGTGACACCACCTGCAGTGCCATCCCATTATAACCTTGTTTTAGTTATTTAATTAATTAAAGTTTATGTATTTAATTAACTTCGCTTTATAGTTTAGTTTTTAACTAATTACTAGGTCTAGTTTAAGTTATAGGTAGATGAAATTAAATATTTACCTTTTACACAAAGCACTACAAGTATTGGATGCAGAAAGCATCACCTCCTTCCCCCCTGCTCCAAATTCCCACACTCTCCAAACACTCTGTTTAGAAACACTCTGTTTGTTTAAGATCACTCTGAGCGTCAGCAGATAATATTTACTCCCAAGTTACAAGTGCTGACTCAGCTCCCTGCATCTATTCAAGACAAACGCTTACAGCTGATTGACAGTTAACTACTATTTCTGTTAACTACAATTTTCAAAGTTCTAAGGTAAATTCAATATGTTAAACTAAATTTCACTTTTTACAGCTAGTACTTTCCAGAGACTTCCACTCTCTCCAAATTCCCAACTTTAACACTCTGTTTAGACACACTCCGTTTAAGACCACTCTGTGCTGACCACAGAATCGCAGTGGACAATTAAGCAACTAATAGAGGAGGAGGCTCCATGAACATCCTCATCCTCAATGATGATGGATCCCAGAATGTGAATGCAGAAGACAAGATGAAAGTCTTTGCAACCATCTTCACCAGAAGTGCCGAGCAGATGATCCTTCTCTGCTTCCTCTTGAGGTCTCCACCATACCAGTCTTCAACCAGTTCGATTCACTCAATGTCATATCAAGAAATGGCTGAATGCACTGGACATGTCAATGGCTAAGGGCCCCAACAACATCCTGGCTGTAGTACTGAAGACATATGCTCCAGTACTAGCTGAGCCCCTTGGCTACGCTGTTCCAGTACAGCTGCTACACTGGCATCTACCCAACAGTGCTATCAAGCAGCACTTACTCACCAATAACCTGCTTACTAATGCTCAGTTTGAATTCCACCAGGGCACTCTGCTTCAGATCTCATTACAGCCTTGGTCCAAACAATGGCCACGAGCTGAATTCCAGAGGTGAGGTGTGAGTGACTGCCCTTGACATCAAGGCAACATTACACCTAGTGTTGCACCTAGAACAACTGAAATCAATGGGGATCAGGGGAAAACTCTCCAGTGGCTGGAGTCATACCTGGCACAAAGGAAGATGGTTGTGGTCGTTGGAGATCATTTATCTCAACCCCAGCACATCGCTGCAGGAGTTCCTCAGGGCAGTGTCCTAGGCCCAACTATCAGCTGCTTCATCGATGACCTTCCCTCCATCATAAGGTCAGAAGTGGAGCTGTTCGCTGATGACTGCACAGTGTTCACCTCCATTTGCAATTCCTCAGTTAATAAAGCAGTCTATGCCCACATGTAGCAAGACCTGGACAACATCCAAGCTTGGGCTGATAAGTAACAAGTAACATTTGTGCCACACAAGTGCCAGGCAATGACCATCTCCAGCAAGAGAGAGTCTAACTATCTCCCAATGACATTTAATGGTATCCCTTCATCAACATCCTGGGAGGTGGTCACCTTTGGCGAGAAACTCAACTGGAATAGCCACATAAATGCTGTGGCTACTAGACCAGGTCAGAGGCTGGGTTTTCTGCAGTGAGCGACTCACCTCCTGACTCCCCAGAACCTACATAGCACAAGTCAGGAGTGTGATGGAATTATTCTCCACGTGCCTGGATGGGTGCAGCTGCACCAATGTTCAAGAAGCTTGTCACCATCCAGGACAAAGCAGTGCACTTGATCGGCACCCCATCCACGAGCTTAAAATCCTCCATCATTCCACGGCTGCAGTGTGTCCTATTTATAGAATGCACTGCCGCGAGTCGCCGAGGCTTCTTTGGCAGGACCTCCACCACCTAGAAGGACAAGGGCACCTCAAAGTTCTCCTCGAAGTTGCAGACCATTCTGATTTGGACATAAATCGTTGTTCCTTCAGTATTTCTGGGTCAAAATCCTGGAACTCCCTACCGAACACCATTGTGGGAGTACCGTCACCACATGGGCTTTTAAAAAAAAAAATAGTAAAATAATTCATTCTTGGGATGTGGGTGTCACTGGCAAGGCCAGAATTTATTGCCCATCCCTAGTTGCCCTTGAGAAGGTGGTGTTGAGCCGCCACCTTGAACCGCCGCAGTCCATGTGGTTAAGGTACTCCTACAATAGGTAGGGAGTTCCAGGATTTTGACCCAGCGATGATGGAGGAACGGCGATATATGTCCAAGTCTGGATGGTGTGTGGCTTCAACGGTTCACGAATGTGACCTATTTCCACCTGCTCAAGGGCAACTAGGGATGGGCAATAAATTCTGGCCTTGCTAGGGATGCCCACATCCGAAGAAAGATTGGGGAAAAAATGGCCATTGACTCTCTAACATTAAAAAATGATGTGGGATTTGGACAATGGTGAAGTGAAGCTCTTTGCATTCAGATGTGGCCAGGGAGCATTAAACAGCTAGCCATGTAATTTGGGTCTGCTGATTCAGTATAGCTCTAAGAGGGTTAAACCAGTACTTCAAGTAGAACACTACTTCTGTAAGTAGTCATTTAAACACAGTTAATCACTGTCTGCTTGACCAGAGTTGCTGGAGCATGCATTTATCTATGCCTCCTTTACCCATTGATACTTTAAGACAGACTCTTCAACTCTTTCTGTTCTGCCAACAGCCAGGAGTACTTTTGTGAACATCTGTCCCTGCCTGTTCTACAGAGGGATAAACTAGAAATGTAGTATGAGATTAACACATAGCTTTGCACAACCTTTAACAATAATTTTTTTCATGGTTTACTCATCCTAATGTTTGAATTATTTCATAGTTCATGTTATATATTCAATGATGATATGCAGGCTTGTCACATAAATGGGAATTGGTGTATATGCGGTTAGTTGACGCACAGTTGACTGAAAATGTAAATTTGGAAAACCCGTTTTTTGGTAACTGATGAGGGAGAATTTTGGGAACTGTGGCACTGGACGAACGCTGATGGGATCTCCCACAGTTCTTTGAGGGGGAGGGGGTGAAAGGGGGAGTGCTGGGACTGAGTGAGTCCTGTCCAGAGCTATGGGGAAAGACAGAATGGGAGCTTCTAACTTCTAACTCCTGACTCAATTTGCTCCAAAAATATACTGGAAGTGAATCTTGCCTACTGCATTAAATTACTGAGTGAAAAGGAGTTATGGCAATAAAAATTACAACCTATATTCCTGTTTGGGTAGTTTCCCAGTTTTCTCATGTTCTGTATTTCTAACTTTTTGTATTGATCTGTTGGTTCTTGAAACTCATACAGGATATCTTAATACTTATGATCTGTTGACTAAAATGTCAAATTAACTTTTTGGTAAATTTATTTGTTAACATGTACTCCCATTTCTTGTGGGATTTTGGCAGGTCATATGCTGTGTCAGTGTAACATAGTTTCAACTGATGAGGCTGAAAGGAATATCCTTGGAAACATCAACAAAACTGCTTGGGATCCAAAACACTATCTGTACAAAAGGCATTTGTGGATGTTGAGTGAGGAGAGGAATGAGCTTGGCTGTGAAGTTACCTAGAGTAGCCTGTTAAGACGTGCTGATGCATGAAGAATGGCCATTTGGTGAGCTCCTGAAGGACTATCCTCATTCTGGTGTCAGAATCGTAACCCAGCATGATTTTATTACTTTCAGTGGAGGATGAAAAAAAAGGGGACATTTTTTAAAAAGAAAAGGGGGGGAAAATTCAGTTGGTTGCGCCTCCCGTTAGCGCCTTAAGAGGGCGCTAATGGGGCGCAAAGCAACTAGCGCCCGGGCGCAGCGATGTTTGCGCCGCTCGCGAAATTAACTAGACATTTTGCGGCGGTGCTAAACACTACCGCCACGATCTCCTGCGCCGGCAGATCGTGACGTCAGTTGAGTGCGCAACGCCCCGGAGCGGATATTGAGTGGCGCCCCTGCCTTACCGCCTGCAACGACAGGTTGAGGGGAGCGTTTTGTAGTCAGGAAGGGACTGGGGGAGCGCTATTTAAAGGCGACCGCTTCCTGCCTTTTTTTGTTGGCGACATTTTTGAACCATGCATTCTGAGAGAGAGAGAGAGAGAGAGAGAGAGAGAGAGACACTTCTGGAGAGATTCAACGCTGTGTGAAGGAGTTTTGGGTACTGAGCAGCACTTTGCAGGTTCATTTTGATTTGCTCTTCCTTGTATCGATTTAGAAGAGACGGTGGGGGCTGCACTCTGAGCTCTTTCCCTGGGCCTCTCCATTGTTCTTTCCAGCAGATTTGATGTACAGGTCTCTCCAGACCGAGATTCAAGGCTGCAATGAGCAGGATGTGGATGGAAAGCAAGATCAACCCTCCCCTTTAAGAACTGGCCGGGGCCATTTTGTCTGTGTTCCATTACTGACTGACATCACATGAGCTTCGCCAGCGCTCTGAGTTAGCGCCTCGCTCCTCAGCCTTTGCGCCTTAAGACAGATGTGTAGCGCCTGATTTAGCGCTCCAATCACCTCCAGGGGCGATAAAAGTCAAGTTTGCAGTCGGAGGCGATAATTAGCGCCAGGCGCTAATCTTTGCGCCCGGCCGATAATTGCGTCCCAAATGGGGCGATACTGAATTTCTCCCCCAAGATAACTTAATACTGCAGGAAACTCAAGAGTTGAAGAATTTTAAGAGAAAATAAGTGTACCAATACTATATAGGGTGATAATTTGTTTTTGCATTAGTAACTCCTATGTTAATATGCTGTTTGTCTCTTCATTGTATTCCTTCAGATTTCTGCTGTAGCAGATGCTGAATTCTTTCCCTCACATGTGTTTATGCTAAAATCTCTGCATGCTGCTCTGTTTTATATCATTGTTCCTGCCTATACAGAGTTCAGTGCTATTTACTCACCATCATTGTTGTTGATCTTAATATAGTGCCCAAGTTGTCTAATTGCTTGGTAAACAGTTTGTGAAGTGTAGCAAAACCGTGCATCTTGCAGTGCTGAACTAGTCTATAATAAATGAATTGTATCATACAGTGCATCTGCATTGACTTCTGCTTGAATCTTGGTCCTAAGACACTGCTATCCTCCTTGTTCATGCCCAAGTCGCATACAGTTTTTCAGTTGTAGTCCTTCACAGCTAGCGGCTCCTATGCTTGAAAAATTTCCAAAGCCCCAACCAGTTACTGCTGATGGTTGGTCACTTTCAGCTGGACCTTGTGGGAGCGGTTAATGCTGAAATTAGGCGACAGAAAAGAGTTTCATTTTGTAGGTTAGCCTGTCTTGTTTGGGTCCGAGCCATTCCATTATAGCTGTATGAGCATTTAGACAACTAAAATATGCGTTATTATGAACCCTGAACTGAATTTACTCTGGTTAAGATAACTTGTACACCAGATTTAGCAGCAATGCCAATTTGATATTCTAATTTATAGGAAGATAATATTCCATAATATTATGTCAATCATTATTTCAACTCTCTTAACTTATGTCAGGAACTCTTGAAAGTATTGAAGTACCTCCATTGGCAGTAGTATTGGTGCTGATCCTCCCCAGCCATTAGACTTTAAAGTGCATTAACTTCAGTTGAAATATCTGATCCTCTAGTATGGTTCAAAATAACTTCAGACTGATAGATATCTTTCTGAATCACAAGTCATTAGTGATCTTTACTGACTACACTGGGAATATGTGGAAGTGCAATTACTATATTTCCTTTTTGACTACAATTCCTGCATAGTTTTACATCTTGGACTTCATATCCAAGAGAGTCCTGGACCTACATTCTATTGTGGACTTTGTGAGTTGAACACCTCACTTGCTTTGCTGGTTTTCATGTCTCTTTCCTTTCTCTTCTCACCCTCTTTCTCTCCTCCGCCCCTACCCTCTTACCAACCCATGGGTCTCAATTCGAAAACCTATGCATGTGAAGTATAATGAAAAGCTTCATAGTCTTTTCTTGATTTATGCTTTCTTAATAGTCCATTTCCCCATTTCTTTGTGGGGAAGTGCTTTTCTTCATGAAGCTCAAACCTATGACATCAAAATGAATCATCAAAAATTCTAGAATCATTGGCCTCAATATAGAAAATATTTTTGCAGGTCTCTGCAAGTTTCTAATTATAGCAAAGATATGCCTAACAATTATTTACTCATATTAATAAGTAATTATGTCAATCAAACACCTAGTGCTGGTGCAATGCAATGGTGCTTTGGTGGTAGATGTTACAATTGAGCTTCATGATTGTTGTAACCAAGTTAACTATATCTCCTCCTATTTTGGATATTTTGAAGCCTAGATCGCTGCATTGTCAGCTTGAATCTTCACTGATGAGAAGAAAACTACAGAAGTTGGAAATACACAGCAGTTCTGTCAGCATCTGAAGAAAAAGACAGGTTCATGTTTCTGATGCAGGTCCTACATCAAAAATGGACTCTTATTTTTTTAAAGAACAAAATAAGGGGTGGGTGGGACAGCGAGCAGGTAAAAGTAGTTTCAGAATGGTGATTCCTATCACAAGGAAAGAGTTAATATATTCAGTGGCCAGGAAATGATTTTTGTTTTGCAGAGCTGGAAAAAGTGAAAACTGACGGATGATATGCAGGTAGTCTTGGCATGAGAATAGTTAAGCAATCATACAACCCTGATGTAGAAGGAACATGGGAGAAATGGTTAAGAAAACGGGGAAGATGGCAAAATCAGTGTTTGGACCAGAGGGCTGCAGAGTACTGAGGAGGAATTTGAGATTCTGTTTCTGAAGCTTGTGTTGAGCTTGGTTAGAGCAGTATAGAAGGCCAAAGACAGAACATTTACAGTGGGAATGTGATGTAGAGGTGAAGTAGGAAGTCACATGGAAATCAGAGTCACATAAGGATAGAATGGTAGTACAGGAAACTTTCGTTTATCCGGCACCCAAATAACCGGAATTCTCGCTTAACCGGCAAAAATCATCCTCCGAAAACTCCTCTCAAATAACCGGCAATGTTGCCGAGTCGCAGTTGAGTCTCCGCGAACGCCGAGTGCTCCGAAAACTCCTCTCAAATAACCGGCAATGTTGCCGATCCCGAGTCCGAGTCCGCGAACGCCGATTTAGTCAGTAGGGGTACTTTTCAAAAGTGCCACTACTCGGCCTCCTGGCGCTGTCGCAAGTCCGAAACATTGCAGTAGCATGAGTAGATTCTCCCGCGCTGCCTGGAGTCTCTTCGGATCGGCCATTTTGCTGGGTGTCTCCCACGATGCTGGTACTGTAGTCTCTTCTGATCCACCATTTTACTGTGTGTCTGCCACGCTGCTGGTACTGTAGTCTCTTCTGATCCACCATTTTGCTGTGTGTCTCCCACGCTGCTGGTACTGTAGTCTCTTCTGATACACCATTTTACTGTGTGTCTGCCACGCTGCTGGTACTGTAGTCTCTTCTGATCCACCATTTTGCTGTGTGTCTGCCACGCTGCTGGTAGTCTCTTCCTAGCCACCATTGTTCTGTGTGTCTTTCCATCTTCATCGGCAATTATCTCCTCCATCTTGCATTATGGAATTCCCAAAAGCTGGTCCAAGCAAAAGGAAGAGAGTGGTCTTAACTTTAAAACAGAAAATCGAGATATGCCAACGACTAGAAAGGGGAGAGAAGCGTATCAACATTATGAATGAATTCAAAATCGGTTCGTCAACAATCTACGACATCAAATCGCAGAAGGATAAGCTGCTCAAGTTTTATTCAAGCTCGGAGACATGCAAGAGTGTAGAGAAACGGCGTACGCTTTGTAAGCCTAAGCTTGAAGAGCTGGATACCGTGCTTTATGAATGGTTTTCTCTTAAGCGTTCAGAGGGTGTTCCAATTTCCGGACCCATGCTCATCGAGAAAGCGAAGGAATTCTACGATAGGATGGAGCTCACTGACAAGTGTGCTTTCTCCGATGGATGGCTAACGTGCTTCAAGTTACGGCACGGGATACGACGACTCGATATTTCCGGGGAGAAGAAATCAGCTGATCACGAAGCCGCAGAAGAATACTGCAATTATTTCAATCGGATTGTGCAGCAACATGATTTGTCGCCAGCACAGATCTACAATGCCGATGAAACTGGCTTGTTTTGGAGGTTTTTGCCAGAATCAACGCTTGCTGGGGCTAGTGAGGCTAATGCTTCAGGTTACAAGAAAAATAAAGATCGTGTAACCGTGCTAACATGTGCGAACGCTGCTGGATCACACCGGGTTAAACTTCTTGTTATCGGGAAGTATAAAAATCCCCGTGCATTTAAAAATGTGAGGCACTTACCTGTTGAGTACAAAGCTCAAAAAAATGCTTGGATGGATAAGGAAATCTTCTCCGATTGGTTCCATCATATTTTTGTTCCATCTGTGAAGGAACATTTCCGCAGAATAGGGAAACCTGAAGATAGCAAATGCATTTTATTGCTTGATAATTGCAGAGCCCATCCGCATGAATCCCAGTTGGTTTCGGGAAATATTTTCACCATTTATTTGCCACCAAATGTAACTTCTCTCATCCAACCCATGGACCAGGGCGTTATCCAAAATCTGAAGTGTCATTACAAGAAAGACTTCCTACGTAAACTGCTAAGCCAAGATGAGAATATTCAAGATTTGCAGAAGGAATACAATATTAAAGATGCCATCTATAATGTTGCATGTTCCTGGAAATTGGTGAAAGGTCACACTCTGAGGCAAGCCTGGCGCAAATTGTGGCCTTCTGTAATGTTTGCTGAAGGTTCTTCAGAGGAGGAATTTCATGGGTTCAGTGTTCGTCCCAAGAAGAGTACAATAATGGAAATGGCTGGAATGGTGAAAAATGCAGGCCCAGCAAACCCTCTACGTCACCTCAGTGAAAGTGATATCGAGCAGTGGGTTGATGCAGATAGAGAAGTTGGTGTTGTGCATATGCTAAGTGATGATGAAATAATTCAGAATGTTTTGAATCCAAAGAAAGAAAAGGAAAGCGAGATGGAAAGTGAAGAGGATGAGATTTCTGAAGAAGAGAAGATTTCTTGGGCTAAAGCTGCAGAAGGATTTTCTACAATCCTCAAATTTGCTGAAAGGCAGAATTGCTACACTGCACAAGAAGTTATGCAACTCCATATTCTGCATTCCACCTTTCTACAGAAAAGGCAAGAGTCCACTAAGCAAACTGACATCCGCAACATGTTTAAGAAAGCTTCCAAAAGAGTCGCAGCAGCGGAAGTGCCTGAAGAATCGGTGGAACTGCGTGATCCTGATGACCCAGCTGGCACGGATATTTCTGATGAACCAGATGACTCGGAATAAGTGTACAGTCAACTACAGTACTGTAGACAGTCGTTTATAAGTTTTGTTTTACTGTTAAGTAATTAAAGAGTTATGGATTACCCTCAACTGGCAGTACTGTACTTAATCAAGCATCTTCCACCATCCATTTAACACAACATTCTGTAGGTGAGTACCCAAATACTGTATACTGCACATTTCTAAATTTTTTAGGTTAAAAATAGCCTCTGTAGATATAACTCTCCGTTATCCGGTACTTTCGATAAACCGGCACCACGCCGGTCCCGTCGATGCCGGATAAACGAAAGTTTCCTGTATGTGGCAAAACAGTTCTCTAATCTCTTATATTTTTAAGCTTTCACTAGTTGCTTGATTTAACGTATTTCTAGCGCATCAGCTGCACGAGACTGGCCACACCAAATTTTGATTGAATTTGTAAAGAAGGACTGTTAACGTGGAGATAAATAGTGTTGAATTTTGGAGTGGTAGTGAGTGCCCATGAGGCGTTGCTGAATCGCAGCCATGCGATGATGCCAAGCAAAGGTTGGCAGCCTTGCAGGAGGGAAAACTAAAAGGTCAATCATCTCAACCTAATGGCCAGTCAAAGAGAAACATTAGCAGAGGCCTGATAGGGTAGTGGCTAAGGAGAGGGATAGAAAATTTGGTAAACTAAAATTGTCACATTATATAATGAACAAATTTGTGGAGTGGCATTTAATTCAATTAATAAAGTTTCTACCAAAAGCGCCATTAAGATATCTTGTACACCAGATTTAGCAGCAATGCCAATTTGATATTCTAATTTATAGGAAGATAATATTCCATAATATTATGTCAATCATTATTTCAACTCTCTTAACTTATGTCAGGAACTCTTGAAAAGTATTGAAGTACCTCCATTGGCAGTAGTATTGGTGCTGATCCTCCCCAGCCATTAGACGTTAAAGTGCATTAACTTCAGTTGAAATATCTGATCCTCTTAGTATGGTTCAAAATAACTTCAGACTAATGGATATCTTTCTAAATCACAAGTCATTAGTGATCTTTACTGACTACACTGGGAATATGTGGAAGTGCAATTACTGTATTTCCTTTTTGACTACAATTCCTGCATAGTTTTACATCTTGGACTTCATATCCAAGAGAGTCCTGGACCTACATTCTATTGTGGACTTTGTGAATTGAACACCTCACTTGCTTTGCTGGTTTTCATGTCTCTTTCCTTTTTCTTCTCACCCTCTTTCTCTCCTCCGCCCCTACCCTCTTACCAACCCATGGGTCTCAATTTGAAAGCCTATGCATGTGAAGTATAATGAAAGGCTTCATAGTCTTTTCTTGATTTATGCTTTCTTAATAGAATGGGGAAGTGCTTTTCTTCATGAAGCTCAAACCTATGACATCAAAGTGAATCATCAAAAATTCTAGAATCATTGGCCTCAATATTAACCCCCAATGACGGGTGAGCGAGGGTCAGGGGTGGGTGGGCGTTAAAAATGAAAAAATGGGGAACGCGACTCCAACCCGCCACGTACGCACCCGTTGCTGTTTTTACGGTGGCGGGTGATGAGGCGTCCAAGTGCTCCGCTGAGGAGAGGCGGGGCACTTCATTAACCTGTTTACATCAGGCTCCCACAGTGTAATTGGGAGCCTGATTTAAATTTTAGAGTTGCTGCGCGGGATCCCCGGGGTCGGGTAACCTGGCAGTGAAAGGGAGGCGAGAGCTGCTGGCTCCACAAGGTAAGTGCCTTTTACAGCACTCCTTGTGGGCCAGAAGGAGCAGATCACTGACCTCCCTCTAGCCCCAATCGCGGCCGATCTTCCCCTCTCCGATTGCCGGGGACCATCCCCAAGGATCCCTGGCTGCGTCCTCCTGCCACTGGTTTTCCCATCCGGCAGCCAGCTAGGCTGTCAATTTGGCCAGCTGCCAGGTGGGAAACAGAACAAAAAAATGTTAATGCCAACCTTTTAAGTACCTCCTCTTTATCTAATTTTTATTCTATCCCATTTCCCTACTTCCTCCTCCTTTACTGTGACATTGGGAGCATCCTCTTGTTCTGTGAAGACCGATGCAAAGTATTCATTTATTGCCTCAGCCATGCCCCCTGCCTCCATAAGTAGATCTCCTTTTTGGGCCCTAATGGGCCCAGATGGAAAGCAAAATCAGGCGGCGTGTAAAATGGGCGGCCAATCTGATCATGTCCATTTTCCATCAGGCAAGTTAGGTTTAAATTACTCTCATGGACTGCTTCAACAACTTGTAGCGGAGAATTCCACATTTTAACCACCCACTTTAAAGATCTTTTTCAATCTTCCCATTAATTCTTTTTATCATTATCTTAAGCCGATCCTCTTTTGTTACTTGAGCTGACAAGTAGAAGAATCTACCACTATCTTATCACAACCCTTCATAATCTCGAAGATCTTTATCAAGCCACCGCTTAACTTTCTCTGTTGCGGGGAAAAGAGCCCTAACTTCTTAAGTCTCTCTCCATAACTTTAACTTCGTATCCTTCGTAACATCCTAGTGAATCTATGCTTATCTCTTTCATTACTTTTATATTCTTCCTATAATATGATGCCCAAAACTATACCCAATGTTCCAACTGCAGCCTACGGTCAGGTACAAGTTCAACATTATCTCTTTGCGTTTGTTTTCTGTGCCTTTTTATGGCCTTATCTGCATGTGCTGCTGCCTATAATGACCTATATCTTGCTATTTAAGGTCTATTTTCCTTTTCGTATTTTTGCTTCCAAAATGTATTACTTCACATTTTTCTACAGTGGACTTCATCTTCTATCTACCTGCCCATCCTGCTAGTAGCCTATTTATATCCTCCAGTCTTTCAATGTCCTAGTCGCAATTTGCCATATCCTCCAATTTGGCATCATTATCAAATTTTGACATTGTTCCCTCAATGCTGGAAACCGATAGGAGCACAAAATGACATACTATTTGGTTCCCTCCCCCTGTGCTGCCCTGCTCTCAGATTTGGCTGCCATGCGTAAAGGTGAATGAACTTCTGAAATTTGGGATTTGGGAAAGGGAAAATCGAAAACAAAAGTCCAATGTAACAGAGGCTGATTTTAACCTGGAACAGGGATGAATACATCATAATATTCAGCAGAGAGGTGAAGAGGTTGACCGACCACACACATGCCACACAACCTGAGTTGGTGATGTTAAAAGTTGAAAAAAATTTGTGACCACTAGAATAGATTTCCAAAAACCAGCAAACACAGGCACCTAAGTTACTGTCCACCACCACCACCCTAATGGAAATGGTGCAGATTTCCTCTAGTCTTGCATCAGCAGTACCTGGAGTGAGTTATACTGAAGTCAACAAAAACAACAACTTGCATTTATATAGCACCTTTAACATAGTAAAATGTTCCAAGGCGCTTCACTGGAGCGTTATCAAACAGAATTTGACACCTAGCCACATAAGGAGATATTAGGACAGATCTTGGTCAAAGAGGTAGGTTTTAAGGATTATTTTAAAGGAGGAGTGGTACCGAGGTGGAGAGATTTAGTGAGGGAATTCAAGAGCTTGGGGCCTAGGCAGCTGAAGGCACAGTCGCCAATGGTGGAGCAATTAAAACTGGGGATGCGCAAGAGGCCAGAATTGGAGGAGTGCAGAGATCTCGGAGGGTTGTAGGGCTGGAGGAGGTTACAGAGAGCCCATGGAGAGCTTTGAAAACCAGGATGAGTATTTTAAAATCGAGGCGTTGCAGACCAGGAGCCAATGTAGATCAGCGAGAACGCGGGTGCTGGATGAACGGGATTTGGTGTGAGTTAGGATACGGGCAGCAGAGTTTTGGATGAGCTCAAGTTTAAGTAGGGTGAAAGGTGGGAGGCCGGCCAGGAGAGCATTGGAATAGTCAAGTCTAGAGGTAACGGAGGCATGGATGAGGGTTTCAGCAATAGATGAGCTGAGGCGGGGCGGAGTCGGGTGATGTTACAGAGGTAGAAGTAGGCGGATTTGCGGTCGGAAGCACATCTCACGGTCAAATACGACACCAAGCTTGCGAACGGCCTGGTTCAGCCTCCTACAGTTGCCAGGTAGAGGGATGGAGTCAGTGTTTGTGGCGGGGACCGATGTTCCCTCTAAGCTGAGCTCGTGTGCGGCCACGCAGCAATCGGGAAGGTACCGCACAGGCATCCTACAAGCTGTTCCTTGTTAGATACCACGCGTGTGCGGCCGCACAGCAAATTTACTGCGCACAAAAAAAATTAGAGGGAACATTGGCGGGGACCAAAGACACTGGCTTTGGTCTTCCCAGTATTTAGTTGGAGATTGGAACTGCTCCAGCCTTTAATTCAAAAATGAGATTCTGCTACAGGTTGAGCGTCCTGAATCCGGCAACCTTGGGACCGAGGCCGAGCTGGTTTTCATGTTTTTCTGGACTTCGGAACGTGTTTCTGATGTCCGAAGTCCGGAAATATCGCAACCTGGGCTCGGGCGTTTCCGGACTTCGGACATCAGAAACACGTTCCGAGTCCGGAAATGCCTGGGCCCAGGTTGCGGTTTGACAGGGTGTCCGGATTCCGGAACATCTTACGGATTCCGGACGACCCTGCCACCAATCGTCCCAGAGCCCGGATTCCGGAACATTCCGGATTCCGGAACTCCGGATTTTGGACGCTCAACCTGTACTAATTTTTGAACTTCTTGCAATTGGGCATTGACACCATTATGGACTTGTTTAAACCATTATATTTTGTTTGAAACCCTATTAAATATTTGCATTAGATTAGCAATATATTATGAAATTCTCTTCTTTATTACCCCTCCCAACAGAAATAAGTTGGCTAGACATACTCGTGACTGGGGTTCAAACTCTTGATATTCTAGGGTTCAAGTGTTCAGCTGCTAAAGGTACCTGGTTGCCACTTTTTTAATCCACATGATCGAGATAGCATTAGTGAACACATAGGTATGGACTAACCAGGGACCATTAACAAGGGATTTGTAAAGGGCAGGTCATGCTCGACTGATCTAATCAAATTCTTTGAGGAAATTACTGAGTGTATAAACAAAGGATGGGATATATTTGGACGTTCAAAGTATTTGAGAAAGTACCGTACTAGTATCTTATTATGAAAATTAATATGGGAGCGATGGGAAAGGTGCAAAGTAGATTTGCTGGGATGGTACCAGGGATAAGAAATTTGGACAAACTAGGACTGTATTTACTGAGCACAGAAGGTTAAGGGGGCAGAGGACATTATGGAGGGATCTGATCGCAGTGTTGAAAAATTTGAAAGGATCTAGGAGTGTAAATTTTGAAAGATTTTCTTCCTTGCTTGGTGAATCAGTAACAAAGGTGGATAAACTCAGGATTAGTACTAGGAACAAAGTGGGAGGTTTTTTCACACAATTGTGAGAGTATGATTGCATCACCACATGTGGGCATTAACACGGAGTCAGTTGCAACATTTGAGAGAATTATAAAAGACTTGAAAAATATTGAAGACCACAGATAAAGAGCAGAGAAATGGGATGAAGTAGATGTCTCCCGATAGAGCTAACAGCAACATAGGCATGATGGGTTGAATAGCCTCCTTCTGTGTAGCAATTTGATATATATCTTCAGCCTCACATCACAGTGAATTGACATGATATTGGATTTACAAATTTACAGTGGAAGGGGAAAATAATTTTTTTGGGAGAAGATTGATTACCTGGTACAGAAAGACAAAATGGATCTCATCTATACAAGTACAATCAGCAATCTTTTGGAAAATATAATTGTAAACCAGAATTCAATTTTTTGCTGAATTCTCCATGTGCACCAGTCCACTTAGTTTTCTGCTAACTGGAGCTTTGTGGGAACAAAATAATGTCCAACAGAATCTGGGCTTTATGCCTTTCTCCGTAGCCCAGTAAAACGCACAAAACCTAAGCAGAACCAGATTACATATTCACCAACATCATGCACATGTTTATTATATTAGAAAAGTGAAACTTTTCAGTTTACATTTTATTCAAAAAGTTTTATTTGGATTACAATTTTTATTCGTAGGAATTGGAAATATAATTTAAACCTAGTAACTTAAAATCCTTTCAACTGTAAAATTCTGGAAAGAATAAATCACATCAGTTTTTTTTGTGATTGTTGACGGTCGTCCCTTAGATTAGCAATGAAATCTGGAGTCGTCTGGTAAATTGATCTGGTGAGTAGTGCAAGCGGTTGGTCGTGTGGAGTACTGGAGCATTATTCAAAAGAAAACCAGAGAGGGTTAAGATCCGGGAAGTTGAATTATCGTCTTGTTTAAAAGCAGTATTTAGAATTTTATTCCCTATCCATTTTTTGTGTGGGGCGGGGCGAAGGAAAGGTGGAGGATGTTCAGCCTACAGTAAGCAACAACTTGCAAGTCTGTTTAAGCACAATCAACGCAACCTTTGGCTGGCAGTGTCAATGGATAAAATGGATTAAAGTTGCTTGTAATCTTTGTATTTAGTTTTTTGTTTTGTACACAGTTAAGTACAAAAGGTCTACTCAGCATATGCATGCTGTGTTTATAGCTGCCAGGAACAGAATAAAAGCTTACATTGTTGACATGTTTTGCAAGCCAACGAAGACTTGGTGCTTGGGGTTTGATTGGCGTGGTTTTGTGTTGCTACGAGAAGGGGAATATGTTTTGAATAGTTCAGGCATTGAATATTGTAGATTGTGACATGATTCAGGCATTGAATATTGTAGATTGTGACATGATTCAGGCATTGAATATTGTAGATTGTGACATGATTTAGTTTTTCTTGATCCGAATTCAACACAAGAACAAGATCATATGGCTGAGCTTACATGGCAACAAACGACACCCACCTACTGAATAAAGTTAACTTTGTACAGGTTTCTCATCAGGAATTTATTTTGATTTTTTTTTCATAAACTTGTTTTTGGAGTTTGCATTTTTGAAACCTTTTAAGGAATGTGTGGTTTTTATCTGTGGTGTGGAAAACTTAAACAATGATCTGAACTGTAATGTGACTAATGGTGCTGTTATATTCCAGGTACTGGTTTAAAGTTGCAATGTGTAGTATGGTGGTGCTATTAGTACCGTTTGGGATGTTGAATTTGATTTTGAGTGTTGAGTTTGAAAACAATACTCCTTGGAGAAATGTGGAGTAGGCAGATCTGAGGTGTACTGCCAGCTTCCTATCACCCTCTAGCCAGGCACAGTGGAATTCTGCACATGTAGAGTTTGGCTCACTGGTGTCCAAATGTCAGTTAAATTTTTAATGTTAAGGAAGAGAGGTACAAACCTTTTTATTAGCAGCCTCCATTCCTCTGCTCTGCTCTGCTTCCTCCACCCAGGCCTCGCTGTCTGGCTCAGTGCTCAAAGTTGCAAGAAAGGGTTTCTCATTTTGTTACATTTCTATTCCGGTGCTGTTCTTTGTAAATACTCATCTCCTTTCCAGCTTCTGAGAATGGCTCTGGACCATCATTGTGAATTTTTTCACTTCATGCCAGCAGAAGTCTTCTGAGAGAGCGTGGGCAGTTTAGTACTAGAGATTTATGCAGAAACCCGCCTCAATTCACCTCGTCTTACAGCTAGCTGAGAGAGGGCATGTTTATATCAGTCTGGGCTGGATCCAGATTCATGCCTCAAAGGTGAGTGGGCATTGTGCCACCCATTCCTCAGCAGAAGCCTCTTCCAACCTCCATCATTGTATTTTTTATTCTTACAATCAACTTCACATCAACTTCAGAAGAGTGTCCCCTACTTCTGGAGCTTCACTTTGTTGTCATTGAAGTAGGGGGAAAAAACCCAATTCAAATAATCATTCAGTGATGGGAAAAGAAGGTGGCCAGTAATTCTTCACTTCAACATTACCCATTTTTGTAGTCTTTGAATGAGACTGTCAATTCAGTGTTTGATGCTAGGTTTTCAGACTGGGGCCCCCCGAAGTCATCGGATTTCTGTCCCTTTGTCGGCAGATTTCTGAATGTTTCTCTCCTTGTTGACTTCCTAGCATCTTATTTCTGTTGCAGCATGTTAACGAAAAATATTTTCTTCTACAATACTGTTGTTTTCCTTTGTTTAGCTGAAACACATCTTTGGGAAGTTAGGACCGTGAATCCCTGGGAATGTGTCAATATTTGCAGAGGGTTTTCACACAGTAAATTTTCAAAAACCTTATAATGTAAATTTGTACTGGGTTGGGAATGCCTAATTTCCCTTCGAACCCTTACAGCTAGCAGAAAGAGAAACCTGTCATCCTGTTATTCAGAGAGCTTCAAATTCAAAAGTGGGCCAAAGGACAAGTTGCTTACCTACTGCATCATCCACTTTCCACCCACCAACTCCACTTAAAAGGCTACTGAATGGCTTGATTATTATATAGATCACAGAAGAAGCATTCTATTCTGGAACCTTGGGGGTGATTTTTGCCAGCCCTGGGGAGGTGGGACCGCTGGGAAAATGGCAGAATTTGGGGGCGGGTGCCCAACCCGCCCCCAACCCGCCTCCATGCCATCTTGCCAGGAGGCGGGTAGCCGTCCCGCGCTGGGTCCCGTCTCCTTGGAGGCGGGAAGGGATTAAAGCCTATTAACTGCCTGTTAACAGGTAGTTAACAGGCAGAAAATAGGATTATCCCCTTTTTACCCTCAAGTGCGGGCTTCCCGAAGGCTCCAAAACACGCCAGCTCAGCTCAGCGAGTACTGGGTCTGAGGGGGTCGGGGGGGGTGCAAAAGTGTAGTGTGAAGGTAAGTGATGGGTGCAAGAGTGGAGAGGTGAGTATCTGAGGTAAGTGCAAAGTGTTAGTAAAAGTGTACTTACCTTTGTTTCTCCCAGCAGGCTTCAGTCGGTGTGTATGCGGAGAGTCTCGGACCTCCGTGTTGCAGATGAGAGGTGGCCGTTGCAATCTCAGATGCAACAACCATCTCATTTCTGTAAAAGAAAGAAGTTTGATGAGGTCTTGAATTCAAGGTCAACCAAGGGAAAATAGCGTGGGTTGGCCACAAATTGATGGCGGCGGGACATCGACCCGCCAAGCAGCAGTCCCGCCTCCAACGCGCCCTCAGTCACAAAATCGCCCCACTTGTTTCAAATCTCTGGGTCAATGACCCTTTTCTTATTTAAGTTTGGATCACACCTGCGGTATGGGCAAATTGCATTATTACATATTTGTGGAGTAGCAAAATATATTCCCTTATCAGAGCTGCTTTATCTCAAAACATGAGCTTCTCTGAGTTTATTGCAGACTGCTGAAATAGAGGCTTAAGTTCACTTTTTTGTGATACAGGAGGAAAAAAAAGCCATATATATCTGCAGCTTCTATTTTTTGTACAGTAGTATGGGTTTAATGACTTGGCAGTATCAGCTTACGCTCCTAACTTGTTGGCTTTTCATGGGCATCATTATGATCTTTGGCAGGAACACTGTATTACAGTGAGTGACTAAGTCAAATACAGTTTAAATGACCAGGAATTCTGAAATTTGTCCCAGAGTTATAGGGGGAGGGGGGAGGGGGCTCACCTTTTGCAATTCTTTTCATTTATAGTTAGGGCCACTGGCTGTGTTTTTAAATTGATGGCCTTACAGGATCTTACGGGATTTTTTACTGGGATTTTGGGGATTGTATTCCATTATTCAAAACATTTTTTGATGAAACAGGTGGAACTCAGTGGTGTTGGTCACTGGCCCTTTCTCTCCCTCTCCCTCACCCCCCATCTTCTACACTAAGGCTCAATGTGTGGGTGATTCTTCTTACAATATTAATTATGCAAGACAACTTTAGAAACCGGCATTCTTCAGTATTGCTCAGCGTATTTATTGCTGAGCATATTTTAAGTTGTGTATATGGATTTTCAAAAGGCGTTTGATAAAGTACCACATATTAGGCTTGTTAGCAAAATTGAAGCCCATGGGATAAAAGGGGTAGTAGCAGCATGGATACGAAATGACTAAGTGATCGAAAACAGAGCTGTGGTGAATGTTGTTTTTCAGACTGGAGGGAGGTATACAGTGGTGATCCTCAGGTTCAGTACTAGGACCACTGCTGTTTTTGATAACCATTAATGATTGGACTTGGGGGTACAGGGCACAATTTCGAAATTTGCAGATGACACAAAAGTTGGAAGTGTAGTAAACAATGAGGAGGATAGTAATAGACTTCAAGAGGACACAGACAGGCTGGTGGAATGGGCGGACACATGGCAGATGAAATTCCACGCAGAAAAGTGTGAGGTGATACATTTTGGTAGGAAGAACAAGGAGAGACAATAAATGGTACAATTTTAAAGGGGGTGCAAGAACAGAGAGACCTGGGGGTGTTTGTGCACAAATCTTTGAAGGCGGCAGGACAGGTTAACAAAGCAGTTAATAAAGCATATGGGATCCTTGGCTTTATAAATAGACATGATGTGGAGATGCCGGTGTTGGACTGTAATCATCTGGCAGTGTTCTCTGACTATATATGCTGTGCCTATATGCATCTCTTCACTTCACCTGACGAAGGAGCAGCGCTCCGAAAGCTTGTGATTTCAAATAAAGCTGTTGGACTATAACCTGGTGTTGTGCGACTTCTCACATTTATAAATAGAGGCATAGAGTACAAAGCCAGGAAGTTCTGCTAAACCTATATAAAACACTAGTTCGGTCCCAGCTGGAGTATTGTGTCCAATCCTGGCACCACACTTTCGGAAGGATTTGAAGGCTTTGGAGAGGGTGCAGAAGAGATTTACTAGAATGGTTCCTGTGATGAGGGATTACAGTTACGTGGATAGACTGGAGAAGCTGGGGTTGTTCTCCTAGAGCAGAGAAGGCTAAGAGGAGATTTGATAGAGGTATTTAAAATCATGAAGGGTTTAGATAGAGTAAATAAAGAAAAACTGTTTCCAATGGCTTAAGGGTCGTTAATGAGAGGACACAGATTTAAGGTGATCGCAAAAGAACCAGAGGTGACATGAGGAAAACTTTTTTACACGAGTGGTTAGGATTTGGAATGTACTGCCAGATAGGATGGCGGAGGCAGATTCAATAGTAGCTTTCAAAAGGGAATTGGATAAATACTTGAAGGAGAAAAAATTGCAGGGATATGGGGAAAGAGCGGGGGAGTGGGACTAACTGGATTGCTCTTCGAAAGAGCCGACGCAGACTTAACAGGCCGAATAGCCTCCTTCTGTGCTGTACTATTCTATGATGCGGAGATGCCGGTGTTGGACTGGGGTGGACAAAAGTGAGAAGTCGCACAACACCAGGTTATAGTCCAACAGTTTTATTTGAAATCACAAGCTTTCGGAGCTGCTGCTCCTTCGTCAGGTGAAGTGAAGGAATACAAATCCGAAAGCTTGTGATTTCAAATAAAACTGTTGGACTATAACCTGGTGTTGTGCGACTTCTCACTTTTGTACTATTCTATGAAGTTGGAAAAGTGGAGGGAGGTATTGTCGCCCACGATGTTTCTCCCAGGTAATAAATTGCTTTGAATAACTATCAAAAGATCGCACTGAATTGTTTTTTGAAACTCTTCATTTTATTCATTTCAAATGAAATGACTGTTTGTGACTTCACAGCATAAAACTGTCCACAGTGCATTAAGAATTAACAGTGTCGGCCAGGCCACAAGTATGGCTGGGAGGGAAGTGCTAACTAGAACACTACTGCAGCAGAGGTGCTCTTGTAGGCTTGGTCTTAAGGCATGTTATTGTGGTAGAGTATAAGCTTTAATCCATCTAACCTTGCTATACCTAATGAGCACTTAGTGCTGACACTGGCTGCACGGACTGGGCAATTGTTCATTTACCCATTGGTACGGACTCTGACTTTGAGCAAAAAATTATGTTCTGCAGAACTGACAGTGCTCATCTTGAGCACAAATTTAATCAACATATAGAAAAAGAAACTAGCTGATCTCCTGTGACTTTGCTCGCAAGTAGTCTGGATCACAGTTCTGATACTTAGCATGGTCCCATCTCTAGCTGAGAGTGCTGTATAGAATTTGAAAATTAAAATCACTGGACCTCGAAGTAGGAGCATATCTTGTAAATAGTGCTGGGGCCATGGAATACTATGGTGGCAGCTGTTAAGATAATTTTTTCGTGAATTTGGTTTCCGTCATTAGATGTATCCGGGAGAAAAATGGGATCTGTCTCACAAGACTGGCCATTTATGGAGCATGCTAGAACTTCCTATTTCTAAAGCTGTGTTCTTTCTGTCCAATGTTAGACTCAGTAGAAGGCCACAGGCTTTAGCTGCATTTTGAGAATCAAGGGTGGCATGAACAGTGACAGTGACCTGGTTGAGCCACTTCTTTCATGTAAAGCCCAGGTGCATAGTAAAAACTACAGAATGCAATAGAACTTGACCACTAGGGCAAGAGCAACAATGTTGTGGGAACACCAGCTCCTCCAAGTTTCTCTCCAAGTCACACACCAACTTGACTTGGACATATATTTCCATTGCTTCATTGACCCCAGAATTCTCGTAACCTAACATCATTGTGGGACAACCGTCACCAGAATGACTGCAGCTGTTCAAGGAGGAGGCCCACCACCATCTTCTCAGGGCAACAAGTGTGACCTTGCAAGCATTGGCCACATCCGGAGAACAAAAAAAAATTAGGGCCTAGAGGGATGGTACAAGCCTGTGTAGGAAAAACTTCTTGGGTGCATTTCTAGCATAGATTGGCTAAAATTATGGGTAAACTTAGTATCTTCAGAATTCTATATTTTTTCTGTAC
This sequence comes from Squalus acanthias, assembly GCA_030390025.1. Lineage (NCBI taxonomy): Eukaryota > Metazoa > Chordata > Chondrichthyes > Squaliformes > Squalidae > Squalus > Squalus acanthias. The sequence continues at coordinate 155,636,561 of CM059426.1, read as the reverse complement.
TTGCTATATGCTATTTATATGACTTTTAGATTAAAGTAGGTCAGAAATTCAAGATGGTGGCAGAAATGAGTTTGAAGAATTCAATCGAGTAATGTGATTTGAATTGTTTTGCAGCTACCAGGCTGGTACATTTAGCAAAGTTTTGATTGATTTTAATTTGTTTAGTGAGGGTTTTCATTTCTGATTGGTGTTTTTTTGTACCTGTCGATATTTGAGTGAATCAGCGTGGTTAACTTGACCAATACTGGTATTTAAACCATTTAGAAAAGCATGATGGCTAATCTTAATGTTAAGGATGCTTGTATGCAGAATATACATTTAAAGTGACAAGCTACATACAAGACTTCAATTATTTAGAAATGATGTGGATCAAGTCCTTGGAATTTTTGAACATTTGTTGTTCCAGAAAACTGCATACTTCAGGAAAATATTTTTTTAAATAAAAAGGGTTGTTAGGCAACACCTACTTGCAGAGGCTAGAGTAAAGATTCTAAAGGCTTCAGTTTATGGTCCTGCATCCCACTTAGTCTTTCCTGTTTATCGCTTTCCAAAAATATATAACCTAATGATTTGAAGGATTTACTACATGTCAAGCTTACTTTGTGACATTCCTTGGATCAAATAAACAGAGTCCTGGAATTAGAAGGAAAATGTTTTCGAGCCAAAATGATCTCAACTGTAAAATTGCTCAAATGCTTTTTTTCTTGCGTAAAAGTTAAGAAACTATTAAACTTTCACTTTGTTATACTGCCTTAGCTGACGATAAACAATTCAAAGTTAAGTAAGCTAACACAGACTTTGAGTTTGGGGCATTCTGTTTCAGTGTGAGACGTGACTCATCCCACAGAAAGATACATCTTGTTGGGAGCCATTCTGAAGTAAGTGGGAGGCCTAAGTAGGGGAGAAAATATAATTGAATAAAAACAACTCGTACAACAGAACTAAAGTGAGGAAAAATTCTATTTTGCTGTATAAGGGTGTATAAATTATGATTTTAAAAAGAAATACACAATTTGTTGTCCATGCATATTTAGACAGGCTTCTCTGCATGTACTCTTGATAGGATCTCTGGTGGTATTAGTTGAGTGTACAGTAAAGGCTATTATGGGTCATGTCAGGGCCTGTTTTGTAATTGATGAAGACATTGCTAATACCCTGATCAGTACAGAATAGTCTTGCTCAAGAGGAGCATTACAAAGATTGTGCTAATACTGCAGTGTCAAGACTTCTAAACTATAGTGAATTGTGCTACTTTCCATCTTGCTTTGCACCTGTATATTTCACTTTGATAAAATCACATTGTAGCATTTGTTTTAGTGATGTTAGATTTGTAGTTATTCTGGTTATATAGTTGGATACCAGGGGATAATCTGTACAAGTGAAAATCTAGAGTGGTGCTGAATAAAAGGTGTGTGTGTGTGTATATACACATTCCTTTAACTTTTTGAAAAGTACAGTATGAGAAAAGACCATGTGGCCTGTTTCTTTTGTATACCGTGTGCTTTTTGCCTTGCGTAAAAGTTAAGAAACTATTAAACTGGACTGTAGCTTACTTAATGAATTATCTGAGAACATCCACATTATCTATGCCTCTCAGCATTTTAATGACTTGGATTATGTCTCCTTTTCAATTGGGGGGAAAAAACAGTCATTTGAGGTACAGCAGGCGCATTCTTTGGGAGGAAAGAAAATCGATAGTCGTTCAGAGCTCATAGAATCATATAGCACAGAAGGAGGCCATTCGGCGCATCGAGCCTGTGCCAGAAAGAGCTATCTAATTAGTCCCACTCCCCTCCTCTTGATTGATTTTCCCCAATAGTCCTGCAAATTTATTCTTTTCAAGTATATATCCAATTCCCTTTTGAAAGTTACTATTGAATTTGCTTCCACCATCCCTTTCAGACAGTGCATTCCAATCACCACATCTGGCTATGTAAAAAAAAAAAAAATTCTCCTCATCTGCCCCTGACTCGTTTGCCAATGACCTTAAATCTGTGTCCTCTGGTTGTCGGCCCTCCTGCCTGTGGAAACAGTTTCTCCCTATCTACTCTATCAAAACCCTTCATCATTTTGAACACCTCTATTACATCTCTCCCTAACCATCTCTGCTCTAAGGAGAACAATCCCAGCTTCTCCAGTCTCTCCACATCCCTGAACTCCCCCCATCCCTGAACTCCCCCCATCCCTGAACTCCCCCCCCCCCCCCCCATCCCTGAACTCCCCCCCCATCCCTGAACTCCCCCCCCATCCCTGAACTCCCCCCCCATCCCTGAACTCCCCCCATCCCTGAACTCCCCCCATCCCTTGTACAGTTCTGGTAAATCTCCTCTGCACCCTTTCGCAGGCCTTGGCCTTCTTTCTTTAAGTGTGATGCCCAAAATTGGACTCAATACTCGAGCTGAGGCCTAACCAGTGGTTTATAAAGGTTTATCATAACTTCCATGGTTTTGTACTCTATGCCTCTATTTATGAAGCCAAGGATGCTGTTTTCTAGCCTATCTAATTGTCCTGCCACCTTCAAAGATTTGTGTATGTGAACCCGCAGGTCTCTGTTCCTGCACCCCCGCTAAAATTGTACCATTTCATTTATATTGCCTCTCCTCATGTTTCCTTCCAAAATGCATCACTTCACACTTCTCTACATTAATTTTTTTGTATCCATGTTAACAAGTCTATTATCAAATGCCTTCTGAAAATCCATATACACAACATCAACTGCACAACCCTTGTCAACCCTCTCCATTACTTCTATTGAAGAACTCAATCAAGTTTGTTATAAGATTTACCTTTAACAAATCAGTGCTGGCTGCCATGTTCTTCCAAATGACCATTAATTTTGCCCTGGATTATGGTCTCCAGAATATTCCCCACCACCATGTTGGGCTGACTTGCCTGTAGTTATCTGGTTTATCTCTCTCCCCATTTTTGAACAGGGGTGTAACATTTGCAACCATCCAGTCCTCTGGCACCACTCCTATACCCAAGGAGGATTGAAAGATTCCGGTCAAAGCCTCACTTCCCTCAGCAACCTAGGATGCATCCCATCTGGACCGGTGACTTTTCTACTTTGAACGCTGCCAACTTTTTAAGTACCTCTTTATCTATTTTTAGGCAAGTATTAAACTTATAACTGTTTTAAGTTCTCATGGCTAACTACCAGGGCACTATCAAGTTCCAGCAAGTCAAAATGTCAGGCAAAAAAAATGGAACTATCCAGTTTTCGATCAAAGTTCTAAATTTAGATTTTTTTTGTTGTGAAATTTTGTGTTCATCAAGAAACACTTAGCATTTTGGCATCCATTCCACTTCCAGATCTAGTACAGTATGGCTAGATACAGAACGAATCTCCAAGGTTCTGTACCAACAATGTGCCTTAGTGTTTTTTTATTCGTTTATGGGATGTGGGCGTCGCTGGCAGGGCCAGCATTTATTGCCCATCCCTAATTGCCCTTGAGAAGGTGGTGGTGAGCCGCCTTCTTGAACCGCTGCAGTCCGTGTGGTGAAGGTACTCCCACAGTGCTGTTAGGGAGGGAGTTCCAGGATTTTGACCCAGCGATGATGAAGGAACGGCGATATACTTCTAAGTCAGGATGGTGTGTGACTTGGAGGGGAACGTGGAGGTGGTGGCGTTCCCATGCGCCTGCTGCCCTTGTCCTTCTAGGTGGAAGAGGTCGCGGGTTTGGGAGGTGCTGCCAAAGAAGCCTTGGCGAGTTGCTGCAGTGCATCTGTAGATGGTACACACTGCAGCCACGGTACGCCAGTGGGGGAGGGAGTGTATGTTTAAGGTGGTGGATGGGGTGCCAAACAAGCGGGCTGCTTTGTCCTGGATGGTGTCGAGCTTCTTGAGTGTTGTTGGAGCTGCACTCATCCAGGCAAGTGGAGAGTATTCCATCACACTCCTGACTTGTGCCTTGTAGATGGTGGAAAGGCTTTGGGGAGTCAGGAGGTGAGACACTCACTGCAGAATACCTAGCCTCTGACCTGCTCTTATTGCCACAGTATTTATGTGGCTGGTCCAGTTAAGTTTCTGGTCAGTGGTGACCCCCAGGATATCGATGGTGGGGGATTCGGCGATGGTAATGCTGTTGAATGTCAAGGGGCGGTGGTTGGACTCTCGCTTGTTGGAGATCGTCATTGCCTGGCACTTCTGTTCCCTTGACTACTTTCCATATCTGAATAATCCTTGCAGGTTCTTGAATGAGATTGCCCATTTGTTATGCTGTTGACTCTACCACACCACGAAGTTGGTTGAGAATTGTATAGGATCTTTATTTCTGTCAGAAAAAAGATGCATGTAGTAGTGCATAAGCCCCACTCTAGAGACCTGAGCACAGAAAATCTAGGCTGTCACTCCAGTGCAGTACTGCGGGAGTGCTGCACTGTCGAGGTGCCGTCTTTCGTCTTTCATTAAACCGAGGCCCTGTCTGCCCTCTCAGGTGGATATAAAAGATCTCATGGCACTATTTCGAAGAAGAGCAGGGGAGTTATCCCCGGTGTCCTGGCCAATATTAATCCCTCAGTCAACATAACAAAAACAGATTATCTGGTCATTATCACATTGCTGTTTGTGGGAGCTTGCTGTGCGCAAATTGGCTGCCGCGTTTCCTACATTACAACAGTGACTACACTCCAAAAAGTACTTCATTGGCTGTAAAGCGCTTTGGGATGTCCGGTGGTCGTGAAAGGCGCTATATAAATGCAAGTCTTTCTTCCTTGTATATACTTTCCTTCTCTAGACAGGATTTTGACAGAGGTCATAGAGATGAAAGGGCACGATGTCCAGTATTTGAAGGATACTGTGTAGCCCAAACTCCTAACTTACCTGAAGATCCCAACTATTATGGATTGTACATGGTATTTTATTTTAAGGTACATATTGAACTGGATCCCTTTTTTTCTCCTTTGAGCTTAGTTAGCGCTGTGTTGTTCCAGTCCTTTATGGAATCCAACATAGCTCCTATTTTCTAAGAGTGTTTATCAAGATCATCTTTCTTGCTCTTTTCTCTCTTTATTTTTTCCCCCTTTAATAACTACTTGTTTTCCAATTTGAATAACTGAAACTGACCTGATAAGTCAAGTGTTGTCTCCATAAAATCTCTTGCAATCCATGCATGACTTGGTGCTTTATCGAGAAAAAGTTTTCAAAAAATAAATCTAATTCGTAGGGGAAAATTAATCAAGCCTACAGTTTAATTTCTTGGTGAATGCATTATGCTTCAGATTTAGAAATAGGAATGAAGTTATCGTAAGGATGTTGTAATATTGCTTTTGGGTGTAATAGCCATAATGCCGCTTTTAAGGCGGTCTTTCGGTTGAACCCACGGACAGTGAGACCTGTATAAACGGATTTTCCCCAAAAAAGGACAACTTATTGACAGTCTCAAATAACTTGCATTGTAATAGTTACAAGCTGCACCTTGAAACCATGGACACTCACAAATTACCAACTCCAGACAGCCTTCAATGCACCAAGTCTGTTTACAACTTGAAACATGGGGCACACAGTACAGCACGAGGTGCAGCGGGTGAACGAAACGGCTTTGGTGGAATGGAGAGCTCTTTACCCAGCACCCATAGCAGCAGAGAAACTGCTCTAGCTCTGGGATTGAATGTGTGCACGGCTCGATCCCAGGGATAGTGTTTTTTCTGCCGATGCATGGGTAAGGAACTCCCCATTCGACAAAAGTCGGGATCTGCAGCGGGCAACACCATATCTTACTCCACCAGTACGTCGGGTACTGATGAGCTGCTAACAGCCCCCTACCCAACTGCCAGCACTTCAAACATTAGCAGCTGCAGCATATGGAGGGAGGGGGTCTCAGGCAGGGGTCTACAGGATATTAATCCCTCCAATTTGGCTGGGATCTCCCAGGCACTCTGCCCTACAGCAGACACCTTGCCCTGTGCAGACTGCCAACATAGCAGATCCCAGGATCAGGACATCCCTCCCTCAATGGAAAAGGACCCCGGGATGACAATGAACTGGGAAACCCAACAAACAAAAAGAAGGGGACTTTCCTTCCCTCCTCCCTGCCCCCGCTTAACAATCTCTCCTCCCTAACCTTTTCCAGTTCTGACGAAGGGTTCGACCCGAAACGTCGACTCTGTTTCTCTCTCCTCGATGCTGCCTGACCTGCTGAGTGTTTCCAGCACTTTCTGTTGTTGAAACAAAAAGAAGGAATGCTGCAGGAGATACAGCCAATCCTGGGATATTTGGCACCTCCGGTTTACTGTACATACAATGACCATTTTGAAAATAAGTCACCTGATGTAAGCCCATCAGGTGTCCCTAATTTACAGCTTTCACTGTCATGTCAAATGATGAGTCGCACAACACCAGGTTATAGTCCAACAGCTTTATTTGAAATCACAAGCTTTCGGAGCGCTGCTCCTTCGTCAGGTGAAGACTTCACCTGACGAAGGAGCAGCGCTCCGAAAGCTCGTAATTTTAAATAAAACTGTTGGACTATAACCTGGTGTTGTGCGACTTCTCACTTTTGTCCACCCGAGTCCGACACTGGCATCTCCGCATCATGTCAAATGATGGAAGGTTGGAAATGCTTTGTGCTTTTTAACCTTCCGAGCTCTCTCGGGTTACCAATTTCTTCACTACTACATGTAATTTATTTTGCTGCTGTTACAAAATTGCCACAAAGCAATTGAGTTCTGAACTGTGAACGACTAACGACTGCAGTGGGAGCTTTTAAAACCGCATAATATATGTGTGGGTTTTCATGGTTGCCAGTTTAACTGCCAAGCATTGTGCTACATTTGGGCACCTGTGGTTTCCAAGTAGAATATCCTGAAAAATTAAATTAGGGGAAAAAGAAAAAAAGTTGTATGCTTTTCAATGAGATTCCTGAGATTTGAAAAATAATGTGAAGTTCTATATCTGAGAAATGGGTAGTCTGACTTTGAGTATTTTCTTGCAGGGATAAGCAATGCTCACGTCATGTTTGAGTAAAAATGAAGTCATGATATATTGTAGACATTTTTTCATGTAAATGTTCTCTTTAAATAACAAAATAAGAACTATGTTGACCACAATTTGTCCAGTGTACGAGCTGATCAATTGCAAGTTTTGTGTGAGCAAGTTTTTAGCCTCTCCACAGATGCTGCCTGGCTTGCTGAGTGTTTCCAGCATTTTCTGTTTTTAATTCAGATTTCCAGCATCCGCAGTACTTTGCTTTTGTTTTATTAGAGTTGTGTTTGGGGAATTTACTTTCACTATGTCAGAAGGTGATCGATAAAGAGCCGCATAATAGACTTGTTAGCAAAATCGAAGCCCATGGGATAAAAGTGGCAGCGTGGATATGAAATTGGCTACAAGACAGATAGCAGAGAGTAGTGGTGAACAGTTGTTTATCAGACTGGAGGAAAGTGTACAGCGGTGTCCCCCAGCAGGCAGTATTACAGGCACAGCTCTTTCTCATATATATTACTGACCTGGACTTGGATATAGGAGGGAAAATTTCAAAGTTTGCAGATGAGACAAAACTTGGAAATGTCGTGACAGACTACAGGAGGACTTGGACAAACTGGTGAAAATTAATGCAGGGAACTCTGAAGTGCATTTTGGAGGGAAGAGATACAATGAGGAGAGGCAACATAAACCAGATTTACACTTCAAAAGTAATTCATTGGTTGTAAAGCGCTTTGGGACGTCCTGAGGTTGTGATGGGCGCTATATAAATGTAAGTATTTATTTATTTCCTTTTCTTTATAAATGATACAATTTTAAAGGGGGTGTAGGAACAGGGAGACCTGGTAGTTCACATACAGAAATCTTTGAAGGGGGCAGGACAAGTCGATAAATCTGTTTTAAAAAGACATATGTGATCCTGGGCTTTATAAAAAGAGTACAAAATCAAGTAATCTATGCTAAACCTTTATAAATCACTGGTTATGGCCCAGCTGGAGTATTGTGTCCAATTCTGGGCACCACACTTTAGAAAGGATGTTAAGGCCTTGGAAAGGGTGCAGAAGAGATTTACCTGAATGGTACCAGGTATGAAGGACTTCAATTATGTGGAGAGACTCGAGAAGCTGGGATTGTTTTCTTAGAGCAGAGAAGGTTAAGGGGACATTTAATAAAGGTGTTCAAAATTAGGATATTTGTACAGAGCTGCCTGTTGGAGTCAACATGTAGACGGTAGGCAGCTCAAGATGGGCTTTGAGTGCTTGCAAGGGTCTGTACTATTGCTACTGTTCTTGCTGTACCCCCTGTCATGCCACATGCCCCACAAGTGGCACATACCCCAGTTTGTGAGCTGCTGCTTTGGCTCGCTATTAAAAGACTTGCAAGGATTACCTAGGGCAGGGATTCTCAACTCGGGGTCCGTGGCCCCCTCGCGGTCCACAAGAGGGTTTCAGGGGGTCCGCCATAAATAACCTCCGAGATTTAAAAAAAAGGAAAAATACACTATTGTGTAAAAGGTGGGATTGAGCTGAGCAAACTTGCGGCTCCGGCCCTGACACAGGCCTCTGCTCGCCTCTCCTGAACATTTGTACGATGATGGCGGCAGCTGCCGCTGAGCCCAGGCCCCCGCTCACTGAGAAGGGAGAGAGATGGCGGTCACTGAGCGCAGATCCCCCGGCTCGAGCTCCCCGTCCTCCGCTCTCCTCTCGCTAGGTCCCGCTGTACAGAGTCATAGAGTTATACAGCACAGAAAGAGGCCCTTCGGCCCATCGTGTCCGCGCCGGCCACCAAGCCCTAATATACGGGCGGACTGGCCTGCTGGCCGGACAGTTGCAGTACGACCGGCAGAGCGCTGCCGGAATCACCCACGTGTCCAACTGATTCGACATCTAGACTCGTGACTAAAAGCGTCCAATTGCATCCTTAAATTATTCTGCGCAATGTCGGAAACTCACGGTTAGCCGATAGATTTTAGCAAGAGTGTTGACTCGCACTGTAGTATAGTTACAAGGGTCCTGGCTGCCCTTTGGTGCCTAACCTCATTCATTCTTCACCTGCGAGCCTATACCTTGAGTGTTAGCAGTCCTGCTCCACCAAGGAGGGCATCACAGGCAGACCTGATTGTTCACGCCCAATGTTGGCCTCCAGCTAGGATTTCAACCTTCCAGGATTGTCCTGGAGTCACCTGGAATAAAACATCGCTCTGGACACGGCTGTGAACAATTTGGGAGAAAAATCATACGGGCCTAAAAAAAAAAATTGTTTTTTTCATTTTCATTGTACACATTTGTTTATTAGTTATAAAATATTGGAGATGGGGAAAAAATGTCTGTTTGACTGACAATCAAGCAGAGAACTGGGACCGGCTGATGTGCCGGGAACAGTCGGTGAGGGAGTCGGGGTTTATGGGGGAAAGAGGGAGATGGGGGTCAGGTGACTGGGGCTTGTGGAGAGAAAGAAGGAGTGAGATGGGTGTGGGAACCAGCATTTTCTGCAGGGCCGGGATAGCAGCAGCAGTAACATGGTGAGTGGGAGCGGTGCTGTGAGAGGTTTTATACAGAAAAAATACTTGTGTTGTGTTACGGGGGTCTGTGGAATTTTTATAACATGGGAGGGGGGCCTCAGAAGCAAAAAGGTTGAGAGCCCCTGACCTAGGGTATTGGGCATCTGATTTCTGACCCATGGATAAATTCCTGCCTTTATCTTAGTTCCACTCCAGAGCACATCATTAGGAGGCAAATACTTGCCACTGATGATATTTCAGTGGCTAAAAAACACACCACTGATTTTCTGAGAGAGCTGGGCAATCATTCTGAGAAATTATGGCGGGTTAAAACATAGAAACTAGGAGCAGGAGTAGGCCATTCGGCCCGTCGAGCCTGCTCCACCATTCAATACGATCATGGCTGATCATCCAAATCCAGCACCCTGTCCCTGCTTTCTCACACAGAATCCCCATCGAGCCTGCACTGACACATATCCCACCCTATCCCCGTAACCCCACGTATTTAATTCCCCCTAACATATCCCTTCCTATCCTATCCCCGTAACCCCACATATTTAATCCCCCCCTAACACTAAGGGTCAATTTATCATAGCCAAATCAACCTAACCCGCACATTTTTGGACTTTTTGGACTTTTTTGGACTGTGGGAGGAAACCGGAGCACCCGGAGGAAACCCACGCAGACACGGGGAGAATGTGCAAACTCCACACAGACAGTCACCCGAGGCCAGATTCGAACCCGGGTCCCTGGCGCTGTGAGGCACCAGTGCTAACCACTATGCCACCGTGTTGCCCTGAAATCTATACCCCTGTAGCAAAGCTTGGACAATTACTATTGGAATTAGGCATTCAGCAAGCATGGGTTTGCTTTTTATATCTTTTATAAGTTGAATAAATGCCGTATTTCAGAAGGAATACTTGAAGGCTCTACACTTAATTTGTGAAGTAACAACAACAACAATAGTTTGCATTTATATAGCACCTTTAACACAGTAAACGTCCCAAGCTTCACAGGAGCATTATCAAACAAAACTTTACACCAAGCCACATAAGGAGATATTAGGGCAGATGAGATCAAAGAGGTAGGTTTTAAGGAGCATCTTAAAGGAGGAAAGAGAGGTAGAGAGGCGGAGAGGTTTAGCAAGGGAATTTCAGAGCTTAGGGCCTGGGTAGCTGAAGGCACGGCCTTCACTGGCTGAGCGATTAAAATCGGGGATGCTCAACAGACCAGAATTGGCAGAGCACAGAGGTCTCTGGGTGGATGGGGGGTTGTAGGGCTGGAGGGGATTACAGAGATAGGGAGGGGCGAGACCATGGAGCATTTTGAAAACAAAGATGAGAATTTTAAAATTGAGGCGTTGCTTAACTGGGAGCCAATGTCGGTCAGCAGCACAGGAGAGATGGGTGAGCGGGTTTTGATGCGAGTTAGGACATGTGCAGCAGAGTTTTGGATGATCTCAAGTTTACGGAGGGTAGAAAGTGGGAGGCCAGCCAGGAGTGTGTTGGAATAGTCAAGTCTAGAGGTAACCAAGGCATGGATGAGGGTTTCAGCAGCAGATAAGCTGAAGCAAGGGCAGAGACGGGCGATGTTACGGAGGTGGAAATAGGCGGTCTTCGTGATGGCGCGGATATGTGGTCGGAAGCTCATCTCGAAGTCAAATATGACACCAAGGTTGCGAACAGTCTGGTTCAGCCTCGACAATTGCCAGGGAGAGGGATGGAGTCGGTGGCAAGGGAACGGAGTTTGTGGCAGAGACTGAAGATAATGGCTTCGGTCTTCCAATATTTAGTTGGAGGAAATTTCTGCTCATCCTGTACTGGATGTCGGACAAGCAGTCTGACAATTTAGATACAGTGGAGGGGTCGAGAGAGGTGGTGGTGAGGTAGAGCTGGGTATCGTCAGTATACATGTGGAAACTGGCGCTATGTTCTCGGATGATGATGTGAGGGGCAGCATGTAGATAGGAGGGGGGGGCAAGCAATGTTCCCTTCGAGCTGGCTTTTAAATTGGGGTAAAAAAATGCACATGCGTAGAATTTTGAATGGGCCGCGCAGCCCAAAAAAAATTACAGGGAACATTGGGGCCAAGGATAGATCCTTGGGGGACACCAGAGGTAACGGTATGGGAGCGGGAAGAGAGACCATTGAATGTGATTCTCTGACAACGACTGGATAGATAAGAATGGAACCAGGCGATTGCACCGGATGGCAGTGGAGAGGCGTTGGAGCAGAATTGTGTGGTCAACCATGTTAAAGGTGGGTGAACAAATAATGCCAGGAATAGAGATTCAACCCATATCGAAAAGAGCAATTTGCTTTATTTTATTAACTTGCAAACCTAGGTTTGGCCATATGACTTATTGTGACTCCTGGTTAAAAGAAAAGGGAGTGGTTGAAAGAACAATTTTAAATGATAATAGAAGCAGAATACATACAAGTTTTTCAGAGGAAGAATTTAAAACCGTATGGGGAAAGGGCAGCGGAATGAGAAGTCTTTCAGAGATAAGTCACTTGAAATGAGAAAGGTAAAGTTTGCATATCCTGATGTTAGTCATCATTTATTACACTATGTCTTGTGTTAATGAAATTGGGTATTTTACTTTGATTTGTCTTGATATAGTTCACTGAAGTATAATTGGATTATGCAACATGTTAAACCTGAGCTTTAGTTTGTTTCCATAGGAATAGAGTAGGAAATGAAAATTGGCAGTAGCAAGATAACTCGGATTATGTAGCAGAAACATGCGAGGAAACACAATAGTGACTTAATGTATCAAAACACACTACCAATTTTCTTTGTACCATGAATGACATTAAAAGGAAAAGGGCTTGCATTTATATAGCGCCTTTCATGACCACCGGACATCTCAAAGTGCTTTACAGCCAATTAAGTACTTTTGAAGTGTTGTCACTGTTGTAATGTAGGGAAATGCGGCAGCCAAATTGCATACAGCAAGGTCCCACAAACAGCAATGAGATAAATGAGCAGATATAGGGCCGTATATTCCGATCCCTATGGGTGTGTACGCGCTGTGTACCCACCCGTAGGGACATCGGAAATGCCGGTTTCAGGCATGCACAGCGCATACGCTGAAAACCGGCATTTCCGATCTGTCAGAATGCTTTTGCACCTGCCCTAGAGAAGGGCCTCTGCGGGGGGGGGATAGTTCCGCTTTCTGGAGAACCTCCGCCCGCTGAAAATCCTTAGAAATCTTACACCTGGTTATTTTTAGCCCCGTAAAAAACTTCAATTATTTTTTTCAAAAAATTAAATTTTTGTTTAAAATATTTAATTTATCGTAATTTCAACTCATTTTAAAAATGTGATTAAAAAAAAATGTATTTAATGTTTTACTGTGTTGTTGGGGTGATCTCCATTCATATATTTGACAGGTCTATCTGTCAAGTGTATGAAGGGAGATTCCCTTCTCCTATTGGCTCCCCATGGCCCAGGTGATCACAGGGACGCTTGCGAACTGCATGTGCCTCTGGGATACGTGGGCCCTGCACATTTCGAGATTGGAGAGGCCCAGGAGCGGAAATGTCCGGACCTCGGGAGCCCTCAGGTAAATCCGTAGATTTTTTCCAGATCGGTGGCCTCCGCACACAGGAAGCCTCGATCGGAAAATACGGGCCAATCTGTTTTAGTGCTGTTGATTGAGGGATAAATGTTGGCCGGACACCGGGGAAAACTCTCCTATGTATCGGGGAGAGTGCGTGGTTTTCATTTAACCAAATTCTTTTCCTGCAGCTGATGAATTTGTATCCAACAATATGGTCACTGTGTGCTGGAGCAGTTACAGAAGTTGCTTTAGTTCAGTGATTCACATTTGTGGAGTGCAGATCGCTGTGACCAGCTGTTAGCTGTGTGGGACCTACATGGTGTGGAAATAAGCCAGTCCCATGTGCAGTGAACATTTAATTTGCTTCCCAGAACTTGCAGTCAGTATATTGAAATGATGATACCCCTGCTGTACGTATTCTACAAATACCTGCAATTCAGGCAACTGTTGAGACCAAACTAATTTTACCTTTGGGCACTTACAGTTGTCAGAAAGTGGATATTTTCATCTTGTTTCAGACCTGAGTTCAAATGAATGTCCCAGAGGCGAACAATGAGTCTCTGAGATTGTGTTCTGATTTGATTCACTGAACCATGTGTGGAACATTCACAGCTTCTCTTAACGTGTAATCTTTTGGCCTTGAAGTTTTTAACTCTCTGACTCTTACCATATATTTTGAAAGCAAATATGGTGAGCTTTTGTTTAATGCAGGTAGTAATTAGCGAACTGTGGCACCTTTTTGTGGCGTTAAGAGAATGTCTGCTTTAAATGATTATAATTTGTTGCTAAAGCACCCCATGTAGTATTTGATCATTTAAAAAAAAATGTGCTTTGCATGTCTTCATAGATGAAGGACCAAAAGAAACAACACATGACTGATTCTGATGTATTCTTTGACTGCTAGCATTCTTGTCTTGAGAACTGCAGTTGCAGAAGACTACATATCCTGTTTGGTGATGTGCCCAAGTAAATGCTGTAATACCTACTGTCCGAGCTTCAGCTGTTCAACGATTTCCTTTCACTGCAATAGGGTGTGACTGAATATATTCTAATGCTCTAAGCCATATGTTCTCCAGTCATAACCTTGCTGTACAATTTAAGTTGTATTTATTGAAGTGCAACCATTGCAGTGGGCAGCATCTGGGATCTGCGTGTAGGTGTTTGTTTCCGTGGGACAGAAAAGGAAATGCAAATTGGAAAATTGCCAGTATCAAGATAATTTCCCGTATATATGTATTCTGAAACCTATGCTGTAGAGAAATTCAGTTAGTAATCTGTGTTTTTCACAGGATGAGGTATATACCGCAGAGGCACTTGCTTTCTGGTGATGATCTCATTTTGGCCAGCTTCTGATTGAACTTGGCTGCAATTCAAATCGTTCTGTAGTGGTGGCAAAGCCTTTCCACAAGATTCTCCACAAGAATGTTATTTATGACCCCGGATCTATGGGTAATGTTAACACACAGCTAGCTGCAGGGCAGAAGTTGTTTGCTACAATGTCCATCCTAGAAGTCATTGCATGTTGGCACCTCCTGATAACAAGTTATCCAATTAAAAACCAGATAGCTCAAAGGTATAGCATCTGACAGAGAATATTGTTAGTGAGTAAATTGTTGGATTTTTATTGTTTTAAATTGGGATGGAATAGGGCTATGGAATTCCATATTTGTCTAGTAATTGAGAATTAACAGCTATTTGTGTGAGTTTGCTATCCATGGAATATACTTAGCAGAATGGCTTTTCCTCTTTAAAGTCTGGGCACCTTGGCAGGTGAGAGAAATTACATTGGGAACGACTGAAGTGATCAAGATACCTCAATTTAAATTTGTAAGAATTATATTCTATATGTGGGTTCTTGCAACTCTTAAATTTGAAAGACTTTTACAATAGAAACTCAACTGTGGTGAATGATGAACAGTCATAGAAACATAGAAACATAGAAACATAGAATCTAGGAGCAGGAGTAGGCCATTCGGCCCGTCGAGCCTGCTCCGCCATTCAATACGATCATGGCTGATCATCCAAATCCAGTACCCTGTCCCTGCTTTAATCCCCACAGTACACATATCCCACCCTACCCCCGTAACCCCACGTATTTAATTCCCCCTAACATATCCCATCCTATCCCCATAACCCCACATATTTAATCCCCCCTAACACTAAGGGTCAATTTATCATAGCCAAATCAACCTAACCCACACATTTTTGGACATTTTACAGTCAATGTATTGCATGGTGAAATAATTGCACTTCGACGTCTGGCTCATCTGTCAAGGTGCTGTACATGGATGACTATTATTCATGATGGGTACAGAATTATAAGGTGTATTTTAGTTTCGTTTGTGTTGGCCTATCCCTGACCCCGCAAAGAAGAATGCTTTGCACACAAATATTTTTCTCTCTAAATGTATTGCAAAATATCTTTCTTTATTATAGGTGGGGAATTAAAGTGTATTACAATAATAATAATAACAACAACAATCTGCATTTATCTTTTTTAATTCGTTCATGGGATCTGAGCGTCACTGGCAAGGCCAGCATTTATTGCCCATCCCTAATTGCCCTCGAGAAGGTGGTGGTGAGCTGCCTTCTTGAACCGCTGCAGTCCGTGTGGTGAAGGTACTCCCACAGTGCTGTTAGGGAGGGAGTTCCAGGATTTTGACCCAGCGACGATGGGACGATCTAGTGCCTTTAACGTAGGAAAACATCCCAAGGTGCTTCACAGAAGCCTAAGCAGACAAAAATTGACAGCACCAAAGGAGGAGAAATTAGGAGGGGTGACTAAAAGCTTGGTAAAAGAAGTAGGTTTTAGGGAGGCTCTTCAGAGGAGAGAGGTACAGAGGCAGAGAAGTTTAGGAAGGGAATTCCTGTGCTTAGGGCCTAGATGGCTGAAGGTATAGTCTCCAATGGGGGAGGTGAATGAAGTGGGGGATGCATAAGAGGCCAGAGTTGGCGTGTGGAGTTCCAGGAGGGTTGTAGGCCTGGAAGAGGTTACAGAGAAAGGGAGGGGTGAGGCCATTAAGGGATTTTGAACACGAGATTGGGAATTTTAAATTGGCAGCCAATATACAGCAGTGAGCACAGTGATGGGTGAGCGGGACATGGTGCAGGCTGAGGTACGGGCTCAGAGCTTTGGATGAGCTGAAGTTTGTGGAGAATGGGAGGCTAGTGAGGAGAGCATTGGAGGTGACAAAAGCATGTATGAGGGTTTCAGCAACACATGGGCTGAGGCAGTGGCTGAGATGGGTGATGTTGCAGAGAAGGAAGTAGGCAGCCTTTGTGATGGAGTGGACATTGAGTCAGGGTCAAATAGGATGTCAAGGTTGCGAACAGCCTGTTTCAACCTGAGACAATGGCCAAGGAGAGAGATGGAATCATTGGTGAGGAAATGGATTTTGTGGGTGGGGGCAAATATGATGGCTTGACTTTAATCTTCCCAATGTCTAACTGAAGGAAACTGCGGCTCATCCAGGACTGGATGTCAGATGACACCAAATTGGGGGGATAGTCAATAGTGAGGAGGACTGCAACAAATTACAGGAGAACATGAATTACTAGAATGGTTCCAGGGATGAGGGGTTACAGTTACATGGATAGACTGGAGAAGCTGGGGTTGTTTTCCTTAGAACAGAGAGGGCTAAGAGGAGATTTGATAGAGGTGTTCAAAATCATGAAGGGTTTAGATAGAGTAAATAAAGAGAAACTGTTTCCAATGGCTGAAGGGTCGATAACCAGAGGGCACAGATTTAAGGTGATTGGCAAAAGAACCAGAGGTGACATGAGGAAAAACTTTTTTACGCAATGAGTGGTTAGGATTTGGAATGCACTGCCTGATAGGGTGGTGGAAACAGATTCAATAGCAGCTTTCAAAAGTGAATTGGATAAATACTTGAAGAGAAATAATTGCAGGAATATGAGGAAAGAACGGGGGAGTGGGACTAACTGGATTGCTTTTCAAAAGAGCTGGCCTCTTTTTGTGTTGTACTATTCTATGATTCTATGCACCAGCTGAAATCCCATGGAAGTTGGATGGTCAGCAGTTCAATGGGAATGGCGTCAAGAGAGCAAGAGGTGGGTCTCCTGGCAAGATGAGCTCAGAGAGGGCATGTGGTGAGATGGCAGAGAAACTAGAGAAAGAACTGGGTACAGGGCTAGGGCAGGGCGAACCTTGGGGGAAGTTTGGCTTGTTGGGCAAGGGAAAGTGGGTAATGTGGCAAAGGGTGCTGAACAGATGGTCTCAATCTTAATGACCAAGAACTCCTTGCACTGGTTCGAGGTGAGTGTGGAGGGGCAGGGGAAACGGGTTAAAGCAGACGGTTGGTGGTGGAGAAAAAAAACTGGTGGTTATCTTGCTTGCGTGCGGCCTGAACCAAATTCAGGTTTGGGCCTCATTTACATCGTGAATGACCCACACTTGTGCTCGCAAAATAGCAGTCATCATGTCAACAAATGCCTGCATATTAGAAATTCTCCAACTGCGTTCTGTCATCCACTTCAGAAAGTTTTTGTTTTCTAGATCAATAAAATCAAGAGCTTGCTTGCAAACATCTTCAAGTGATCACAGAATGATACAGCACAGAAGGAGGCCATTCGTGCCTGTGCCAGCTCTTTGGTAGAGCTATCCAATTAATCCCACTCCCCTGCTCTTTCCCCATAGACCTGTAATTTTTTTCCCTTCAAGTATTTATCCAATTCTCTTTTGAATGTTACTATTGAATCTGCTTCCACCACCCTTTCAGGCAGTGTATTCCAGATCACAACAACTCGCTGTGTAAAAAAAAAAAAAAACCCAAAAGTTTCCTCATGTCGCCTCTGGTTTTTTGGCAATTACATTCAATCTGTGCCCTCTCGTTACCGACCCTTCTGCCACTGCAAACAGTTTCTTATTTACTCTATCAAAACTCTTCATGATTTTGAACACCTCTATCAAATCTCCTCTTAACCTTCTCTGCTCCAAGGAGAACAACCCCAGCTTCTCCAGTCTCTTCACATAACTGAAGTCCCTCATCCCTGGTACCATTCTAGTCAATCTTTTCTGCACCCTCTCCAAGGCCTTGACCTCCTTCCTAAAGTGTGGTGCCCAGAATTGAACACACTATTCCAGCTGAGGTCTAACCAGTGTTTTATAAAGGTTTAGCATAACTTCCTTGCTTTTGATCTCTATTCCTCTATTTATAAAGCCAAGGATCCCATTTGCTTTAACAGCATTCTCAACTTGTCCTGCCACCTTCAAAGATTTGTGTACATACACCCCCAGATCTCTCTCTCTTCCTACACTCCCTTTAAAATTGTACTATTTAGTTCATATTGCCTCCCTTCATTCTTGCTACCAAAATGTATCACTTCACACTTCTCTGCGTTAAATTTCATTTGCAATGTGTCTGCCCATTTCACCAGTCTGTCTATGTCCTCCTGAAGTCTGTTACTACCCTCCTCACTGTTTACTACATTTTCGAATTTCATATCATCTGCAAACTTTGAAATTATGCCCTGTGTACCCAAGTCCAGGTCATTATATCAAAAATAACAGTGATCCTAATACTGATCCCTGGGGAACACCACCCTATACTTCCCTTCAGTCTGAAAAATAGCCATTCACCACTACTCTCTGCTTTCTGTCCCTTAGCCAATTTTGTATCCAATTTTCGATCCATGTTACCACTGTCCTTTTAATCCCGTGAGCTTTAATTTTGCTAACTAGTCTATTATGTGGTACTTTGACAAATGGCTTTTGTAAGTCCATATACATAATACACTACCCTCATCAACCCTCTCCGTTACTTCATCAAAGAACTCGATCAAGTTAGTCAAACACAATTTGCCTTTAACAAATCCGTCCTGACTTTCATTTATTAGCCCATACTTTTCCAAATGCCAATTAATTTTGTCCCAGATTATTGTCTAAAAGTTTCCCCACCGCTGACGTTAGGCTGACTGGCCTGTAATTGTCGGGTTTATACCTCCCCTTTTTTTTTGAACAGGGGTGTAACATTTGCAATCCTCCAGCATCACCCCCATATCCAAGGAGGATTGGAAGATTGTGTGCAGAGTTTCTGCAATTTCCACCCTTGCTTCTCTCAGTAACCTAGGATGCTTCCCATCTGTACTGGGTGACTTCTAATTTGAGGACTGCCAACCTTTTAAGTACCAAGTGGAATCCCTGCTGATGACTAATATTCTTGTTGACATTCTTATTCAAATGGCCACTTTAGCCTAGTATAAGATGAAATATCAAAGTAACTGCTTTGTTATTATCAAAAGCCCTGGAACAATACTGTAAATATTTGAAGGAAACTGATTTTCGTCACTACTTTCTGATAATGCACATAGTCAGATTGTGGACTCTTTTTAAAGCAGCAATTTGTATCCCTCTTCTGAATGCTCATGCCAGGATGCAGTTCCAAAGACACAACAGCCCACAAGGAGCTATAAAATGGCCATTTGAATAAGAATGTCAACAAGGATATTAGTCATCAGCGGACATTCCACTTGGTCTTTTATTTGATGTTCTTCCTGATTTGAAATTCTTCCTGATGTGAAGTGGGAGAGGTTCCAATTTGATGTTCTGAGTGCTTCATTCACTGTGCTTCATTCATTCTGTCCTCTGTCTCATCACGATCTTGAGTCTTACTGAAAACCAGTTCCATCATGTCTAGAATTTTTGGCTTTCACACACTTTAGGAAGAGCATGTTGTCCATTTTATGTTAATTACATATCATTGTGGCACGAAATTTCAATGTGTTACTGTGCAGGTCTGTTTTAACCTGCAGTGACATGATAAATTTCAGCTTGGAAGACAGCATTGTTTCTAGTACCTGTATGGGCCGGTGGCATTCGTAAGCTTTAAGACTGGATTATAATTTTTTTTTAAACAATCCTCCTTCCCAGCCATGAAAGTCTGCAACTTTCATTTGAACCTATTCAAGTAACGAGCAACTCTGAAACTCGGTTACCCGTTTACACTCCTTTTACCTCCTCAAAACAGCAAGGTTTCTGCATTAACTTATTTTCTGGGCAATTCTCCCCCAACTCAGACTCTTTACTGGGTGCAATTCCATGGGTACTAGTCATCCTCCATTACCTCACTCAAGTGCCCATTATTCATGAGTGCGCCGTGATGATGAGTGTCTGCAGGATATTTGACTCTTGGTGGGGGGGGGGGAGGGGGCGGTGGTGATCACTGCCAAGCCTGATCATCTCCACAGCCAGACAAACACACACTTGCATAAGCACTGTCTCCCAGCAGAGGTCAGTGAATAATGATCAGGAATGAGAATTCTGACCCCTCGATCCAGAGATGCAAAGCCAATTGTGATAGTCCTATTGTTGGACAGGCTAACTCAGCACAGAGCAGTGTTTGAGTCACGGACCAACTTGCTCCATATGGCTCAGCTACTCACTGCTGGAACCTGTTGAGCCATGTGGCCAGGTAAAGCTGTGGGTTTTTATTCAACCTATATGTTATGGGAGAGACAAAAGGTAAATCTGAAAGCCCAATTAATTAATTCACAACATAGAAACCTAGAAAAATAGGAGCAGGAGTAGGCCATTCGGCCCTTCGAGCCTGCTCCGCCATTCAATACGATCATGGCTGATCCTCTATCTCAATACCATATTCCCGCTCTCTCCCCATACCCCTTGATGCCTTTTGTGTCTAATGTTTGAAATTTTTAGTTTCCCAAAGCAACCACGGTATTTACAGAAGCCGGACATGTCGAATGATGAGCCGAGATATTCTGCTTTTGATACAGTTGAGATCTAAATGAGTATTGATGGATTTTAAATGGGCACAAATGGAAGTCTGCTGTTTGCACCCATTTTTCCGTGGTCAGTTTATTTGCATAGCTTCAGGTGTAGATTGGGATGGGTGTAGGGAGCACACAAGTGATGGGAGGGAAAGTTAGGTGCAAGTCAAAGGATGGGGACAATTAAAGGGTAGTGTCACAATAGTGCGGCAGAGATTGTGAAAGCCATTGGAGAATCTCAAAAGGTACCTCAATCCATTAGCAGCCATTGCCAAGACTGAAGGGTTAAAAATGAATGGAATGAAACCCCAAGGTGCAGGCGTGAGTCTGCAGACAAGGGACTGAGCAGCCTGGGACCCGAACCCCTGTATGGCTGCTGTAGTTGCAGGTGGTGCCGAGTGAGGTGGTTGCAAGGATAGTGGTGCTCTGTGCCACTCTGTGGCACCATCCCCATGATCAACACTGTGACATACCTTAAGGGAGATGGAGCCACTTTTCAGGTCACACCTGACCGTTGCTGTCGCTGGATGTAGCAGCCCTACCCTGCACGCATCTTTGCAGCAGATGGCGCAGCTCTGCACCTGACTATCAGCTGACCAAGATCCTGTCCGCCATTTTTCAGTGGTCACTGACTGGTAGATGTACCAATGTCGGTAGAACTGGTTGGTGGTATCTTGGCAGTTGCTGCCAACTCGGCTCCACTGCCTCATTTCTTGCTGTTCACCAAGCAGCCCTTCTTTCATGCTGTGCCACTTAAGCATGACATACTGTAATTGGGGTACTTCTGAGGAATATCTATTATTACAGTATCTTCGTGGTGCTACCAGTTCTGCTGTCCCAGCCCCCTTTGGGAAGAGGAACCTCCACACGCACCAACTGTCTGCTGAAGCGAGGGAAGTGTACCTCTGCAGGTGCAGGTGTGAGGTACTGGCTGACCGAGTATCTTTCGTGCAGCCTGACCTGCCTGACATCTCTTTGTAGCTCCTCTTCTTCTCAACACCTCAAGCAGGAATTTTTATTGGAAAAACTATGGTACCAGTAATGGTGCTGGAGGGGTGGGAAGAAATAATAGGCAACAATTAACACAAAAGTTCAGCAGCACCTAAGTGCCATCAGGGGGGAAAAAAAAGTTTTAAAAAAAACCACACTGGGCAAAATACACTTCCTTTAACATTACTGTATCCTTTCCATGCCATATATGTAACCGCCGCCCAGCATTCCCAGATGCCTATTTCACATGGGTGTGATTTACGCCCAGTGTCTTGCATGTTAGAACAGCAGGAAATAACTTGCGGATCAGATACACACTCCCCAAATTCATATTTAAATGAAATGCGACCTGCCTGAGGCAGGTGCTTTTATCACCGCTGATCCAATCTACCGGCACTGCATCAGGGCGCAAAGTGGGAAGAGTTCCAGCAGCATGGAATCCTGCCAGTCATATCTCCAGAATATTAAGAATGTCAGGCCCTCATGCCCAGCACTTACGAGACGATTTTAATCCCGCCCACCTGCTGGAAACCGCAGGCATGTGAAATTGGCCAGGAGACTTACCCGCCGACATTCGCTTCCGCCCTGCAATCTTCAGTTTTAACCAACTCTTCTGAGAAGCTGGCAAGGAGACCTGTCCAAAACCGGCAGGAGCTCTTCTTTAAGTGTGCAGATAGGGTTCCAGTGGCATCGTTGGGGCCCAACTGCTACTTTAACCAGTGGCCTAAGCGGTGAAGCCATTGTGGCTTTTCCACCTGGTGAAGCTTTCGGAAAGAAGAGTTGGGGCCAGAAGAGAGAAGTTTTAAAACTTTTTTTACTTTCCTTGTGGAGCCAGGAGAAGCAGGAGTGCTTCTTTGGGCCTCTCGTTGAAAGTTTAGGCCTCCCCTGCCCTAGGCTCTCCACTCTTCCTGATCACAAGACCCTTTCAAAACCCCTTCCCCACCACTTAAGTGCCGGGGACGGTTCCTTTGGTTCCTGCTTGACATTCGGATCCCGCCCTCCTGCCAGCCAATCAGGGGACAAAGTTCACACTACCCTCTCCCAAGTTGAGAAACCAGTACCCCACCGAGGCAAAATTCACAATCTGACCTCCTCAACACGAAGACAAATTTCCCCTCGTTCTCTTCCCTCTCCATTCTCTCTCCTCACTCCCTTTCCTTCTCCTCAGCTTATAGTGTCAGCTGTGGCTCCATTGGTAGGACTCTCGCCTCTGAGTCAGAAGGTTGTGGGTTCAAGTCCCACTCCAGAGACTTGAGCACAAAAATGTAGGCTGACACTCCAGTGCAGTACTGAGGGAAGTGCTGCACTGTCGGAGGTGCCGTCTTTCAGATGACACGTTAAACCGAGGCCCCATCTGCTCTCTCAGGTGGACATAAAAGATCCCATTGCACTATTTCGAAGATGAGCAGGGGAGTTATCCCCGGTGTCCTGGCCAATATTTATCCCTCAATCAACATCACTAAAACAGATTATCTGGTCATTATCACATTGCTGTTTGTGGGTGCTTACTGTGCGCAAATTGGCTGTCGCATTTCCTGCATTATAACAGTGACTACATTTCAAAAAAGTACTTCATTGGCTGCAAAGCGCTTTGGGACGCCCGGTGGTTGTGAAAGGTGCTATATAAATGCAAATCTTTCTTACTTTCTCCTCCTCCTCTTATCCCTTCCTCCTGCTTCTCTTAACAGCTTCTCCTCCTCCTCTCTCCCCTTCTCCTCCCTCCCCCCTTCTCCTTCTCCTCCTCACTATCCCCCTTCTCCTCCTCCTCTCTCCCCTTCTCCTCCTCCTCTCTCCCCTTCTCCTCCTCACTATCCCCTTCTCCTCCTCACTATCCCCCTTCTCCTCCTCCTCTCTCCCCTTCTCCTCCTCCTCACTCCCCTTCTCCTCCTCCTCACTCCCCTTCTCCTCCTCCTCACTATCCCCTTCTCCTCCTCTCTCCCCTTCTCCTCCTCCTCACTCCCCTTCTCCTCCTCCTCTCTCCCCTTCTCCTCCTCCTCACTATCCCCCTTCTCCTCCTCCTCTCTCCCCTTCTCCTCCTCCTCACTATCCCCTTCTCCTCCTCCTCTCTCCCCTTCTCCTCCTCCTCACTATCCCCCTTCTCCTCCTCACTATCCCCCTTCTCCTCCTCACTATCCCCCTTCTCCTCCTCACTATCCCCCTTCTCCTCCTCACTATCCCCCTTCTCCTCCTCACTATCCCCCTTCTCCTCCTCACTATCCCCTTCTCCTCCTCACTATCCCCTTCTCCTCCTCCTCTCTCCCCTTCTCCTCCTCCTCACTATCCCCTTCTCCTCCTCCTCCTCTCTCCCCTTCTCCTCCTCCTCACTCCCCTTCTTCTCCTCCTCACTATCCCCCTTCTCCTCCTCCTCTCTCCCCTTCTCCTCCTCCTCTCTCCCCTTCTCCTCCTCCTCTCTCCCCTCCTCCTCTCTCCCCTTCTCCTCCTCTCTCCCCTTCTCCTCCTCTCTCCCCTTCTCCTCCTCCTCACTATCCCCCTTCTCCTCCTCCTCTCCCCTTCTCCTCCTCCTCCTCTCTCCCCTTCCCCTTCTCCTCCTCCTCCTCTCTCCCCCTTCTTCTTCCATCTGTCTTGTCTGCCCTCCCGCTCCTTGGTTCAGTTATCTGCCTGCCCTCACTCCCCATGTACAATGCCATGGGAGATTTATCATTAAATATTTCAGAACATTTTTACAGTGTTTTTTATTTCCAGTTAGGATATTATTTTATGAGATCCAAACTGCTACTGACATGCTGTTTAGAGAGAAAATGGGGTGGATTCCAATGTTTTGATCTTGCATTAACAAGATTAAATGTCTTCCATTGTGTTCAGGCTTCCTGTGTATAGCTTCAGATGTCTGCTATAGCCAATTTTATTTTTCCAAATTGTTGAGAAAAACCCCAGCATACAATCCACAGGGCATGTTTGTAGAAGATTGTGGGATCCCAAGAAAATAAGCACCATTATAGAAAGTAAATCCATCGAAATGTTGTGCTAGAGCTGCAGGTTGCAACTACATCCTACACTCGGACCGGTGTGACTTGGTTCTTTGGAATGTGGGTGAATTGGATGTTAAAAATTAGCTTGATTCATCTATTTTTGCTTTCACTTTACCAAGAAAGTGCTGTCCCACAGGGAAATTTCTAGATTTTTTTTTCTAAGGTACTTTTTGATGTGTAATTCATTCGCAAGTTAATGAGTACCGTTTTAATTGAGCCGCCTGATTTGTCTCGAGATTGGCCATGGCAAAATCAAAGCCATGGCCATTTTTACAAGACTATGAAACAGTCCTTGGGGTAATCGTGAAATAAAAACAGAAAATGCTGGAGATACTCAGCAGGTCAGGCAGCATCTGTGAAGAGAGAAACAGAGTTAACGTTTCAGGTCGATGACCTTTCCCCAGTTCTGACGAAAGGTCATCGACCTGAAACGTTACCTCTGTTTCTCTCCTCACAGATGCTGCCTGACCTGCTGAGTATCTCCAGCATTTTCTGTTTTTATTTCAGATTTCCAGCATCTGCAGTATTTTCTTTTTGTCTTGGGGTAATCATGACCTGGTTGAAGCTAGGGAAGACTTTATCTGACAGCAACACTGCTGCTACTGGAATGGTAGTCAATAAGTAGAAGTGATGACAGGGGTAGGTGAACTGTTAGTAGGTTAGGTTTAAACCTGACCTAAAATAACCTGTACAAAGAAAAACAATGCTGAGAATAATCGAATCTCTCTCAATGCGGTGTGCTGAGTATCTGTTGATATTCTAGATTTTTTTTTTCACTCTTGCTTGTTTATTTTAACAAAACATTTACATTTCAGTTTTTATCAACTTTGATTGTATGCAGACCTTTTGTAGGACGTGACAGAAACATAAGTCACCCGCTTGTAGTTTGTTAGCAGAGTCTTTATCCTCATTGCGTTCTCTGGATTCACGCACGCTAATGCAGTATGGAACATTTCTTGCACCTTTAGCCCAAACAGCCTTTTTCAATGTGGACATCAGAATATCTCATTTTGTAAGGTGTCTCATAATATACTTTTTATGATTCCTTTACCAACTGAGACCCAACTGTACACAATCCCACTTTCTAACCTGCTTTTTGTATCTCCCTGAAGAAGATAGCATATATGTACTGTAAGCAAAACAAAACCCGAATAAATGTTTCATCTTCTACAAAATGATTGCTCCCTTTCACCCTCAAAAGCTGAATTATTCTATGGGTGCAAACTGTAAACTATAAAGAGTATTTCTGTAGCTGCATTTTTAGGGATATTTTTTTTTGGGGGGGGGGAGAAATTTCTACAATTAATAAATCCTCAAACATAAATGTGAAGAATTTATTTTGCTGCAGTAAATCTGCATTTTTCTCAATTGTTTGTTCTTTGCAGCTCTTTCAACAGCACAACAGAAATTCGCTCAGTCACTTGGGGAGTTTTCGTTTGAGTTTATTGGGGATGCTGAGACAGACGACGAGCGATGCATAGGTAAGTGGGTCTCATCATTTCTAATATGATTTGCTCTTAATTTTCTGGCTTCATACAACAGAAACTGCCGCTCAGCTCTGAGTACTTAGCTCTGTCCTATGTTATCTGCATTTTTGAAAAATTGTAAATGTCAGATTTAATATAGTACAATTGGAGAAATGTTTATGATTCTAAAAATGACTAAACACGTTGGCCCAATATTTGCGGGCAGATGCCTTCGACCTGTTTAAAAAAAAAAAATCTACTAATTTACCTGGTGGTCCGGGAGGTACGGAGACTCACGATCCTGGGCTTCTCCGGGTACCCACAGGTAGAAGCCCACGTATCTCAGGCGCAGGCGGTTCACAAGCGCCCCATGGATCACGTGGGCCAGCCCAACCAATGAAAGAAGGGGAATCCCCATTCATACTTATGGGAGTTCCGTACAAACTGAATCCCCATAAGTATGAATGGGGATCACTTTAAAAAAAATACACGAACACATGAAATAATTTTTTTTTTATTACATATTTAAAATTAATTAAAATGCCATTTAATTAAATATTCTAAACAGATTAAATTTTTTGATTTTTTTTAATGTTTTATCGGGGCTAAAAATAAACTTACCTTATTGGACAGGGTTTTTGAAGTATAAATGAGTGATAACATTTTATTTTTCTATATTTTAAAACTCTTACACTGGTAAAAGCAGGCCTTACACCTGCTTTTACCAGGCGTAAAAATTTCACGGGCATTCAGTGGGCGGAAGTTGGGCAAATAGCGCAACTCTCCACCCGCAGAGGCCCATCTCCCGGGGATGCAGAGAATCTTTCAAGAGAATTCTTGACCGATCGCAAGTTCCAGGTTTTCGCGCATACGCTTCGCATGCCTAAACCCGGAACTTGTGTGGCCCCTACGGGCGCTTACGCACCTGGTACGCACCTGTGGGGGTCGCAAATTACGGCCCAATATTCTTCGAACATGTAGACCTGCCATCTTTTTTTAAAGATTTTGCTGGAATACTTCTGTGGAGGTTAAATCAGAAAATATCCCACCTTAGCTCAAAATAACATTTTAAAAGTTTTTAGGAACATCGACTTTTTTACTACTTTTGCATGGACTACTTGCACTTCTCTACAGCCTGTCTATGTAACTGAGACATGTGAATCTTTTGCCAAGGAAGGGTGTGCACATATCAATTATACAGACTGAGAGTAAAATAATGTGCTCCTGAGATTCTGATGTGGTTACAGTTCAGAATTATGCAGCAAAAACTCTGTGCACAGCTCTATTTTAAAAGGTTAAAATGATCAGCTTTGATGTTGTCAAATAGAACTGTTGCACTTCGAGGCAAGTGATGTGATTGCATCAGTGATGTGATTGAGTCCCAAATAATCTTATCTAAAGAGATGTGATTTTTGACGACTATTTTATAAAGTTCCACTGTCTCATTTTGCAGCAAATTGTTTGTAAGCTTTAATTGCACTGAAGCGGTTTCAGTTTTTGTCTCCGTATGAATTAGGGTTGCCAAATCTGGTTGGACATATTCCTAGATCTTTGATCACGTGACATTTGACCATGTGACATATGCCCACAGTTTGCAAATGTTTTTGCATTTATAAAGGTTGGGTCCCATGTAGTTGATGTTTTTGCTTTAGCATAAAAGAATTAAAAAAAAAATCAAGAATAGTTTAAGGATACCCATTTTGTGTTACAGTAGACTGTCATGGATTTTTTTTTTGTAACCATCTTATCTGTTGCAAAAGCAAAATTTGTACAGTGTACCTACACATTTAGGCTTGCTATTTTGGAAAACTTAGAAGCTTTATCAGTCCAAGTCATTTTTGCTAAATTTAGAAGATATGAGTTATGTACTAGATTTTATAGCAGTTTATTTAGCAAAATAAGTCATAAGTTTTATCTCCTATGTACCGTGATTCATTTTTGTTTGTTGATATTTGTAGTTATTGAGATACAAAGGTGTCTTATCTACTGAATTTGATTTCAAATGAAGCTTGTTTAAGCTAAACAAATACTGGTTGAAGATTTCTAGTTTTACCAAGTGCTTTACCATAAAAGAACTGCAGTCCAGTGGTTATGCATGTTTTGTATTCTATTTGTACAACAAACTATATTTCTTAAAGATATGAACTTAATTCTGCCGTTAATATTTGTTTAAACCAATCCTTTATTTGTGGCTAATCATACTTTGTGAATCCACCTCGCTTCCTGTCCCATTTTGGACTTGGTCCAAACTTGGCAACTCCATTAGTTCCACCAGTGTGCACCACTGACTACAGCCTTTCCTGAGTTCTCCAGGCGCCAGGAAGGGTTTGGTGTCAGAATTTGGACGATCAGTCGTCGATTCGAGGAGATATGCGGACAATCCAGTAGGGTTGGCAACTCCAGTATGAATTTTAAGAGCGCAGCATTCCAAATTGCTTTCTGATTGGTCTTGTAACCATGTGACCAATTATACCATGTTCTAACCATATAGTATTGGTCACATGGTTATTGAACCAATCAGATCTGAGAATTACATTACAATTTGATATAACTGACCACTTAAGTTGTAACTAAAAGTCAAACTACATAAATTGAAGTAACTGTAAACATTTAAGAATGCAACTTTTAACTAAAATTTTAGTGCGTTAAATCATGGGCTTAGGTAAACTGCTGAGGCCTACTCAGCTCTAAAGATGTTTAAAAAGAAAAAATGTCCACAGGATTAACTAGCTTTTTTAAAAGTTACATTACTTCACTTAATTGAATTGAGTAAGAAGTAGGATACAATTTGTTAGCTTTTTGATTTACAAGTGAAACTACTTAGTCCAATTGTCTACATTAAACCAAACCCGTTCTACTACTTGAGGAAATTTGTGAGGCATTGACTATCATTACAGGAGAGTCAATGGGCACTAGTGAGGTACCAGTAGATTAGAAACAGATTAATATTGTGCCCATATTCAAAAAGGGGTGACAAAACAGACACAGGCAACTATCGACCCAGTAGTGTTGCTCAATCAACTGTAAAATAATGCAATCAATGATCAAAGTAAACTTGAGGATTATTTGTGTCAAACAATAGCACGCAACACAGCTTTAGATGGGGAAGATCCTACCTGACTAACCACCTTTATTTCTTTGAGAAAGTGTTAACCCAAATGTTCTGTGACAAACCCTACAGATTTCTAAAAGGTCCCTTGATAAAGTTCCATACAAACGGCTGCTAGTTAAACACAAAGCTGTGAGGATTCAGGGTAAAACTTGGGAATGGGTAAGAAATTGTCCAAAGGGAAAAAAGAGGAGTAATGTTGAGGTGCAGGGAAGTACTGAGTGGGGTGCCCCAGGCCTTGTGTTGGGACCACAGCTGTTTCTAATTTACATTAATGACTTCGATTCACAAACTCAATGCAAATTGGTCAGATTTGCAGATGGAACTAAACTAGGACTGGCAATGGGATTGAAGGAGGAAACTCAGAAATTACAGAATGAGTTAAACAAAATATGTGAGTGGGCTAAACCATGGCAAATTAAATTTAATGTTGTCGGGAATAAAGTATTGCACATAAGAAGGAACAACAGTGACACACTCTACGAATGGTGTTGAAATAGCTAAGAATGTAAAAGACCTTGAAGTCTTTGTGAACTCGATGTTCAGTATGTCAACCAATGCAGGGCAGCAATCAACAAAGCTAATAGAATGTTGAAATACATAGCCAAAACAGTAGAAGACAAGTCTGAGGAAGTTGTGAACAAACTGTACAGTCCCCTGGTCAGACCACACTTTGAGTACTAGTCTATGTCCAGCTTTGGTCACCAAGTATGGAAAAAGTTCATCTGGAATGCTACTTTAAATAAAAAGTTGGGATAGAACAAAGGGACACAGGTTCAAACTAGTAAAAGATTGTTTTAGGATTGATATCAGGAAGTTCTTCATGCAGAGAGTGATCAGCACTTGGGGGGGAATTTTGCCAGCCCTATGGAGGCGGGACTGCCGGGAAAATGGCAGAAACTGAGAGCGGGTACCGAACCCGCTCCCAACCCGCCTCCGTGCCATCTTCCCGGGAGGCAGGAAGGGGATTACAGCCAATTAACTGCCTGTTAACATGTAGTTCACAGGCAGTTAAGAGGCTTATCCCCATTTTAGTGCGGGCTTCCCGATGGCTGCGAACCTCGCCAGGGTCAGCGAGGCGAGCAGTGGGTCTGCGGGGGTGAGAGGGATCGAAAAGTCCACTGTGGAGGTGAGTGATGGGTGCAAGTGTGGAGAGGTAAGTATGAGAGGTGAGTGTAAAGTGTTGGAAAAAGTTTCCTTACCTTTGCTTCTTCCTGCAGGCTTCAACCTTTGAGGATCCGGAGGTGCCTCATCTCAACGGCAGAGATGACAGAATGGCTGCTGCATTCTCATTTGCAGCAGCCATCTGCTTTCTGCTGAGGAGAGAGGTTTGGTGAGCCTTCAGTACAAGGGCTCACCTTAGAACAGAGATTGTCAGTGTTTGACAGCTTCACAAAGCTGTCAAACGCTGACAATTCATCTGTCAAAAATTTTTGACAGATGAAACGTCATACGCTGACGTCCTCTGTCACCGGCTTTCCCTTAATTGGCCGGCTAAGCCCGCAGGGTGGGCTTAACAAGGTCAATCAAGGGAAAATCGAGTGGGTTGGCCGGACGTCGTTGGGGGCGGGACTAAAACCCGACAAGCAGCAGTCCCGCCCCCAACGCGCCCCCATTGACAAAATCCAGCCCTTGGAATGGACTTCCAGATAGTGTTGTGGAGGCAAACACTCTGTAATCATTTAAGAAACAATTGGATGATGAATTAAGATAAGGCTGCATGACCTTCCTCATCTGTAAGGATCTTGTATGAGTGAGGTTCTTTATCAATGTTGATGCCCATATTGATTGTTTTGATTTAATTTTAAAATCGATTTTATTTTTATTTCAGGCATGAAAAGATTATAAATGATACAATTGCTGTAAATGGCTGGACTATAAAAGACACCATTAGAGCTGGGTTGTACTAGACTAGTTTGTTTATGCTCTAGTTCCCTCAGCACATTGTGGCACTGAAGTGTTTCCATTGAAATGCTCTTTGTAATTGGGAACACCTACTTATACCACCACAAAATTATTACAAAAGTGTTGGTATTTCTTAACTTGTTTTGTAATTGCATTCCAGATGAATCACTTCAGGAGTTTGCAGCATTTTTACGTAACCTGGAGGAACAAAGAGAAATGATGGTAAGCAGGAGACGTGTGCAGTGTGTTCGGGGGAGGAGATGGGAATATGTATTTGTGTGTTTCAGCTATGTAGTCTGGCAACTATCTTGCCTGATTGCTTACTTTATATACACAGCAGGATCCTGATGAGATCAATTTGTCAAAAACAGAATTCATATCAACAGGAGCTTGATCGGACTGCACTACATTGTGTACAGTATATTCTATATATGTGTACTCTTCCTCTCTTCTCCCTAAATCCCCCAAGAGCAAAAGGTCATTGTAAGTTGTTGGCATCTGTTCCAGTCTGCTGTTTTACTATTCCCACAATCTAATTCTCCCTCAGCTGTTCTTCTCCAGGTGCATTATGGCCTTCATTTTGTTTCTAGCTGACTCCAAACATAAGATCTATTTTGCCGTTTGATTTATTTAACTTGTCCGAGCCTATTTAAGTCTGGTGAT
The DNA here is from genome assembly GCA_030390025.1 of Squalus acanthias. Taxonomy (NCBI): domain Eukaryota; kingdom Metazoa; phylum Chordata; class Chondrichthyes; order Squaliformes; family Squalidae; genus Squalus; species Squalus acanthias. The sequence continues at coordinate 155,604,705 of CM059426.1, read as the reverse complement.
TTAAAACCTGGACTGCTGTTTGTCTTTTAAGCACAGTTTCTTCAATATCTGTTGCTCCATTGTTGTTATTCAGTCCCACTCTGGGTAGACCTGCTGCTGAATGATTTCAGTTTAATTTTTAAGTTGGTATCCTGTGACTTCTATTTGAATTTCAAGACAGCTGCTGCTTTGCAAATGCTTGCAATTTTTTTTTTTTACCCGTATGCTTCAATCATTATTTATTGGCTGCCACGTGTGCCAAATTGTTCATAACTTGGGAATTTGAAAAATGTTTTATTTCTCGACAGAAGGGGGAAAATAATCAGGATTTTAACAATTATCTACGTAGCAGGTTTGGTCTGTTTACATTGTGGCACTGTTGCACATGTGTCTGATATGGGACAGGAAGTCCAGGGGCAGTACTTTCTGTTCAGCTGTGTTTGGAACAAAATAGAATTCCAACATTTTACTGTATCTGTTATATTTCCTGGCCTTGCACAGATCTGCCATGTTGTGCTTGTCCCTCCTCAGCCACTCCAGTCATGTCACTTATAGGATGGTGTGGCACCAATGTTCCCCCTCTTTTTTTGGCTGAGCAAGAGGGGCTGCGCAGCTCATTCACAGTTTTGCGTAATTTAAACATTGGAAAAGCCAGTCCCGGGCTGTGCGGGACCAGCAAACCGCTGCGCAGCCTAGAGGGAACGTTGTGTGGCACTATTCATTTAAATTGAGACTAACATTTGGGCCAGTCTAGGAGCTGCCTCAGAATTGGCCCACCCTGGAAAAATACTCTTCTGGCACCGCATTGTTGGCTGAGAGTTTTCCAGGGACTGGCTGCTCTGGATCGGTTCCCAGGCTAATCTGAAATTCCAGCCCCTGTTAAAACTTTGTTGTTCATTCTAGATCTTACTGAATAGATTTCAGTTCATTGTCCGTAAGCATTTCAGCAGCAATTCTGGTCAATACCTAGAGCTCTGTTTCCTTGTTCTACAATGGTTCCCATAATTGGCTAAATTTGTGTTTCTTATGAAAGTTATATTTATTCTTCTTGCATTTTAATTTAGTTACATTACAAATCAGTATTTTTTTTAAGCAGTTTGCCATCACCACCTCTCCTCCGCTTTTCTCTCCTTGCTCCCGAAGGTGTTGACTCTTGCTGGGGCACAGCTGCATAGGTGCCTGTAAGCCTCAGGTGCTTTATCCATATGTGAGCTTAGACATTGAGGGCCCGATTTTAACCTTCCTGTCTGGCGGAAATCGGGGTGCGGGGGGGTGGGGGGGCGGAATGGGTAGCAGTTAAAATCAGGGCAGTCACTTACCCCTTCTGATCCTGCTGCTTTCCCACCATGTCCCGATGTTAACCTGCTCTTTTGAGCAGGCGCGCGGGACACCCGCAGGAAGGCAGCAGGAGCCTCTTTAAATGTGCAGATCCGGGCCCGATAATGTCATCGGGACTTGACTGCAATATTAGTCGGTGGCCTGAGCAGGTGAGAAGTGATGGCTTTCCTGTCAGGCCAGACCTGCAGGGAGGCGGATTGTGGGCGAGAAGAGACCCAGCAGATAAAGTTTAAATTTAATTTTAGGTTTCCTTGTAAGATCAGGAGGAGTAGATGTGATCCTCCGGGCCTCACAAGGAAGCCTTGGGCCTCACTTGCTCCCAGCTACTCCGTTCACGACCAGAGTCCCCCTCATCACTTACCTGGGCTGCGGCTTTCTGCTGCTGAATTCCTGCTCCCACCCGCCGGCCTGGTAGTGGATCTGGCCGGGGGCAGGTCAGTGAGAAAATGAATGTAAATGAAGCCTGGCCTGACCTTGATGTCCCGGACTCCCGGAGTATTGTGTGCAGTTTTGGTCTCCTTACCTAAGAAAGGATATACTTGCCATAGCGGGAGTGCAGCGAAGGTTCACCAGACTGGTTCCTGGGATGGCAGGACTGTGGTATGAGGAGAGATTGGGTCGACTAGGCCTGTATTCACTAGAGTTTAGAAGAATGAGCGGGGATCTCATTGAAACATATAAAATTCTGACGGGGCTAGACAGACTGGATGCAGGGAGGATGTTTCCCCTGGCTGGGGGCTCTAGAACGAGGGGTCACAGTCTCAGGATATGGGGTAGGACATTTAGGACTGAGATGAGGAGCAATGTCTTCACTCAGAGGGTGGTGAACCTGTGGAATTCTCTACCACGGAAGGCTGTGGAGGCCAAGTCACTGAATATATTTAAGAAGGAGAGAGAGAGATTTCTAGACGCAAAAGGCGTCAAGGGGTATGGGGAGAGAGCGGGAATATGGTATTGAGATAGATTATCAGCCATGATCATATTGAATGGCGGAGCAGGCTCGAAGGGCCGAATGGCCTACTCCTGCTCCTATTTTTCTATGTTTCTATGACACCCTGGGTTTGCTGCCTGCTTTGGGGCTCGTGCGATCCGTGCCTGCCAGCAGCCCCCCCCCCCCCTTTAAAATGAGGGCCTGAGTGTTTGCAGACTATTCATGTGTGGGGCAGCTTTACAGCCAAGGCTGATTCTCACTCTGCACATCCACGTGCCCTTTCGAGAGAGAACACTGGCTGATTTCCATCCCCACCCCCCGCAGGTGCTGCAGAGCCTCTTTTATCTCACTGGCTGAGATCAACTAACTTAGGGAATCAAACCTAAGTTGACTTCTTTGTATAGTTTAGCTGTAAAGGGCAGTACTTTTATCAAATTAAAGCTTTGGTTGTTTTGAAGATTACTTTTAGTCTAGTTTAGTTTAACATCTGTTCACTAGTTCATTCCAAAATAGTTTTGTATATAAACAGCTGTCCTTATGGCAGCTCTTTTTGCTTCCTGTTCTTTTATGGTAGTTATTGCATAACTTGGGGCTGTTAACAGTGCTGCCGTTACACTTACCTGACTGGTATGGGTGAGGCATGCTGAATAATGATTACCCTCACTGCATAAACTGTGTGCTGTACGTTCACTGTGCAATCTCAGCAGGGCTCCAGAGTTCAGCTTTTAGAATGAACTGCAAATCTGCTTACTGGCGTGAGCTTTCCCATCGAGGAGTTGACCATGTGCTGATCAATAGACTTGGGCAGTTTTAATCTGTGTTGTAATTCAGTGATGTGCATTAGTTTCCAGGTGACATGCTAGTTTCAGTTACCATGGACCTGACACACCACTGTTGCACTACCAGACTAGATCTTGAACCTAAATCAGTGAGATTTTTCTGCTTTTGTAAGATTTGAGCACAGAATTTATATAGTTACTGGCATAAATTCAGCACAGAAAGTCACCCATAATGAGCATTGGAGAGACCTTGATGTGGAAAACTGAAACATCACACTGGTACAGTTGGAGTTTCTCTTCTGAGATACAAGTTAATACACATGGGCACAGAATTTGCTGCCAAAAATAACGGCGATTTTAATGGCACTCGCTATTAATGTGTAAATCGACTAGCAAATTGTGGAGAGGAAGAGATACCCGGTGAATTGCGAATCGCCACAAGTTCCTGGACGATTTAGGCTGCTCCGCTGTTAGTCTCACAAACGGCATCTCGCCCTCAACTTCCCCATGAGTTTCATGAAGTTGTTGCATTTGCACATTAATTACCAATTAAACTTGCCGCAGAAAGTTAGGGTTGGTAATTAATAGTGTAAGTACCCTTTTAATGAGGAGATTTGTTCCTGCAATGCCAATCAACCTCTCCAGCCCAGAAAGGGAACACTTTAAACTATGGAGTCTCAATCTTACAGGTAGTAAATTGTTGTTAGAGATTTTTAAAATTTAAATTTCATTTTTTTTCTTACTTTTCCTTTCTGTTGTTTCTCTCTCTTACCCCGTTTCCCTCACACTTCTGGCAACTTACAGGGCAAAAATTTTTCAAGCTGAAGGGTGAGGGGAAAAAGTCTAACTAACATCAATATAGTCCTAAGCAAATTCTGGGACCATATTGAGGTAGAGCTTAACACTGCTGCTGCCAATTGAACTCTTGTGCATTTGATAAAAGTATCTGTGGGAATTAAGCCTCATATGCTCAGTACTAAGTAGTTGCAGTGTAACAATTTTGAATCTACCAAAATAACTGCCTTGGTCAAACATGGGAACTATCGTCAATTTTTTCCTTCTGAATACAACAAATGTTCCCATGTGAAAATTGCACGAAGTAACATGTGTTTTTGGTAGAGTAACCCAATGAGGACCAGTTTTGTTATTGGTGTTCTCACTGGAAAGGAAAAACACGAACTTTAAGCAACAACACGAAGGGACTTGTTTATCAAAGGAATTCCCCTCACAAGCTGCATTTCTGTGTGGCTTTGTCGCAGAGTCTGTACAATAGTCCATAGATGGTTAGTTGGGCCAGTTTCACAGGATGTAAATGTTCAAGATCATTCATCAGTGTTTGGAGATAAGTTGTTCCTATGGAATTATGAAAGAAAAGTTTGAGGGGAAAAGACACTTAAAAATATTTTAATGTGTATAAAAGGATGTGGGGCCTGTAATATCCATTATGTGTCTGTCTTTAAACACCACCACCGGCCCACCCCCTGCCCCAGAGTAACAGTTAGTTGAAATATGGGCCTGGAGTTTCCACCAGGGGTGCAACCTGGAAAAGCGCCCCATGTCGTGCCCAATTTGCCGGACAAGTTGAGCGCAAGTATCCTCCCAATCTCGTTAGAATACACTCAAAAACTTAAAATGGGAATAAATTCGTATAAACAATCAGGGCCCATGGAAAGTGCTGAACCCACCCCATATATTTCTTCTTCAGGTATGAAAATGTAAGTTTAGACTCGTGTAACCATGATTAATGCACATTAGACACAGCACGTTTAGAAACCTGCAGCCGGGGCAGCTCAAACGCTCAAAAAATTACAGTAAAATGCCAGAAGAATTACTTTCTTTCCTGCTGCTCCTGAAAATCTGGTAGCAATGTGAAGAGACTCTCTGAACAAGCGCAATTTCAGGATACTCGTATTTCATGGAGATGACCAGTTTTGCAGGTGGAGGGTTTGATGGCTGACCATAAAAGATTGAGGAGACATGAGTGTATTGTAGTTACGTTGCGTAACTCACTTACACCCAAAATTTTGCGATCTTTTAAGCCACGTAATTGGTTTGCGCCCAGATTCCGTGTGTCTCTGGGCACACATGCTGAGGAAACTTCAGGCTGTAGTCTTTAGTGATTTGTGTGTCAATTTTTTTGCATTTGTAAATTTATAACCCTATTTGGGATCCGTGTGGTGATTTTAGTGAGACTTCTGTTTATATGATTACTGTTTCTACACTTGCTCTTGGTCAACATTAAAGCTTAAAAATAACAATGCAAATTAGACGTACCAGTACACTTGGGGCACACAGAATTTGGTTAAAATTGACTTAGATTTTGGACAGAGACTCTTTAAGTTTGGAAATCTGTTATTCCACCTGTTTGTGCAATGCAATTATATGTGTTTTGTATGCAACCAAATGCTGCTGCTCTGGTTTGCCGTGTGGTTATTGTCCCCACTGACTTTGAGCGCCTGTGTACCTTGCTGTGGAATCTTTTTAATTCTGATGCGAGTCCCGGCAAATGCTTCAACCTACAAACTGAACGCACAAAATGGTTATCATCTCCCTCATAATCCGGGGATGTCTAAAGTTTTTGCTTCGGTGTGCTACCTGACTGAGTACCATGTAGCCCTGTAGGCCACACATGAAACAAAACACCAAATTCAAGAGATACTTTATAACAGCGACACTTTCAATTCTTAAAAAATCAATGTACAAAACCCGTGCGAAGGCATTTGGTTACTCAGTGCACTGTAGGGCTGACGCACTAGTGTTCTTAGTAATGAATGTGTTCATGTAAATTCCTTTGCTATTTTAATGAAGGAGTTAACCCCTGGGTTAAAGTTTATTTTAAATTGCTTAATGCCGTAATTAAAATAGCAGAGCAAGAATTTAAAGCATAATTACTAATCACCGCATGCGTGACTTCAACTGCTGTCACCTTTCTTGGTGGAAGAACTTCTCAGATTCATATTAATTTGCTTTTTTGTATATATTTATGTATCAAAATATTAGTTGGGAATCTTATTCCTTTCTAAACAGCTGCTTTCCTATTTTTATTACATTTATATTTTTAAATATATTTATGGACATTTAGCAACGTTCTTTAAATGATTTGTTTGCCCGCAAAGTTGAGCACCATACGAAATCAAACTATGAATAAAATGAGTCACTGGGGCTTTGTGGACCAGATAACATGTACTCATGGTCATGTATGATCTACAAGCTGCAGTTTAGACATCCTAGTCGTCATTTGTAAAAACATGAGTGACAAGGTCCAATTTTGCAATATTCCAAATTGTACCTTGTACTTCATAAATTGTTCCTTGGGGTGAATGAGTCAGTGAGCTGCCAGGACTAAGCCAGAGGAAGATGTTTGCGACCTCCTGAAGTAATGCATCTGGAAGAGAAGGGGGAGGGACTCTGGAGGTTCACCAATTGTTGGGCTTTCCTCCTTTGTTTCCTTTCCCCATTATTACCCCACTGCCAGTTTGAATTCAGGTACAATAACAGTAATAATTTTGTTTATTGGCACAGTGCTCAGCAGAAATGAAAGCCCGATTTTTAACTTGGAGCGAATATGGCATGTTGGAGGGGAGCGAGAGGCAAGTTTGCACAGCCACCCCACAGCTTCATTATAATATCCTAGGACTGACTCTCGACCAAACTCGGCAGTATAGACAGGGAGGGCGATGTGCGGGAGCAGGAATTTGCATGGTAGCAGATCGCCGCTGGGGAGCCAAGGAAACTGTCCTCAGCAGTCAAATTAATCAGTCAGTTGGGGGAAGAGGGTCAACATGTGATTGGTCAGGGGAGGGAGGGAAGGCCCAAGGTTTCCCTGTGGGGCCCGGAAGAGTAATCCTGCTCCTCCTTGCCCACAAAGAAATGTTAAAAAATAAAAGTTACTTAGGTTCTCGGCCCTCTTTTTGTCAGGCTTAAAATTGGGCCCAAAGTCTTTAGGGGCACGGTACATGGTCTAAACTGCTCTTTTTGAATAACCATTGGTGAGGAATAGTTGTAACAAATGGTATCTTTATTGTTTAAATGTAATTGTTTTTGCTGGGCAGAGAGAAAGGAAGAAATGTTTATTTTAAAAAGGCAAATTAGAAAGGAAAACTGCAAATGCTATAAATCTGAAATAAAAGCAAAAAATGCTGGAAATACACAACAGGTTAATCTGCACCTGTAAAGAGCAAGGTAGGCTTTGATGTTTCTAACGCGTACCCTTTATTGGAACTGAAATGACCTGTAGACTGCCTAATAGAAAATAATTGAGTACACCAATCACATGGAAATGGGCATTTTAATACGGTCAGAAAAATAGAGAGAAGGAGGGTGAGGGAGAAGGAAAGAACCATCAATGAGCCAATTCAGAAATAAAGAAAGGACCAAGAATGTGCAAATTTTGGTGTTGAGGTTGAAAAGATATAGGAAATGTGCATAGACAAGAGACCAATAACAAAACTTTTCTTTATTTAAAAAGGTTTAGCTATTCCGCTCTTGCCTTTTTAGAGAATGAATCCTTTGCAAAAAATACTCCTTTTGTGGTTAACTGTAGTTTACTTATGAGTTGTTTGGAGAGAGAGAGAGATCTTATGCTTTAATAATGTGCATTAATCCTAACTTCAGAGCAGCACTTATTCCTGCACCCTTGCAAATTGTTGAATTCCCAAACCAGCTATTCCTGTGCCCCGCCTGAATGAGATTATTGCTTTTACCGAGGAACTGTAAGCACTTTTACTCTGTGAACCCACGTTCACTGGGTTGAAACTCCCTGGACTCATTTCACATAGGGCTCGAATGGGTGAATGGCCTTCTTCCGTGCTGTAACCATTCTATGATTCTAATCTATTCTGTGACACTTGACAACTGAAAGATTCAAACCCAAGTTCCAGAAGTAAATATCTCCCCTCTTCCCCAGATTGTATTTTGTCTCTGTCTCTTTGTCTGTACTCCCTGTTCCATGCACAGTTCTCTAAACTGGTCAGGCAAGGAACCTACTCCCCAGCCAGGAGGGTTGCGAGAGCAGTTGGAGACGATTCATCTCTACCTCCACTTTCTCTCTTCCTCCCCACAGCCTTTCACGATAAGGACGTTTTTGAGCTTCATTTTGTTGGTTGCCTTCTCCAGTGACACGGCTGAAATTGGGATTAAGTGATGGTAAATTGTGGATGTGAATTTGTGTTTAACCATTACTTAGAAATTACTTTAATAATATGAAAAGAATGGTGTAAGATGAGGCTCTGCAGAGGCCGTATGTTTGAGTTGTGCATCTGCAAAATGTGTCTAATGTTTAAAAAAGCTGGCTACCCAATTGAAGCTGCAGATTTTGCCGTTTTTGAAAGTGAGTTTTGAAGAGCAGCATTTTGTCATAAGCCTCAATGAGCAGGAGAGCTGCCAGGTAACAAGCTACAATACTGCTGATGTGGCACAAGTGCTGAAATGCGTCTTCAAATGAATTTAAGGACCAGAGTGAAGAAATGCGAGTAATGAGAGTTAAAGACCAGAGTAATGTTTCTAACATTAAATTCATGATCATAATTAAATTTCTTAAACATTGTTTTCCTTAAAATATTTCTTGCATTGTATTTAACATTTTAAATCCTAATTAGATTACTTGGGTTGAGCACATGCACAACTCATAGTCTAATACGGCTAACATTATTGGCTCATCCAACATTTGGTCTTGAGTCTATTAGAAGAAAAATCAAGCTCTTTGGGCACGTGGGCAGATGCTGGTGTAGTGATGTGAAGTTATCATAACCCACCAGTATAAGTAAACATTTCATAAGGATCTGTATTAAAGTTTTAGTGCAATGCACTTTTTTCTGTTGGAACAAAATGCTCCTTGTATGAATGTTCACATTTTCTTTCAGGCACTTAACATTTGTGAAGCATTTATCAAACCACTGGAGAAATTCAGAAAGGACCAGATTGGAGCAGCGAAGGTAACAATTCCATTAAAAATAATTCAGTACCAGAAAGTGCAGTTCTCAAGACTTCACATTTATATATGTGTGTGGGCTTTGGGTTATAAAGGAACAGTAAATTCTGCATATTGATAGTTGGTTCAATTAAAGGTACATAACAACAACAACAACTTACATAGCACCGTTAAAGTAGTCAAACGTCCCGTGGCACTTCATAGAAGTGTTCTCAATTAAAATTTGACACCGAGCCATATAAATATATATTAGGGCATGTGACCAAAAGCTTGATCAAAGAGACAGGTTTTAAGGAGTGTCTTAAAGGAAAAGGGAGGCAGAGGGGTTTAGGGAGGGAATTCCAGAACTTAGAACCTAGGCAGCTGAGGCACGGCCGCCGGGGGGAGGATGAAAATCGGGGATGCACAAGATACTAGAATTGGAGGAGTGCAGATATCTCGGCGGGGTGCAGGGTTGTAGGAGGTTACAGAGATGGGGAGAGGCGAGGCCATGGAGGGATTTGAACACAAGGATGAGAATTTTAAATTCAAGGCGTTGCCGGACCGGGAGCCCATATAGGTCAGCGAGCACAGGGGTGATGGGTGAATGGGACTTGGTGCGAGTTAGGACACAGGCAGCAGAGGTTTGGATGAGGTGAAGTTTTTGGAGGGTGGTAGATGGGAAGCTGACCAGGAGAGCTTTGGAATAGATGAGCATTGTTTTGTAGTGCAGCTACATTTGCGTTTATTTGAGTTTCTGTTAATTATGTCTTAAGTGACAATGTACAGGTACATTAGTTTTTTAAAAAATTATTAGAACATCTATAACTTAGTTACCTGTACCCTTTTAAACATTCAGCAGCCTATTAATTATGGATAAGTTGTTGGGGTAATGTTCTAATGGCCATTTCATAGAATTGTTCGACAATGGGGCCCTGAAATTCTGCAGGGATTCTGTCTCCTGCCGTTCCTTTGGTGAGAGACCAGCGGAACCCACAGAGAAATAGCACGCTTATGCTGTTTACCTGGGAGTTCTGCTGGTCTCCTGCCAGAGGTACAATGCAAGATCGCGAAAACCCCCACCCAATTTCAGGCCCCACTTCCTTTTAAGGTTCAGTCAGCCTTGGGTCAGTGGTAGCGCACTAGCCTCTGAATCAGAAAATCGTGGGCTCAGGTCCCATTCCAGGATTTGAGCACAAAATGTAATCTAAGCTGACACACTAGTGTGGTACTGAAGGACTGCTGCACTGTCAGAGGTGCCATCTTCATGAAAATAGCATGATGTAAACTTTGTTATTGTTTTGGGAGAGAGAACTCAAAGCACACGGTGACATACAGGTTAATGATGTATTTGATGTGGTTTATGTTTTGTATCGTGTGTATTATACAAACTTTTTCATTCATTTATAGTTTTTCCGCAAAGACAATGCCCCTTCAATATATTTGTAAGCAAGATAAAAGGTTACAGTTCTTGTACTTTTATTTGCATAGCAATTGCTGTCAGGCAAGCCATCTGTATTTTTGGAAAAGAGGAATATCCATTAGCCGTTGGAACTGAGTTTGATCCATTTCACATTATGAAAGAAAAATGGTTATTTATGTGCATAATTGGAAGAAATGACAGCCTTCTGTCTGTACCAAGAAGTTACACTCTAGTGCAGCAAAAAGAGTGAATACATTTTGCCTGTCATCCAAACAGCAATGTTCGTTTACAAGCAGTTTTTAAATGCTTGTATGCTTGCTCATTTGGGAGTAACCTAAGACTATCAAATAAATTGACCTTTCATCCACTTAGAATCATAGAAATTTACGGCACAGAGGGAGGCCATTTGGCCCATTGTGTCTGTGCCGGCTGAAAAAGAGCTATCCAGCCTAATCCCACTTTCCAGCTCTTGATCTGTAAATTACGGCACTTCAAGTGCATATCCAAGTACTTTTTAAATGCAGGTTTCTGCCTCTACCACCTTTTCAGGCAGTGAGTTCCAGACCCCCACCACTCTCAGGGTGAAAAATGTTCGCCTCAACTTCCCTCTAATCCTTCTACCCATTACTTTAAATCTATACCCCTTGGTTATTGACCTCTCTGCTAGGGGAAATAGGTCCTTGCTATCCACTCTATCGAGGCCCCTCATCATTTTACAAACCTCAATTAGCCTCCCCTCAGCCTCCTTTGTTCCAAGGACAACAACCCCAGCCTATCCAATCTTTCCTCATAACTAAAATTCTCCAGTCCTGTCAACATCCTCGTAAATCTCCTCTGTACCCTCTCCAGTCTAATCACATCTTTCCTGTAATGTGGTGACCAGAACTGTACGCAGTACTCTAGCTGTGGTCTAACTAGTGTTTTATACAGTTCTAGCGTAACCTTCCTGCTCTTGTATTCTGTGCCTCGAATAATAAAGGAAAGTATCCCGTACGCCTTCTTAACTACATTATCTACTTGTCCTGCTACCTTCAGAGATCTGTGGATATGCATTCCAAGGTCCCTCTGTTCCTCTACACTTCTCAGTATCCTACCATTTATTGTATATTCCCTTCCCTTGTTAGCCCTCCCCAAATGCATTAGCTCACACTTCTCCGGATTGAATTCCATTTGACACTTTTCTGCCCACCTGACCAGTCCATTGATATCTTCCTGCAGTCTACAGCTTTCTTCCTCACTATGATCTTCATGATCAGATGTCGGTGGAGTTCTTGCAGCACAGTTTTATTTAGGGTGCCAGCTAAAATATTTTGATGCATTCTATGCTGATTATTTTATTTACTTGCAGGAAGAAAAGAAAAAGTATGACAAAGAAACTGAGAAATACTACAGCACATTGGAAAAACATGTCAATTTATCAGCAAAGAAGAAAGAAGCATTGCTGTTAGAGGTAAGCTCACAACATTTAAATGCTGTTGCAAAAAACATTTTAAATTTGCCTCAAGTGTATGGTTCAGTTTGAAATTTCAAAATGTTCTTGGGGTATGATTGCTTATGCAGCTAGAAAGTGTTTGCACCATTCTTTAGTTGTGCATCTGAGATCCAGTTTGCATATCTCTTGGCAGGTATTTTAAGTGAAGACCACAGTCTAAAGCACTTTTACTGTAATGCCATATTTGCAGCAATAGAACAATGTTTTCAGTTAAGAACATTTAATGGAGTAGATGAAGCTTTATTAATGAGGGCGCATGAAGCAATGCATGTTACATCTGAGCATAATATTCCATTTGAGAGCTGAATTAATGCAGGAATTGGTTCTCATTTGTGATTATTAACATTGCAAATCAAGAAAACTCAAATTTCATTGGGTTTCCAAAATTCAGAGGTACTAGATGCAAGTTGGTTACATTTTACTATCATTAAAAAGTAGCTGTCAACACAACTCGTTCCTTCCCATATCAGTACTGAATGGCCGTTATTACTGCTCACCAGTATTCTGGTTCCTTTGTTAAACTCTTGAAACCTTTATGGAGAGGAACATTTTAAAAAAGTATTTTAAAATGTATTTTAAAAATGTATGAAGTACTGTGTTTCGTCTTGTGCTTTTGCAGTTTTCACTCTTTTTTTCAAGAATCTCTTTTCTCTCTCCTTTCCCCATGGTGTTTGGGGTCCTGTCCATGGCTGCTGGTAGCCTTCTGATACTCTGTACCTTGCATAAGTTTATACCTGGACAGTGAATATCGATGAGCTATTTGATTGTGGAAGACACTCTATACTCCAAATGTGCAATGGCAGGAGGAGGGTGAAACTGCAAATTTATAGACTTTATACAATGAATCCGAAGGAAGAATAAGAACCGTTTCCTGTGCATTAATAGAATAAGATGCAAGTGTGTTGCAGTGCTAAAATTTCCAAGGAAAGTTTTCTTGACAATTTTAGTTCCGGAGACGTGCAGGAGTAATTTTATTCGGCAGAAATCTCCTAAATTGCAATTTTTTTTTTAATTGCATCGTTTATGTTGTTAAAGGATAAATGTTGAAATTATTTACATTTATATTGAAACTGGAAGCAAAGAAAGCATGTAAGTAAAATCATAGAAATGACGGCACAGAACAAGGCCATTTGGTTCACTGTACCTGTTCTGGTGGTAGCTCTTCACCTGGAGCCGTCCACTTTAATGCCATTTATCTGCCCTTTCCTGAGGTCCTTTTATGTATTTCCTCTTCAAAAACTTGTCCAATTCTCTCAGAAATTCTGTTATAATGTCTGCCTCAATAATCATTTGTGATAAAGCATTTTATATTCTAATAACACTCTGTGTGGGGAAAAAAATGTCTAACTGCCCTCTTCGTTCTTTGTGATATATGTGAGCCTATGTATGCTCTCTTGTTCCCAATTCATCGACCAGTGGAAGTAATCTTTCACTAATTACCCTCTCAAAATCTTTCATAATTTTGAAACCTTTATTAGACCCCTCTAAGTTTCCCTACTGTAGCAGAGACGCACCACTTTTTAATATTTCTTTCATAACTATAACATCTCATTCACAGTTTCATTCTAGTGAACTTTCACTGTAACCTTTTCAACACTCTCTTTCCCTGTAATCTGTTGCCCAGAACTGCATGAAGTACCAGTACTCCAGCTGTTACCTTCTACATATTCAACATAAGTTTCTTCCTAATAATAAAAAACTGCAAATGCTGGAAATTAAAAACAAAAAAGCTGGAAATACACAGCGGGTCATGCAGCATTTATAAAGAGAATAGACAGGTTAATGTTTCGTGTGTAGGGCCCTTCCTTACAATTGAAAGTTTTAAGATAATTAAGGCCATTTGTAGGGTGGAAGAACAAATTAAGAGAAGGGAGAAATAAAACATGCTCCAACCACAGAGAGAAGGTTAATGATCTGCAAACTGCTTAATAGAAAGTAGAGACCTCTGGTGTTCTCAAACATTGCCTTAGTGTGCCGATCAAAATAACAATAAAACATGTAAATAACTAAGATGGGGAAAAGCCCACACAAGCAAAAAAGGGAATAAGATAGGGTAGAGGGGGGAAAAATTGAGACGCCAGAGATCTGAAATGAAAATAGAAAATACTTTTAAAAAAAAAGTTGGCCCGCCAATCTCCCAAAGAGGAAAAAAACCCAGGTTTATTCAATATAAAACCCAGAAACCTATTTTGATAACTGACCGATCGAGTAATGCATTTTATTGCAAGGATTCACCTTCAGGTATCAATGATCTTAAATAGAAGCAAGTCAAGAACTTATGATGAACAATATATAATTCTAAGACATTTCCTACATTACAGCAGTGAATACACTTTAAAAGTACTTAATTGGCTGTAAAGCGCTTTGGGACAACCTGAGGTTGTGAAAGGCGCTATATAAATGCAAGTCAGTGTTTGTTTGTTTCGTTCTTTCCTTCTTTCTTTAGAGGAGTACATGAGAGAAAAGGGAATAAAAAGATATGCTGAATGGCTGAGATGAGGTCGATGGAATGGGAGGAGACTTGTGTGGAATATAAACACTAGCACAGACTAGTTGGGGCGAATAGCCTATTTCTGTGCTGTATATTCTATGTCATTCTATGCAACTGCAGTGTTTCTGCCAGACGGTCTCCAAGTGCATCATTGTGTCTCATAGCCCAATATATTTTACTTTTTACTTCAATGTTGATGTGAAATGCTTTTGGCTTTGTCTCAAAAGTGTGAAGTCACCCAAATGAAATGTAGGCATCTTGAGGAGATATTCTTGCACCATTTTAGCATTGCACCAGTGGCCATACAACTGCATGGGAATGTTTAAATTGCATTTTTTACCTTTTTGATGGCAAAAAGCCACTTATACTATCAGTTATCATGAAAATTTAACCAGGTTTTGAATGTAGATGAGCAGAGCTCTGCACATGGTTTCTCCATTTTTCTGGCCAGTGTCTTGCAGTGGTATCAGTATAACTCAGCACTACCAAATTAGAATCACGCGAAACAAGCGCCAGCCTCAAACTGACATCTGTTGTATAACTGTGCTCTAGTTGCCTTGTAATGGTTTATATTTGGTAGACCATTATAAAAATTCCACATTAAACTTGATATTTTACATTGACAGTCTGCAGCAGGTGGTGTATGAGGTATATGTGGCTTGCAAGCTATTTGATTGTCCCACGGTTGGCTTTGCCTGCTTAGTATTGATATTGGAAGCTTTTGTCTGCTTGGCTGAGCAGTTTCAATTTCTTGGGCCTGATGGATTAGAAAAAGTTATTACTCATTGGTTCTGAAATGCTGCTTCTGCATTGGTCCAAATGTATCAATGAGGAAGCCACTGGGCCTGAGAAGTTTTAACAGGTTGAAAGTGCACAACAGCCACCTGTGTAAATCCTCTGTAGAAAGAAGTATGGTGTCACCCCCAGAAATCTCTGCAGACTATACAAAACCTACATCCGTCCAATCCTGAAATCAGGCCATCCAGTCTGCTGCATAACGAGTCAGAGGCTGCAAACAATCTAGAGTTGAGCAATAGAGGCAGCATGTCGCCTGTCGCATTTTATCTGCACAGCACCTGTGGACTCCAAGCAATGTAAGAGAGGCTTCCAAGATTCAGGCAGACACAGCTCGACGGGGGCAAGGCAGTCATTGTCACTGCTGATAGAGGAAAAAGGACAGAACCAACCGTGGCACATTGCACCATATGTGGGCCTGCAGTAGGTGACAGATCTTGGCAACATTCAGTCACAGAGGATTATGGTGCAGGGTTCAAATGAGTGGCACTGCACTTCACACCCTTTCAGAATTGTCTGTTGCAAATTGCAGAATATATCAGACAATGGTGGACCAGGCCAGGGAGTAGAAGAGCAGAGCACAAATAGGCCAGGAAAGTCAAAAACATAAGTCAGGTACAGCCTTTGTGTGAGGGGAGGGGGTGGTTAAATCTTTAGTGCATATTGGATGTGGATTTTTAGGAGGGAGGGCTTGGATTTTTAGTCATGTAGTGGCTGTGTTGTTGTGTTATGTGGATTTGCTTCCCTGCTCCAAAAGGTTCGACACCCCTGAAATTACCATCATCTTATGCTTACATCAGGACACATGAGTGGACGACGCACATTGTAATCTGTCCACTAAAGCTCCATCCATAACTCGAGATGCAATGTGATGCAGTGCTCCCTAAGGTCTGTCCTAGTCCAGCTGGTTACTAACTAGTAATGTTTTTATACAAACATACAAAATCTTGGCAGAATGTTTTGCTGTAAAGGAAATGGGACATGGTTGAAATTCTATTTGCCCAATTAATTTTAACATTGGTTTTGTTTTTCTTGGCATTCATGTGTTTCTTGAAATATATTTCTAGTCCCTGAGGTCACTGGTTTCAAGGTTATTTTACTGTGCTATGAAAAAAAGGCCGGTATAGCTGTGTGAGAACTTTTGAGTATTTGTCCTGCGGTGTCAGAGATGATCCCATAAGGATAAGGAATGAAAATGCAGTCACAGTGCTGTTATCTTAAAGCAGACCAATGTTCCCGTTATGCTGTGATGCACAACTACCTGCCGAAGGAAGGCGATCTGGTTTCTGCCTTTATACTATCGAATACTTTTCTGCCTTTGACCACCTTTCCCTCCTCAAGGAAAAATAGTGTGTGTATGTGTGTGGTGGGGGAGGGGAGGGGGTTCCTTTCTCTTGATATTTGTAAAGCATTTGACGTGGTGGGACATACATTCTGATTTTTGAAAATTGGATATTCTGGAATCGCCTTCTCAGTTCCATAATCAGATTGATGTATTTGGGTTGTAGGGACAAGAAAACATTTCACAGAGCTGTAGTTTCACATCCCTCAAGAGATATTAGATGATTTTGCAACAGTCCATAGTAGTGCAAATTGTACATGGTCTGTTGGGTGCTCTGGTCAGAATGGCTTTTTTGTATTTCAATTACTTTGGTCTTATTATAGAATGTGCAAAAATATATATATATATTTTCAAGCAATCTCCCCATCAAACCCTGCTCTGCGTGCTTTGAAAATGGAAATAGTTCAGTTAACTTTTAAAGTTTTCTTAAAGAAAATTCATTACATCTTGGCTCACTTACAAGCCAGCAATGAGATTGTTATTTAGTGTATTGTACTTGGTTTGAAGTCATTCTGTCCCAGCGTGATGAATTTTCCTTTTTATAATTTGGTTATTTTCACTCTACCAAACAGTCGATGAGAAAGAAGTATATGTAGCCCAACTTCTTCAGCACAGATGAAGGGAATAATTCTGTACTTCTATATAATTTGGCACGAAGGATTACACAATATTATTTACTCGGGTGAGAATCTATTAAGGTGATTAATAATCCTTAAATGTCTAAATATATTGTCTTGAAAATTGTACATGCATATGAGAAACTGATGATTAACTCTGAAATTTCATTGGCTAGTGTAACTGGGAACACATGGTGAAAAAATGTAGAAACATTGGGCCGTATTTTCCGATCGGAGGCTTCCTGTGTGCGGAGGCCTCCGATCTGGAAAAAATCTACGCCCTTACCTGAGGACTCCAGAGGTCCGGCCATTTCCGCTCCTGGGCCTCTCCACTACGAAATGCGCAGGGCCCAGGTATCCCAGGGGTGCATGCGGTTCGCAAGCATCCCTGGGATCCCGTGGGCCATGGGGAATCAATGGGAGAAGGGAATCTCCCTTCATTATTTTGACAGCTTAGACCTGTCCAAAGTATGAATGGGGATCACTGAAAAAACACCTCAAAACATTAAATAATTTTTTTTTAAATCCCGGTTTTAAAATTAGTTAAAATTACATTAAATTAAATATTTTAAACAAAAATCTAATTTTTTGAAAAAAAATTAGTTTTTTACAGGGCTAAAAATAAACTTACCTTTTTTAAAAGTATCTTTTAATAAAAAATGAGTGGGGGAAAAAAAATATTTTTTTACTTTTTTAAACTCTTATGCTGGTAAAAGCAGGCCTTACGCCTGCTTTTACCAGGCGTAAGATTTTTAAGGGATTTCAGTGGGCAGAGGTTCTGCAGAAAGCGGAACTCTCCACCCGCAGAGGCCCTTCTCCAGGGCAGGCCTGCGATCTGTCAAGAGGTTTTCAGCACTTCCGAAGTCCCTACGGGTGTGTACACAGCTCGTACACACCCGTAGGGATCGGAAAATACGGGCCATTGGCAACTATTTGAGTTTGTTATACAGGTAAAGCGCAGTGTTCAAGGGTAAAGTTGAAGAATTAATAATGGCCCGAAAATTAGACCTAATGCGGGAGAGTACGAACTGTGTACTCTCGCGTATTAGGTCCCGAAGTGCCGGTTTCCTGCATGCACTGCGCATGCGCGGGAAACCGGCACTTCGGGTATTGCGAAGGGGGCGGTTCCTAAGTGAACCGCGTGCGCGCTACAGGTTGTGCGCACGCAGTGCACTTAGTTTTTTTTTCAGGTTTGAACGCGCAGGTAAGTGGTGAAGCTTTTACACATAAAGAAAGCAGGCGTAAGACCCCCTTTTAACAAGGTAAGTAGTTAATTAAGTATTTTAAAATTTTTTCAACAGGTTTATCTTTTTTAGAGACTTTAAAGAAAGGTAAATTTATTTTTATAACTTTTAAAAAGAATTTAAATTTTTTCAAAAATTTAAATTTTTGTTTAAAGTGGTTAATTTATTTAACTATAGTTATTTTATTAATGTGATGGCTTTTTAAAAAAAATTTAATTGAGGTTTAGCTGTTCTTTTGGGGGCTTGTTGTATTCATAGTTTTGACAGCTCTTCCTGTCAAAACTATGAATGAAAGATGGTGTGCTGCCATTGGCTCTAACTGGCCCACGTGATCCCAGAGGTCGCATCGAATTAACTGCGCCTCTGGGACACGCACACACTGCGTGCCGGCACCAGGGAGAGGCCCAGGAACTGAAGTTCGTGTGGGCCAAAACCATAAAGGCAGGCGCGGAGTGCGATATCGCGGGGGATCCTTACCCCCGCGGCAACCATCGAACTCCAATTTCTGGGCCAATAAGAAAAACTGAAATGCTGGTAATTTGAAATGAAAACAGATAATGCTAGAAATACTTAAGTCAGTCAGCATCTGTTGAGAAAAGATAGGTTATGATGTTTCAAATGTGTACTCTTCTTCAGAACTGAAGAGTATGCGATAATTATGCATTTTAGTAAAGTTTCAAAAAAAAGAAGGGACCAAGTGAGGGCGAAAGAACCAATAAGATATACCAATCACAAAGAGGGAGTTAATAAATTGAATGATCTGCAAACTGTTTAATACAAACTTAGATGATCTAAAAGAGGTGAAAAGAGCTGGGAGATGGCCACACAAAGAAAGGAGAAAAGAATGAAGAAAGTGGGGGGTGGTAGGGGGAAGGCAAGCTACAACTGTAGCAAGTCTGAAATTAAAACATACAATGGTAACAAAACAGTGGATTCATCAGTCCTGAGAGAGAAAACTAACAGACTTCACCCTAAACATCAACCTGCCACACCTCCCCCAGTCACCGACAGACCCCCATCCATCCCCCAAACATCACAAACACTGTTATGAAAATGGAGGATATATAAAGGAAATGGTGTCTATCTTTCCCAAAACTTGCTGTTTGAACCGTTCCAATGAGATTTCTACCCCTTTCTCAGCATTGAAATGGCCCTAACCAAAATCACAAATGAGATCCTCTGTGATTGTGGTGTATTATCCCTCCTTGAAGGATACTGAGAAACGTAGAGGAACAGAGTGACCTTGGAGTGCATGTCCATAGATCCCTGAAGGCAGCAGGACAGGTAGATAAGGTGGTTAAGAAGGCATACGGGCTACTTTCCTTTATTAGCCGAGGCATAGAATATAAGAGCAGGGAGGTTTTGCTTGAACTGTATAAAACGCTAGTTAGGCCACAGCTAGAGTACTGTGTAGAGTTCTGGTCACCACATTACAGGAAAGATGCGATTGCACTAGAGGGGATACAGATTTACGAGGATGTTGCCAGGACAGGAGAATTTTAGCTATGAGGAAAGATTGGATAGGCTGGGGTTGTTTTCCTTGGAACAGAGGAGGCTGAGGGGAAACTTGATTGAGATGTATAAAATTATGAGGGCCTAAATAGAGAGGATAGGAAGGACCTATTTCCCTTAGCAGTGAAGTCAATAACCAGGGGGCATAGATTTAAAGTAATGGGTAGAAGGATTAGAGGGGAGTTCAGGAGAACTTTTTTCACCCAGAGGGTGGTGGGGGTCTGGAATTCATTGCCTGAAAGGGTGGTAGAAGCAGAAACGCTCATCACATTTAAAAAGAACTTGGATATGGACTTGAAATGCTGTAACCTACAAGGCTACGGACCAAGAGCTGGAAAGTGTGATTAAGCTGTGGATAGCTCTTTTTCGGGGGCACAGACACGATGGGGCGAATGGCCTCCTTCTGTGCTGTAAATTTCTACGATTCGATGACCTCTCTGCAGCCTTTGACACGGTTGATCACACCACCCTCCTCTAACACTTCGCCTACATTGTCTGGCTCAGTCGAACTACCCTCAATTGAACATAAGAACATATCGATCTCATCCTTGAATGTACTCAATGACTGACAGTCCTCCAGCGTAGAGTTCCAAAGATTCACAATCCTCTGAGTGAAGAAATTGCTCCTCATCTCGGTCCTAAATGGCCGACCTCTTATCCTCATACTATGACCCCTAGTTCTGGACTCTCTAGCGAGGGGAAACGGCCTCTCAGCATCTCCCCCGTCAAGCCCTCTAAGAATTTTATACGTTTCAACGAGATCTCAATAGTAGATTTCAAAAGAAGAAGAAACACAGCCACTTGATTTCACACTCCCAGCTCCTCAAGGTCAACCAGCAAGGCCATTTGCAGTATTGCCCACTGAAAGTCAGCAGTCTGCCACCAGCAATGCTGCAGCCACTGGGGTAGCACTGCGTCTCCACCTCCTCCTCCACTTAGCTCCCCACCCCCCCCCTCTCGGTTCCTCCCACTCTGGTCTCCTGTGCATCCCCCTCCCTTCACCCCACCATTGGCAGCTGTGCCTTAGCTACCTAATGTGTTTGGTCCTGGGATCATATTGTAGGTGCTGCAGATGTTGGATGATCTTGTGAATATGAAGGCTGGTGAGGTGGAAGATGATGACAAGGGAGAGCCTGCTGTTGTGAGAGGAAAGGGTAAGAGTCGAGCCCTGGGAAATGGGGTGGGCACAGTCAAATGTCCTGTGGAACACTCTGGAGGAGAAACCTCAGCTGAGGAAAAAGGAGGAACATTTTAGAAGCTCTGATGTGGAAAGTGGAGTTACCAGAACAAATACGAAGGAGAAACTGGGAGAAAGGGATGGAAACTTTACAGGAAGTAAGATGGAAAGAAGCATAACTCAAGTAATTGTTGGTAACATGAGGCTTGTAATAGATGTCAGTAGAAAGCCCATCACCAGAGATGGAGAGAGGTGTCTAGTAAGGGTAAAGAAGAATCAGAGATGGGCAGTGCGAAGGTGAAGAGTGGAAACTGGAAGCATAGTTATTGAAATTCTTCTGATCAGAGTGAGATCAGGAAGCCGCACCAATATAGTTGTCAATGTAACTGCGGTAGAGGGCAGGGAGGGGGTTTGACTAGGTTTGGAACAAGAGCATTCCACATATTCTGAAAAATTTGTGGGACTCCTGTGGGCTCCCATCGTGGCACCTTTTATTTGGAGCAAGTTCGGCCAGAAGGAGGAGAGTGGTAGTGGACAGGGGTTGGTTTGAATACTATTTTAAGGAAGAAGCAAAGGACCCGAAGACAGTCCCAGTGAGGGATAAGGTGTAGATAAATTCTATGTCCATGGTGAAAAGTTGATGGGGCCTGGAGAATCCCAAATAATTAAAGTGGCAGAGTACATCAGAAAAGTCATGGATGCGAATGAGCGGGAAAAATAGATAAGAGTCTGGATAAGAGGAAATTATTTGTCTGTTCCTGTTCCACTGAACTCATCGGTCTTCTCGGACAGTCCTATTTGTGTATCTTGATCAGGAGGTGGAAATACTGTGTGGGGTTAAGGGAGATTGAAGGTGGGGGTGGGAGGGAAGGAAGATCTCCAGAGATGCGATGAGATTGGTGACTGTCTATGAAATGATAACATGGTGTTGAGTAATTGGATTGTAGACATAAGTTTATTATAGGTGGTTTTTCACTATAAAATAGGAAATGCTTGGGGGGGAAAATTCAGCTGCTTGCGCCTCCCGTTAGCGCCTTAAGAGGGCGCTAATGGGGCGTAAAGCAGCTAACGCCCGGGCGCAGCGCCGCCCACGCCTCCCGAAAAATTCAGCGGGAGGTTAGCGGCGGCGCCAGCCGGTAGCGCCCTGTGGCGCTGCGCCGCCGGCGATGACGTCATCGCCGTGCGCAGCACCCCGCTCGCGCTCCAGCCGCGATCTTCAGTCGCGCCCCCTGATTTACCGCCAGACGCTATGTCCGACGGGTTCAGGGAGGCGTACGTGCGGCCGGGGCGGCGATATTTAAAGGGGAGGTGGCAGGCGGCCATTTTTGTTGCTGGCCGCCTGCCAGCACCTGCCCCCGGCCCCCGTGAAGCCCCCCCACCGTGAAGTGCCGGCTGCGCTCCAAGAGCCCGACACTTCTCTTGAGTGCCGGGCTGTTTTGCCGGCACTCCCGATCCCTGGGGGCCCAGCTGGGCCCCGGTTCGCGCTGCGCAGGGTCCCTCCCCTTTAAGAAGGGGAGGAAGGCCTGCAATACCGCGGCACGTAGCGCCAGGATATTCACTCGCAGCGCCCCAAGAGGGATGCGGGGTGCTTCCAGTGGCGCCCCGCTTCCCTCTTGGGGCGCAACCACTGAAGTTCCGGCGCGGGGCCGCTAATTTTTTTGGGGCGCTAAAAGTTGCGCCCCGGCGAGGTTAGCGCCCCAAATGGGGCGCGACTCAATTTTTACCCCTTGGTGTTTAGATATATCCTGGCTACATATTAATAAAAAAGAAAGACTTGTATTTACATAGCGTGTTTCACAACCTCGGGATGTCCCAAAGCGCTTTACAGCCAGTGAAGTACTTTTGACGTGTAGTCACTGTTGTAATGTAGCAGTATACTGCAGAAAACTTTGTATGTTTTGCTTGAGTATCTGTCTACCCCATTGTCTTTGCGCACCAAAGCTGGGATTTAGGGTACTTTGAAAAGTAAAAATGCAAATGGCTCAACCATGCCTAAATTATGATTAAATTGTGACACTGTAGAATTTACAGTTTCAAGGATGATGTATTTTAGTACTGTTTCAATCATAGAAATAATTTATTGTTTGTCTATTTTGATGTTGTCTTTTTTTAATTGCTGTTTTAGCCAGGAATTTAGTTCTAATTTTAGTTCAATCATTGTTCCCAACCTTTAGTCAAGTTTTTGTCTTTTTATTGTCATTTTCAGTGTAGTGTTAATTTAAAAAAAAAAGTCAGAATCTGTCATTATTGTTGTTTCACTTCTCTCGCATCTCAGAAGGCCACAGACTTTATTTGCTTGTTTTCATTTCCAGCATCAGTTACAAAAGTTGTATATTATTGATTGGTGTTTTAGTCCTAGAAATAATTTTAGTTTTGATCTTCGCTTGAATTTTAGTCCTATTTTAGCTGTAGTCGTCAACAAAAATTAGCCGTAATTTTTATCTCTGGTGAAAATGCAACAATTTTCCTCAATTACTATTTTAATCACTTTTAGCAAAAAAAAACTTAAATTTCAGGACCTCTTATTTTGGTACCACAGTGAAATATGATTTTACATTAAAATGGTTCAAGGGTCAACAACAACTTGCATTTATGTAGTGCCTTTAATGTAGAAAAATGTCACATGGCACTTCACAGAAACACAGGGAAAAAAGTGGATTCTGAGACCGAGGAAGAGATGTGAGGGGTGGCCAAAAGCTTGGGCAAGAGGTGGGTTTTAAGGAGGGTCTTAAAGCAAGAGAGGGAGGTGGAAAGGCAAAGGGGGTTGGGAGGGGAATTCCAGAGCGTGGGGCCTAGGCAACCAAAAGCACTGACCGCAGTGCTGGGCCAGTCATACCTATGAAAAATACAGTACCAACAGCTTAAAATTTTAAAATTAAACAGTTTCAAAGAACTGTGACTAATTTGAAGGTTCTTTTGTTTTGTTCTTTGAAGAATGTTTTAGTTTAAACAATGAGTGCTGATGACATCATGGGAAAGTACAAGTTACTGAGGTAAAATCAAAACACTGTTGATTTAGAAGTGCTTTAGATTATGGGTTGTTAATTTGTTCTCTCATTTTGTCTGCTTCAGTAACATGTTCAAATGATTCCTGTGATAATGTCATTGACATTTGTTATTGTATACCAAAAATATCCAATCAACAAATTGTTGAAACAAAACAAAGAAATTGGTATCAACAATTTTTAACTTTCCTTTTCAGATTCCATCTTTAAATATTTTTCAAATGTCTCCCTGCCACTCACCAAAAAATTGAGATCACGTCCACCAAGTGAAGATGCTATCTGATCGATAATTTAATTTTAGTGAGCATTTTATTTGTGGGATTAGTGGGTACTTTGCTATAAAGATGGCAGCACATGTGTGTCATTGTAACCTTTGTATGATTTTTGTGGCCACATAATTAATTAAATACATACATTCCAGGTATTCTGTGTCTGTTGCAACTGGGTAACCCTTAAACCAAAGCAAGATTGAATTAACATGTATAGTTTGTTGTATATCATTTTCTATAGTTGCTAACAATTCACACTGACAGTTGTAAATGTTTTAAAGTATTACTTACATCTGTAGGAACAACTTGAGTCAGGGAAATGAAGGTTCAGACTCTATCTAAAATCTCTTGGCTCTGGTTGAATAAACTACATGTGAAAGTTGCATGTCGGCTTTGCACTAAAGCTAACCTGTCAAACCATCCATTGTTGATCAAAATCTTTAAATAAAGAAATAACTTGCATTTATATAGCGCCTTTCATGACTTCAGGATGCCCCAAAGTGCTTTACAGCCAATTAAGTACTTTTTGAAGTCCAGTCACTGTTGTAATGTAGGAAACGTGACAGCCAATTTGTGCACAGCAAGGTCTCACAAACAGCAATGTGATAATGACCAGTTAATCTGTTTTAGTGATGTTGATTGTGGGTTAAATATTGGCCAGGACACTGGGGTGAAGTCCCCTGTTCTTCTTCGAAATAGTGCCTTGGGATCTTTTACGTCCACCTGAGAGAGCAGACAAAAAGACGGCGCATCCAACAGTGCAGCACTCCTCAGTACTGCACTGGAATGTCAGCCTAGATTTTGTGCTCAAGTCTCTGGAGTGAGACTCGAACCCACAACCTTCTGACTCAGGCGAGAGTGCTACCCACTGAGCAACAGCTGACACCTATATAATTTATACAGAATGATATTCTGATTAATGCTAAAATATTGAAATGGATGTGGTATTGATGGTTTAACATGTTTAGCAGATGATTGGCAACATTACCACTCTTTCAGTTGGGCTCATCCGTTTGAGGGGCAGCTTTTTACATCTTCTACGGTGAGCCATCTGTAGTTGTGTGAATGAAGGGGAAATAAAGCATTTGTTCAGTTAGTCACAGAATGATCACGCTAATTGAATTCCAAAGTTGAACTGGCTGCTTTGGATTAATTTTGCAAATCACTCAATTCGGACACCAGAGGTTCCAGAATAATAATAAATAGAAGTAAGTACACAATGACTGAAGGATTTTGGAAAGTATCCATGATGAAGTTGCATAACTAGCAAACAAACACCACTGGAGCATATGAATATTAATGCCGCATGTATTGAATCCCATTTGAGGGAACATGCGGATTGGAAAACTGAAAAATGGGAGTTCGTTCTCTTGATCCTTTGTGTTACTGAAAACACTCTTGACAGGTTGTGAGTTTGTGGTAGAATTCTTTTCAATTCCAAATTGTAGAATGGTTTTATCAATGCTAAGGAGCATAGATTAAAATCTGCTAGTTATAGTTTATGTGTCTAAGGTCCTAGTGCTATGTAGTGGGAAGGTGATTGTTGCTTATTGTTAACAGTGCCAAATTAAGTGATCCACAAATACATTCTATAGAGTGATTAATATTTTGATTCATCTTGGGCTATATAGTCAGAGGGACAGAGCACAAATATCAGGCAATGATTAAGTTTGTACAGAGCACTAGTGTGCCTCCTCCCAATAGGGTAGTGCGTACACTTTTGATCAGCGTATTATGAGAAAGCCATCCAGGCATTGGAGAATATTTAAAAGAAGACAACTAAATTGATAGCTGGGAGTAGTCACCTGAGTTATGAGGAGTGGCTGCAAAAGCTGGGCATATTTCCACTGGAGAAGTGAAGTTTCAGGAGTGGTCTTATTGAAATATTCTGGATTATTAATAGTATAGATAAGACAAACGTGAAAATGTTTAACCAGCCACAGATTTTACGACAAGAGAGCATGGTCTGAAACTTAGAAAAGGAAGAGTGAAAACCTAGTTTAGATTTAACTATTGGGTGATGAAGATATGGAATAGACCGCCAGAGGAGGCAGTGGGGGTTGATTGCATCAATAAATTCAAGAGCGGATTGTACAAGTATCCAGTGAAAAATTTCATTTTAGAAAGGTATGATGCATATCGTGGAATATATTTGAGACATTGCGACCAGTCAAATGGGCCGCAGTGGCCTTTTCCTATGTTCCTAATTGTTTCTGAATTACTGAATAAGTATTATTCCTTTTTAAAATTTTCAACTCAGTTCATTAATACCATTTTTAAAAGTATCATACAGAATTTGGAAGTATAGCTAGAGGCATTTCCAGTCTGAACAAATATTTGTGATATTTAAATTTTTTTTAAATTCCATTAAAATAAAATCTCAAAATATCTTCATGTCCTATTTAGGCGGATAGTCAACTAGAGCAGATTCGGCAACACTACTATGAACTATCACTGGAGTATGTGTGTAAGGTGCAAGAAATTCAAGAACGCAAGAAGTTTGAGTTTGTGGAGCCTGTAAGTAAAACAATCAAATTTAGAGAAAAACTTAAATTATTTTTCTACTTTTTTTTACCCATGAAGTTACTGTCCACATAATCACAAGAGTTTGTACTGAAATTGATAGCGCAGTAACCTTTTCCTGTTTCCTAAATCTGTCGACATGGGCCACCTTCAGTGTGGCACTTCATTTTGATTTGATTATAATTTCAATTTGTGATCTAAATGGGATTCCATTTTACTGAACTGAATGATGCACTGTTGCAGCTACCAACAAAGTGATGGTGAAGGCTTACCCACTGACCTGCCTTCATTCAAGGCTGACTGAAACCAATTGTTATTTTTGATATGTTTTAACAAGATTATCTTTTTTGGTGGTTCACAACTTTTTTTGGGCCATGTCCTGCCAAAACCCACTTAGCCCCTCGAACTAAGCTCCTGATGGTTGTAGACTTACAACAAAAAAATCCCTTTCCTCCCTCACTTCTGTTTCACTCTCACACATGCAGTCTCTTTCTCTCCTCCACTTTCATTCTCTTTTCTCCAATTCTGCTTCTCTATCTCGTCCCTGCATTCCTTTCTTCTCCATTTTTGTTTCTCACCCTTCACTTTTTTTCTTTTTCTCCTCTTAAACTTTTCATCTCCCCCCTCACCTCTTTCTTACCTCTTTTATCCTTTTTGCCTCTTCAACAGTTTCCTTCTTCAAACATTGGAGCTGGTATCAGGAAGATTAAAGAACCAGACAACCGAATATTTCAATCAGACATTGAGCAAGGCTATTGATGCAGAATGGGGAGCGTAGTTTTGCTATAGATTTTGATGTGTAGCTTTCAAAGGGACATGGAGAAACAGGAAATTGACAAACCAACTCCCATTAAATATTGATTGGATCAGTCCTGGACTGTGATTGTGACAGTAAAAATGGTGAGTTCTGCCTGATGGCCAGGATACCTGTACAACTAACCGAGGTAGATTCCTGACCTAGAATTCCCCATGCTGGGAAAAATGTCTGTTTCAAGGCTGCCTCTAACTAGGCGTTTTAAAACCTAAACACTGTACTGGGTAACTGGAAGTGCTGATAAATGTGTGGATATCTTCTTTTGTAGTCTTTACTGAATGTGACCATGCAGTGAGAATTATTTCCCTTTTAAAAACTTATCGTTCAACTGTGGTTTTGAGAACAAGTACAATTTTTGCTCAATATTACAGCTCATGGTTAAGGTTTGTCTCTGCCTCTCACCCTAAGTTTTCCCAAACCTAGCAGGTTATAACATGTAACATTAAGTTAGAGTTGGCAATTTTTATTTCTGTCATTTTAGTATCGCCACTTCCTCAAAACCTCTTGCTTAATTTACATAGAATTACATAGAATGCAAAAGAAAGACTTGCATTTATATAGCACCTTTCATGACCTCCGGACATCCCAAAGCACTTTACAGCCAAGAAGTACTTTTGAAGTGTAGTCACTGTTGTAATGTAGGAAATGTGGCAGCCAATTTCTGCACAGCAAGCTCCCACAAACAGCAACGTGATAATGACCAGATAATCTGTTTTTGTGATGTTGATTGAGGAATAAATATTACCCAGGTCACCAGGGATAACTCACCTGCTCGTCTTTGAAATAGTGCCAGGGGATCTTTTACGTCCACCTTCGAGAGAAGACGGGGTCTCGGTGTAATGTCTCATCCGAAAGAGGGCACCTCCGACAGTGCAGCACTCCCTCAATACTGCACTGGAGTCTCAGACTAGATTTTTGTGCTCAAGTCTCTGGAGCAGGACTTGAATCCACAACTTTCTGACTCCGAGGCAAGGGTGCTACCAACAGAGCTGCGGCTCATACAGCACAGAAACAGGCCATTTGGCCCAATTAGTCTGTGCTGGCGTTTATACTCCACACAAGTCTCCTCCCATTCCATTTACCTCATCTCAATTTTTCAGGATATCTTTCTATTCCCTTTTCTCAACATTAGCTGTCTGCCAGTCCGCTGACATTATCCCCTCTTCTATGGAACTAGTGCCTCTGCTATCTCGAAAATTGGTGGAGTGGTAAATAGCGAGGAGGGAAGCCTCAGGCTACAGGACGATATAGACGGGTTGGTCAGATGGGCAGAACAGTGGCAAATGGAATTTAACCCTGAAAAGTGTGAGGTGATGCATTTTGGGAGGACTAACAAGGCAAGGGAATACACAATGAATGGTAGGACCCTAGGAAGGACAGAGGATCAGAGGGGCCTTGGTGTGCATGTACATAGATCCCTGAAGGCAGCAGGACAGGTAGATAAGGTGGTTAAAAAGGCATATGGGATACTTGCCTTCATTAGCCGAGGCATAGAATATAAGAGCAGGGAGGTTATGATGGAGCTGTACAAAACGCTGGTTAGGCCACAGTTGGAATACTGTGTGCAGTTCTGGTCGCCACACTATAGGAAGGATGTGATTGCATTGGAGAGAGTGCAGAGGAGATTCACCAGGATGTTACCTGGGCTGGAGCGCTTCAGCTATGAAGAGAGACTGGACAGGCTGGGGTTGTTTTCCTTAGAGCATAGAAGGCTGAGGGGGGACCTGATTGAGGTGTACAAAATTATGAGGGGCATAGATAGGGTAGATAGTAAGGAACTTTCCCCCTTCGTAGAGGGGTCAATAACCAGGGGGCATAGTTTCAAGGTAAGGGGCAGGAGGTTTAGAGGGGATTTGAGGGAAAACTTTTTCACCCAGAGGGTGGTTGGAATCTGGAACTCACTGCCTGAAAGGGTGGTAGAGGCAGGAACCCTCAACATTCAAGAAGCATTTAGATGAGCACTTGAAACGCCATAGCATACAAGGCTACGGACCAAGTGCTGGAAAATGGGATTAGAATAGACAGGGCTTGATGGCCGGCGTGGACACGATGGGCCGAAGGGCCTCTTTCTGTGCTTTATAACTCTATGGGCTGGATTTTCATTGACCCGTGGAGGCGGGTTTGGAGGCGTGTGGGGGGTTAAAATTGCGAAAACTGGCGGGCGGGCACAAGCCCGCCTCCATCTCGCCTCCACGCAATTTTCATTAAATCGTGTCTGCTGGTCCCGACTCCGTCCCGCCTCTAAGAGGCGGGATAGGCTGTTAAGGCCCTTAACAAGCACTAACTTGCCTCTAATGCCATTTTGAAAGGCCTTTGTGATTTTAACCCTTTTTCTACGTGAAGCACGCCTGTTCTGAACCACGAATGTGAAATTTGGCTGGCTGGCCGATCTGGGAGACATATCTGGGAGTGGTGGTGCAAGGGAGACATATCTGGGAGTGGTGGTGCAAGGGAGACATATCTGGGAGTGGTGGTGCAAAAATATCTGGGAGCAGACTAAGGGCTGCTGCTGCTCATTTTGCATCCAGGTCCCCTCTCAGCGAAGGCCAGGCAGTCTTTGCAGACCTTCAATGCAGCAGCAATGATGACATCATCAGAGGCGACTTTCAGACTGCAAACACTAATTGGGTCATGGGTTCCCACATGCTGGAACTCCATTGCCCAATTAGGTGAAAATCGCATCAATCTCCCACATCCAATTGCAGTCGGGTGGATAACACGACCCCAACCCGCCCCAGTATCAAAATCCAGCCCTCTGACTCTATCTCCTCCCTAGTTTTTCTAAGTATGCGTGGGTGCATACCATCCAGACCTGGGGTTTTATCCTCTTTTAGTTTTGCTAGTTTGTCAATTATTTTCTTCCTTTCTATCCCAACTGCATTAATATTCTTTTTAAGCTCATCCTCTAGTGAAGTGTCCATTTCATTATCTTCTTCAGTAAAAACTGAGGCGGAGTAGTTATTCAATACTTCTGCCATTTCTCTGTCATTACCTATGAGTTTATCTTGCTCATCCTTTAGTGGCCCTATCCCTACTTTAATTTTCCTCTTGTTATGTGTCTCTAGAACACTTTATTATTTCTTCTTATATTCCTTGATAATTTGATTTCGTAATTTCTCTTTGCCTTCCTGGTGGTTTCTTTTAACTTCTCTCAAGTTCTTCGCATCCCTTTTGTCCTCCTCTCTTTTAGTATCGAAGTACTTCTTGTATGTCTTTTTCTTTAATTTAAATTTTTCCTTTAGTTCTTTAGTCATCCACGGTGCCCCATAATTAGTTTGCTTGTTTGTGGCTTTTAGTGGAATACATTTCTCTTGAACTCTTCATTACCCTTTTAAAGATTTCCCACTGTTTTTCTGTCTCTTTGTTTTTCAAGATTTTCTCCCAGTTTACCTTCTTTAGTTTCACCCTTCGTTCCTCATAATTTGTTTTTTTCCCCCAATCTATTATCTTAATCTTTGTCCTACTTATCTATGTCACTCTTGATCCTAATCTTGAACTTTACTATGCTGTGATTACTACTACTAAGATGCTCTCCTTCTTACTTCTCCTATCCTGGTTCATTACCCATTACAAGATCCAGCAGTGATTCTTTTCTTGTTGGACTTTTTACAAAGTGAGTGAGAAAGGAGTCCTGTATACACTGTAAAACCTTGATTTCCTTTTCTCATTTTGCTACTTCCTCCTGCCAGTTTATTTGGGGGTAGTTGAAATCTCCCATGATTATTGTACTATGTCTTCCAATTACAGGAAACTCTTTATTAACCGGCACCGACGGGACCGGCGTGGTGCCGGTTTATCAAAAAGTCCGGATAACGGAGAGTTATATCTCCCAACGTATGAGAGCCCCGTACACATTGACATGCGCCTGCATTCGGAGCTCCGTCTCCCCGGGGACCGCCAGCTGACCATCTGTCGTGTCCGCTGCCTACCCGGGCTGCACATTCCCCTCCCAATCTACACGCTCCGATACAAGGCAAACGCCTCGGGTTTTTTTAAAAGTTAATCTTAAACGAGAGATGAAGGAAAACCCCGGTTACCTACTCAAGAATTTTGCCGGTTAAGAGAGATTTCCGGATATTTGGGTGCCGGTTAATAAAGAGTTTCCTGTACCTCATAAAATTACCTGCATATTTCTTCCTCCAATTCCGTTCCACTATTTGGTGGTCTATAGTAAAGCCCTATTGGTGTGATGGATCTCTTGTTATCTTTTAACTTAACCATATGGATTCTGTCTCTATCTTACTGCTAGTTATAACCTTTTTGTTCTGCTGCCGTTATGCTATCTTTAACTAGTACAGCTACTCCACCTTCCCTCCTTCCTTCCTTCCTTTCCTTCCTAAATGTGTTGTATCCAGTAAAAATGTAAACTTTCTTTCTCTTTCAGATGCTGTCTTTTTTTCAGATGCTTTTCACGTTTTATCATCAGGGCTATGAGCTGGCCAAAGATTTTAATCACTACAAGACTAACCTACACCTCAACATACAAAATGTAAGCTTTGTTTTTCAGCGAGTTATGTATAAATTGGTCTCCATAGTATGCTTGCATTTTGGATCAAAGCTGGAGTATCTGTTTTCAAGAAATAGTGCCTGGTTTGATTCTTGTAGAGTTTTTCGTTCCACTTTGCATGTTTTTTAATGGTTTTTGGGTGCTAAAATCTGGGTAATGACCTGCACATGGCTGGGTGCAATTTTATTTTGTAATATGGGGTGGGAAGAAACTGAATAACTGAAGATGTTAGACAATGCCAGTCCATTTCTGTGGTCTTCCCTGTGCACTTCCAGCTAAAAATTTGGTTGAGGCCTATTCACAAACACCCAGCCAATATGATCGAGTTTGACAGACAGGCAACCTTGGATTTTAAACACACTCAAACTTCGAGTAGAGTATTCAGACTGATCTTTTGTTATCCCATTTGAAAAAAAAATCAGATTTGTATAAAGCTTAGCATTGAGTTTCTGCAGTCAAATACACACACTGGTATTACAAGTTACTCTGGTGCTGCCATCTCCTGTCCAAACAGTAATAAATCACTAACCAGATTCTGATGCATCAAATTCATTTTGTCTGGAAAAAGGCTCTTCACTGATTTTGCCATACATTCTTCAAGAAAATAAAAAAGAAAGAAATAAAGGACTTGTATTTATATAGCGCCTTTCATGACCTCAGGATGTTTCAAAGTGCTTTGCTGTCAACAAAGTACTTTTGATGTATTGGTCCCGATCTTGACAGGGGTGGTTTCTCTCGGGAAACCCGGAAGTTTGTGTTTGCCCACATGCTGTGGTGTTTTGACTCCACAGTGTGCACCTTTTTTTTCCTGTAGGTTCCCTGTCCAGAAGTCAGCCTGATTGACAGGCTTGGCTTCCAGTCGGGTGGGGAGCATTCCGGAGCAGGCCGCAGGAGCGGGTAGGGAGCCTGCAGCTGCTACTGGGATCATGTTTGCGGAGGGGGGGGGGCGATCCTCGACCCCGGGGTGGGTGGGGGGAGGTCTGATCACGGTGAGGGTCCGACTCCCGACCTGGGGGTGTGGTGGGTGGGGGGGGGGTCCAATCCCAGACCCGGGGGGTGATGAGCGGGCAAGCACTCCTGCTCCTCCT
This sequence comes from Squalus acanthias, assembly GCA_030390025.1. NCBI lineage: Eukaryota > Metazoa > Chordata > Chondrichthyes > Squaliformes > Squalidae > Squalus > Squalus acanthias. The sequence continues at coordinate 155,571,471 of CM059426.1, read as the reverse complement.
GGCCCACAAGCAGTGCCGTGAAGGCACTTACCTTCATCCTGAAGCTGTCCTCGCCACCCTTCAGCTGCCAGGTTTCCCAAGGCCTGGGAAACCCGTCCGGCCAGGGTTAAACCTGCAAAGCAGGTTAAACCTGAGGCCACCAGCCTCATTAAAATATTTAAATAGTTAACCCGGCTCCTGGGAGCAGGTTGGCTGCCAGCTGCTTGTCCCGCCTCTGTTAAACCCAGGCGTTGGAGGCAGGTTGTGGTCTTGTTTGAGATTTTTTAAAGTTTTCACATCTCACCCGACCCCAACCTACAAGTTTTTGGGGGTTAAGGTTCAGCCCATAGTCACTGTTGTAATGTAAGAAATACCACAGCTAATTTGTGCACAACAATGTGCCACAAACAGCAATGAGATAATGACCAGTTAATGTCGATGTTTCATATCTTGTCGGAGTGTTTGGACAACTACTTTACATTATTCTGTTTTACAGGCAAGAAATCGATTTGAGGGTGCAAGGTCAGAAGTGGAGGACCTAATGAACAAGATTAAGAAAAACCCTCATGAACACACAAGAACAACACCATTTACTACGGAGGGGTACCTTTATCTACAAGAAAAAAGTATGTACATTTGTTCAAATGGCTCTCAATCTTTTTATATGGTAAATTTCATCTAAAGTATGCAGTTTTCAATTGAATAACATTTGTAAAAGCTGTAAAAAAAAAAGCTACAGAGCTTTGATTCCCTGTACGTTTTCCCTGTTACTAATCTCCCTCAGCAGATGAAATAGTTCGGTAGTGTCCACAGTAGCGCAAATTGAAACAGTCTTTTGCTGGAACAGGCGTTATTGGCCAAGAGATCTTGACTTTTTCCAAACTTTGGTCTTAAGGATCATAAAATCAGCAATAAAAACTAGCTTTAAAAAAATGTTTTTACAAGTTTATTTTTAATGTAAAAAAGGGAGGAAAGGATGGCGCGGGGGTGGGGGAACTAGACCCACGAAAACCCGGATAAATTTTGTGGGGGGGAGGTCAGTAAAAAGCAATTTTTAGTTTGATAATTTCTAATTCAAGAAAACAAGCAAGGGACTTAAAAATAAGGCCAGTCAAGCTAAAGGACAACCCACAATTACTTACAGTTACAGATGCCACTTTTATGGGTCTCTCAGTCACTTAAACCCCTAAATAGTTTCTTTTGCATGAAATCAGTTATTGTTGTGGCTCAAATCACTTACTTGCCGCTATGATGGTGGGATAATAAAAATTGTTGGAGATTATGCGCAAAGAAGCAGTTGCAATTTTGCTTTTAGTAAATGATGCCTTTGATTGATGACCTCAGTCTTCAGGGGACCGTCAGTGTGGTAACTTGCTCAGTATATTGCTGTCCTTACTCTATACCTAACTATGAACAACAAAAACGCAACATTTATTGCAGTATAAAGAATATAATCCTCACAGTAGTACCTAAAGATGAGGGTCCAGGCCCCCTTTTAAAAATAAAATCCAAATTCCTCTGCCTTTGTTTCTTTTGCTTCTGAAAATCAGGTCCAGAGGTGCACACGCAGCACATCTGTGATGTCAGAACTGCATGTACAACACACTGTGTAGTTGATGTCCTGGATGTGGTGCATGTGCATCTTCCCACCAGGTTGTTGGTAAAGGGAAAAATTGATTTTTTTTTAAAATCAATTTACTACTGGGAAAAAAATTTGTTTTTCAGTGGAAATCAGTGAAAACTGTTCTTAATTAATTATTCCTATTTGTTCTTCAAATAGTTGCTATGCTTTGTGCCTTCAGGCGCATGTACGGTTGGCTTCTTAAGCGATCCAATTCATTGTGATCTCAACATACTCAATTGTTATAACTCAAAATGAATATGAGAAACATTTTCTAAAAGTGCGTATTAACTCAGTGATTGAAGGTAATTGCTTTATTATTGTGCTGTGGTAAACCTTTTGATGAATAGTGTAACACATCTGAATGCTTTGCATGTTCTAGGAACGGGTCCCTTTGGCTCAAGTTGGGTGAAACATTACTGCTCTTATAAAAAAGAGACAAAGAAGTTTACCATGGTGCAGTTTGATCAGAGGTCAGGTGGGAAAATTGTAAGTATTTAAATTACAATTAATTTGTAAATCTTTTATTTATATGCAATAGAGGCATCCTCTAATGTTCTTAGTCTGTTGCCTCCAAAATGGACTGCAGCGATAAAGCTTCAAGTTTATGAAGGGTGATTGAGATGCTGCATTGTGAACTTGTTCGTAAATGCTGTGATAGTTATTTTCTTTATTTTCCCATGCTCCTCACACTGCAGGAGTGCAGCCTAGCTTGATGGGTCCTGGGGAAACTATGCACTGCAGACACACACAACAAAGATGCTGCATATAGATGATACCACACGTTGTCCCCATCATACAAAGTCCCAGGACCTGTGCCATTATGGCAGTTCATTTTACCTCACTAAAGTTTTTTTTACTTCTTGCATCAGACCTCTTGTCAGTAAATATTTGCATCTCTATAGAAATAGGTTAAATTACACATGGTATCAAACATTCTATATAATCCAGCCTGTCCAGGATTTTGTGTCTCTTCCCCCACTGCCCCCATGTGTTTCCCAGGAGCTTAAGATGCCAGTGTGACTGGGTGACAAAACACCTAAAAATAAGGCACCTGGTTGGTCTTTGCGGGGTCAACAGTAAATATAGATTCTACATCAGCCTGTAGTAACCTGATTTTTTTTTAACCAAAAGGCTTGGGGTGATGGGTAGGGAATGGAGAAAGCTAGGCTTGGGGCTTGAACAGAGAAACTGATGAATGAGGATGAAATGCTTCACTTCACAGTATTGATATCTCTATTTGAATATAAATTCAGCCAAAAATGACACCACAAAAACCAGTACTTACACAGCAATGCAGTACAACGATTTGGAGGAGGGGACCGAGTGTAACATATCAAAGTTTGCAGATGATACTAAGATGGGAGGGAAAGTAGTGAGTGAGGAGGACATAAAAAATCTGCAAGGGGACATAGACAGGCTAAGTAAGTGGGCAGAGATTTGGCAGATGGAATACAATACTGGAAAGTGTGAGGTTATGCACTTTGGCAGGAAAAATAGTAGAGCAAGTTATTATCTTAATGGCAAGAAACAGGAAAGTACTGAAGTACAAAGGGATCTGGGGGTCCTGGTGCACGAAACTCAAAAGGTTAGTATGCAGGTGCAGCAAGTGATTAAGAAGGCCAATGGAATGTTGGCTTTCATTGCTAGGGGGATAGAATATAAAAATAGGGAGGTATTGCTTCAGTTGTACAAGGTATTGGTGAGACCGCACCTGGAATACTGCATACAGTTTTGGTGTCCATACTTAAGAAAAGACATACTTGCTCTCGAGTCAGTACAAAGAAGGTTCACTCGGTTAATCCCGGGGATGAGGGAATGGACATATGAGGAGAGGTTGGGTAGATTGGGACTCTACTCATTGGAGTTCAGAAGAATGAGAGGCGATCTTATTGAAACATATAAGATTGTGAAGGGGTTGGATCGGGTGGATGCGGGGAGGATGTTCCCGATGATGGGTGAAACTAGAACTAGGGGGCATAGTCTTAGAATAAGGGGCTGCTCTTTCAAAACTGAGATGAGAAGGAACTACTTCACTCAGAGGGTGGTAGGTCCATGGAATATGCTGCCCCAAAAAGCTGTAGAAGCTACATCATTACATAAATTTAAAACAGAAATAGACAGTTTCCTAGAAGTAAAGGGAATTAAGGGTTACGGGGAGTGGGCAGGAATTTGGACATGAGTCTAGGTTCGGATCGGTCATGGCCCTGTGGGTAGCGCAGCGGGCCCAGGGGCCGTGTAGCCTGATCCTGCTCCTATTTCGTGTGTCCAATTCTGTTAGGTTCAGGAGATGGTTCTGTGATAGTAGATTGGCGGTTAGGATCAGATCAGCCATGATCTTATGGAATGGCGGAGCAGGCTCGAGGGGCCAATTGGCCTACTCCTGCTCCTATTTCTTATGTTCTTATGTTACACCTTATTTGGCTATCTCACTTAAGGACCTTATTTCACTTTGAGCCTGAGAAACATTTTTAAGTGGAATAATAACCTCAGTGGCATATTCTCCTATATGGTTTGCTTCTCTTGCCACTTTAGGCCTCTTTGTTACCTCATTTCCCCCCCCCCCCCCCCGCCTCATATTTCCCCCCCCTGATATTTCCCCCCCCTGATATTTCCCCCCCCCTGCACAACTTGCATCTTGAGTTTCTGCCAATGGCATTATTAAACTGGATGCAGGCAGGCATACAGCAGCAGTGTGGGTTAGTCCACCTGGAGTTTGGAAATAATGGACCAGATTTTGCCGTCTGCTGTCAGTTAGACTTGACCTTTCATGTTTAGGTTTTTAAACATTTTTGTGTGGCAAGTTGCTGAAAGTGCAAGCTGGAATGGCACAGTGAGGGAAACAGGCCATCTGGGATCTGAATGAACAGGACAAGCAACTGTGTATCTCTTTAACCAATCAGATTGAAGGATTGAGAAATTAACCGCAAGGACTGAGAAGGAAGTATAAATTAGTGGGTGAATTCAATGTCTAATCAGATACAGAAAGAGAAATAAAGAGAGGGAAAGAAAGATTGGAATAAGAGAGAAAAAAAGACAAAGGAAAAGTAATTAATTAAAAAAATTAATTTTAAATTTGACTGACATATTAAAAATCTTGGACAATTAAAACGTGAAGGAATTAATTAATACTTCTCACGTTGCTAAAAGTTTACTTACACTTGTAATGGCAAGACTTTCTGTGGCGAGTGCCATTCATTAGACTTTTTTCTGCACCCTTCAGCTCAGTTTTTGCGCCATAACTTGCTGGAAGTACGAGTTGACAAACGGGCCTTAGTTAACGGCAGGACCAACAGTGTATCCCCTTAACCAATGAGATTTAAGGATTAAGAAACAGGAACGATGGAGAAGCAGGGTGAATTGGAGTGGATGAATTAAATTCAAATGAGGTACAGAAAGAAATAGAGAGGCAAAGAAAGATTGTTTAATAGAAAAAAGAGACCGAAAGGAAAAGTAAAAAAATTTAAAATTTGACATTTTTAAAATCTCTAAGAACAATTGACTACATGTAGGAATGTGATTGAACATTTTAAATTGTTCCCATTCTGGGCCAGAGAGGTTGATTGCCATTGCATTAACAATCATCACGTCGTTAAAAGGTGCTTATGCTCTTAATTACCAGACTTAAGTTTCTGTGACGTATTTATAATGGGCAATTAATGTTCAAATCCAGCAAGTTGTTAAAAATAATGAGGGGGCTAAGGGCGAGATGCTGTGTGAAGCAAATGGTGCAACAGCATAAATTGACCAACGGGTTCTGGAGATTCACAACTCACGGCATATCTCCTCTTCTCCTGAATTTGCTGGCAGATTTGCACATTAATAACAGTGTGCATCGTTAACACGCTGTTATTTTCCCAGCAAGTCCCGACCCAATATTTCACCTGAAAGACTGATTTAACTTTGATTGCTGCACCACCAAACAAACAGATTAACTCATAATTCATCATACGGTGTTTGTTAACAAATGGCTGATGTGTATACTCACATGACAATAGTAAGTGGATGATGTAATTAATTTTGTGTGAAGTGTTTTGTGACATTTGAGTGACATGATCAGGTGCTATATAAATTCAAGCTATTTTTTTCTTTATATTTAAATGTTTCTGATGTTACTGCTATATAATACCTAAAATAAAATACATACTTTGAACATTTTCTGGAAATGTTTCTTTAAAAAATAGGATTTGTGTGCATTTTTGTTTTATTAGGGCGATGAAGATGCATTCGTTCTTAAATCGTGCACAAGAAAAAAGTCCGACTCCACAGACAAGAGGTTTTGTTTTGATATAGAAGCCGTGGACAGGTGAAATAGCTTTTCATGCTTCACTTGTGGAGCATGTGATACAAAGCCATATTTTTACATATTTGGAAGTAATTCTCGCACTGTTAGTATTTCTTTGTTTTTAACATCATGTGAAATAAGGGATTGATGCACCATTTTGGAGTTCAGGAATCCATGGTATACATACTGACAATCAGCTTTCTGAAGAAAGTAAGAGTGCCTGCATTTTTACAAACCTACAAAATTGACAGGCAGGACAAGACCAGCTGGTCCATCAAGCCTGCCCACACCATGACAGCCGGACACCATCATGGCTTAACACTTCTTGTCTCCCCGACCTCCCACCTCCACCTCGCACCCGCCCACAGCCATGTAATCTCCTGGGAGAGACAAAAAATAAGGGGAAAAAGTACTCTGTAAAATTCCTCTTTGACCCCCTCAGGCGATGAAGCAATTCCAGGAGATCACATGGGCCAAGTGTTGCCTATAAAGACACTTGCCTTCTATATGATGCGAGCTCTGCCCCCGTCAGCGTCCAGCTCCCTGTTGAAGGCCTGCAGAGAGTCAGCACCCTCCAGACTAGCCAGCAATGAATTCCAAAGGCTGTCTGGGAAAAGAAGAACTACCAAACATTCAGTCTATTCCTACTCTTTCATAGTTTAAACTCATGTCCTCTGCTCTTCCCCATCTGTTAAAACTTGAATAATCTATCAATAGGGACACTATCCTTCAGTTATTTTATAGACCTCCAGCTGGTCAGGTCTAAGTCTATGCTGTTGCAGATTAACCAGGTTGGCACCTCATTTTTAGGTATGCCTGGTGCTGCTCCTTGCATGCTCTTCTACACTCCTCATTGAACCAGGGTTGGTCCCCTAACTTGATGGTAATGGTAGAGTGAGGGATATGCTGGGCCGTGAGGTTACAGATTGTGGTGGAATACAATTCTGCTGCTGCTGATGGCCCACAGCTCCTCATGGCTGCCCAGTTTTGAGCTGCTCACACTGTGAGCTGTTGACATGTCATTGCAGGAATTGGTGCTACAGCTGAGTAATGACAAATATGATCCTTAAATATTTGTTCAAAAGTTGTTTTCTATTAAATTTGACCCCAACCTTTAGACCAGGAAAGTTTAGACCCACACAGATTTTAGCTTAGCATTTTCCACACGGGCAAAACTGAATTTATATTTTTCAGACACTCCAGTTGATGGCTGAATTTGGAATTCAAGCGCTGACTGTGCAGTTAATTTGTGAATGTGTAAACAGGGTAACTTTTTTCTATTTTAATGATTCTAGATGGTAGTGTAACAGGAGTCTGAACCCTGGGACTGATTTAATTGGACACATTTTTAATAAAAAAGCATTCTGTATTCAAGCAGATAAAAGGGCGAATAAAACTCATAAAACATTAGCCCAAAGGACATGTTCTCATAAAATATAATGTTGAGCCTGTCAGATGGCTGATAAAATGTTATACACAAAATCTTAAGTACTTGTAAGAATTCATGGAACAGATACTATTTAGCACCCTCTTAATTGCACCTATCTCTTTTTTTCACTGGTTATTCCACACCTGATATGGGATTACCACTTGACTAGTTGTAGGTACTAAGGTTGTATTTGATATTAGACAGCAGTTGCAAATCACTTCTGGTTACTTTTCAGTGCTCCGTTATGGAGGCAGTCAGGATATCCCTATTGTGGGGGTTTTCTTGCTTTGAGTGATAAGGATCTTAGCCAAATCTTGCAGAGACTGAAGAATGGATGTTATATTCTTATCACTAACTGCAGTCAGCTAACTGTCCCTGGGTGCCATATTTTCTCTGCCTGTCCAATATTCTGTTCCTTTTTAGAAAGAGCCCTGATCAAGGTTGCTGTAAAATCCTGCAGTGTGAAGCAACTTTTGAATCCAAGCACTCTGTATGCAGGGTTTGCCAGTTGACATTCCTCCTAATCCTTGCCAAGGCAAGCTACACATCTTTTTTATATTTTGCAACTAGGTGCTGCATTGTAGAATGTTAATTATCTGCTTTAAAAATATTGCAAATTGTAGCATGCATTTAGTACTTTATTTAAAAGCATTGGCAAAACTGCAAATATAGTTGTACACTTTAAAGGGGGTACAGGAACAGAGAGACCTGGGGGTGCACATACACAAATCTTTAAAGGTGACAGGACAAGTTTTTGAGACTATTGCAAAAGGGATCCTTGGCTTTATAAATAGAATTGAGAGGTCGCACAACACCAGGTTATAGTCCAAGGGGTAAAAATTCACTTGGTTGCGCCTCCCGTTAGCGCCTTAAGAGGGCGCTAATGGGGCGTTAAGCCGCTAACGCCCGGGCGCAGCGATGTTTGCGCCGCTCGAGAACTTAACTTGAGATTGTGCGGCGGCGCTAAAACTTACCGCTGCGACCACCTGCGCGCGCAGATTGTGACGTCATTCCATGGTGCAATGCCCTTGGGGCGCCCCAGAGCAGAAATTGAGTGGCGCCCCCTGCCTTACCGCCTGGCGCTTCCAACGACCAGAAGACTGGAACGCTATCAATCGCTGGGGGGCGCTATTCAAAGGGGGCCTCTTCCTGGCTTTTATTGTTGGTGGCATTTTTGAACTACGCATTCTGAGAGAGAGAGGGAGAGACTTCTGGAGAGATTCAACGTTGTGTGAAGGAGTTTTGGGTACTGAGCAGCACTTTGCAGGTTCATTTTGATTTGCCATTCCTTGTATCGATTTAGCAGAGACTGTGGGAGCTGCACTCTGAGCTCTTTGCCTGGTACTCTCCATTGTTCTTTCCAGCACATTTGATGTGCAAGTCTCTCCAGGCCGAGATTCAAGGCTGCAATGAACAGGATGTGGATGGAAAGCAAGATTAACCATCCCCTTTAAGAACTGGCCCGTGCCATTGTGTGTGTGTTCCATTGCTGACTGACATTACATGAGCTTCGCCAGCGCTCTGAGTTAGCGCCTCACTCCTTGGCCTTTGCACCTTAAGACCTGCTTTAGCGCTCCACTCACCTCCCGGGGCGGTAAAAGTGAAGTTTCCTGTCAGTGCCGATAATTAGCGCCAGGCGCTAATATTTGCGTCCAGACGATATTTGCGCCCCAAATGGGGCGCGACCTAATTTCTACCCCCAACAGTTTTATTTGAAATCACAAGCTTTCGGAGCTATCGATTGCTCCTTGTGTTGTGTTGTGCGACCTCTCAATTTTGTCCACCCCAGTCCAACACCGGCATCTCCGCATCATGACCTTTATAAATAGAGCCATAGAGTACAAAAGCAAGTTAAGTTATGGTAAACCTTTATAAATCACTGGTTAGGCCTCAGCTGCATTATTGTGTCTAATTCTGGGCACCAAACTTTAGGAAGGATGTCAAGACTTTGGAGAGAGTACAGAGGAGATTTACTAGAATGGTACTAGGGATGAGGGACTTCAGTTTTGTGAAGAGACTAGAGAAGCTGGGGTTGATCTCCTTCGAGCAGAGAAGGTTAAGGGGAGATTTAATAGAGGTGTTCAAATTTATATGGGGTTTTGATTCAGTAAGTAAGGAGAAACTGTTTCCACTGGCAGGAGGGTCGGTAACCAGAGGACACAGATTTAAGGTAATTGACAAAAGAACCAGAGGGGAGATGAGGAGAATATTTTTCACGTGGTGAGTTGTTATGAACTGGAATGCATTGCCTGAAAGGGTGTTGGAAGCAGATTCAATCGTAACTTTCAAAAGGGAATTGGATAAATACTTGAAGGAGAAAAATTTGCAGGGCTATGGGGAAAGAGCAGTGGAGTGGGACTAATTGGATAGCTCTTTCAAAGAGCCGGCACAGGCAAGGTGGGCCGAATGGTTGCCTTCTGTTCTGTATGATTCTATGATATTGTTTCTAGCACTGTCACTGTGAAAATTTCATGTGTGCCCATTATCCCTGTGGATGCTAGCCAAGCCCAAGATGGGGGATTACCTATGATAGTTCCTACAGTCAAATGACCCTCAGGGCATGCACATAAAGAATGACAAGTGCAACCTGTGGCATCATACCCCAAATGAGTTCAAGAGAAGAGGGTTGTGACAAAAATGAGGTAGTTTTGTCTGGTTTTGGTTTGGTGGCTATTTCTTTAAATCAAGTCTGAGTACATTGTCAATTTAAAAACTGACTGCGTTTCAGGTTCCTACCAAGTTAATATCAATACAGTATTGCAAGTGACATCAGTGCAGACTGATGTCAGATCTTGTGAATTATAGGATAAGTCCAGTAGCCAAGGTTTGCTGCTCATTCCGCAGGTATGTGGCCAAAAACGTAGCTAGATGTCAATTCAAGGATGGACCCTCTCGAGAGAAAGGGGACTTGGTTAAATATAGCAGATTCTCATCACGAACTGCAGTCAGCCATGAGACTCATGTAAGATACGAGAGCCAAAATAATCTAAGGTGCATAGGCTAGAAAAGACCCAAAAATGTAACGAGAGGGAAAACAATTTGTTCAACACGATTTGTTTTGCTCTGTTGCAGTGTAATTTTTAACTGCACAGGACTAAGGTTCGTGCAGATTTGCAAACTTGGAGGTAATTTCGCCTTTCTGTGAATGTTCCATCTTTTCCACATTATGGTATTCTGTTTCAATGAGCACTGTTGTTGTGGAGGAATCCATCTAAATTGCTTATTGTGCTTTAACTTCCATCAAATTTAAACTATTCTTACTCTGCTCACTGGTGAGGTCAGAAAAGACCCTCACAAATGTATTCTGGAGCGTTTTTTCAATCTTGAAACTGTAATGTATGAAGTGGCCTTGCATTTCTAGCGCATACTTTTTCATGATGGTGTGTTCTGTAGGCAAGGTATGATCACCATGCAGGCTATTACAGAAGATGATCGCAGACAGTGGATGGAAGCTTTGGATGGAAAAGAACCTGTAAGTTATAATGAGTCTTCAGTGCATTGATACTGTGTGGCTGTGGAACCTGGTATTTAACAATGATTAATATTCTGTAGATCTGTAATGTACAGCACTATAAATGCTAAAAGAGTGAAATTAGCATGCGTTTACTTTTTTTCAAACACTCTGTTAAAAATGCATAGCTTTGTACAGTGCTTTCTGGAAGCGTGGTTGCATTAGGCTATAGGGAAGATAATACATAACTGAGTAGCCTGCCTGAAGGCATGTGGAAGAATGCTGCCCAGTTAGCTTAACAGCCACTTAACGAGTGTAAATAGTATACTGTGAGCCAACACTTGTGCAGTACATATTTTCTGGGAGAAATGGAGGGAGAGTGCAGAACGCAAATCCTGAAATTCATCGATGATCTTCCATTCATGGCAAGAGACATAGTGAAGTATTGGTGGCAACATACCAATATTCAGAGCGTAAAGCAGGAGTGGGAGGCCATCGCCCTTGAAGCCAACGTGGGATCACATACCCAGATAAGGTTGAAGAAGAGCGCCAAGGTGAGAAATCAGCATGAACAAACATAGATAGATTTATGGCCTTTGATGTCAATCAAAGTTACAGAATACTTTTGTATACTTGACTTAGTCCAGTAACCTGGTGCAAATGGGAAGTAATCAAAATGGGTGAGCATTGGTAAAACAGAATAAATGAACCTAGAAAGATGCAGCTGAGAAATATTGAAGACCAGCTATAACTATTTACATATACAGCTGACATTTACAATGCACTCAAACATCTGCATTCAGGTAAATGATGCTTGGGGCATAAAACTGTGCCGCTGCCTAAAATACACAGCACAAAATATCTGCAGATTCAATACATATTTTTCTTTTAAGAAAATGGATGCCTTCAACAGAGGGAACTGAAGCCAGAAAGCTGGCAGTTCTGAGCAAATTAAACCACTCGCCCTTTGGAAAGGTGACAATGGAGATCATTGGCTGGGAAGTAGTACACAGCATGTGCAGCAAACAACCGGGAAAAGTGGGATATGCTCCTGGTTTGTGCAGCTCTAATTGCACGCCTTCACTGCAGTCGTGCTTCAGTAGGCGTAAAGCACTGACTCTGCAGTGCAGCTAAATGCACTAATTACTATCTGTGCAGCAGCAACAATGTGCCTAATCACAAGCGTTGACTTGTCATGCCCCTTTCATATAGATATGCTAGACCCCAGGAGCAACATGCTGGGCCCATTCAGAAAATCATCTCATCACAGCGCTCTGTTCCAACACCAATTGAAGCACACAAGCCCAATTTTGGGAAAGATTTAATGATTTAGAAGAGGTGGCACAGGGCGAGTGACTTCTCATGGATGTGGAAAAGTCAGAGGTGGTCACTGAAGAAAGCCAGACTGCTGCTGAGTTAGAAGCACACCATCGACCCTGTTTAGTCATTTTGTGATTCTGATCTCATGAAGTCAGCGATCCGTCGAGAGGAAACGTCGAGCACGAATGGACACACAGCTTGCCTTTTTGCACATTTGGATGCACATTGAGTGGCGTAACTTGGAAAAAGTGCTAACAATTAACTTTTTCTATCCTATATTTCTATGGTCCCCTCTCCAATGCCTACTTTCAAGGTTTGAGTCCATGTTTTTCTAACCTTTCCTCGTAATGACGTCCTCCGACACTAGGGATCAGCTGTGTCGCCCTTCTCTGCACTTCCCCTAGGGCTTTGATGTTTCATTTGTGCCTCAGTGACCAGAAATGAACACTGTGTTCAAGATGCCACCTGATCACAGTACTGTCCAGCTTTAGCATAATTGCCTCAAACTTGAGCTCTGTTGATTTGGCAACATAGCTCAGCATTCCATTTGCTTTGTTTATTGCTGCTCTGCAACGACGAGACCTGGTCAGTGCAGAGCCTACTATTGCTTCCAGATCTCTCTCAGCTTCCCGCTTAATTAGTTCAGCACCATTTAGTAAGAATCTTTTTCATTTTTTCTTGCAGTTCTTGGATATATTGTCTAGGTCCTGTCATTCTTTGGTTGCTTCACCTACTGCTCCTCTTAGCTTAATATCATCGCCAAATTTGACTGACTTACATTGTGTTTCTGAATCCTGGTCATTTATATAGATCAGAAACCATGTTCGGGGTAGGTGTGGGTGCAGGCAAACGTTTGCTCTGTTTAGAGGTTGTACAAAGAAAAGAAAATATAGTCCAGTGTATCAATACCGTTATATTTACATAGTGTAAGAAATGATCAATTACACTGAGTTCGGATTGACCATACAATATACATGTATCTTACTTTAAAATTGGATACTATTTAGTCAATGCAAGTATAAGTTTACAAGTATTTTGCTTGAATCATTAAATCAAGTAATGTCAGAAAATTCTGAAGATTAAAAAAAAAAGTAATATGATAAATCAAATTTAAATATAATTGCGGGACTGAGCTATTTTAAAAAGTTCTATTATTCAAATGCTCAGTTTCTTGCCTTGGCTAATGATTGTGATCATGGTTTTATATGCAATGACTATGCAAATATTTTAAAATTTCACAATATGGCCAAGTCCTTAATTGAAGAGATGGGTTTAGTTCATCTCAACATTCCAAGTGTGTAAAGTGTTGTAACAATGTTTCTTTTAATGACAGGTATACTTAATTACTAGGAGTAATTCAAGGAGAGAAGGAAGTAAGTGTATACATATATATTTAATGATTAAACTGTTGTAGCTGGTCACCTATAGCTAGTGTTTTATAGCTTCATTCAGCCTCTGAACTTCTAATATTTTCCACAATTTTGCAAGTCTCTTGCATTCTCTAATTAAGGTAGGTGTTAGCACACCAGATTATTAATTTCTAATGTAATAGAAAAAAAAGTTTATATTTTTTATTATTGCTATTATATTATGTTACAATCAGAATTGATTGAAAAATCTTGCATATTAATTTCAGTTTAGTCTTTAGAATGTCATTTTGTATTTATGCAACAAAGACAACTTTCTTTTCTTCTCCTAAGATGTTCAACTGGATGAAATGGGTTTCAACATAATAAAGAAATGCATCCATGCACTCGAGACACGGGGTAATTTAATATTTTATTCTGCATTTGAAACCAATTCTATTAATTTGAGAAGTAATATTGATAGATAGTAAATTAATTTACTAGATGGTTTCATGCTGTTATATAGGGTTATGATCTACTCTAGACAGAAATATAGTCTATAGTGTCACTTTTTTTCAATATAATGGATAGTTGTACATTTTGTGTCATTTAAGAAAGAAAGACTTGCATTTATATAGCACCTTTCATGACCACTGGACGTCCCAAAGCGCTTTACAGCCAATGAAGTACTTTTTGAAGTGTAGTCACTGTTGTAATGTAGGAAATGCGGCAGCCAATTTGTGCACAGCAAGCTCCCATAAACAGCAATGTGATAATGACCAGATAATCTCTTTTTGTTATGTTGATTGAGGGATAAATATTGGCCAGGACACTGGTGATAACTCCCCCTGCTCTTCTTCGAAATAGCGCCATGGGATCTTTTACGTCTACCTGAGAGAGCAGACGGAGCCTTGGTTTAACGTCTCATCTGAAAGATGGCACCTCTGCCCTGCAGCACTCCCTCAGTACTGCACTGGAGTGTCAGCCTAGCTTTATGTGCTCAGGTCTCTGGAGTGGGACTGAACCCACAACCTTCTGATTCAGAGGTGAGGGTGCTAGCAACTGAGCCACAGCTGACACTTAAGGATGAAATGGGTATAGCAATAAGTGTTCATTTATATGTAAGTTTGCATTTATTCTAGTTAGGAATGGCAGGAGGCACGGCACCGTATCCCCCAGTGTCATATTTTCATTTCCAACATGTTTTGTTCTTGTGGCTTGTGTAAGCATAAATAATTGTTCCATCCAATTGGTTGCAAAATTTGGCCATTTTTGTGTTGTGGACTTTTTTTTGCTGCTGATAGCTTGAGATTTCCTCTAATACTTTGTGCAGTATTTTTTTTAATGTAGGATTCCAAAAACTGCTGTTTCTTTCCCCTTGTTGCCAAGGCTGAACACTCAAAGCTCTTGCTTTTCCAGTATTTCCATTGACTTCAGTAGAATTGACGGTATGAGCTGGGAGCCAAGACTGAGTGCAGAAACATCTTTTAAGTACCTGGCTTTGAAAACAACAGGAAGGTGGTAATTCCAGTTGAGAGACCAGTTAGTTTAAAAGACAAAATAAATATGGAGGTCCACAAATGCTGGAGGATTAGATTGTTGGAAGGCCTATACTGGGGTATTTCTTTGATTGCCATTGGTGAAAGGGTATCTTATTCAGTTGGTTTGGTTGGGTTTAGATTCAGGTTCTGATTATAGAAGAGTAGTGTTGCAAAGATATTATGGTACCAACCTCACATACTTTACTTCTTCAATACCAGGATATTGATCCTGGTTGAGGTTACGTTGCAGAGCATAGCTAGCATTCCCTGAATTCTCAAAAGCTATTTTTATTAGGATTGATCTGCAAAGCCAGTAATTAAATCTTTTTAAAATAGACTTTACATGTCTGTAACCTGACGAGAACTGAGGCCCCTGCTGTCTTTTTGTGATCTGGCTGATGCTTCATTGGGAAAAACAAAGTCTGGTACTCTGGTGAAACCCTGTGTTAGCACTTAGATGGTTTCCAGTAGATTGTCAA
Organism: Squalus acanthias; assembly: GCA_030390025.1. Taxonomy (NCBI): domain Eukaryota; kingdom Metazoa; phylum Chordata; class Chondrichthyes; order Squaliformes; family Squalidae; genus Squalus; species Squalus acanthias. The sequence goes on along the minus strand of CM059426.1, from coordinate 155,556,020 downwards.
TATAAGGAGAAGCCCTCATACAGTTGCTTGACCAAGTCAAACTTGCTGAAGTGAATAATTGTTATTATTTTGAATATAAAGGAATTAACAATGTTAATGTTCTTTGTAAAATAACTGCAAATATATGTTGGGTTGTCTTTGTTTTTGGATAATTTGTGTGGGTAATTTATTATGTGAAAGGCCCTCTTGCATCAATATTTTGGTTTTGTTAAGTTCAGATAGTGAATTATGTTAAAGATTACTTAATTTTTTGATGCATTTTTGAAGATTTTCAGTGGTCTTCCTGAACTCCAAAAGAAGCCATTTTTTTGTACGATTTGCAGTAATAGTTTATAGTAAACATATTTAATTCTTAAAATAATCAGACACGTAAGTGATGCATATTTCATTGATAGTAATGCCAAAGAAGTAATTGCACAGTGTATTATTTTGGCAAAAGAAAACATGCTTTCTTGAAAATCCAAACTCTTAACTGTGGAAAGAATTGTTGAAGTGAAACAAATCAAGATAAAATTTCCTGTACCATCATTTCATCCCCCCCCCTCCCCAATTGATGCCAGTGTAGCAGACACAAAAACTGTATTTTTATTCTCTTTGCACTAATGCAAATCCTAGTTACAGCAGATAGATTTTATTTTATGACTAAGTTGACTCTAGGGCCCAGAATATGTTTCTAGATAGAGGGAACTATAGTGCACCTACTTCAAGATGAAGTACTTACTAGAGTTGAGAAGTGCCAGCCAATCATACTATGTTGCTACCACATCCTAATAGAGTTGATGTTTTAATATGTACAACAGCAAGAAACTGCGTTCTTCATGAAAGATTTGTGCATACCACACTGCAAGTGTTACCTACTGCTACCTTTTTTTGTTTCATCGGTTACTGAGAAAGATTTGCTAAGTTATATTCTTAGGAGCAAGAGGAGGGAACAGGAGGGAGAAAGAAACTATTTGAAGCACAGCAAATTTACTTCATTTAATTCACTTAAGATACTGAGTACTTATTAGAACTAAACTCCAAAAGCGCTCGTTCAATTACACTGAATTGCTACAGTAAATTAATGGTATTTATTTACAGGGAAACTAATTTGCACACTCATGAAATGTGAAGACAAGACTGTTTTGAACTGCTTTTGTCTATTTTCTAAAAGGTGATAACGTGCTGGCGTTCTAATTCATATTTTTGCCAGCAAACAAAATGACAATCCACGTCAACAGTTTTTCTTCATCATTGCCGGTTAGTAAGATGTTATTTTCGATCTGTTTTCCAGGACTTAATGATCAAGGATTATATAGAGTGGTTGGAGTCAGTTCAAAAGTCCAGAGGCTTATGAGTTTGTTGATTGGTAAGTGATTAATTTATCATTATATAGGTTAAAATAGAGCCGTATTCAGTTCTGAACTATTAAACATCAAACTTTTTAAATTGAGGAAATTCATAGAATCGTACAATCTCACAACTGTCTAATTAATCCCACACTCCAGCTCTTTCCCCATAGCCCTGGAAATGTTTCCTTTTCAAGAATATATCCAATTCCCTTTTAAAAGTAACTGTTGAATCTGCTTCCACCACCCTTGCAGGCAGTGCATTCCAGATCATCATAACGCGCTGTGTGAAAAAAAAATCTCATCTCCCCTTTGGTTCTTTTGCCAATTATCTTAAATCTGTGTCCTCTGGTTGCTGATTCTCCTGCCTGTGGAAACAGTTTCTCCTTATTTATTCTATCAAAACCCTTCATAATTTCGAATACCTCTACTAAATCTCCCCTTAAGCTTTTCCAGCTGTAAGGAGAACAATCTCAGCTTCTTTAGTCTCTCCACATTATGAATTATGTCCAAGCATGCGTGCAATGAACTGAATGGGACTGATTCAAAAATATTTTTTTGTTGATTGTGGAAAGAAATTTTACATTTTTGTTGGTTTTATAGAGATGAGGGATACCAGTACTATGGAGAAGTATTTCTAACAGCCAAAGTTGGCATCAACTCTGTCGATCAAATATCAAGACAATAAATTAGATGCTTATAATGAAGAAAGTTTAGTGTTTTATATAAAGGTCAAAATAAAAAGCTTCCTTCTCGATTATACTTTTACTGGAAAACAAATTTTAAATGTGTAAAAAAAAAAAAAAAAATCACAGTGACATTTTCATGATTGACATGGAGGATTTTACAATGCTGCTGAACACTTTAAAAAGTCTAAAATTCCTAGTAGGAATACCACTTGTTACATTTGACTATCTAGTAGAAAGTCACTTTGAAATGTACATTATTTTTTCCTGCTTCAAAGCATTGACAGTCTGCACCAGAGTGCAGTTGGATAATTGGTGTCTTGTGTATAGAACAGTATATATGCTGTGACAGGGATTTGGGGGGCGGAGAAACAGCGTGCTACCGTGCTAAATGTAGGAGTTTTGTTGCGGAATGTTTATTGATGTGTAGAGTCATGAATAGTTTCCACTGCTGTCCTCCTTCTCCCTTCCTTTAGGGCATGTTCGAGACCAAGCGGCTTTGCTGATGCATTGTTTGACATCAGCAAAGACTGCAGCAAACAAAAATGATTTTTTTTGTACTGATGGCAGAGAAATCTTCCATAACACTTTGATGTCAGATCAAGCAACCCATTTCAGAGCTGATTTGTCTGTCTGAATTTTTAATAAGTATCTGTTGTTTTAATATCAGCAAGCTGAAACATGTGACACCGTGCTTCATTTAACTTCCATTATAACCCTAAATAAGATAGTATTCCCATCAAAATCTCAATGATTTATTCCAATAATTATTGTAAAAGTATTCAGAATAAATTATACCTCTATTACAATTTAAAAGTGGAACTGGTGTGCAACTTTTTAAAGGCCACTCTGTCATATTCATGAAATAAATCCTGGCAATCTCTATATATTTTGCTTATTGTGTAATTTTATTTGAGAAAGAAGGAGGGGAGAGCTCTGGGAGGAATAGGAATGTAAATTAGATTGTTTTTCAAAACATAATATTTTGGAATACAGTACATGAGTAATTTGAGACATGGCGTATGGTATGTGTAGCATACTTGGAGTGACTTTGGACTTATGGTGCCCAAAGCTCTCCACCACTGGGGTTTTCCTTGCCTCATGTCTGGGCCTGTTGTGGACTAATTGATAGAGATTGATTGCTATGATTAGTCAACAACTCCATTATTGTTGTATCATGCGAGTACTAGATGGTTGAAGGTGAATTAGATGGACCGTGGTCTTTTTTCATCTAGTATTTTTCATCTATGTTCCTAGGAATATAGGAATTTGCAAAGATTGGTTAAGAGAGGAAAAAGAGTGCAAAAACAACTCCAGAAATGAATACAAAATTAAAGCATTATTGCAGTATCATAAAAATATGAGTAGTTAGAGTAGACAAAATGAATGTGTTTACATTTTCTTTGTTTTGCAGTGAAGCTAGTTATAGTGTAAATGCAGCTTAAACCCAGCTGGGGGTGGCAGCAGAATGAAACTTCCTGGAGGGGGTACAACGTTAATGCAAAATGGAAACCGCTTTGCACTGACGCTGAACTTGTAGTGTAAATGGACCCCAAAAGATAAAAGTAGTGGTGAACTTGAATATAAAATAGTTGACATATTTTTGTATAAGCTTGTTCTAGAAGCAGAAAATTGTTAAATTTGCACAAGATATTGGTAATGCCACAGCTGGAGTATTGCATACAGTACCGGGCTCCGCCCTCTTGGCACCATGAACCTAGTACACCGGTTTACTATTGGAATGAATGAGAGATTGTAGTTATGGGACTGTTTTTTCCCCACTGGAACAGAGAAGGTTAAGGAGAATCTAACAGAAGTCTTAAGAGAGTAAATAGTGAAGATTGTTTACATTGGTTAGTGAAGGGAGCATAAACTCAGGATCGGATAAATGAAGGGGGAAGTCAGAAGCATTTTATCTTGGAAGAATATTCAAACATAGAATTCTTTAAAAAAAAAAAATCATTTTCAGGATATGAGCATCACTAGCAAGGCCAGCATTTGTTGCCCTTGAGAAGGTGGTGGTGAGCCACCTTCTTGAACCGCTGCAGTCTGTTTGGTGAAGGTACTCCCACAGTGCTGTTAGGTAGGGAGTTCCAGGATTTTGACCCAGCAACAATTATAACAAGTGGCTACAGAGGCAGAGATGATAACAGCATTTAAAATGGAATTTGATAAGTATTTGAGAAGGAAGAATATAAAAGGATACAGGAAACAGGCAGAGAAGGCTGTTAAAAAAGCATATGGGCTCATTAGCTTTAATAATAGGCATAGGGCTAGATTTTGTGAATGCAGGCGCGTTGGAGGCGGGACTGCTGCTTGTCGTGTCAATGTCCCGCCTCCATCCTCGCCTGACCAATCAGAGGGATTTTCCCCTGATTGAGCTTGTTAAGCCCGCCCTGCGGGCTCAGCAGGCCAATTAGGGAGGAAGTCACTGACAGATCACGTCAACGTCAGCCGTGCTATCTGTCAAGCCTTCTTGAAAGAAGAAATGACAGCGTTTGACAGCTGTCAAACACTGACATTCTCTTTAGTTTGATGAGGCTTTGTGGTGAGGACTCATCAAACCTTTCAACTTTGTAAATTTCACATGTCTGTAGGGTCGGAGGATCCAACAGCCATTATCTGAAATTGACAAGGAGAATGTCGGCTCTCCCCATCCAGCGCGGCTAAAAGCTGTAGAAAGAAAACAAGGTAAGTGCACACTTTTTTAAACTTATCAGTCACCTTACATACTTACCACTCCACACTTGCACCCATCACTCACCTCTACACCTTACTTCCAGGTGCCTCCAACCACCGCAGACCTCCTCCACGTCTCTTCCAACCTGGCGGGGTTCTCCGAGGTCGGGAAGCCTTCACCTGTGAAGGTAAAATGGCACTAATCCTTTTTTCTGCCTGTTAACTACCTGTTAACAGGCAGTTAAAAGGATTAAATGCCTTTCCCGCCTCCAGGAGACAGGACCCGAAGCTGCACATCCTCCCGCCTCCTGGCAAAAGGACACAGAGGCGGGATGGGGGCGGGTTTGCCATCCCCCCCCCACTTTCTCCGATTTTTACCGGCTGCCCCGCCTCCTCGGGGCTTGGAAAATTTAGCCCATAGAGTACAAAAGCAAGGAAGTTATGCTAAACTTTTATAAAACATTGGTTAGGCCTCAGCTGCAGTATTTTGTTAAATTCTGGGCACCACACTTTAGGAAGGGTGCAGAAGAGATTTACTAGAATGGTACCAAGGATGAAGGACTTCAGTTATGTGGGGAGACTAGAGAAGCTGGGGTCGTTCTCCTTAGAGCAGAGAAGGCTAAGAGGAGATTTGATGGAGGTGTTCAAAATCATGAATGGTTTTGATAGAGTAAATAAGGAGAAACCGTTTCCAGTGGCAGAAGGGTCGGTAACCAGAGAACACACATTTAAGGTGAATGGCGAAAGAACCAGAGGCGACATGAGGAAACATTTTTTCACACAGTAAGTTGTTGTGATCTGGAATGCACGGTGGTGGAAGCAGATTCAATAGTAACATTCAAAAGAGAATTGGATAAATACATGAAGGGAAAACATTTGTAGGGCTATGGGGAAAGAACACGGGAGAGGGATTAATTGGATAGCTCTACCAAAGAGCTGGCACAGACATGATGGGCTGAATGGCCTCCTGTGCTGTATCATCCTATGAATCTATGAAATGGGATTAGAGTAGATAGCCCCAGTATAAGAGCTAGCACCAGCACAGGCGTGACTGCGGAATAATTCTGCAATTCTAAGCATTTGCTAAAGAGGATAATACAAGCTTGTTATCCAGTTTTGAAACCTGTGTAGCAAAGATACTTTTTTCAAATTGAAGGCATTTGAGACAAACAGATCTCCCAGACTAGATAACACCTTTCCCAAGATGCGGTAAGGGACTCGGGACAAATGATGTGGGGCACTGACTTTCCTGAAGTAATCATTGATACTAATGAGGTCAGCAGGACTGGAGGTAAACAAACATAATGGCCCAGAATTTGCGGTCAGTGGCAAAGCGACAGCGATCACCGGTTACCTCAAAGAAAGCTGCCCACAAAGATCTCGCCATCTCTGTGGCGAAAACTTGAGCTTTCTCGAAGTTAAATTGATTGTAACGCTGTCAAAGGGATCCCCAGCGGAGAGCAGCAGTGATGTCAGCAAACTGTCTATGCAGCCAATCACATTGAAGAATTCTCACAGACAGCAAACCAGGAAATAAAAAGCACTGATTCAATTCACTTTTTAAAAACTGTTCAGAGAGCAAAATAAAGATTGGGACATACAGATGGGGTTAAAGTAGAAGCTGAAATATCATAAACTTTTTTAAAAAAAATGAATTTTTAAAATTATTTTAAAAATCTTGTGATTTTCTATCATAATGGAGAAATTTGACATTCCTCAAATATAAAATTTGTTTTTCAGGGCCAGAAAAACAGCAGTTAAAACCCCAGTTACACCTATTCCAACAAGGCTTAACTTTTTATGGGGTGTTTAATTGCGATATTACAGTGGAAAAGTTTTTGTCAGTTCAACTGATTTCACTGATTGCCGGCTCTAGGAGTTCCACACCGCACCTTGTGGCGGAGCAGTGAATGATCGACTGCAACTTCAGGATTTCCATGTTTAGCTGCGCTTGCGCTAAATCCTGAAGTTACGGTCAGTTTCAGAGGGGTAATGACGGCGAATGCTGACAGTTTGCTGTCGTTACCACCGCAAAATCCGGGCCATTATCAATATCTTCAAAAACAAAGTGCCAAATTTGACCCAGGTAGTTACAGAACCATCAATCTACCATAAGTATTGGAAGTATGCAAATATGTAAAATGTTTACAGATTATGCAGTCAAATTGATTTTAGATCCCTAATGAATTCTGAAATGCATGTAGATTAACAAATTCCAAATTAAAGGAAATTAGAAGACTGGTGTCAATTGATGTTATTCAGATTCAGAACACCAAGTATTGATATCCAAATATTGGTTACTTAATACTTAATTGCCACATAACTGTTCAGGTAGCTAAATCAAATGTAGTCAAGATTGGTATGACAACTATTAGTGTAAACATAAGCAGAACATGAACGTCGTAATCTTTTAGACAGTTTAAAATCCACAATTTTTCTTAACAAAAGCCAAAACAGTGTCGCACTGTTGTATATAGTATTTTACAATATTATATGGAAAGTGAGATGTCCCTCAACTCTTGCTGCATAATTTGGTTGGGGTTGACGCAGAAATTGGGCTCGAGGTACAGCGAAATTCTAGGGGCAGGAGGCTAATTTAACAAGGAACTGACGACGTGGATTTAGAAGGGGAAGATCCTACCTCATAAAACTTCTTGACTTCTTTGAGGATCAGACAGATAACATGGATAGTGGAACTCCCTATGATGTAGTGTATTTGGCTTTCAGAAATCATTTGGCAAAATTTCACATGAAAGACTTCTACTCTATCTTTAACTCGCAGGAATCCAACATAAAACATGAGTTTGGATAAGAAACTGGGTTGGGTTTAATAAAAAGGAAAGAGAGGATGAGGGTGAGGTGAAATGTCAGACTTCGAGGGAGTGATATTGAATTGAATGAAGTCCTGCTGGGACTCCTGCTTTTTATAATCTACGTAAATGAAAACAAATGTATGTTTGTCAGATTTCATGATGACACAGAAATAGAGAGGATGCATCAAAAAAAATTGTAGCAGGATTTAGATTGGGCGAACAAGTGTCAAATGAAATTTAATGTTGAGAACTGCGTAGTAGTGCAAAGAAACAAATGGAAACAATTTAAAAATTGATAGAATGCTGGGATATATGAGCAAAACAATAGTTTACAGGTCTACAGAAATGATGCTGAGGCTTCACTATGCACTGGTCAGACAACATTATGAGTACTATACTCAATTGTGGTCACCATGCCACAGAAAATATATACAAATGTTCAAAAGGGTACGGAGAAGAGCACAAGACTGATACCAAGTATGCAAGCAATGAGAAAAGAAGTGAGAAGTTCAAGCTCTGTAGTCTAGAAATAAAGCAGTTAGGACTTCATTGAGGGAAATTAAATATATGGTACAAGTAAGGCAAGCCCAGAATATTACTTCAAAATAAGCCAGAGGACATGCAATGAAATTAGGGAAAAATAAACTGAAAACTGACATCAGAAACAACTTCTTTACTCGGAGTGATAAATATTTAGAATAATTTATCTGAAGGAGTATTAGAGGCAAACACACAAGGGTCATGCGAAATGCAGTTGGAATCTGTGATTGGAGAGTCACTGTACTAGACAGACGAGCTTCAATGGATATTCCTTGCCTTTTGTTTTTGTTAGGAGCACTGCAACAAGCATTAACACTATGAAGATTTGTTCTTCTGGACTTGCATTGCTATGGATGATTAAAACTGGGAGAGAGAAGAATTTTGTTATTTAAACCTTTTTACTAAAACTCGTGGAGTTTCTACTAGATTTTATTACTCTCTTTGTTTACTAGCACCATTATTTTTACCTCCCCTCCAAAAATCCATTTATGGCACAATTGAGATTCCTTTTTGCTATTATAAGCCACATATTGATATAAATAGATGTGTATCAGCAAGTTAACTTGGGGTTGTCTTGCTACCAATGTTCCCCCTAAGGTGAGCGGCCGTGCCATAATCTCAAAGGTCCCGCGCAGGCCACTCACCGGCTTTTACATTGTAAATACCGCACATGCGCAGAAATTTAAAGGGATCGCACATTAAAATAAACAGGCCGCGTAGAACAAAGTGCAGCTGACAGGGAACATTGCTTGCTACCTGGTGTTTGAGTTTACCATTTGAGAATTCATCTTTCTAAAAACTGAGTTTACATTTTATTCCTAGATGTGCAGTATGCGACAGTTTGGGTAGTCTGGCCTCCAGATTGGTTCCAATCCTATGATTTCACTACACAGTGACACTGAGATCTTCGTGCTGGTAAATTTAATAATGTTTTCTAGATTCAAAGACTTGTGCTGATCTGGATCTGGACAACTCGCTAGAATGGGAAACAAAAACTATCACCAGTGCACTGAAACAGTATCTGCGGTAAGCGGCTTTGTATGTGTTTTTATTCTCTGTTGTTTCAAGCTGACACATTGCTACGTCAGTTAAGCTCTGTGCTGTACTGAAACTCAAATCTCAGTATTCAGAAACTAATGAAATAACTTTTTTAAATCATTGCTATTAACTCCTGATAATTACCAGTTCCAAACTTTGAAATCTGCTGTGACAATTACATTCCTCACTCCTATTTTATAGAATTCTGCTATGCAATATTCCCACCAGAAGGACAGACCCAGCAGGGGTGGCGGCACAGTGGTATACAGTCGGGAGGGAGTGGCCCTGGGAGTCTTCAACATTGACTCCAGACCCCATGAAGTCTCATGGCATCAGGGCAAACATGGACAAGGAAACCTCCTGCTGATTACCACCTACTGCTCACCCTCAGCTGATGAATCAGTACTCCTCCATGTTGATCACCTCTTGGAAGAAGTACTGAGGGTAGTGAGGGCAGAGAATGGGTGAGGGACTTCAATGTTCATCATCAAGAGTGGCTCGGTAACACCACTAGTGACCAGGCTGGCCGAGTGCTGAAGGAGATAGCTGCCAGACTGGGCTTGCAGGAGGTGGTGAGAGAACCAACACGAGGGAAAAACCTACTTGTCCTCATCCTCACCAATCTACCTGTCGCAGATGCATCTGCCCAATGACAGTATTGGTAAGAATGACCACTGCACAGTCCTTGTGGAGGCGAAGTCCCGTCTTCACACTGAGGACACCCTCCATTGTGTTGTGTAGCACCACCACCATGCTAAATGGGATAGATTCAGAACTGGGCATCCATGAGGCGCTGTGGGCCATCAGCAGCAGAATTGTATTTCACCACAATCTGTAACCTCATGGCCCGACATATCCCTCTCTCTACCATTACCTTCAAGCAAGGTGACCAACCCTGGTTCAATGAGGAGTGTAGAAGAGCATGCCAGGAGCAGCACCAGGTGTACCTTAAAATGAAGTGCCAACCTGGTGAAGTTGCAACACAGGACTACTTGCATGCTAAACAGCAGAAGCCGCATACTAATGACAGAGAGCTAAGAAATCCCACAATGGATCAGATCAAAGCTCTGTAGTCCTGCCACAGCCAGTCGTGAATGGTGGTGGACAATTAAACAACTAATGGGAGGAAGAGGCTCCATGAATATCCCCATCCTCAATGATGGTGGAGCCCAGCTCGTAAGTGCAAAAGACAAGATTGAAGCGTTAGCAACCAGCTTCAGCCAGAAGTGCCAATTGGATGTTCCAGTTCAACCTCTTTCTGAGGTCACAGATGCCAGTCTTCAGCCAATTTGATTCATTCAACGTAATATCAAGAAACGGCTGAGCACACTGGATACAGCAAAGTCTATGGGCCCCAACAATATCCCGGCTGTCGTGCTGAAGACTAGCGCTCCAGAACTAGCTGCACTTCTAGCCAAGGTGTTCCAGTACAACACTGGCATCTACCCGACAATGTGGAAAACTGCCCAGGTATGTCCTGTCCACAAAAAGCAGACCTAATCCAATCCGGCCAATTACCGCCCCCTCAGTCTGCTCTCAATCATCAGCAACGTGATAGAAGGTGTTGACGACAGTGCTATCAAGTGGCACTTACTCACCAATGACCTGATCACCGCTGCTTAGTTTGGGATCCGCCAGGACCACTCGGCTCCAGACCTCATTATAGCCTTGGTTTAAACATGGACAGAAGAGCTGAATTCCAGATGTGAGGTGACGTGAAAGTGACTGCTCTTGAAATCAAGGCAGCATTTGACCGAGTGTGGCATCAAGGAGCCTTAATAAAATTGAAGCCAATGGGGATCAGGGGAAAAGCTCTCCACTGGCTTGATTCATACCTAGCACAAAGGAAGATGGTTGTGTTTGTTGGAGGCCAATCATCTCAGCCCCAGGAGATCGCTGCAGGAATTCCTCAGGGCAGTGTCCGAGGCCCAACCATCTTCAGCTGCTTCATCAATGACCTTTCCTCCATCATAAGGTCAAAAGTGGGGATGTTCGCTGATGATTACACAGTGTTCAGTTCCATTTGCAATTCCTCAGATAATGAAGCAGTCCGTGGCCGCATGCAGCTAGACCTGGACAACATCCAGTCTTGGGCTGATAAGTGGCAAGTAATATTTGCCCCACACAAGTGCCAGGCAATGACCATCTCCAACAAGAGAGCGTCTAACCACCTCCCCATGACACTCAATGGCATTGCCATCGTTGAAACCCCCACCATCAACATCCTGGCGGTAACCATTGAGCAGAAACTTAACTGGATCGGCCACATAAATACTGTGTCTCCAAGAGCAGGTCAGAGGCTGGGTATTCTGTGGCAAGTGTATCGCCTCCTGGCTCCCCAAAGCCTTTCCACCATCTACAAGGCACAAGTTAGAAGTGTGATGGAATACTTTCCACTTACCTGGGTGAGTGCAGCTCCAACAACACTCAAGAAGCTCGACACTACTCAGGACAAAGCAGCCCATTTAATTGGCACCCCATCCACCACCTTAAATATTCTATCCCTCCACCACCGGCGCACTGTGGCTGCAGTGTGTACCATCTCCAAGATGCACTGCAGCAACTTACCAAGGCTTCTTCGACAGCACCTCCCAAACCCGCGACCTCTCCTACCTAGAAGGACAAGGGCAGCAGGCACATGGGAACACAATCACCTCCAAGTCACACACCATCCTGACTTAGAAATATATCGGCGTTGCTTCATCGTCGCTGGGTCAAAATCCTGGAACTCCCTCCCTAACAGCACTGTGGGAGTACCTTCACCACACGGACTGCAGCGGTTCAAGAAAGCGGCTCGCCACCACCTTCTCAAGGGCAATTAGGGATGGGCAATAAATGCTGGCCTTCCCAGCAATGTCCACGTCCCGTGAATGAATAAATAAAAATAAATTGATATATTCTGATGGAAATACTGCATGCTTAAATAGACTGTGACATCAAGACTGCCTTTATAAAAAAAAAAAAAATCTTTTTGCTAGTAGAATTCCTGATCCAGATATAAAACACATTGGATAAATCCTAACAAGTGTTTATTTAGATTGTGATAAACCAATTGAAGGGTTGGGTGAGATTGGTATTGAGGATTGTCATACTTACCCTAAAACAATAGAAATTCATTATCGAAAAATCAAGTGCTTGAGCACAGAAGTACACCAATCAGGAACACTTTGGTTATACAAATCAATAAGCAGTTGGTTTAGACTGCCATTTAATTTACTATTTTGTAATTGTTATAGGAATCTTCCAGAGCCTCTGATGACTTACAAGTTGCATGGGGAATCAATCTTGCTAGCCAGTAAGTATTGAAGTACAATTCACTGTTCTACAGTTTTCAGAAAATACATCAATGTGACGTGTTGTGTAAGATTTGTTGGTGCGCAAACATGTCAGAGTGCTGGGGCCTGGCTTTGTATCCAGGTTCCCGCAACCCTTGACCCTGCCTTTAGAGATACACACCAAGACAGAGGTGAAGTGTGGGGGAGTTGGTGGGGAGGGGGAGTTGGTGGGGAGGGGGAGTTGGTGGGGAGGGGGAGTTGGTGGGGAGGGGGAGTTGGTGGGGAGGGGTAGTTGGTGGGGAGGGGGAGTTGGTGGGGAGGGGGAGTTGGTGGGAGGGGGAGTTGGTGGGGAGGGGGAGTTGGTGGGGAGGGGGAGTTGGTGGGGAGGGGGAGTTGGTGGGGAGGGGGAGTTGGTGGGGAGGGGGAGTTGGTGGGGAGGGGGAGTTGGTGGGGAGGGGGAGTTGGTGGGGAGGGGGAGTGGAGGGGGAGTTGGTGGGGAGGGGGAGTTGGTGGGGAGGGGAGTTGGTGTAGTTTGTACAACTGGAGGCCACTAGACACTGGGAGGGGCGAGGGCATGAACCAATTTTATCACAAGAATGAGAATTTTAAATTGGAGGTGTGGGGGTTATTAAGCCAGTTTAGCTCAGTAACGGCAGGAATGATGAGTGATGAGTGAGGACTTGGTGTGCAAATAGGATACAGGCCGCAGAGTTTTGGATGAGCTGAAGTTTACGGAGTGTGGCGGATGGGAAGTTGACCAGGAGAACTTTGGATACGAGAGTCTGGAGATGCCAAAAACATGAATGAGGGTTTTAGCAGCGCATAGGCTGAGCTAGGGGAGGAGGCAAGCTATGTTCTGATAGTTGGTCTACGTGATAGAGAGGATATGGGTTTGGAAGCTCAGCTCAAGGTCAAATAGGACACTGAGATTCAGCCTGAGAAAGTGGCCAGAGAAGGGGATGGAATCGGTGTAAAGGGTACGGAGTTTGTGGTGGGGGCCAAAGATGATGGCTTCAGTCTTTCGAATGTTTAGCTGGAAGAATTTGAGGCTCATCCACCACTGGATATCAGACGAGCAATCTAACAACACTGAGGTAATGAAAGAGTGGAGAGAGGTAGATGTCATCAGGGTTAAATTATGAGGACAGGTTGCATAACTGTGGCTTTTATTTGCTTGAGTTTAGAAGGTTGAAGGGTGATCTAATTGGGCTGTTTAATGAGGTAGATACAGAAACACTCTTTCCTCTGGTGGGGGAATCCAGAACAAAGAGGACATCATCTTAAAATTAGAGCTCAGCCATTTAGGAGTGAAATCATGAAGTATTTCTTCGCACAAAGCATAATGGAAATCTGGAACTTGTTCTTTCGAAAAGCCATGGATGCTGGGGGTCAATTGAAATTTTGAAGACCGAGATCAATAGATTATTGTTGGGTTAGAGTTTCAAGGGTTCTGGAACAAAGGTGGGTAGATGGGGTTGAGGTACAGATCAGCCAGGATCTAAATGAATGGCGGAGCAGCTGGAGGGGCTGATTGGCCTACTCCTGTTCCTATGTCCTATGTCCCTATATGTCAGTGATAAGCTCAGGGTGGGGCTTGGGTGGTGGTAGACAATGAGGATTTTGAAGGAGAGGTGAGAGGGATGGAATAAGACAAGACGCTTAGAGGAGGAGAAAGCACCAGTGGAGTGGGGTTGATTTGGTGAAAGAAGATTGAGATCTGTAGCTCTTGTGCATTCTGTGCATGTCCATTTCAGTGACGTGTGTAAGAGAGATGAATGGAATATTACATAGCATCCTAATCCAGAAGTTTTGTTGCTTTTTTTTTCGCAGAATGTGCTAGTCCAGAATCCAGAATCAAGCCAATTCATTCCCTCATTCATAAACTTCCAGAAAAGAATCGAGAGATGTTGGACATTCTCATCAAGCATTTAGCTAAGTAAGATGAGTGTGCTGGAGAGTGTACATATATCCTGCTACTGCAATCAGCCCCTTGTTTTATAGATTTAAAAAAAACACAATAGGGAACAGCTGCAGTGCTCATAGATTATCCAGCGATTTAACTAATATTAAAACAAAAAACTGATTATATTGTCTGATCCATTTTTGGTGTATTAGCAACTCCTTGTAAACCTACATGACTCATAAGCATAATTTCTGGAACTGTCAATACTTTGTATAAGAGTGATGCTTTTTAAAATTAACATCAATACCTACTCGCATAAAGATACTAATATTTTCATGCACAATTATGCCCCAATATTTAAATTTTGAAGCCAATTTAAGAGCTGCCATTAACAGGCAACAGAAAAAACTAACAGACTTTATTGGTGTTACAATATTGAGTGCAACAGTTAGTGAGCAGCAGAATTTCAAATAAAGATTTGCAGGTTTTGCAAAGCACGGGCCTGTGTGAGTGCTCATGAAGTGAACTGGAAACATTTCCTGCTGAAAAAAAAATGCTGGTTGAAGCTATAATGAACACACACTCCCTGTAATTTTGGGGTTTTAATTATTAAACTGTTGCATCAGTGGCGGAGCTTGGTTTGGCCAAGTGGGGGAGGGGATGGAACTTGAGATTTGGCTGGCTTGGCAAGAAGGGAACCGTGCTGGATGCTGGAGAAATCCGGCATGCCTCGTCCTAAGGCCAAGCTGGGATCTGCATAGATCTGCAGACGGGTGACAGAGGGGCCTAGGATCGAAATGGAGGCAGTCCTCCAAAGCTGCGTTGGCCAACCTCAAAATAATTGGTGTGGTGGCTGGGGACTCATGTTAACAGGTGACCTTTTGCTTTGGACACTATCCTACAGTAGTGGTTTTTCCCGTTGTACTTGGGTCAGTAGTTTATTATCATCATCGGCATACATTATTGTATTCTTTACAATTGACATTATACACTTCAATGTTACATTTTCCTTTGGGACTCCATCAACAGTCTTACGGAATTTTATTTTGCTGTGATTTTATTTTCCTCTAAATTGTCATAAATACAGTCTAGTCATTTATTTAATATAGTTTCCAGTTAAGCCTATTTAATTTCCTTTTGTGGACCTGTGCTTATTAAACAGTCTGGTCCTAATAAAGGCAAAACAAGTTGCAATATAGAACTGTTCAGAGTAGGATTATAATTGAACCAAGATTTCAGTAAATTGTTTCTAGACCATTAAATGTAAACCTGAAATACTAAAATTGATTTTTATTACACAACTGTTGCTAGAAATCTGATGATTTATTCATCATGTGTATCCAATCTGAACAAAATTAGGCAATGATTTACAAAAAGTAATGGAGCCATATGAGCATGGATAATTGGGGGAAAAAGTGCTGGAATTCAGCATAATGTGATGTCTGTAGTAAACTAGAGTTCAGTGCTTGGATTGTTGACAGAATTAACCAGAATTTGACCTATTCAGTTTATTTTGCTTAGAAACAGCTAAGAAATTTAATTCTGAATTTGTACTATATTATCATTTTAATAATTATCCAAATTCATCGTATATGAGAACAAAGCATGCAGCCAGACTGATAACTACTAAAAGTATATGTTTGTTGCATTCAAATACCCAATGACAGTCTCTCAAAATGTCCTCTCCTGTGAGCTTTTTTGTTGTATGACGGCCATTTCTTGAACATTATTGTAGTTACGAAATTAATTAAAGTTAATTTTTATGTGTACCAGAAAAATGCGTTCCAAACTGAACACACCAACTGTCACGTGACTGAGACATAGAGCATTCATTAGTCTTCTATAATACTAAGTCCCCTCGGATAACATCATTATATTGTCTTAATATTTAAAAACACACCAAAAATCAGGCTTATGAGTTCTAAGCCACTATTTAGTAAATCACCAAATAGTTTATCATCCTCTGTGCAACTAATGATCGAGAAAGATCTACAAGTAACGGGCTTTACTCCACCTCTATCTTTTATAATAGTAATCTTCAAGAAATGGCTGTTATAACAACAAAGAAGTAGGTAGACTACAGCACGAGGGAGTTTGAAAGGGGGTCATCAGTGCATGTGTGTGTGCGTGCATCACTTGATGTCATTCAATTTTGACAATCAAAATTAATTGTTTTTGATATTGATATCCAATCCATGTGTGATTGAGAGCTTTTACATTCAGTAGTGAGGTAGCATGACCTTTAATTTTGTTTCACAAAAGTCACTTCAGTTAATGCTATCATTTGGTTAGTGTGGTTAAAACAGAGCCTTATCGAAGGTGATCATGAATGGATTTCTCTGTATTGTGACGCACAGAAAAAATTCCCCAGTAATTTATGTGGATAATGCCAGGCTTACTATATGAATGGCATGAAAATTGGAGTGACTTTACTTTTCCTTCTCTCCAGTGTATCTAATAATGCAAAGCAGAACCTGATGACCGTAGCAAACCTTGGAGTAGTGTTTGGGCCGACTCTGATGCGGGCACGGCAAGAAACTGTTGCAGCCATCATGGACCTCAAGTTTCAGAACATTGTTGTGGAAATTCTAATTGAAAACTATGAAAAGGTGAGTTCTTCATTTTACTAGCAGTGTCGCAGTTGTAAAAAACAGTGAACTACATAGAATCATAGAAATTTATCATAGAAATTACGGCACAGAAGGAGACCATTCGGCCCATCGTGTCTGTGTCTGCTGAACAAGAGCTATCCAGCGTAATCCCACTTTCCAGCTCTTGGTCCGTAGCCCTGTAGGTTACGGCACTTCAAGTACAGTTTGTCCTTATTCATTCAAACTCTCTATACAAATAAGATATTGTCATCGACTTAAGAACTTAGCACGGTAGCGCTGTCCAGACTCCTCAGTGGTTCTGATTTAATCAAACCTCCCAATTTCATGAGTGAATTTTAGCCCTGCCCACTATTCAATTTTGGAGTGGCATTCCTGAGTTTTAAAATATTCCACAAGACTTAAACTGGTCCTAGGTTTCTTTTTGTTGGATTTGGTGGGTAAAAGTATGCCTGAAACATTTACTTTTATCCTCATTTTCAGACCAAGGATTTAGCATTTTGGTGCATTTTGATGGTACATAGTTTATATGTGTCATCAAAATATAATGGCCCAGAAATTGCTGTAATTGGGCGGTTGGCCCCAAGCGCCATGTTAGGCCGCTGTGCGCCGCAATCCTCCCATGGCAAATTTAGGCCAAAATTTCCCGGAGAACTGATTAGAGTACACCACAGCGAGGATAGTGCCGATTAGGAAGTGGTGCAGCCAATGGCCATTGACAAATATTTCAATCAGTTTTGCATTATTCATCCACTTTTTATTCTGGTTTCTGAAGGCGGATATATGACCTGAGAGTCCATTTTGAGAATTCATCACAAACTGTTAGTCAAGTTATTTTGTTTTCTAAAGTTATTTCTCGGTATAATATGGGCAGCATGTGTGGCTGAAGGCTTCTAAATTGTAATCGTTTTCAGATGTTGGTGGGAAAATTCATTTCAAAGCATGCAGGGGGAATATATTAAAAACTCAATGCAAGATCTGTAGCTAGTAATTATTTAATAATTAATTTCTCAGATATTCCTGCCTTTAAATTCAGAGCAGCTGCATGGTCTCTAATAGTCGTTGTAACTCTTTAAATAGATCAATTTTACATTTATTCCCTCAACAAAATATTTACTGATGCACTATCCTGTTGATGTGGAATTGAAAGAAACAAGTATTAGGATTGATACACCATGTTAAAATTAGCGATTGACACTGTGAAGGGACAAGAGATCAGTGAATCGATACAAACATTAGATGGCTTTCAAAAATTCAATTTCACCTAACAGGAAACTTTCTGGGCAGCTAATAATAATATGTCCGAAAGATAATTATTTCTGCATTAGCGAAATACGTCGCTAAAGCGCCATAAAAAGCCATCTTTGTTTAAGGGAAAATGATCTTGATGCAATAAATTGTGCTGCTGCCCTCAGTCTAAGTGGCAGCGGCGATCAAAGCAGCATTAATCCAGCAAATTGGACACCGCCATTGAATTTATAGGTGGGGCAGAGCTATGATAATGGAATTCTCAATGTTTCGGCGAGATTCACGGCAGAACAGCGCAGAGGGTCCCAGGAAATTTTGCCGTGGCATAAGTCATGTCCAGAATCACTCGTGCCTTAATTTCCTGGAAATAGTATTGGTGTGCACTGTAGATGGGCCATTACTATGGTGCAAGTTTCCAGTTAACCCTCTGTTTGAGAAGTGCAAATAAGTCAAGCACTTGCTTAATTTGGACTTATGGAAACCATAACAATACATTAAACTTCTAGAATAAACATAACCAATTTTTATCATTTTAAATTGGCTGCTATGTATAGTACAATAATTATTGCTGGTGTAGGCCATTTGTCCTGATGTTTCTCTCATTTTCAAGCTTGCAGGTTAAGAGACAGGAGGCCATCATTTAGTCTGTTTCATGTAAATCCTTGTTCTGAAATGCATCTAGTTCCCCCCCCCCCCCCCTGCCAATCCCTGCCAACAGCAACATTGCTATTGTTCATACGCACCAGGAAAAGCTTGTTCTTTTGCCATTTATCACTTTTTCCCACACTGGAAATCATTGTAGTTCAGTAGCAAACATTTCAAACAAGTGACTACACCCAACCTTTTTGAAGTGTTTTGTTCAACTTTTGGAAAGTTTCAAAAGGTTATAATTTTGCTTAGTCAGCAATACTGTTTTCCTCACCCAACACCGATAAATGACTTGCAATCACAGTCTTAATGTGAGGTAGTTAATGTCACAGATGACACCAAGCTAAAGGTACGGGAGAGGAATGAGCCTCATTCGTGACCCACCTCTGAAGTTGGGTCAATTCAGCTTGACTCACCTTCAACCTCTCGTTTTAGAATTTGCATTCCATGTCACGGACAAGGACACTGATTTATGGCTGTCACGGAAAATGCACAAAATCGTGGAATTTCACCAAAACCGTAGTTAAAAAAAAAATCCCAGAATCCCATATATTAAAAATGGAATTTGACTACTTGTAAATCAGATCCTGGTTTGTTCCCAGTAACTGACATACTCAACACCTGTTTATGCTTTACGATAAATGACTTGCAATCACAGTCTTACTGTGAGGTAGCTAATGTCACAAATGACACCAAGCTAAAGGTATGGGAGAGGAATGTGGCCGCTGAAGAGGTAGCCAATGAGGATTTCACTTGGGCTGATCAGTGCCAATAAAGTTTAACACAGATAAATGCAAAGATGCTGCATATATTGGAAGCAAAAATATAAGACATGTGTGCTCCTTAGATGGGAAAGAACTTGTCAAGAGAGGAAGTTGAAAGAGAACTCTGTTTCTGGACTTGTTCTTCACCATACTAATCAGTCGAAGGCGACAATAAACTAAGCAAGTAGCTATTTTTGCTATATCATTTGAGTTCAACTCTCCAAATCATGCTGAAGCTGTACCATGCCCTAATCAGGCCAGACTGGGCTACTGCATACAGTCTGGTCACTGTGATACAAGGGTTAGATCCAGGCTCTACAAAGGTGAGGGAAATGACTTGACAAGCTAAAGTTCTTCAGTCTCAAACTGTGACATGTAGGGGGAGACCTTACAAGAAATATGTGAGATAATTAATGGGATAGAAAAAGTAAACCCGGAACCAGAACAACAACTTGCATTTATATAGCGCCTTTAACGTAGTAAAATGTTCCAAGGCTTTTCACAGGAGCTTTATTAAACAGAATTTGACACCGAGCCACATAAGCAGATATTAAGACAGGTGAGCAAAACTTGGTCAAAGCGGTAGGTTTTAAAAGCATCTTCAAGGAGGAGAGATTTAGGTAGGAAATTCCAGAGCTTGGGGCCTAGGCAGCGATGAAAATCAGAGACAAGCAAGAGGCCAGAATTGGAGGAGCTGTAAGATTTGGATCACAGGTCACACACAGATTACCCAAAGGGTCTTAGGAGTTGTAAGGCTTTTTATTAAAGAGCTACAGATATTACTACATGCGATTGAAATAGATACAGTAGACATACAACCCGTGACAGATGAGGACGATCTACGGCCCTGGAACGGAACGAAATGGACGGTGACACAGTACGGTGGTCTCGGATTGGGTGGATTCCTGCAGTCTGCGGCAGCGGTCACTTCTGTTGGGTCATCCCTCAAGCTGTTGGAGGTGTTAGGCCGTCAGCCAGCATTGATCCACCTCAGAGGCTAAACTTGTGTTAGGCCGTAGCCACCTCAGGGAAGCCTTCGCCCCTAACTGCCTGTTTCCCCCTCTCGGTCGCCTGTTTTTATACCTTATTTCAATGGGCTGGTGGCTACCTGGTGTCAATCATTTTTACCCGTCCCATTGTCCAATTACAAGGGAGAGGGTACATCTGACAGCCCCCTCCCAGCCAGATAGGGAGGGAGAGTCCATGGAGGGGATTTAAAACAAGGATGTGAATTTTAAAATAGAGGTGTTGCCGGACCTGGAGCCAATGTAGGTCAGCGAGCACAGGTGTGATGGATGAACGGGACGGTGCGAGTTAGGATACGGGCAGCCGAGTTTTGGATGAGCTCAAGTTTACGGAGGGTGCAGGATGGGAGACTGGCCAGGAGAACATTGGAATAGTCGAGTCTAGAGGTAACAAAGGCATGGATGGGGGTTTCAGCAGCAGATGAGCTGAGGCGAGGTGGAGATGGGTGATTTTTGTGGAAGTGGAAGTAGGTGGTCTTGGTGATGGAAACAATATGGGGTCGGAAGCTCAGCTCGGGCAATAGTCCACGTAGCTAAGTCCACGGCTATGAATGGTCTGGTTCAGCCTCAGATAGTTGCAGGGAGAGAGATGGAGTCGGTAGCTAGGGAATGGAGTTAGTGGCGGTGACCTAAGACAATGGGGGAATTTTAACATGGGGGAGTGGGTGCGAGTGGGGGGGGTTAAATGGGAAAAAATTCCAAGCATGTAGGGAAGCCGGCTCCAACCCGCTGACTTTTGGGTTTTACTGAGGCGGGACAACGTGCGTGCGTCCAACCCGCTCCCAGGAGGCGGGTTGGCATTTTAGATATGTTAATGAGGCTGGAAGCCTTGGATTTAACCTGGGCCTCGGGAAACCCGGCGGCTGCAGCGAGGCGAGGACAGCCTCGAGGAGCACTCCTTGTGGGCCAGGAGGAGCAGGAGTGCTTCTTCGGACCCCCGGGGTCGGTGATCAGACCCCCCAGGGTCGGGGATCAGACCTACCTGGTCCTGCGACTTCCTCCGAAGTGCTCCCCGCCCGTCTGGAAGCCAAGCCTGTCAGTCATGCTGACTTCCGAGCGGGGAACCTGTCAGGGCCAATAGTCACATGCTGTGGAGTTAAATCTCCACGGTGTGCGGGGAAACCCAGATCCCCACGCGCTACCAGACCCTCCCGCTCCCAGGGCGTTGGGAAGTAAAAATTCCCCCCAATGGCTTCGGTCTTCCCAATGTTTAATTGGAGAAAATTTCTGCTCATCCAGTACTGGATGTCTGACGAGCAGTGTCACAACACCGAGGCAGTGGATGGATCGAGAGAGGTGATGGTGAGGTAGAGCTGGGTGTCCTCGGCGTACATGTGAAACCTGGCATCGTGTTTCCGGAACAGCATTAAGACAAGGGAGCGCAGATTCAGGATTGTGAAAAGAACATTGACATCGAGAAGTATTTCTTTACACAGCGAGCTGGAACAGGTTGCTAGTAAGGGTAGTTGAGGTCATGGCACCAGATGCAATTAAGGAACAGTTAGATACTAATGGGA
The DNA here is from genome assembly GCA_030390025.1 of Squalus acanthias. Classification (NCBI taxonomy): domain Eukaryota; kingdom Metazoa; phylum Chordata; class Chondrichthyes; order Squaliformes; family Squalidae; genus Squalus; species Squalus acanthias. The sequence continues at coordinate 155,533,947 of CM059426.1, read as the reverse complement.
AGATGGTAGAGTTGGTATTTTTGCTAGGATGAGATCAAATGAGCTGAAGGGCCTTCTTCATCCAAATCAATCTTGTGACTTCCAACAAAAGGAACCCTATCCAACATCTAGGCTTGATTTTGGTTGTAGATACTTATGCTAAGAAATTCACCTTCGTACCCAGGTCAGACTGGGACCCTATCCAAAGGTCTCCTTCACACATACAACTGTTTGAAAACTGTCAGATATTTCCACCACTATTGGGATGATAAAGAGCAAACCGTTGTTTGGGGGCGGGTTCCTTTTAGTTTTCACATTACCCAGAACACTTAATTGCTGAGCTAAAAACTCTTTCTTGCTCTAAAACTCAGCTGATAGCTTTGTGTCACACTCTTGTGCAATGGCTGTTGCCCAGCTCAGTATTGAGTGTTCCACTGAATACTATGTTTAGGCAGCCACCTGACAGAAAGTGGCATAAATTCCTTAAAGGCTGTGTCCCTAGGTGAGATGACGAGTATTTCCTGTTTGTGTGTGGAGGCAATGTTCCTGTTAAGCTGTGCGGCCGTGCAGTCATCTGCAAGGTCCCGGGCAGGCCGCTCACCGGCTTCCACATTGGAGATACGCACATGCGCAACAATTTGAATGGGCCGCACAGTGGGGGAGGCAGGCCGCGCAGGAGGCAGTGCGGCTTACGGGGGACGTTGAGTGGAGGTTACATTTATTTCAGAGTAAGGAAGACCATACCTCTGGAAAGTAATTACAGTTTCAGTTATGGTTTTGTTCTGTGCAATTTACAGTGGGTATGCTGTGTGTCATAACTGGCTATTTTTCACAAAAGCTTGCCCCATCCTTTTCGGGAGTTTTATCTATTTTGGAAAAGAAAATTGCTTCATCAGGTTACAGTGATTTTCTTTTCTTGTTTAGCGCATTTAAATTAATCTAAAGGAATTTTAGATATGAGCAAAACAGACTTACATTGATATTACAGATTCCTTACTGACTTTCAAGTCCAGATTCTTGTCCACGCACACACATCTGTCAAATATTTGCAATCTCTGCAGTCACTCTGATGTTTTTTTATTTATGTGCTGTTTTTAGGAACAGGTGTAGTAATGACTGTGAAAATAAAAGAACAAAGGTACTAGTTGGTGGCTGACCCTTAATGATCAAGTGACAGTTTTGATCTGTCACAGCTGAATGGCCAGAAATTGATATTTTGACATAAAGCTGTTCCAAGCAGGTTGATGCACTTTCACATTTTTGCCAGCAGGTGTCTCCCTCAAGTAAAATTAAACACTGCAGGGAGGCGACTTGGGGTTTTATCCTTATCGAATGAACTACTTGTTTGATACAAGTGCTAAGTTAATGATGGTGCTACATTATATCCTTGTTAGATATTTTAATAAAAGCATTACAATTAGCATCCCTTAAGCTTCTTTAAGTATATGTTGGTTTAAACATTTTCAATAGAACAGTCTTCCAAGCAAATTGATCCATACAACATAAGTGATTGAACAAGATCAAGAAATAAATCTTCATAGTAACAATTTACAGTGAAATGTCTTTGTGTTTAAATGCTGTCTTACAATGTGTAAGATTCTTGTCAGTTACGTGCAGTAAATGGCATTAATTCCCTGTTATTGTCCACTCCAGCTCTTCAGGGAGATATATTAAGAAGAATCTCAGAAACCCAAACACGTACACTGTGTACTTCCAGTTAGTGAAAGATGCACATAATCAGCTCAGCAGCATTCTGATAATTAGTACCTCATAAGCCTTATATTGTGTGTACATTTATGTGACGTTTTGTACAGAGAATTGAGACCACAAGAAATCAGACCAATTGATCACTGTAAAAGCCTTATATTTATTGCTGTTCTTTTTTAGCAGAGTTTATTTCAGTGTTTATGAAGTAAATTTACTGAATCATTATGGTTCTTAAGTTGATTCATTACTTTAACCTTTATTAACGTGGAATCAAGATGTCCTTAATATTGTGATGGCTTAAGTAACATAACTGACTGTGTACAGCAATGCAATTGTACAGATGTAAAATTCAAGATAGAATATCATTTAGATAAGCAAGCAGGAGGGAAATTTAAGTGTAGTAATCCACAATTTGAAGATTTATCAAAGTTTAGCTTTTGAATCCATTTTCACTTCTCGAGGATGCAAAAGCATGTTACTCGGGCAACTAACAGTACTGCATATCATAGGTGCTGAAATTTACAGGATTTGTTTCAGGATATCACACAGATTACTTGCCCCAATTATGACACGAGTGTAGAAATGTAACTTCTTTCCACAGCTCCAGACCATACATACGCAATCCGAGGTTTGATCTATTCAAAAACGTGAAGCAAATTATTTTTGGCTTAATTATACTTTATCATACAGAACAAGTGTTGATAAAAATGGCTTGATGCTGATTTTGTAGTGGGCTTTTGCCAAAATCTTCTGTTTCTTCATTGCAGATATTCAGAACATCTCCAGATGCCAGTGTGGGCCAGTCAGACACTTCGTCAACTCCATCTTCGAATATACTGACCAGGCGGTCATCGCAGGGCCCACGCCATTCAAGGCCCCTAGCTGTGTACAATGTTTCTGTGGTCCTAGATAAAGGTAGGAACCAGTTTCACTTTCTGTACAAAGAAATATGCCTTTCAAACTTTTTTTTGACATTTCAATCTGGTATGTCTTATGATCTATTATTATCATCTTTGTTTGGTGGCGATAAAAAGTCAAAGCGGGTTTTGTTTTCTTATCCACTCTTGCCTTTAAATCTCCCTGTACCTCTTCCTGGTCCAGATAGCTGGCTTGAGACCAGTTCTCAGCCTTCCACCAGTGGCACTCTGTTCCCAGCTGCTGTGGAGGTGGGAGTGCAGACAGTGACCACACATGACTGGACCATTGACTTTCTTTCCCTCTCTGGGAGACCGCCAGGGATGAACGAAGTTTCCAGTTTATTGTCACCTGCGATGAATTCTGGCAGTTTTGTGTTGTGGTCTCGTGTTTATGAGGAAGTGGGTTAAGACTGCCGTAGCTCATTACTTGAGTTCTGTACAGTCTGTGGAAAGAAAGCAGTTTCATCTCATCAGTCTGGATTGGATTCAAACGCCCTCTTGGATTTAATCCTGGTCATCAGAGTGGATGGATATTGTGCCAACCTACTGTCCCATGTTGTCTCCCACAAACGTGCAATGCTTCCTTTAAAAAAAAAATACTCATAAGGCTTTCCAACAGCGTTTGTTCGGTGGCCAATTTCAACCTGATTAGGTGCTTTGGGGTTGTGATTTGGAAAAACTCAAGTTTTCACACATCCAACGGCACTTAATAAAACCTGTCATCATCTGGGCTTTGAGGCTTAAAGTTGGCTGTGATTCATTTGCAGTTGATGGGCTTGCAGTAGTTGGAACAGATGTCTCGACAAAATAAACCTAACTCTCCTCGTTTGGTGATTATTTTGACCTAATCTATAGGAGTATTAAAAGGGGCATTGTATTCTAAGTAGGGAGCGTAAAGAATTGAACAAATTGTAAATGCCGACAGCATTGTGCATCATGATGACAGACTGCAAACTTAACTCTTCAAAGATTATTATGGACGTTTTCGTTTGATCTTCTTAAAGAACTTTCCCATAAAGAGTCAGAGGTGAGATGAGGAGAATTATTTTTACGCAGCGAGTTATGATCTGGAATGCATTGCCTGAAAGGGTGGTGGAAGCAGATTCACTAGTAGCTTTCAAAAGGGAATTGGATAAATACTTGAAGGGGAGAAACATGCAGGGCTGTGGGGACAGAGCAGAGGAGTGGGACTAATTGGATAGCTCTACCAAAGAGCCAGCATAGGCACGATGGACCGAATGGCCTCCTTCTGTGCTGTAAGATTCTATGATAAGATGCCTATTAGGCCTTATAAAATAATGTTATTAAGGAGACTAGTACTTTGAACCATCTTGGAAATTTGCTGAATAAGAAGCTTATACAGCAGCTTTCATTTTTAAATTAATTTATTTTTGGTGCAATTTTTTTTGCAAAATGGCCTGAATTTTAATGGAGGTGGGTTGGGAGCGGGGGCCTCTGAAGCGGTCGGGAGAACGGGTTTAAGAGGCTAGCTGTGGGCGGGTAGGCCTGTGGCACTAGGCCACAGAGAGGAGGGGGGGAGGGATCGAGTGGGGGCCGGAGGGTGCCGAAGGAGCATGGGGAGGGCCGGAGGAGCAGGGCCGGGGCTGGGGGGGTGGTTGGGGAACAATCTGCATCTGGAGGAGAAGCCGGGCTGGGCAAGAGGAGCAGGGGGAGATCGGAGGCCTGGAGAGAGGGATCGGAAGCCTGGGGAGGTGGTTGGCGGGGGGTGGGGGTTTGGAGGCCTCGTGTGGGGTCTCTGATCGCGGTGGGTCGGTTAGGTAGGGACGCTGGATCCAGGAGGTAAGGTAAAAGCACTTACCTCCTGGATCCAACTGTCCTCGCCTTACTTTAGCTGCTGGTTTCACAAGGCATGTTAAACCCTACCAGCTAAAGTTAAATTCAAAATGGAGGTTAAAGCAGAGGCTTCCAGCCTCATTATAATATTTAAGTTGACAACCTGCCTCCTGGGAGCGGGTTGGCTGCCCCCCCCTCCCCCCCCCCCCCCCCCCCACCTCTGTTAAAACCGGAAGTAGGCGGGTTGGGGTCGGAATTCAGATTTTTAACACTTTAACTTACCACCCGACCCCAACCCACGGTTTTTCTAGGTTAAAATTTCCCCTATTGTTTCAGGGAAGTCGACAATCCTCTTTTCACCCTCCGGCTCCATTTTGGCCCCAGGTATCAGCATCAAACATTTGCAAATCAGTTATTACATGTTAGTTGAAGAGTCTAAATGGTCCCAAGGATGTGCCTTAACCCTATTCTCAAAGAAATACCATCTACGGCATCAGCCTGAATTTTCCTTTGCCCTCAAAACATCTATATGGCCTCTCTGAGTAAAATTCCCAATTTGTGATCAGTCCTGTGCTGTACAACCTTGTCTTCCAGGAACTCGATTGTCAATGTCCGAATCTTATTTTGTATAGAACCCTTACAGATGGCATCAGTTTGGGCTGCATTTGAATCCAGGCTCCAGCGGTGATAGACCACTTGATTACAAATGTACCACCCAGTTCCCCTACTCATGTCACATTTTATAGTTAATCTGTTCCACAGATCAGCTTTGCAAGATTTCAGGACCAGTAACCGTTATAAAACTATAGGTCAAAAACAACAAAAGGCCATTCAACTACCTAATTTTCCCTTGTCATTTAACTATTATCACTTCCCTCCAATCTTAACACCAAACAGACATCCCCACTTCCATTTTAAACCAGCAATATCTCCATTTGTTGAAAGCTTCACCTAAGTCAGCATTCAGTGTTAGATCACAGTCCACATTAACTTCTTTGTATGAAATAAAGAAAGGCTTTACATAGCACCGTTCATGTGCTCAGGATGTTCCAAAGCACTTCACAGCCAATTAATTTCTTTCGAAGTGTAGTCACTGTTGTTTAGTAGGCAAACATAGCAGCCAGTTTGCACACAGCAAGGTCCCACAAACAACAATCTGTTTTCTTGGTGTTGATTGAGGGATGAATGTTGGCTAGGACACTAGGAGAATCGCCTGCTCCTCTAAAATTACCATTGAGTCTTTTACGTGCACCTGAATAGATAGATGGTCTGTGGGTCTAACATCTCATCTAAAGTACAGCACTAACTCAGTACTGGGCTAAAGTGTCAGCGTAGGTTATGTGCTCAAATCCTGGAGTGTGACTTGAACCCCCAATCATCCAACTCCAAGGTGAAAGTGTGTTACCACTGAGCTAAGGCTGACGCTAAGTGATTACTCATGTTATCTTTACCCTCAGGTTCCCTCAACTTTCAATTGTGACATTTGTTTCTCTTGATTCAGCACAATGATTATGGGACATTCCCCATTCTTTCTCCTGAAAATGACTGAACTTGTATTGCAGTAAAGAAGGTAGCCTTATGTTATCTGCCACAAGCAATGCCATGCTGACATTTATTTTGTAAAAGATAAATTACTTTAATTATAGTATCTTTCCTTGGTTATCATTCGGGCAGTTTTTTTTCCCCCTAAGCATCCATGACAAAAATAATTTCTTGCAAGGAGTTTCCTGCGTCAGTAAGTCTCTTCTATTTAATTAATATTTGGTATCAATAATCATACTTATGATTAATGAACAGAGTGCCAAAAAATCTTATTGTTTAGCATTCTATTCACAATCCCAAGTCAGCTTGGCTCATTGGCAGCATTCTCGCCTCTGAGTCAGATGATCCAATCTCCACTCCAGAATTTGAACATATAGGTTGGAATTTTCTGTACCTGGGCGGGTCGGGTGCGGGCAGTCGGCGACCCCATTGTTGCTTTCATCCCACTGCAGAAATCGACTTTGCGCTAATGGGGCCTATTAAGCCCGCCCTGTGCGTTACCCGGCCCAATTAAATGGTGCGGGTCTGATGACGTCATCCACAACGCGTTTTCAGCCGGGATATTTAAAGGAGCCATGTCTACATTGCATTTGAAGGTTCATCTAGGAGTGTGCAGGCAGCACACTGGAGGTTTTTTATTGCTCCAAACAGTTGGAGAGATGGCTGCACAGAGGCAGAGGGCTGCACCCAGGTTCTCCGATGACTCCCTCCATATGCTTATGCTTATGGAGGGGGTCAGAGCATGCAGGGAGGTCCTCTTCCCTTCCAATGGGCGGAAGAGACCTCCCCAAGAGACAAAAAGAGCCTGGCTCCAAATTGCAGAGGAGGTGGACAGCAGGGATGTGTTCAGGAGGACCTGGGTGCAGTGCCGCAAACGTTTCAATGATCTCATTAGATCAGGAAAGGTGAGTACAAAGCCACACTCAACTTCATCCTCCTGTGCCTCTCATCACATCCCCATCACTCTGCCTTCCCAACCCTACTCCTGCACATCCTTACTCACACCAACGTACCTTGCACGTCCACCCATCCCGCTCTCTCTATCTACATTATCTCATCCCCATCTTACTAGCCACCCCACACACTCAGCCTCATCCTGATGCAATCATACCAACTAACAACACACAAAGAGGCCACTTGGCATTGCCACCCCACTCCATCATAGTCTCCCTCTGAAGATGTAACCCATTCAATCCTTACACTTGTTCCATCACTCTCACTCAGCCTTCTCTTCTGTTCTTTCTCTCCTTGCAGGAGAAGAGCGTGCATAATAAGTGGGAGAGGGAGAGAACTGGAAGTGGGCCTCCATCATTTTGCATCCTCCCAATAGCAGAGGAGGCTGCGTTGGAAGTATCGGGAGTGGCCGAGCAGATGGAGGTGGGAGACGAGAGAGGAGGACATCTCGGCAACCTGGTGACAGGATTACATATCATACAGCTACATGGCATACATCAGCCACTGAATGGGCATCATGTGCATAATGGTATGTGCACCCATTCTTTTTATGGCATATCGAACTCGTCTCTTTACTCTCCCACAGATCTATCAATAGTTCCCCCCCCCACCCCCTCCCCCGACTGTCCAGGAGGAAGAGGAAGACGACGACTTTGGAGCCTCCAGCTTCTGAGGGCGCAGCAGCACCAGACATGAGCACACCCAGCACTAGTGCAGAGACGCACACCTCGGTGGGTCCCACACGTGATCGAGTAGTGCTGTCACCGGGTCAGTCACAATTGAGCAAGAGCAGATGCTGGAGACAGGGACAGCAGTGGAAACTCCTCGACGGAGGGCGCAGGACGTTCCCAGCAAGAAGTGCAGGAGGCTTTGAGAGGTTTTGCAACCGCAATGTCTGCAAATATTCAGAGAATGGAGAAGTCCATCTCCAACACGAGCACCACCGTGTCACAGGTGATGGTGACTGTAGGCTCTTCCATGGATAGGACGGCCACCTGCATGGAGCAGCTAATGCACCACTCACAGGAGCACATGGTCTCTATAGAGAATAGATGGCTATCTATGGAGCATAAATGCCAGATGCTCATAGACATCCTCTCTAGGAGGGATATCAGCGTAGACGTGGGTCCTCATGGCCCCACTGATGTGTAACAAGGTGCTTTCCAGCTCCTTGTTAGCAGGGAAGTGCGGGTGGCCCATGAGAGGGATGACGGTGAGAGGGGAGAGGCAAGTGTGAGCTCCTGTCAAAGCGCTTACACTTCTCCCCTGTTGCCACCCACTCAGTCAGAGCCCCAGAGGCCTCTTCGGATCATGATGGCCGAGTCTGCCCCTGCACAGTCGCAGGAGGAGCAGACTTTTGCGGCGCCATTAGAGGCTCCAAAGCCCTGAGGACGTCCGCCAAAAGTGTCAAAACAATCGCAGCAGGGAAGTGAGCAGACTGCCTCTACCTCTGCTGAAGCCACAGGGGTAGCACCTCGTAGAAGCACGTGGAAGAGAAAGATGACACACAAGTAGATTCACAAGCGTAGTCACTTGGATGTTTTAGTTAATGTTAATGTCAAATTTCTGTTAATGTATTGTCAACCATTAAAATCTTTATTTTCACCACTTTCCCGTCTTGGACACATTTGTGTGCATCTTTGGAAGTGGCTTAGTGAGTTGCAGTGAATGGTGAGACATAACAGAACCTCCAGCAATGGTGGTCAGTGTGAATGGAATGGCTTGGTCATTGTAGGGATCCTTTATGGTGTTGCTGTGGGCTGGTGCCAACCTGGCGCAGCATGTGGCAGCCATATGGGTATACTGCATAAAGCTAAGTAAATCTGGACATGATGAGGCAATCCCTGGTCTCCCGGGCAGCAATGTGCTCGGGTGCTGGTGGGACCTGAACCACAGGTTCCTCCTGCTCCTCCTCCTCCTAGTCTTCCAGCTGATGCTCCTCCTGCTTCTCTGAAGAGGTTGTGCGCTCAGAGCCTTGCTCCGCATTCAGAGCTAATCCTCGCTGCTGCACTATGTTGTGCAGGGGCGCAGCAGACCACAACGATTCTGGAGACCCTGGCTGGTGTGTACTGAAGGGCTCCTCCAGATCTGTCAAGGCATCTGAAGTGCATTTTCAGCATGCCTATTGTCTCTTCTCTGACACATGAGGAAATGTGGCTTTCATTATATCTCTCCTCGGCCTCAGTACTTGGCCTGCTCAAGAGTATCATGAGCCACGTCTTCAGTGGATAGCCCTTGTCTCCAATCAGCCAGCCGGAAAGTCTGTTTGGAGGAGCGAAGAGCTGAGGGAGGCTGGACTGGCGAAGTACGAAAGAGTCATGGCAGCTGCCAAGGAATTTGGCGCACACATGCATGATGATCTTTCTGTGGTTGCAGACCAGCTGCACGTTGAGGGAGTGGAAGTCCTTGCGGTTGACAAAGTCTCCTGGGTGATGATGGGGTGCCCTGATGGCCACATGTGTGCCGTCGATAATGCCCTGCACCCATGGGAAACCAGCCAGAGTGGCAAAGCCGAGCGCCCGCTCAGTAATGCTGGCTTCATCAGTGGCAAAGTTGATATAATTGGCTGTCTTGTCAAAGAGGGCACCAGTGACCTGTGCGATGCATCTGTTGTCGGCCGACTGCGAGATGCCGCCAATGTCTGCTGCAGATCCCTGGAAGGAGCCTGAGGCGAAGAAGTTGAGGGCACTGGTGACTTTGACAGCCACTGGTAAGGCGTGTCCACCTCTGGGCTGTAGGCCTTGCTCCAGCAATGTGCAAATGTCTGCGACGACCTGGCGCGATAGCCTGAACCTCCTTTGGCACAGCTGCTCAGTCATGTTGAGGAAGCTCATCCTCTGCCTGTATACCCTGTGTTGGGGGTATCGCCTCTGGCGCGGTGCAGCCCTGCGTTCTGTGCAGCATCAGGTGGTTGAGGAGAAGGTTGGTGGTGGTGGTGTTGGTGCTGCTGGTGTTGGGGATCATCGTGGTCCAATTCTGAGACCAAGGTGACACAGTATAAACGGCACCCATGCTGATGGAATAGATGGCAGGTCAAGTAGAGATCAGAGGAGCAATCTATCAATGGCGTGATAGGTTGCAACAATGAGGTGAGACTGAATGGCGACTTTGCTGGAAGCACTTGCAGCCTGTAGAAAGCTAAATCTGTGCTGGGAATGCAGTCAGTAACAGCTTCTGCATGAAGAAAGTGATCAGCTGTGAGGTGGGAGCTTTTATAGTATATTTCATGCTGTCATCTAATCAGCTGGAGCAATGGCCACTCAACTCCCGCCTCAGGCTGACAGATGTGGTTCCCGAGCTGCGTGAATCCCGTGGGCAGCCAGGGAAATTTGAAAGGTAGGCTGAAAAAGGCTCTTAGGGTCTGACAACTACCTGTTAATGATTTGAATTAGGTCGCCCGCCTCTGTCGGTTGGGTCGCTGCCGCACCGGCAGGCGCGTGGGGGCCGGCTGAGCTGCTGCAACTTTATTCAAATTTCTCACCCAACCTGCCTTCAATCACGCCCGCACGGACCCCAGAAAATTACGGCCATAGTCTAGGCTAACACATCAGTGCAGTACTGGGAGAGTACCAAATTGTTAGCAGTGCTGTTTTTCAGATGAGACGTAGGCCCTGAATTTGCGGTCGGAGGCTTCTCGCGGGGAAATGCCTCCGATCCACAAATAAAATGCCCGTGTACCTGGTGGTCCAGGAGGTACGGAGACTTGCGGTCCTGGGCCTCTCCGGGTACCCGCGGGTAGAGGCCCACGTATCCAAGGGGCACAGGCGGTTCGCGAGCGCCCCTGGGATCATGTGGGCCAGCCCAACTAATAACAGAAGGAAATCCCATTTCATGCTATGGGGATTCCGTATGTACGGAAACCCCAAAAACATGAATGGGAATACCCCAAAATATACATGTACACATCAAATAAATTTTTTAAAATTACATATTTAAAATTAATTAATGCCATTTAATTAAATATTTAAAGCAAAAATTTAATTTTTTGAAAAATAAATTTAAATGTTTTAAAGGGGCTAAAAATAACCATACCTTCTTGTACAGGTTTTTTAATGTTTAAATGATTGGAAAATTTTTTTTTTAATGTTCTTTTAAACTCTTAAGCAGGCCTTGCACCTGCTTTTACCAGGACGAAGAATTTCACGGGCATTCACTGGGCAGAACTTAGGCAAACAGCCCCACTCTCCGCCCGGGGATGCGTTGGATCTGTCAAGAAGATTCTTGACAGATCGCAAGTTCCGGGTTTTCGTGCATGCACTTCGCGTGTGAAAACCCGGAACTTGCGGAAAGACTCGGGTCTTTTTCCGAGTGGCAGGCAGTGACTAGTGGGGTACCACAGGGATCGGTGCTAGGACCCCAGCTATTCACAATATATATTAATGATCTAGACGAGGGAACTAGATGTAATATCTCTAAGTTTGCAGACGACACAAAGCTGGGTGGGCATGTGTGCTGTGAGGAGGATGCAGAGAAACTCCAGTATGATTTGGACAGGTTGGGTGATTGGGCAGATGCATGGCAGATGCAGTATAATGTGGATAAATGCGAGGTTATCCACTTTGGTGGCAAAAACAGGAAGGCATTATTATCTGAACGGCAATAGATTGGGAAAAGGGGAAGTGCAACGAGACCTGGGAGTCCTTGTGCACCAGTCGCTGAAGGTAAGCATGCAGGTGCAGCAGGCGGTTAAGAAGGCAAATGGTATGTTGGCCTTCATAGCGAGAGGATTCGAGTACAGGAGCAAGGGTGTCTTGCTGCAGTTGTACAAGGCCTTGGTGAGACCACACCTTGAGTATTGTGTGCAGTTTTGGTCGCCTTATCTGAGGAAGGATGTTCTTGCCATGGAGAGAGTGCAGCGAAGATTCACCAGACTGATACCTGGGATGGCAGGAATGACGTATGAAGAGAGATTGGGTTGATTAGGCTTATATTCACTCGAGTTTCGAAGAATGAGAGGGGATCTCATTGAAACTTATAAAATTCTAACAGGACTAGACAGACTAGATGCAGGAAGGATGTTCCCGATGGTGGGGGAGTCCAGAACCAGGGGTCACAGTCTAAGGATAAGGGGTAAGCCATTTAGGACTGAGATGAGGAGGAATTTCTTCACCCAGAGAGTGGTGAACCTGTGGAATTCTCTACCACAGAAGGCAGTTGAAGCCAATTCATTAAATATATTCAAGAAGGAGATAGATATATTTCTTAAGGCTAAAGGGATCAAGGGATATGGGGAGAAAGCAGGGACAGGGTACTGAATTTGGATGATCAGCCATGATCTCATTGAATGGCGGAGCAGGCTCGAGGGGCTGAATGGCCTACTCCTGCTCCTATCTTCTATGCTTATGGGGCTCCAAAATATGAGCCGTTAAATCGCGGTCCCTACTGTTTGTTCAAGTGGATGTAAAAGGTCTCATGGCACTAGTTTTATTTAAAAAGGGCATTCTCCTGGTGTCATGGCCAACATTTATCTCTCAACCAACACCATTTAAAAAAAAAAAAGAAAATTACAGAATGGTCACTTAACTCATTGCTATCCGTGAGATCTTTCTATATGCAGAGTGGCTGCCACATTTGCCTGCATAACAATAGTGACCATACTTCAAAGCATAATTAATTAACTTTGAGACATCCTGAGGATGTAAAAGGTGCAATATAAATACAAGTTCTTTCTCTTATTTAAGAGTTTCCCTTTTCTGTAACAATCTCCATACAGAGAAGAATTTACAAAATATCTATTAATCATCTGTTCAAATTTGTGCAAAGTGAGTGTAACTAAGGGCTGAGTGAAAAGCTCTAACAATGAACTTGGGTGGCTGTTCAACTCTTGGCAGTTGATAATTGAAATGCATTGTCATGGTGAATCACTTTTAAACATAATTCTGTGGAGCATTGGTAGAACTACAAGGATAGATTGTGTAAGAATTGTAAAATTACATAATAGTGCAGCTTCAATAATTGGCTTGGGTTAGTCTTAACAAAGGTATCAGAATAAAAAGGGTAACAAGGATATGATGGTGTAGAAAAGCAACAGTTAATTAATTGCTGGAATATGGGCCATATTAACATGCACAGGAAGGATCATATCAAATTCTCATTGAGGAGAACTTGACACTACAAATGAGTGATTTCTACATCCTGGTATCCAAGATACTGGTTCAAAATAGTGCCAATGTGTGCTACATTGCAGTTGTTTATAATAGCCCAGAGGAACCGGTTTGGTAAGACCCAGAACTTGCCAAACTGTGAAGATTAATTACAAAATATTTCAAACAGAGTTGAAGATTCTTGCTTCTTTCTTATAACTCAGTGAGGTAGAACTGTTTAGCAAAGGCACTGTTAATAAGGCAAAAACTCTGTATTATGATCTTTGAACCATCATGTAAGTCCTCCAGGACGGTGTGTCTTGAATCCACTTTGGAGCTATCACTTTTGATATTCATTTAAACATCCATTTGGAAGAATTAAGTTGAATTCTATCCTCAGGGTGTCCCAAAGTGCTTTACAGCCACTGAATTACTTTTGAATTGCAGTCACTTTTTCGGTCATTCTCAGGATGCTAGCAAGACCGAATTTATTGCCAATCCCTAGTTGCACTGCGAAGGGTGGTGGTGGTTCACCTTCTTGAACCACTGCAGTCCATGTGATATTCTTTGTAGTGGTTAGATACAATGGAATGGCTTGCTAGGCCACTTCAGAGGGCAGTTAAGAGTTAACCATGTTGGTGTGGGACTGGAGTCACATATATAGGCCAGTCCTGATGAGAATGGCAGGCTTCTTTCCTTAAAGGAAACAGTTGGGTTTTTACAAAATTTTCATGGTTACTCTTATTGATACCAGCTTTTCATTTCCAGATTTTTAAAAATTGAATTCAAATTCTCAAACTGCTTTAGTGGGATTTGAACTCGCTTTAGTCCAGGCCTCTGGATATTAGTCCAGTAACATAACCACTGTGCACAATCATTATGTAGCAAAACACAGCAGCCAATTTATACAGCAAGGTCCTCATGGACAGCAATGAGATAAATCTGTTGTAGTGGTGGTGGCCCGTACATGGGAATCTTTTATGTCTATTTGAGCAGGCAGATGGAGCCTCAGTATAATGTCTCATGCAAAAGATAGCACATCTAGCAATGCAGCAATCCCTCCGTACTGCACTGAGCCAGTGGAGCTTGGCAAGGAGGAGTGATGGGTGGTGTGACTTTTTGTGGCTGCAGTATTCTGGATTAACCTGAAGGTTGTTGTGAAAACTGAACTCTTGGAGAAAGAATTTGGTAATCCACTGAAATCCAATAATACCATGAAATAGCCATTAACCAAGACGTGGCACTTGGAACTTGCAAAAGCAATAATTTTTGTTTATTATCCAATCATGTGGCATACCCACTGGTCTAAACTCCACAATATAAAAAAATTACAGGTGATGCTTATTTGTCTAATCCCACGCTCTCGTCCAAGCCTTTCACAATTGTACTTGCAAGGATGACTTCACATATCCCTAAAACCAAAGTGTTTTTGAGAGAACTTTTCAAAATACAGTACAAGTCTCTTAATGGGAACAGCCTAGTCATGAACAAAGTGTTCCTTTTTAGAATCTCATTTCTATTAAGTAAATGTTCTCCGGGGAATGAATGGTGGAGTAATTGTTCTCTTTGAATTAATTAGCATGGTGCCCATTAATTGATCATGTGTCGATCATCCCTGTGAACAGAATAAATCTTGTGCCTCTTCTGATAGCTCAGACAGTTAAGGCAGTAAGTAGCTGACTCTTGCAGGTTATAAAGGCTCCAGGTTTAACCCTTAGCCTCTGCTGAGTTTGCTGTTTATAGCCAGAGTAGCAAAATACTGCAAATGCTGGAAATCTGAAACAAAAAACAGAAAATGCTGGAAACACACAGACATGTTATCATTTGATTTTGCAGAAAACATTAACTTCCAGCATTTTCTGTTTTTGTAGCAATAAGGGTACTACAGTTAGCCTCAGTGGCCCTGGGCTAGTGAGTGGAAAATCAGCCAAGGACCCTGCTTCTGATCACCATCCAGTGACCCTACTGGAAATGTGAATGTATAGAGGTGAGGTGAGGGCAGGATCATGCTTTGCTTTGTTGTTCTCTCTGGTCAGATAACCTGATGACGCTCACTGTCTAGCCTCACCGTTAGGTTAGACATTTTAGCATGCTTGGTGCCCAGAGAGCCAGGAATCAATGCTTTCAGAGGGGTCAAGGGAGAAATTTGATGGGAAAAGGAAGGAAAAAAAACAATCTAGTTGCCACTAATGTTATGGATCTCCACTAAAGTTGATGGATATTCAATTGAAATCTGAATTAAGACTAATTTTTTATAGTGAGTGTATGTGTGTATTTAGTGATTTGTACAAAACCTGCACTGAATAAGCAAAGTGCTAATATAAACTCAAAATGGTGGAAATACAGGTTTGTCAGCATTTGTAAAGAGAAAAGATGGACTAGTATTTCAGGTTTAGGCCCTACATCCAAACTGGAAGATAAGTAAATCCCCTTATGACACTGAACAAAATGAGGAAGGGAGGAGAGGGGCGAAGAAGCTGACTCCTGTCGCAGAGGCAGTTCATGGGTTTAATAGTCTCTGTTTTATTTCAGAATTTCATAACTTGGAGGCGTTTTCTTTTTATCTCCAAATGACCTATACTGTGTTATTGTGCCACTAATCTGCTAGAAAGAAGAAAAAAAGTGGTTATACTACAATACTTGTCACATGATACTGTTCTTCTGAAGGTTAAACTATTGTGCCCTTGTACCTCGTATATATTACTTTTTGGCAAAAATTTCACTTTCCTGAAGCCTCTGCCAAAGCTGCCTCAATAAAGGGGCAAACTGTAAAGCAACAGAGTACTTCGAGAACTATTTCTCTCTTTCCCCCCCAGTCAAGCAATGTTTCACAACTGCCTGTACCTCCAAGTACTTGAAGTTTCTTCAAAACACACATCTCATTAAATAGCTTTGGTAAAAGCTCTCCTCCAGTTCTAGCCACTTAAACACAGCCATCAAGCAACCCAGAGGCTGTGAGTTCAAATCCCACCATGGCAAGTTGGGAAATTGAATTAGATAAATCAGGTACTAATACGATAGCAAAATACTGCGGATACTGCTCGACCTGAAACGTTAACTCTTTTTCTCTCTCCACGGATGCTGCCTGACCTGCTGAGTTTTTCCAGCGTTTTCTGATGTTATTTTAGATAAATCAGGTACTGTGTGAGCTGGCACCATATAAAATGACCATGAAAGCTGCTGGTTCACTAATGTCCTTCAGTGAAGGGAACCTGCCACCCTTACCTAGTCTGGCCTACATGTGACTCCAGTCCCACACTACATGGTTGACTCTTAATGCCTTCAGGGCAACTAGGGATGGGCAATAAATGTGGCCTTGTCCGTGTCATCAGCATCCTAAGAACAAATATTTAAAAACTTGTCACATGGTTACTGGTATACACCTGAAACATTAACCTGTCCTTTCTCCTAAAAATGGCGGAGGACCTGTTGCATTGTTAAAGAGAGAACTTGCATTTATATAGCACCTTTCACTACCTCAAGACATCCCAAAGCGCTTTACAGCTAATGAAGTACTTTGGAAGTGTTGTCACTGTTGTAATGTAGGGAAACGTGGCAGCCACATAAAACAAATGAGATAAATGACTAGATCATGTGTTTTAGTGATGTTGGTTGAAGAATAAATATTGGTCAGGACACTGGGGAGAACTTACGTTTGTGATTTTTACAAATTAATTTTTGGGGAAACTTGAAGTCTAACTAAACTAGCGCAATTGTTAGCACAGTTTGGCCGCAATTTCTCGATTGCGCCCAAAGTGGAAACTCTACCCCAATGAGCTTGCGAAGGAATTCGGCGTGGACAACTTTAGCGCATTAAATGGATCCCTGTGTTGCCAGAAAGTGAGACACAACCGTGTTTACAAAAAGCTGTGCGGTGAAAAAGTGGACGGAGACCAGCGTGCTGCTGATGCATGGACTAGGGTGTTTCTGGGCTTGTCAGCAGAGTATCCACACAACTGCATTTACAATTGCGATGACATCTATCATGCCCTGCCTGGTCAAACCTATGAAAAAAAAAGTGAAGGTGAGCGGTGGCAAAATGAGAAAAGAACACCTTACATTGTTGTTGTGCGCTATTGTCTCGCCCCTCCCTACCTCTGTAACCTCCTCCAGCCCTACAACCCTCCGAAATCTCTGCACTCCTCTAATTCTGGTCTCTTGCAAATCCCTGATTTTCTTCGCTCAATCATTGGCAGCCGTGCCTTCAGCTGCCTAGGCCCTAGCCTCTGGAATTCCCTCCCTAAACCTCTCTGCCTCTCTATCACTCACTTATCTTTAAAAGTGAGAAGTCGCACAACACTAGGTTATAGTCCAACAGTTTTATTTGAAATCACAAGCTTTCGGAGCGGCTACTCCTTCATCAGGTGAACTTCGTCAGACTTCACCTGACGAAGGAGCAGCGCTCCGAAAGCTTGTGATTTCAAATAAAACTGTTGGACTATAACCTGGTGTTGTGCGACTTCTCACTTTTGTCCACCCCAGTCCAACACCGGCATCTCCGCATCATGAGCACTTATCTTTAAGACACTCCATCTCTTTGACCAAGCTTTTGGTCACCTGTCCTAATATCTCATTATTTGGCTCGGTGTCAGATTTTTTTGATCACTCCTGTGAAGCGTTAAAGACGCTATATAAATGCAAGTTATTGTTGTTATAACCAAATGGGCTTGGACAAAGTGAAACCTCGTGATCGGGGAAAAAACAAGAGCCCTCATTACATTAAAAATATGAAAACTTTTCCAGCTGACTATGAAAGCAGCGCTAATGCTTGGATGATTCATACAATTTTTAGAAAGTAGCTGCGGTCTCTCAATGCCGGGGTGAGAAAGTGACGGAAGATGGAGGTGTTTTTGATGGATAATGTCTCTTGCCATGATGTGGCTCTTAACCTTTCACACATTAGGGTACAATTTTTACCATCTAACACCACTTCCAGACTCATGAGACGTGAACATTTGTCTTTATTTTTTTTAATGTATTCACCTTTGTAAGACATTGTAATCTTTAACATGTTATATTATATTCATAGTTGTTGTAAGATGTTGCACGACATTTAGGCAAATAAAGGTTGTAAATCAGACCAGCCTTCATTTTTGTTGTTTCCCACTTTATAGAAATTCCCGTTTTATTGCAATTTGCACGGGTTTCCCGATCGGATTCCACTGTATATTTTCTTGCAAACCATTCTTAAAGTTCCAATACAGTTATATTTTGACTTGTTGCTGTCAGCATTTTGTACTACAATTTGTAACTTAATGAAAACAAACTTGTTTTATAGGATCAGTAGTGTTCAGGAGAACCAGATGGTAATATGCAGTATTATTTTAAAATGGCCCATTTTTTATTGCTGTTTAATTTTTCAAAAATGTATTCAGATACATCTATTTTCCTACTTTTGCCATGGTATTCAGCAGCACTTATGGGATATTGTGCGATGTATAGTTTTTTTCATGGAGATATCTTCCTTTTAGCTGAGAATCCTAACAGTGTCGTAGATAATACTCCAAGTGGAAGCATGGAATCCATTTCCTCCCACTCCTCGATAACGACAACATCCTCCAACTCAAACAGCCCCCCAGAGCAAGCCAGGAATCGTGTCCGTTCTAGCAATGTAGATGCCACTGATTGCACATCTTCTCCGTAAGTTTGAATCTTCATTTATCAAATGTGAACTTTGTAAAATTCTTTATTTTTCATAACTGAAGTGGTGCCTTTTATACCTGACTCTGATACTAAGCAGCTTTAACTGTGCTGATTTCTGTTGTGCCCAATCTGCCCCATTGGGATGGATTCCCAAAGTCGAGAAGCTGACTTAATGTTACTGTGCACGCACGACTCTCTCATTCTCGAGTGTTGCTGTCTGTAGATATGAATAATACTAAACATGTACCATCAGTGAAATATGCAAATGCTATTCAGAGCATAACCGGTTAAAATTCTATAAATCCAGAGTAGCTTAAATATACACACAAAAAATTAAATATCCCCTTTTATGTAGCGTTTCCTTCCAATGGTAACTGCAAAATAGGAGGTTACCATGTATTTTAAACAATCTGACCTGCTTGCCGTAGGAGACAGGAAAACACTAGTGGAGTATGGTTTTCACTCACTGCCTTCATTCCATACTATCACTCGGGCTAACAATAGGCAGGGTTCGCCTGCGGTTGTGTACCATTTTGGCACATGGCCGCTGGAGGCATGAGCTGTCAGACTGCCATATAGGCCAGCAATGTGCTTTCAGTGTTTAAGCTTGGTGGACTAGGTACCAACATAATTACTGAAAAGCTTCCAATGGAATATAAAAGAAGTAATATAATGGACTTGTTAGCAGAATTGAAGCCCTTGGGATTAAAGAGGCAGTGGCAGCGTGGATTTTAAAGGGGGTGCAGGAAGGTGGCAGGACAAGTTGGGAAGACTGTTATAAAAGCTTACGGGATCCTTGACTTTATAAACAGAGGCATAGAGTACAAAAGCAAGGAAACTATGCTAAACATTTATAAATCATTGGTTAGGCTCCAGCTGGAGCACTGTGGCCACTTCTGAGCACCACACTTTAGGAAGGATGTCAAAGAAAGAAAGACTTACATTTATATCGCGCTTTTCATGACCACCGGACGTCTCAAAGCGCTTTACAGCCAATGAAGTACTTTTGGAGTGTAGGCACTGTTGTAATGTGGGAAACGCGGCATATTTTGCACACAGCAAGCTCCCACAAACAGCAATGTGATAATGACCAGATAAACTGTTTTTGCTATGTTGATTGAGGGATAAATATTGGGCAGGACACCGGGGATAACTCCCCTGCTCTTCTTTGAAATAGTACCATGTGATCTTTTACATCCACCTGAGAGAGCAGATGGGGCCTCGGTTTAATGTCTCATCTGAAGGATGGCATCTCCAACAATACAGCGCTCCCTCAGCACTGCATTGGAGTGTCAGCTTAGATTTATGTGCTCAAGTCCCTGGAGTGGGACTTGAGCCCACAACCTTCTGACTCAGAGGCGAGTGTGCTACCAACTGACCCACAGCTGTCAAGGCCTTAGGGAGGGTACAGAGGAGATTTACTAGAATGGTACCAGGGATGAGGGACTTCAGTTATGTGGAGAGATTAGAGAAGCTGGGGTTGTCGTCCTTCGAGCAGAGAAGGTAATGAGGGGATTTAATAGTGGTGATTTTGATAAGAGTACATAGGAGAAACTGTTTCCACCGGCAGAAAGGTCGGTAACCAGAGGACACCGATTTAAAGTAATTTACAAAAGAACCAGAGGGGAGATGAGGAGAATATTTTTTACGCAGCGAGTTGTTATGATCTGGAATGCACTGCCTGAAAGGGTGATGGAAGCAGATTCAATAATAAC
This sequence comes from Squalus acanthias, assembly GCA_030390025.1. Lineage (NCBI taxonomy): Eukaryota > Metazoa > Chordata > Chondrichthyes > Squaliformes > Squalidae > Squalus > Squalus acanthias. The sequence goes on along the minus strand of CM059426.1, from coordinate 155,513,613 downwards.
GTTCAAAAGGCAATTGGATAAATACTTGAAGGGGAAAGATTTGCAGGGCTATGGGGAAAGGGCAGGGGAGTGGACTAATTGGACAGCTCTTTCACAGACTCGAAGAGCCGAAAGGCCGCCTTCTGTGTATATCATTCTATGATTCTATAAGTATGAAGCATTGAGTGAAAATCGTGTTCAGAAGAAATTTATTGCTTCTGACAATGAGAAGATTAGACAGTTTAACTTACAGGATTGTCATTTCTTTCCATTAGAGGCAACACTAGTATAGACGTGACCTGATTTGTTTTAATGTATTTTTAAATGTATCTGCTACCTCATCAGAATTATTGAAACATTTGACTATCCTTAGCATGTTTTGCTGAAAGAACCTGATTTAGCATTATTACGATCTACTTTCAGTAAAATGATAATGGTGCAATTGTGAGTGAACTAAATAATGTGTTGTGTAATCATTTAGGCTTCTGAAAACCTAATTCTAATTGTGGTAAACAATGGCTATAGCTATTCGCACTCTGAACGTGGTATTGCTAGAAGATGCATTACTGACAAACTAGTTAAAATATTCTTTACTACCCAACTGTTTTATCTGCTTTCAGGGAGTTCTTTTCTCTTGCATTATTTTAATGACTAGAATATTTACCATGACCAACACGAGCATTAATTTTTTAAATAAAATCAATTCTTTATTGACTGAAATGTTAAGTTTGTTTTTCTTATGGAAGTGAGATAAAAACAGGACCATAAATTTAAAGAATATTCTGTTTTGGTTGATCGATCAAATGTGTTGATTTTGTAAACTTTGCCTGTTTTCACTTAGAACTCCGCTCTTGTTTTTGCTGCAGTTCCTGAAAGATACCAGATTGTGTCTTTATATGGTGAATGTACTATAATTCCCATCAGATACCACATGGGAGCACCCTGGACATGCAATTATATAAAATTTAAATATATTAGTGGTTTTGTTCAAAACTGGAATTTGTTTCTAAATAAATACCGCATGGGAGAGCAGTTGAGCAGTGTGGAGTCAGCAAATCGAGTGAATTGATGGGTTTGTGTAGTGTTTTAGCACTGTTCAAAACATGTCCGCACGCACTTCATGTAATCGCCGGGGAGGGGGGAGGAAAGGGAGAGAGAGTTGGAGATCGCAGCAGGGGGGGTTCAGAGGTTGGAGATCGCAGTAGGGTGGAATTGGCCAATCGTGTGGTGTGTAAGGTAAGCTAGTTGGGTCTGGGGGAAATAGTGCTCTTCCTCCTGGCCTGTGAGCAGTGCTGTAACTGCACTTACCTTCTCGCCTCCTTTTACCTGCTGGGAAACCTGGCCAACATGAGTTATATAATAAAATCTGTTAAACTAAAATGGAGGCATGCAACCTTATTAAAAGATTTTACTGACCGACCCGCCTCCTGAGAGCGGATTGGTTGCCCACCTCCAATCCGCCTCTGTTAAACCTGGAAGTAGGCGGGTTTGGTTGAGGTTTGAAATTTTTAACATTTTTGCTTTTCACCCGACCCAAACCCACCCGTTCTTGGGGGTTAAAATGATTCCCTCCGTGTTCTGTTAGTTAAAGAGGGCTGATATATGTTGCATATAAAACCAATTGGACTAAGGTGACTATATATTTGGCTACGGGTCTGACTGCCATACAGATTACATCAGCAGACATGATTGGGTAATTCTTAATGATTTAATTTAGGTTAGACATGACGCTCAAAACCGATTATAACCCTTGGAAACCTCATCCTTTCCTTCACAGAACAGTTGTCTGCAATAATGTTGTTTCCAATTGATCAGTTGCCCGGTTATCCAGAACAGTGGATTTTTTTTAAGATGGCCAACACAGATTGAGCTTGTCCCATTCCAGTGTAAAAATTGGCAAACTAAACAAACCCTTTTCTTGGCAGACTGGTTTCAACAAACTGCCGCCAGGACAGTGTAAACCTACATTTAGTTGTGTCACAGTCCTTTTTGTGCAATTAGAATGTCACATCTTTTTCTAGATCAAAGGTCACATGAAAGAAATACAATTTCATGGAAAAATGGTCAATAGCCAAAGGCACCTTTGGTTTTTTTTTGAAGGGGATAATTGGTGTGGAAAAAGTGTAATTTTTCTTTTGAAAGCTAAGATTTGAGTGGATGTATTTTCAGTTAACTGCTGGTGCCACCATAATTACCATTATTTGCCGGAATCATTCGTGATTAATGGAACATTTTCCAATTAATTTATATAAAATTGCCTCTAATTATATGTTCTTTCTGTTGTGTTGGTATTTCTCCTCAAGTTCGTGCAGTGGGGCTAATCTGGGGTAGTGTGTGCACACACCAGTCTACACAGTATAACTTGTGTTCCTGTGATACAGTTCTCTGTCATCTTGCCTGTTAAATATAACGACAAGTATCTGATTTTAAAGCTACAAATGCTAAAATATATGTAGAAATTAAAAACTAATTTTAACAACACTGTCTATACACTTTGACAAAATCCATGGCTCACTATAAGGAAATTGTTTTGTTTTGTCTCACCAGTTCATCGATATCAATGGTTTCATGGTTCAATTCTTCACCAACGTCACCAACAACACCATCTTCACCATCTTTCCAGTTTCCACCCGTGACCGCCACAAGTGAAAAACCTCCAAATGGGTATGAAAGCTCCTTTATTTCGTACTATAATAGTTGGCACTGGGTAAAAGCTTGATTCCGTAGTCATTACTGCCACTAGGATAATGGACCGATCTATTTGATAATCTTTTTGCTGGTTTGGGAGCTCTGTTGACATTGTAATAACAGGTGGAGGATAAAATATGGCCAGGCATACAGAGCCACATTAGAAAAGCAGTCAAGTGAATGCATCAGAGTTCTTCAGTTGTATTATGCTACAAGTTCTGTAAAGTTTAGCCTCTTATTTGAGGGAAGGCACTAACTAGATATGCCTATAACTTGAAGCCCTCTGTTACAGTACTGAATTACTGTGCAACTTGCCCTCCTCAATAAATCTCGAGTCTCAATATTTACAGCAGACCCATCAGCATGCATCGGGTATTTGAGATTCGACTTACTTTTTATAAGTACACTCTCAACTTGATGAGGTAGGGCTACAAAGCTTTGCTCTGATCCATTGGTTGTGGAACTACTTGGCTCTGTCTATAAACTGCTGCTTTTGATGTTTATCATGCAAGTAGCCCAATGTAGCTTCACTAGGTTGGTACCTCAATGCAAGGCATGCCTGGTGCTGCCTCTGGCATACTCTTCTGCACTCCACATTGAACTCGGGTTCATCTGGATTGATGGTGATCAAAGAGTGAGATTTGCTGAGCCATGAGGTTACAGATTATGGTGGTATTCTACTGCTGATGGCACATAGTGTCTCACAGATGCCCAGGTTTTGGGCTGCTAGATTTGTCCTTAATCTGTCCTGCTTTACACAGTGAGAGAGCCTCACTGCACTTGGAGGGTGTCCCTCACTGTGAAGATGAGACTTTGCAGTCACAAAAGCTGTGTGGTTATTCCTACCAATGATATAGTGGACTGACGTGTCTGACAGGCAGGTCGGTGAGTAAAAGGTCAAGCAAGTTATGCCCTTGTGTTGGTTCACCCATCACCTGATGCAGTCCCAGTCTGGTAGTCATGTCCTTCAGGGCTCTGCCAATTTGGTCAGTAATGGTACTACTGAAAAATTCTTGGTGGTGGACATTGAAACTGACTTCCCTCAGTATTCGAAGTGGTGTTCAACATGGAGATGCACTGATTGGTCAGTTGAGGGGGTGCAGTAGGTGGTAATCAGCAGGAGGTTTCCTCGGTCTTGTTTGGCCTGAAGCCATGAGGTCCGGAGTCAATGCTGACGATTCCAAGGGCCACGCCCACCCAACTATATAATACTGTGCCCTCGCCTCTGGGGGAGCTAGCCTTAAGTTTCCCAGAATTCACTGGGGTACTCTTGAAAAAGAGGAGGAAATGGGAATTCTGACCAAAGATCAGGACTTCCCATGAAGGGACATGTGTTTGAACATTTCTTTTGATTTTTTTTTAAAGAAGATAATCGTATAATAGTTTTTTTTAAACCCTAGAGTGCCCTTCTGTAGGAATTTTACGTGGCATCTGGCTCTGAATTTTCATGCACTCCCTACATCAGAACAATCCTTTAATCCTTCTCACCCAAGATGCTGCTTAGTGTTTCCAGCATTTTCTGTTTTATTTATTTTATAACCTATGTTGTAAATTGCTTGGAAATAATTATTGATCTTATATTTTATACCAAAAAATCTTGTTAAGAGACAAATACCTGAGGGAGTGGAGCTTGCTGATCAATTCCAGACTGGACACAAGACCCTTTAGAGAAAATGTTATCCTGTCCTCTCAACCCTTGCGCTGTATATATCTGGTGCCAGTAAAGTTCGATCAGTTACTTAATTGTTATTGGCATTGGCAGAAGTCACTTTAATAACTGGTTTAGAAAATGCTCTGGTTTTTAAGTATAGTTTGCTGTTGCATTCTGAGTCTGTTTAAGATTAGTTATACAGCAACTACATTTGCTATTTGAAATCACAGGTCATTTAATAGTTGGCAAAATATTGGTGCTGGAATTCTCTCCAGCGAGGTGATGACTCCATTTATTTTTTAGGGTTCCAAACCAAAAAGCCAAGGCTGTTTACTCATGTGAAGCAGAACATAACTCTGAGTTATCCTTCAAAGTGGGAGCAATATTTGAAAATGGTGAGTGTAACCTGAGACATTGGATTATTTTCCCCAGCTGTGAAACACATTGCGGGTGATTTTTAACCCTATTCGCTCAGCAGAAACCTGGCGGGTGGGCAGTTAAAATCACCCTGGCTCTTACCCGCCCGAAAGCCGCCATGATCGCAACGTCTGCAATTTTAACCTGCTCTTCTGAGCAGGCAGAAAGGACACATGCCCGGAGTCAATAGGGCCCTTCTTTACATATGCATGCTGCAGCCCGATGATATCATTGAGACCTGACTGTAATTTTAACTCAGGCCTGAGTGGGGAATCCACCTGGAGTTAAAATCGGGGCCATTTTGTACTCCTTAATAGAAATATAGTTACTCCAAAGTTATTCACTTCATTAAACTTCCTCCACCCACGATAGGAGTTAAGTCTATCTTGATTGGTTCTGAGGAAACCACATACTTAGCATATGAAGTGTTGTGGATGGGCAGTGATCACCTACTCCCTTTTTCTATAAAACCCCACGTTCTTCACATTACACACATTTTGTTTTTCCCCAGCCAAAAGCTTTGTGTTCTCAGTTCTCACATTCACGCCCCATTGTTAGATTTGAACAAAGTTTCGCCCTCCCTTCGATTGAAGGTTAGATTAGATAGTCCTTATAGTTTTCACAATTTGAGTTTTTACCCGACCAGCCTGCAATTTTTCTTTCTTTCTAGGTTTTTATTCTGGGAATTGGAGCACCATCTGTCAATACATCACTAAAATAGCAGGCAGTAGCACATTCCTTATTACAGCATGCATACGAGTAATACTTAATTCATCCTTTTGAGTGGAAGATCCACCTCCAGGTGATTCCAGAAATATTCAGCATTTGGGCTTCCCAGAATGTACCTATTCAGCTCTTCAGACAACTACTAGCTTCTGTGTTTCTACTTGGGCATAGAGGTCATGACAACTCGGAGGCTAGAATGGTGTCTGTATGCATTTCCTCCGTTTCCCTGGTCCCACAAATGAAGTACAGAAATTATTTTGAAGACCGTTAATTGGCCTTGCAAACCAAGATCTTGGTCATCCAGGCAGTGAGTGGAGACCAGATCTCACTGCCTTAAATTTCTTCTCTTGAAGCTGGGGGAGAGGGGGAGTTCAATATTACATCCCATCCCAGAGATGTTCTGGTTGACTCCCCAGTTAATGAAAAGCGATGACTGTTAGAGCAGGGTTTCCCGTCTTCAGTGGTAAATATCTTGGTCAAGCACAAGGCTATCCACTAATGGAGCTTCTAGCACAGTGGAAAATGTTTATGCAGTGATGGTCTTGATGTCCCACGCGTCCTAGACCATTTCTAGCATTGGTTTAAAGCCCAGTTCGATTCAGACTCACATTGCATCAATTTTGATCTTTTGTAACAAGTTTGTGTTCAGTTCATTGGGGGATTCATTGGTGTCTAGTTTTAATAAATGTGATTAGGAAATTGTGCCCAGAAAGAACTTCACTGGGTTTGAATTGGGATCTTTAGACTTTCAAAAATTAACAGTTCCACCATTGAATGTGTCATCTTCAGTTTCTTGCGTGGAAAACTAGACTTTTAGTTTCAGCGTGCATAGTTAGTGATTTGGAAACCCTTTTTGTTGATCAGCCAGTATCTGATTTTGGAATTCTGACTGAGAATTGCTTAGGACACACCCAGAGGTCCCTCCAAAAAAAGTTGCATCTCAGTTTCATTTGTGCCAGGAATTACCCTTTTGTTATTTTACCTCATCAACAAGTGCAGCATTGCTTTCACTATTTAGATGCTCGTAGAGCCATGTTACTGTGTCTCTTGTATGAAGCAATTTGGGAAGTCTCGATGGTTATTTGTTTCCTAATGGTAAAAAGGCCCAAAGCAAACAGGTAACCAACCAGCGATTGCTACATAGATGGTGGCATTCCTTCTGTACTTGCAGGAAAGAAACCAAAGAGACCGTTAAAGTCCATTCTACCTCTTCCATGATTTAATCCTGGGCACCTTTTCACTTGCGGTCTGATTGATAACTATTTGCAAGGCTGTGACATGGACTAATCCTCACATATTTGCTAAACAAAACTGTCTCAATTTGACTGCTGTACGCAATATTGGGCCGTATATTCCAATGCCTACGGGTGGGTATGCACTGTGTACACACCTGTAGGGACATCGGAAATGCCGGTTTCAGGCATGTGCTGAAAACCGGTATTTCCGATCTGTCAAGAATGCTCTTGACAGATCAGACGCCTGACCTGGAGAAGGGCCTCTGTGGGCGGATAGTTCCGCTTTCTGGAGAACCTCCGCCCGCAGAAAACCCTTAAAAATCTTACGCCTGGTAAAAGCTGGCGTAAGGCCGGCTTTTACCAGCATAAGAGTTGAAAAAAAAATTTTTTTTTTCACTCGTTTATAATTTTAAAATACTTTTTAAAAGGGTAAGTTTATTTTTAGCCCTGTAAAAAGCTTTAATTTTTTTTCAAAAAATTAAATTTTTGTTTAAAATATTTAATTTATTGTAATTTTAACTAATTTTAAAAACGTGATGATTTTTTAAAAATGTATTTAATGTTTTACTGTGTTGTTGGGGTGATCTCCATTCATATATTTGACAGGTCTATCTGTCAAGTGTATGAAGGGAGATTCCCTTCTCCTATTGGCTCCCCATGGCCCACGTGATCCCAGGGACTCTTGCGAACTGCAATCACCTCTGGGATACGTGGGCCCTGTGCATTTTGAGTTGGAGAGGCCCAGGAGCAGAAGTGTACGCACCTCGGGAGCCCTCAGGTAAGTTCGTAGATTTTTTCCAGATCGGAGGCCTCCGCACACAGGAAGCCTCGATCGGAAAATACGGGCCATTGTCTTTGGCAGATCTACCTTGGCAGTCTTAGCCCTCTGCAGGTGCCACCCCTCTCCTCAATGTGCACTACTTTGGTGCACTCTTATTGATGTGTGGACTCTTTTTACGATGTAAAAAGATAGATTATATGCCTGTTGTGTGTAGGTATAGCTGTTCACTATAAAAAGGGATGGGTTTGTTGTGCGTAATTGACTTTACCACGTGAAAATAAAGATTTTTGTTCTTTATTTTGTTCATTCCCCAGTTCACTCGTCACGAGAACCTGGTTGGCTAGAAGGAACCCTCAATGGCAAAACAGGACTTATTCCACAAAATTATGTTGAATTCCTGTAGCTCTGAGCCTTTGAAATCTATAGAAAATACTATTCATGGTATCCATGGCCGTCCTCGACAAGACAGAATTACCGTTCGCTCTACTGTTGCTCCACGACTGAGATCTCCCAATTGGAACCAAGGGGAATATTGATTTCCATATCTAACACACAAGCATCTGTAAACTTGTGTTTTTTTAAATTAAATATTGGCTGAAGTGCTACTGTCACTTTATCATGACATTTTAATCATTACAAGCTATTTTATCATAGGATTCAGCAGATGGGTGCAGTTTTAGCAAGTGGCATTGGAATAACCTGAAACAAAAATTGCTAGCTTTGTGGACTTAATTTTTCCGATCCATTTTGACTTCACAGCGTGATTCTACGAATCCATTTTCATTGTTTTTAAAGCATATGAATAAAAGAGAGTCTGCAATAAAAGATTGGGGGAAAAGTTGTTTCCATGCAGTTTTGCTTTTTCATTGCTGATCATGTCAAATGGTTAGATGTTTCAGTTTTAAGAAACACTGGAAATGTTTTAAATCTATCAATGTTGCGCATTTCTGCAACATTTGAAGTAATTTGGTGCATTTTAACCTTCAATACCAAATAACAAATCTGATGACTGCAGTGGACTTTCATCTTTACAAGATGTTAGTCTATATTTCAATTGGGTTTTCAGCAATATATTAATAATTGGGCAATTCCATTCAGTTTTTACTAAGAGCAAATATTTACAAACTCCTCGGTTGCTGTATATTTTGTGTTGATTTTAACTATGCAAAATGTGAGTTATTTCTAGTTTAACAGTTAATTATACTTTTGAGAACTATGCTAGGTTTAATAGTTATGTGTTCATAAATATGGTGAACATTGTCACAGACCTGAAGCATTCAAAAATCTGAAGAACATTATTCTGTAACTGCAACAGAAAATAAAGATCACTGCCAGTAATTGTTTCAAGATTTTATTATTAACTTGATTGAAGCACATGATTCATAACATTTAACTTGATTTTAAGTGTTCACTGAAATGTTCTTGTTAAATTATTTCAAATTCAATCTTATTTTTACAGTAGTTTTAAATGGGTCTATTCCAGTTTGATGTAATTAAATAAGTCTGATTTTAAATTTCACATTTTCTGAAGTTCATTTTTTGCATTTATTAAAAGTTCGGCATATCATTCAAATTTGGGCATTATAATTTGTCAGGTTGCTCATTTTGGTGTAAAAATTTGAGCAATATGTTGGCTGATCTCAGCCGTAGAGGCAGTGCCACTTCCCTCAGTGCCCTAGGGTTAAGAAAGGGAAAATGAACCAGGATCCCTGCTCCTGATATTATCCTGGACACTAACTGGAAGGACCAGGATCCCTGCTCCTGATATTATCCTGAACACTAACTGGAAGGACCAGGATCCCTGCTCCTGATATTATCCTGAACACTAACTGGAAGGACCAGGATCCCTGCTCCTGATATTATCCTGAACACTAACTGGAAGGACCAGGATCCCTGCTCCTGATATTATCCTGAACACTAACTGGAAGGACCAGGATCCCTGCTCCTGATATTATCCTGGACACTAATTGAAAGGACCAGGATCCCTGCTCCCGATATTATCCTGGACACTGACTAGAAGGACCAGGATCCCTGCTCCTGATATTATCCTGGACACTAACTAGAAGGACCAGGATCCCTGCTCTTGATATTATCCTGGACACTAACTAGAAAAATCAGGATCCCTGCTCCTGATTTTATCCTGGACACTAACTAGAAGGACCAGGATCCCTGCTCCTGATATCCTGTACACTAACTGGAAGTGCACATGTGGAAGTTGGGTCAGGAAGGGATCCGGCATAGCTGTCATGTTCCTGCAGTCAGGAAGCCAGTCAGCACTTAGAATCTAGGCTCTCAAGTGAAGAATGGCCACTTACAAAGGTACCAAAGGAGGACAAGTGCCTTTGGAACCATACACCAACGAGCAGTCAACAGCAAATGAACTTATCTCATCACAGATGTCTTGAAGTTTCCAGCAAGTTAAGAGAAATGCACGCTGAAGCAAACTGATTTTCAATCCCTCGCTCCATCTTGTGCAAAGTCTCTCACTTCAACTAAGAAGGCGCTGTAGTGTCTGCATCATACTATTAAACAGTATTGAGGTGGACAAGTTAGTGGTAATCGTGAGAAAGAATGGGTTTGATCAGGATGGCAATGATTTCCAACCAAACCTAGTCTTTCACTATGTCTCTATTCAGCTTCCCGTGCTTGTATTTGGTTCAAAAACCTTCAACTTGCTTCTCTGATGGAGCTAGGATTCCAGTTGTTTAGGCTTTAGGGTTAACGAGCTCTTGGGGCGCGATCTTGCCAGCCCTGGGGAGGCGGGTATGGAGGCAGGACTGCCGGGAAAATGGCAGAATTTGGGGGTGGGTGCCCAACCCGCCTCCGTGCCATCTTGCCCGTTTCCTTGGAGGCGGAAGGGGATTACTGCCTGTTAACAGGCAGATAAGAGGATTATTCCCATTTTAACCCACACAAGTGCGGGCTTCCCGAAGGCTGCGAACCCCGCTAGGGTCACCTTAGTGGGTCTGCGGGGGTTGGAGGGGTGCAAAAGTGTGCAGTGAAGGTAAGTGATGGGTGCAAGTGTGGGTAGGTGAGTATGTGAGGTAAGTGAAAAGTGTTAGAAGAAGTTTAAAATAAAAACAAAATGCTGGAAATACGCAGCAGGTCAGGCAGCATCTGTGGAGAGGGAAACAGAGTTAACGTTTCAGGTCGATGACCCTTGGTCAGAACTGGAAAAAGCTGGAGATGTAACTGATTTTAAGCAAGTGTTGGGGCAGGGAAAGGGGGGAGGGGAGGAAAGAACAAAAGGGAAGGTCTGATAGGATGGAAGGCAGGAGAGATTGAGAGAGATTAAGAGATGGTGCAAGGCAAAAGGAGATGATAATGGGACAAGTTAAGAAACAAAAGATGGCTCTGGATGAAGTGTAAATGGCACTGGCAGAATGAGAGACAACTGCCATGTGGGAGCGAAAAAAAAAATTAAAATAAAATAAATGGCAAAAAAAGGATAGGGGCAGAGGTTATGGTCTGAAATTGGTGAACTCTGTGTTGAGTCCAGAAGGCTGTAAAGTGCCTAATCGAAAGATGAGGTGCTGTTCCTCGAGCTTACGTTGAGCTTCATTGGAACAGTGTAAGAGGCCGAGGACGGTGAGGTCAGAGTGGGAGTGGAGCGGAGAATTAAAGTGACAGGCGACCGGAAGCTCGGGGTCACCCTTACGGACTGAACGGAGGTGTTCTGCAAAGCGGTCACCCAATCTGCGTTTGGTCTCCCCAATGTAGAGGAGACCGCATCATGAGCAGCGAATACAGTATACTAAATTGCAAGAAGTACAAGTAAATCGCTGTTTTACCTGGAAGGAGTGTTTGGGGCCCTAGACAGTGAGAAAGGTGGCGGTAAAAGGGCATGTGTTACATCTCTTGCTTTTGCACGGGATGGTGCCGGGCAAAGGGGTAGGGGTGTTGGGGGTGATAGAGGAGTGGACCAGGGTGTCGCGGAGGGAGCGGTCCCTTTGGAATGCTGAAAGGGGAGGTGAGGGGAAGATGCGTTTGGTGGTGGGATCACACTGGAGGTGGCGGAAATGGCGGAGGATGATCCGTTGAATGTGGAGGCTGGTGAGGTGAAAGGTGAGGACAAGGGGAACTCTATCGTGGTTCCGGGAGGGAGGGGAAGGGGTGAGAGCAGAAGTGTGGGAAATAGAGCGAACACGGTCAAGGGCCGTGTCAGCCACAGTAGAGGGGAATCCGGTTGAGGAAAAAGGAAGACATGTCGGAAGCACTAGTATGGAAGGTGGCATCGTCAGAGCAGATGCGGCGGAGACGGAGAAACTGGGAGAATGGAATAGAGTCCTTACAGGAAGCGGGGTGGGAGGAAGTGTAGTCCAGGTAGCTGTGGGAGTCAGTGGGCTTGTAGTGAATGTTTGTCAATAGCCTATCCCCAGAGATGGAGACAGAGAAGTCGAGGAGGGAAGGGAAGAGTTGGAGATGGACCATGTGAAGGTGAGGGAAGGGTGGAAATTGGAAGCAAAGTGAATGAAATTTTCTAGTTCAAGGTGAGAGCAGGAAACAGCACTGATACAGTCGTCAATGTACCGGAAAAAGAGGTGAGGGAGGGGACCTGAGTAGGACTGGAACAAAGAATGTTCCACATATCCCACGAAAAAGCAGGCATAGCTGGGACTCATGCGGGTTCCTATAGCAACACCTTTAATTTGGAGGAAGTGAGTGGAGTCAAAGGAGAAGTTGTTCAATGTGGGAACAAGTTCAGCCAGGCAGTGGAGGGTGGTGGTGGTGGATGGGGACTGGTTGGGCCTCTGTTCAAGGAAGAAGCGGAGCGCCCTCAGGCCATCCTGGTGGGGGATGGAGGTGTAGAGAGATTGGATGTCCATAGTGAGAACGGGAACGTTGGTGGAGACATGGCAGCCAGCTGATAAGGGAAAGAAAAGTATCAGCAAACATTCCACCTCAGAACCACTTGCCTGCCAGCCAGCAACAATATACTTTGATATAGTGCCTTTAATGCAGAAAATTGGCACAAGGCACTCCATAGAGGAATAATCAAAAATATGGATGCCAAGCCAAAGAAGGAAATATTAGGAAGGGTGACCGAAAGCTTGGTCCAAGAAGTAGGTTTTAAGGAGGAGATGGAGACGGAGGAGCTTGGGGCAAGTTCCAGAGTGTGGGGCCTGGGCGGCTGAAGGCATAGCCACCAATTGTGGCGTGAAGGAAGAGGGGGATACACAGGAAGCCCAGAGACAAAGAAATGGAATGCTCTGGGGAGGGAGAGGCTACAGAGATTGGTGAGGGTGGGTGGGAGGGGAGCAAGGCCATGAATATATTTAAATGCAAGGATGATAATTTTAAATCCGAGGTGTTGGCAGAGCAGGAGCCAATGTAGGTCAGCGAGGACCAGGTTGATGGGTGAGCAGGACTTCGTATGGAATAGGATACTAGCAGCAGAGTTTTGAATGAGCTGATGTTTATGCCAGACAGAAGAGCATTGGAATGGTCGAGTCTTGAGGTGACAACGGCATTGTTTTTCAGCAGCAGATGGGCTGAGATAGGGATAGAGACAGAGGCGGATTATGAAGAGAGAAGTAGGTGGTTGCGATGGAGAGGATATTTGGTCGGAAGCTCAGCTTGGGGTCAAATAGGACGCCAAGGTTGTGAACAGTCTGGTTCAGCCTGCGAAAGTGATTGGGGATGGAATTAGTGACAAGGATATAGAATTTGTGGAGGGGGCCTTTCCAATTTTTAACTGAAGGAAATTACAGCTAATCCAGGACTGAATGTCGGAGAGAAGTAGAGCTGGGTGTTGTCAACGTACATGTGGAAGTTGACCCCATGTCTTCAGATGATGTTGCCAAGGGGTAGCACGTAGATGAGGAAGAGGAGGGGGCCAAGGACAGATTCTTGGGGGACTCTAGAGTTAAGTGTGTGGGGCAGAAAGCGAATCCATTGCTGGAGATGCTCTGGCAATGATTTGATAGGCAAGAGTGGAACCAGGTGAGGACAGTTCCATTGAGCTGGACAATGGAGGAGAAGCATTGGAGGAGAATGGTGTGGTTTACCCTATCAAACACTGCAGAGAGGTTGAGCAGGACAAGGAGGGATAGTTTACCATGGTCACAGTCACAAGGGGATGTAATTTGTGATAATGGCCGTTTCAGTGCTGTAGAAGGGGATGAAACTTAATTGGACAGATTCAATTGGAGTTGCGGGAAACATACAGATTTAGGAGGAGACCGCATGTTCAAGGACTTTGGAGAGGAAAGGTAGGATGGATATGGCGCAGTAGTTTGAAAGGACAGAGGGGTCGAGGGAGGGATTTTCAGGACGGGGAGATGACGCGAATTTACACAATTATAATAGTGAAGCCTGTTGAGATGTTTACACATCTTTCCTCAGCTGTTGTCCAGAATACGCACCAGCAATGGGAGAATTGAATAAGAATGTATGAGAATAGTCACTTTTCAAAAAATGGTGTTTATTGGCTGAGAAAGTGACCTAAACCAGCCTCTGCTCTTTCAATGGCACATTAATACATTACTGCAGAGTACTAAACTCAGGAATTTGGTGAGTGAGGGAATTTTAAGGGTTGATCTCTTTCTAAAATGTAGTTAAGTTTTGCATTTAACATTTGGCATTTAACTTAACTTTAACCTTAACTTGTAGTTTCTTTCACAGTGGGAAACAAGAAGCCTGTTAGTGGCAGTTGCACAGTTCATTAGGTGGCTAGCTAGAACTGGCTATCTGGTAATTACAGTCAGGGCTTTGGAATTTCTGCTGGTAGAAAAACAAGAGGTTTTTGCTAATGCACGGAAGTAAGTAGCATGGAGTCCAGTTCTACGGAGTACTGCTTCAACAGAGTACTAACTCGGGAATTTGGTGAGCTGGGGGTAAGAGGTGCTGCTTGATACATTAAAAAATATAAACAACTAGGGTTAAATTAGGACTGTGGGCTCAGTTACAGTGAAGACCTAAAGCATGTAACTAAATTTAATAAATTAAACAAGGTTATTACCTAGATTAAAAAATTAATAGACTATTGAGTATTTCAAAACTTGAAAACCTAATTAGTTAAATAAAATACAATGGAGATGGCAGGGCAGGTGATGTGTTGCAGCTGTAGCATGTGGGAGCTGGTGGACCCCAGTCTGATCCACAGCAACCACATCTGCAGTAAGTGTCTGCAGCTCGAGGAACTTTGGCTCAGGATGATGAGCTGGAGTCCGAGCTTCGGACACTGCAATACACCAGGGAGGGAGAAAGTTACCTGGACACTTTGTTCCTGGAGGCAGTCATACCCCTTAGGTTAAATACTTCAGTTTTGGTCCGTGGTCAGGGACAGGAGGGTGTGACTACGAGTGAGGCAGGTATGGGGATCTAGGAGGTAGCACTGGAGGAGCCTCAGCCCTCGCACTTGTCCAACAGATACGAGGTACATGCTTCCTGAGTGGATGAGAGCAGGGACTGCAGGGAGGATGAGCAAACTGACCACAGCACCGTGGTACAGGGGGCCATTCAAGTGGGGGGAGTAAAAAGAAATGTAGTAGTGGTGGGGGAATAGTATAGTTAGGGGGATAGATACTGTTCTCTGCAGCCGAGAGCGTGAGTCCTGAAGGCTGTGTTGCCTGCCCAGTGCCAGGGTTAAGGACATCTCCTCGGGGCTGGAGAGGAACTTGGAGTGGGAGGGGAAGGATCCAGTTGTCGTGGTCCACGTAGGTACCAATGACATAGGTAGGACTAAGAAAGAGGTTCTGCTGAGGGAGTATGAGCAGCTAGGGGCTAAATTAAAAAGCAGAGCCACAAAGGTAATAATCTCTGGATTATTACCTGAGCCACGAGCAAATTGGGTCAATAAGATCAGAGAGTTGAATGCGTGGCTCAAGGATTGGTGTGGGAGAAATGGGTTTCGATTTATGGGGCATTGGCACCACTACTGGGGAAAGAGGGAGCTGTTCCATTGGGACGGGCTTCACTTGAACCGTGCTGGGACCAGTGTCCTGGCAAATCGCATAACTAGGGCTGTAGATAGGGCTTTAAACTAAATAGTGAGGAGGGGGGAGGGTTCAGGTGAGGGGAAATTTAGAAAGTTAAAGAGAAAGGACAAGGCAATAGTGCAGGGTAGCGATAGGGGTAATGATAACCAGAGTGTGACAGGAAGGGACAGAGCATACAAGCATAAGAGTGCACCAGCAAATAGGGTCAGAGTAGGGAAAAATGGTAAAAAGACAAAATTTAAAGGCTCTTTATCTGAATGCACGCAGAATTCGTAACAAGACAGATGAATTAACCACACAAATAGAAATAAATGGGTATGCTCAGATAGCTATTACAGAGACGTGGTTGCAAGGTGACCAAGGCTGGGAACTGAATATTCAGGGGTATTTGACATTTCAGAAGGATAGGCAGAAAGGAAAAGGAGCTAGGGTAGCTCTGTTAATAAAGGATGAGATCAGTACAGTAGTGAGAAATGATCTTGGTTCGGCAGATCAAAATTTAGAATCAGTTTGGGTGGAGATAAGAAATAATAAGGGAAAGAAGTCACTGGTGGGAGTAGTTTATAGGCCCCCTAACAGTAGCTACACTGTAGGACAGAGTATAAATGAAGAAATAATCGGGGCTTGTAAGAAAGGTACTGCAATAATCGTGGGCGTTTTTAATCTTCATATAGATTGGACAAATCAAATTGGCAAAGATAGACTTGAGGGCGAGTTCATAGAGTGGACAGTTTCTTAGAATAATACGTTGTGGAACCAACCAGGGAACAGGCTATTTTAGATCTGGTAATGTGTAATGAGACAGGGGTAATTAATGATCTCATAGTAAAGGATCCTCTAGGGAAGAGTGATCATAACATGATAGAATTTCATTCAGTTTGAGAGTGAGAAACTTGGGGGGCGATTTTCTCAGCCTCAAAAGGTAAGACGGTAGATAAGCAGTGGCAGACTTTTAAGGAGATATTTCATAACTCTGAACAAAGATATATTCCAGTGAGAAAGAAAGACTCTACGAGAAGGATGAACCATCCGTGGCTAACTAAGGAAGTTAAGGAAGGTATCAAGTTGAAAGAAAAGGCATACAATGTTGCAGATTGGAACAGAGTGTTAAGCTGCGAGTTTGGTGAGTGAGGGAGTAAATCTTAAAGGTTAATCTCTTATTTTTATAAATTCTAGTCTTGTGTGCTTTCAATTAGCATTGAAATTTACTGTTTCAAGTTTTAAGTTTCTTCCAAGCTTGGGCAGGGCTAAGCAAGCTCTGTGCTGGAGAGCAGGTGAGAGTAATTAATTAATTAAGTGGTCTAATCTGGTTCTGCAACTGCCAGAGAGCTCACTTATTTAAATCCCAGCAGTATAAATAAGGGAGGATGGAGTGCAGTTTGTCACAAAGTGCAGATCGGAACAGAGTGTTAAGCTGTGAGTTTGGTGAGTGAGGGAGTGTGGGGAGGGAGGTGTTCCTTTCTTTTTCCATCTTTTGTCAGCTTCCAGGAGAGCAGGAGCTAAAAAGCTGCACAAGAGAGGACAGAGAACCAGTGGTGAGTATTTCTACAGTATTTCTGCATTCCAGTCATTAAAGTAAAAGTAAGGTCTCAAGTTTAGAGTAAGTAGTATTTAAAGGGAAGTAAGGTCCCTAGTGTATTTAATATTCTTTAATTTAAAGGGAGTAAATTAAGGGTAGGACAGGGCAGGGCAACTCGGCAGTGTGGAGTATTCCTCCTGCGCTATGTTGGAAGTCAGGGACACTTTAGGTGTCCAGGGCAAACACATGTGCAGGAAGTGTCTCCAGCTGTAGCTACTCGAAATCCGCGTTTCGGAGCTGGAGCTGCGGCTGGAGTCACTGTGGAGCATCCGCGAAGCTGAGATCTTCGTGGATAGCACGTTTAACGAGGTGGTCACACCGCAGGTAAAGAGTGCACAGGCAGACAGGAAATGGGTGACCACCAGACAGAGTAAAAGAACTAGGAAGATAGTGCAGAAGTCCCCTGGGACCATCTCCCTCTCCAACAGATTTTCAGTTTTGGATACTGATGGGGGAGATGGTTTCTCAGGGGAATGCAGCAAGAGCCAAGTCTGTGGCACTACGAGTGGCTCAGCTGCACAGGAGGGGAGGAAAAAGAGTGGGAGAGCAAGAGTGATAGGGGATTCTATCGTAAGGGGAACAGATAGACGTTTCTGTGGCCGCAGACGTGACTCCAGGATGGTATGTTGCCTCCCTGGTGCCAGGGTCAAGGATGTCACTGAATGGCTGCAGCGCATTCTGAAGGGGGAGGGCGAACAGTCAGAGGTCGTGGTTCACATTGGTACCAACGACATGGGTAGAAAGAGGGATGAGGTCCTGCAACAAGAATTTAGGGAGCTAGGTAGCAGATTAAAAAGCAGGACCTCAAAGGTTGTAATCTCTGGATTACTCCCAGTGCCACGTGCTAGTGAGTATAGGAATAGGAGGATAGAGCAGATGAATGCGTGGCTAAAGAGTTGGTGCAGGAGGGAGGGCTTTAGTTTCCTGGATCACTGGGTCTGCTTCTGGGGAAGGTGGGACCTGTACAAGTTGGATGGGTTGCACCTGAACCGGAACGGAACCAACATCCTTGCGGGGAGGTTTGCTAGTACTGTTGGTGGGGGGGGGTGTGTTTAAACTAACTTGGCAGGGGGATGGGATACGGAATGGAGCTATAGTAGGGGGTGATGCACAGCCAAATATAGAGGAAAAAACAAGTCAGCCCAGAAGGCAGAGCAAATATGTAACGGCACAAGGGAGTATGGCAAGGCTGGATGGCATTTATTTTAATGCAAGGTGTCTTGCGAGTAAGGCAGATAAATTGAAGGTGTTGATGAACACATGGGAGTATGATATTGTTGCTATCACGGAGACATGGTTGAGTGAGGGGCAGGACTGGCAGCTCAATATTCCAGGGTACAGAATCTTCAGGCGAGACAGAGGGGGGTGTAAAAGAGGAGGGGGTGTCGCAATATTAATCAAGGAGTCAATTACTGCTGTAAGGAGGGATGATATCTCAGCAGGTTCCTCTAATGAGGCCATATAGGTAGAACTTAAAAACAAAAAGGGGCAAGCACTTTGCTGGGAGTGTACTATAGGCCCCCAAACAGTCAGGGGGAGATAGAGGAACAGATATGTAGGCAAATCTCAGAGAAGTGTAGAAATAATAGGGTAATAATAGTAGGGGATTTCAACTTCCCCAATATTAACTGGGATAGTCAGAGTGTGAAAGGCTTAGAGGGTGCGGAATTCTTAAAGTACATCCAGGAGAGCTTTTTGAGCCAGCATGTAGAAAGTCCTACAAGAGAGGGGGCGGTACTGGACCTAATTCTAGGGAATGTAGCCAGGCAAGTGGTAGAAGTGTTAGTAGGAGAGCATTTTGGTGACAGTGACCATAATTCGGTGAGATTTAAGGTAGTCATGGAAAAGGACAAAGATGGACCGGAAATAAAGGTTCTAAATTGGGGGAAGGCCGATTTTAATATGATAAGGCAGGATCTGGCCAAAGTGGACTGGGATCAGCTACTTGTAGGAAAATCCACATCAGAGCAGTGGGAGTCCTTCAGAAAGGAAATAGAGAGAGTACAACGGCAACATGTTCCTGTAAAGGTCAAGGGTGGGACCAACAAGCCCAGGGAACCCTGGATGTCAAGGGACATATGAGAATGGATTAGGAAAAAAAGGGAGGTTTTTGGCAGATACAAAGGGAGGTTTTTGGCAGATACAAAGGACTAAAAACAGTGGAAGCCCGAGAGGAGTATAGAAAGTGCAGGGGGGTACTTAAAAAAGCAATTAGGAGAGCGAAGAGGGGGCATGAGATAACACTGGCGGGCAAAATAAAGGAAAATCCCAAGGTGTTTTATAAGTATATTAAGGGCAAGAGGATAACCAGGGAAAGAGTAGGGCCCATTAGGAACCAAAGTGGCAATCTGTGTGTAGAGCCAGAAGATGTAGGTGGGGTTTTAAATGAATATTTTGCATCTGTGTTCACTATGGAGAAGGACGATGCAGGCATAGAAATCAGGCAGGGGGATTGTGATATACTTGAACAAATTAGTATTGAAAGGGAGGAGGTACTAGCGGTTTTAGCGGGCTTAAAAGTGGATAAATCCCCAGGCCCAGACGAGATGTATCCTAGGCTGCTGTGTGAGGCAAGGGAGGAGATTGCAGGGGCTCTGACACAAATTTTCAGAACCTCTCTGGCCACAGGGGAGGTGCCAGAGGACTGGAGAACAGCTAAAGTAGTACCATTATTCAAGAAGGGTAGTCGGGATAAACCAGGGAATTACAGGCCAGTGAGCCTAACATCAGTGGTAGGGAAATTATTGGAAAAAATTCTGAGGGACAGAATTAGTCTCCACTTGGAGAGGCAAGGATTAATCAAGAATAGTCAGCATGGCTTTGTCAGGGGGAGATCATGTCTGACCAATTTGATTGAATTTTTCGAGGGGGTGACTAAGTGTGTGGATGAGGGTAGTGCAGTTGATGTGGTCTACATGGACTTCAGTAAGGCTTTTGACAAAGTCCCACATGGGAGACTGATCAAGAAGGTAAGAGCCCATGGGATCCAGGACAACTTGGCACATTGGATCCAAAATTGGCTTAGTGGCAGGAGGCAGAGGGTGATGGTCGAAGGTTGTTTTTGTGACTGGAAGCCTGTGTCCAGTGGTGTACCGCAGGGATCGGTGCTGGGTCCTTTGCTGTTTGTAGTGTACATTAATGATTTAGATATGAATGTAGGAGGTATGATCAGTAAGTTTGCAGATGACACGAAAATTGGTGGGGTGGTAAATAGCAAGGAAGGAAGCCTCAGGCTACAGGACGATATAGACGGGTTGGTCAGATGGGCAGAACAGTGGCAAATGGAATTTAACCCTGAAAAGTGTGAGGTGATGCATTTTGGGAGGACTAACAAGGCAAGGGAATACACAATGAATTGTAGGATCCTAGGAAGGACAGAGGATCAGAGGGACCTTGGCGTGCATGTACATAGATCCCTGAAGGCAGCAGGACAGATAGATAAGGTGGTTAAAAAGGCATATGGGATACTTGCCTTGATTAGCCGAGGCATAGAATATAAGAGCAGGGAGGTTATGATGGAGCTGTACAAAACACTAGTTAGGCCACAGCTGGAATACTGTGTGCAGTTCTGGTCGCCACACTATAGGAAGGATGTGATTGCATTGGAGAGGGTGCAGAGGAGATTCACCAGGATGTTACTGGGCTGCAGCGTTTCAGCTATGAAGAGAGACTGGACAGGCTAGGGTTGTTTTCCTTAGAGCAGAGAAGGCTGAGGGGGGACCTGATTGAGGTACAAAATTATGAGGGGCATAGATAGGGTAGATAGAAAGGAACTTTTCCCCTTAGTAGAGGGGTCAATAACCAGGGAGCATAGTTTCAAGGTAAGGGGCAGGAGGTTTAGAGGGGATTTGAGGAAAAACTTTTTCACCCAGAGGGTGGTTGGAATCTGGAACTCACTGCCTGAAAGGGTGGTAGAGGCAGGAACCCTCAACATTCAAGAAGCATTTAGATGAGCACTTGAAACGCCATAGCATACAAGGCTACGGACCAAGTGATGGAAAATGGGATTAGAATAGACAGGGCTTGATGACCGGCACAGACACGATGGGCCGAAGGGCCTCTTTCTGTGCTGTATAACTCTAAGACTCTATGAGATTAGTGGTAGGCCAGAAGATTGGGAAATTTGTTAGAAACTTGCAAAGGATGACTAAAAAAAAATAGAGGGAGGAAATAGATTGAGAGTAAACTAGCAAGAAATATAAAAACAGACAGTAAGAGCTTCTACAAGTATATAAAAAGGAAGAGAGTAGCTAAAGTAAATGCTGGTCCCTTAGAGGATGAGACTGGGGAATTAATAATGGGAAACAAGGAAATGGCAGAGACTTTGAACAAATATTTTGTATCTGTCATCACGGTAGAAGACACTAAAAGCATCCCACTAATAGTGGAACATCAAGGGGCAAAAGGGAGGGAGGAACTTAAAACAATCACTATCACTAGAGAATAAGTACTAGGCAAACTAATGTGACTAAAGGCTGACAAGTCCCCTGGACCTGGTGGCCTGCATCCTAGGGTCTTAAAACAAGTGGCTGCAGAGATAGTGGATGCATTGGTTGTAATCTTCCAAAATTCCTTAGATTCTGGAGAGATCCCAGCGGATTGGAAAACCGCAAATGTAACGCCCCTATTCAAGAAAGGAGGGAGACAGAAAGCAAGAAACTATAGGCCAGTTAGCCTAACATCTGTCATTGGGAAAATGCTGGAATCCATTATTAATGAAGTAGTAGCAGGACATTTAGGGGGAGAAATTCAGTATCGCCCCATTTGGGGCGCAATTATCGGCCGGGCGCAAAGATTAGTGCCTGGCGCTAATTATCGCCACCGACTGCAAACTTGACTTTTATCGCCCCTGGAGGTGATTGCAGCGCTATATCAGGCGCTTCACACCTGTCTTAAGGCGCAAATGCCGAGGAGCGAGGCGTTACCTCAGAGCGCTGGCGAAGCTCATGTAATGTCAGTCAGCAATGGAACACACACACAATGGCACGGGCCAGTTCTTAAAGGGGATGGTTAATCTTGCTTTGCATCCACATCCTGCTCATTGCAGCCTTGAATCTCGGCCTGGAGAGACCTGCACATCAAATGTGCTGGAAAGAACAATGGAGAGTACCAGGCAAAGAGCTCAGAGTGCAGCCCCCACAGTCTCTGCTAAATCGATACAAGGAATGGCAAATCAAAATGAACCTGCAAAGTGCTGCTCAGTACCCAAAACTCCTTCACACAACGTTGAATCTCTCCAGAAGTCTCTCCCTCTCTCAGAATGCGTAGTTCAAAAATGGCACCAACAATAAAAGGCAGGAAGCGGACACCTTTAAATAGCGCTCCCCCTTTCCCTTCATGACTGCAGAACGCTCCCCTCAACCTGTCGTTGCTAGCGTCAGGCGGTAAGGCAGGGGGCGCCACTCAATATCCGCTCCGGGGCGATACCGGGGCGTTGCGCACTCGAGTGACGTCATGATCTGCCGGCGCAGGAGATCGTGGCGGTAGTGTTTAGCGCCGCCGCAAAATGTCTAGTTAATTTCGCGAGCGGCGCAAACTTCGCCGCGCCTGGGCGCTAGATGCTTTGCGCCCCATTAGCGCCCTCTTAAGGCGCTAACGGGAGGCGCAACCAACTGAATTTTTCCCCCTTAGAGAATTATAATACAATCAAGCAGAGTCAACATGGTTTTATGAAAGGGAAATTTGTGTTTGACAAATTTATAAGAGTTCTTTGAGGATGTAACAAGCAGGGTGGATAAAGGGGAACCAGTAGATGTAGTGTATTTGCATTTCCAAAAGGCATTTGATAAGGTGCCACATAAAAGGTTACTGCACAAGAAACGAGCTCATGGTGTTGGGGGTAATATATTAGCATGGATAGAGGATTGGCTAACTAACAGAAAACAGAGAGTCGGGATAAATGGGTCACTTTTAGGTTGGCAAACTGTTACTAGTGGGGTGCCACAGGGATCAGTGCTGGGGCCTCAACTATTTACAATCTATATTAATGACTTGGATGAAGGGACTGAATGTACTGTAGCCAAATTTGCTGACGATACAAAGATAGGTGGGACAGCAAGTTGTAAGGAGGACACAAAGTGCTGGATTTTCCGCCGGAGGTGGGATGGTGGCGAGTTGAGCGGGTTCCGGTCCCGCTCCCGGTTGCAGCCGCCCTCCATTAAGGATTTTCCCCAGATTGGCCTCATTACGGCCGACGTGCGCGCTAGCCGGCCCAATTGGTGGGTGCGAGTCGGCTGATCGCGCTTGATGACGCGCTAGGAGCCTGGATATTTAAGGGGGCCATGTCCCCTTTGATTTTCACTTGCATTCTTCTGCTTCCGGTGCTGGTTGCTGCAGGCATGGCAGCTCAACGGTCCAAGGCTGCTCCCTGTTTTGATGGTGACTCCCTCAATGCTCTTGTGGAGGGAGTAAGAGGACGAAAGGAGGTCCTCTTCCCTTCCGATTGTCGGAGGAAGCCTCAGCACACAAAGGCAGCCTGGCTGCAAATTGCTGAGGAGGTCAGTGCAAGGTCGGTGTGTACACACCTGGGTGCAATGTAGAAAAAGGTTCAATGACCTGATGTGCTCAGCAAAAGTGAGTATAACATCACACTTACCTTCAATCTGCTTCCCATCTCTTCTCATCCCCATCACTCTGCATTGGCAACCTACTCCTGCACATCCCAACTTACCCTAATAGCCCTTGCACCCTCACCCATCCCTCTCTCTCTATGTACAGAATCACTTTACCATCCTACTATGCACCCCTCACACTTGCTCTCACTGTTATGCAATAACAACAACTAACAACGCACAGGGAGGGACCTTGGTATTGGCACCTCACTCCATCTTTGTCTCCCTCTAAACGTCTATGTTATCCATTCTTTACACTGACTCCATCAATCTCGCTGAAACTCCACTTGTGTCCCTCATTGCAGGAAAAGAGAGCTCACAATAAGAGGGAGAGAGGGAGGACAGGAGGAGGCCCACCATCCCTGGCGCATCTAAAGAGGAGGCAGCTCTGGAGATAGTCGGAGGTGCAGAGGAGCTGGAAGTGGGGGATGGAGAGACGGGCACAGCTGGTGACAGAATTGATTTGCAACCCTATCATTTTGCTTTCATGAGTGACTGATATGGCATCTGATGCTCATAGAAATTGAGTTCTGATCATCTGCACAATGGGATGTGTCTGCCACCTAACTATCACATGTCTAACTCATGCCTTTACTCCCCCACAGGACCATCGAGAGCCCCCCTCCCCACTGACCATGAGGAAGAGCCGGAGGACTCCTCAGAGGAACCTGCAGCCTCTGAGGGAGCAGCGTCAGCAGAAATGAGCGCACCCAGCACCAGCGCAGAGACGCACACCTCGGTGGGTAGTTTGCGAGATAGAGCAGTGTTGTCACCTGGTGTATCACAGATCACAAGTGAGCATAAGCAGATGGTGGAGACAGGGACAGCAGTGGAGAGTCCTCATCAGAGGCCGTAAGGTGCACCTAGCTCTGCTCAGCTGCATGTAGACGCTGTGCCTCTGGGGCCATCCAGAAAGAGAGCGGTGCTGGAGCTTCAGGAACAAGTGCAGGAGGCTCTGACTGGGTTTGCAACCATGGTAACTGCAAGTATGCAGAGAATGGAGGAGTCCATGTCAAACCTGAGCAATGCCGTGGTGCACGTATTGGTGAATGTAGGTGCCTCCATGGAAAGGATGGCAACCTCCATGGAGGACATAAATCACCAGACTCAGGAGAACATGGTAACACTTCTAAATAGATTGTCATCTATGGAGATTAGCTAGGCATCTATTGAGGAGAGGAACCAGAAGTTCATGGATGTCCTTGTTATGAGGAATGTCAGCACAGAAATGGGTCCTCATGGTCCCACTGATGTGCACCAAGGTGCTCTCCAGCTACTTGCTAGCAGTGAAGTGCGGGTGACCCATGAGAGGGATGGTGATGGTCGACAACAAGGAAGTGAGGGCTCCTCCCCCAGCGCACACACTCCCATGCCACTGTGGAGCCCTCGGTCAGAGCCCCAGATGCCTCACCCAACTGAGATGCCCATCTCTGCCCCTGCACAGCCACAGGAGGAGCAGACTTTTGTGGAGCCCTCGAAGGCTTCCAAACCCAGAGGACGACCGCCAAAGGCGTCTAAGCAGGCACAGCAGGGAAGTGAGCATGCTGCCTCTACATCTCCTGAGCCACAGGGGAAGCACCACGTAGAAGGATGCCTAAGAGAAAGCTAAAACACAAATAGTCACAAGGGAAGTCACTTGGGTGATTTCATAGTATACTAATTTACGTTTGTGATGTTTATTTCTAGTGTATTAAAGTAATGCGATGTCAATGATTCAATGCGTTGCCCTAAGTGTGCTCAGAATTGGAAGTGGCACAATGAGGGGTGAGGGTGCCTTTCATCTGCAGTGATGGTGGGGGGAGTGATAGGAATGCACAGTTCATTGTTCAGATCCTGTAGGGTGTGGAATGGAGGTCCTGCCAACCTTCATATGCATGTGCCAGCCACATGTACGTGCAGCGTAAAGGTACGTGAATCTGGCATGGATTAGTCCATCCCTTGCCTGACGGCCAGCAATGAGGTCGCGTGCGGGTAGCACTGGGACAGCCGCCTCTGCCAGGTGTTCCTCATCTGCAACCTCATTCGGCTCTTCCTCCTCCTCTGAGGAGGTTATGTGCTGTGCAACTTGTTCCTCACTAAGCCACGCTGCAGTGCGATGTTGTGCAGGGCACAGCAGACCACAATGATTCTGGAGACCCTGGCTGGTGCGTACTGTAGGGCTCCACCAGATCTGTCCAGGCATCTGAAGCGCATTTTGAGCAAGCCTATGGTTTGCTCTATGATGCTTCTGGTGGAAATGTGGCTCTCATTGTAACGCTCCTCAGCTTCGTTTGATGGCCTCATCAGTGTCATTAGCCACGTCTCCAAGTAGCCATCTGGAAAGTTGGGTTGGTGGATTGAAGAGCTGAAGCAAAGTGGACTGCCGCAGGATGTACGAGTCATGGCAGCTGCCAGGGAACTTTGCGCACACATGCATAATGTTCTTCCTGTGGTTACACACCAGCTGCACGTTAAGGGAGTGGAAGCCCTTGCAGTTAACAAATACAGCTGGGTTGTGATGGCGTGCCCTGATGGCCACATGTGTGCAGTCGATGACACCCTGCACCCTTGGGAAGCCTGCCATATTGGCAAACCCAACCGCCCGCACCATTACACTTGCTTCATCCATTGAGAAGTAGATGTAATTGGCCGACTTGCCAATCAGGGCATCGGTAACCTGCGTTATGCATCTGTGGGCGGCCGACTGGGAGATGCCGCTGATGTCTGCAGATGATCCCTGGAAGGACCCTGACAGCCACTGGTAAGGAATGTCCACCCGCTCCTCTGGGCTGCAGGTCTCAGTGCAGCATTGTGCAGATGTCAGCGACTACCTCTCACGAAAGTCTCAACCTCCTTTGGCACTGCTGCTCAGTCATGTTGAGGAAGCTCATCCTCGGCCTGTAAACCCTGTGTTGGGGGTATCTCCTGCGGCGCGGTGCAGCCCTGCGCTGATGCCCTCTGCCCTGTGCAGCATCAAGTGGCTCAGGGGAAGGTTAGTGCTCTTGTTGTAGGTGTTGCTGGTGTGCCTGGTTCTGCTGCTGCCGTGGCTGCTCGTCCTTTGAATCTGAGGACCATGATGAGAAAGTAGAAATGGTTCCCATTCTGTTGGTGAAAATGTCACTTGAGGATGAAATTTTATAAGCGTTCAGTCAAAGTGGAGAGAGGTTATTCCAAGGAGGTCAGAGTGCATGTAGATCTCACAACACACACTTACAACCTCAATACACCTGAAAAATGTGTTCCAAATCCTGCAATCAGAAAGTTCTGGCTTTTGAAATTGAACTGATGTGGCAGGTTAGCTTTAATGCTGCTCTTGCAGCTGTGAACTGTTCAGCTTGTTGGAATACCCGACACAATCAGTTGGCGTGTTTCTGCAATGCCGTGGAATACGCTGGAAATGTTGCAAAATTAAAAGCCCTCTCAAAATAGCATTAAACAGGTAGTTAACAAGCTGTTAATTACCTTTACTGCCTCTCCCGCTACTTGGTGTCGGGTCTGATCAGGAGTCGCAGACCCGACTCTTTGGAAAGTCACGTGGAGGTGGGTTCGCAACCCGCCGTAAATCATCTTGGATTTAACTCCTGAACCACCTCCAAACCTGCCCTCTGAGTGCCGGCAAAATTGCGGCCAAAGAGTCTGCAAAGGGTTACATAGATACATAGATACATAGAAGATAGGAGCAGGAGTAGGCCATCTGGCCCTTCGAGCCTGCTCCGCCATTTAATGAGATCATGGCTGATCCTCCAATTCAGTATCCCGTCCCCGCCTTCTCTCCGTAACCCTTAACCCCTTTTGCCTGTAGAAATATATCTAATTCCCTCTTAAATATATTTAATGAGCTGGCGTACACTGCCCTCTGTGGCAATGAGTTCCACAGGTTCACCACCCTCTGAGTGAAGAAATTCCCCCTCATTTCTGTCCTAAATGGTTTAGCCCTTATCCTTAAATTATGTCCTCTAGTTCTGTTCTCACCCGCCAAGGGAAACATTCCTTCTGCATCTAGTCTGTCTAGACCTGTCAGAATTTTATACACTTCTATGAGGTCCCCTCAATCTTCTAAACTCCAGTGTGTACATCCCTAAACTACATAGTCTCTCCTCATAGGTCAATCCCGCCATGTACAGCTGCAGCAAGGTATCCCTGTTCC
Organism: Squalus acanthias; assembly: GCA_030390025.1. Taxonomy (NCBI): domain Eukaryota; kingdom Metazoa; phylum Chordata; class Chondrichthyes; order Squaliformes; family Squalidae; genus Squalus; species Squalus acanthias. The sequence continues at coordinate 155,485,880 of CM059426.1, read as the reverse complement.
TGTATTCCAACCCTTTTGCTATGAAGGCCAGCATACCGTTTGCCTTCTTGACCGCCTGTTGCACCTGCATGCTCGCCTTCAGTGACTGGTGTACAAGAACACCCAGGTCTCTCTGTACTTCCCCCTCTCCCAATTTATTGCCATTTAAATAATAATTTGCCCTCCCGTTCCTGCACCCAAGGTGGATAACTTCGCACTTGTCCACATTATAGTGCATCTGCCATTTATCCGCCCAATCACCCAGTCTGTCCAAATCGCTCTGGAGCTTCCTGGTCTCCTCCTCTGAGCCCACCCCCCCCTCCTAGTTTAGTGTCGTCTGCAAATTTGGAAATGCTGCATCCGACTCCCTGATCCAGGTCATTAATGTAAATTGTGAACAGCTGGGGACCCAGGACAGATCCCTGTGGTACCCCACTTGTTACTGCCTGCCATTCAGAAAATGAGCCGTTTATTCCAACTCTCTGTTTTCTATCTGACAGCCAGTTCTCTATCCACGTCAATACTTTCCCCTTTATCCCATGAGCTTCAATTTTCCCTGCTAATCTTTTATGTGGGACCTTATCGAAGGCCTTTTGGAAGTCCAGGTACACCACATCTACTGGCTCTCCCCCATCTATTTTACCAGTTACTCCCTCAAAAAATTCCAATAGATTAGTCAAGCACGATTTACCCTTTGTAATAGGGTTATAGATAGGTTAAGTGAGTGGGCAGAAATTTGGCAGATGGAGTATAATGTGGGAAAATGTGAGGTTATCCACTTTGGTAGGAAGAATAGAAAAGCAAAATATTATTTAAATGGAGACTACAGAATGCTGAGGTACAAAGGGATCTGGGTGTCCTCTTACATGAAACACAAAAAGTTAGCATGCAGGTGCAGCAAGTAATTAGGAAGGCAAATGGAATGTTGGCCTTTATTGCAAGGGGGATGGAGTATTAAAGTAGGGAAGTCTTGCTACAATTGTACAGGGCATTGGTGAGATCACACCTGGAGTACTGCGTATAGTTTTGGTCTCCTTATTTAAGGAGGGATATACTTGCATTGGAGGCAGTTCAGAGAAGGTTCACTAGGTTGATTCCTGGGGTGAAGGGGTTGTCTTATGAGGAAAGGTTGAGCAGGTTGGGCCTATACTCATTGGAGTTTAGAAGAATGAGAGGCGATCTTATTGAAACATATGAGATTCTGAGGGGGCTTGACAGGGTAGATGCTGAGAGGATGTTTCCCCTCGTGGGGGGAATCTAGAACTAGGGGGCATCGTTTCAGAACAAGGGGTCGCCCATTTAAGACAGAGATGAGGAGGAATTTCTTCTCTCAGAGGGTCGTGAATCTTTGGAATTCTCTACCCCAGAGAGCTGTGGAGGCGGAGTCATTGAATATATTCAAGGCTGAGATAGACAGATATTTGAACTACAGGGGAGTCAAGGGTTATGGGGAACAGGCAAAAAAGTGGAGTTGAGGCCAAGATCAGATCAGCCATGATCTTATTGAATAGCGGAACAGGCTCAAGGGGCTGAATGGCCTACTCCTGCTCCTATTTCTTATGTTCTTATGCCCAACAGGCAGGTAATTACTGAGGCAAATGTACCAGTGAAATGTGATCATCAATGACCTTTCTAATACCATTTCTGACCCATTCTCGGATAATCAGTTAAGTCTGTGAAACAAGTTTTATTAAAATGGCACTAAACATCATTACATAAAATTTCTTCGTGTTAAATATTAAGTGAATATTTCAAATGTACTCATGAAATAAAGGTAATATTCTAGGGATTTATATATCAATAAGGTGTACAATTTTTTTATTGCAATTTTCATTGACAAGATCACAAGAAAAAGACAGATGAGGAAGGTTATTCAGATTATTTTATTTCATCCATCCACAAACATCTTATAGTTCCCCACATTCCAATTGTTTCTTAAATAATTCCAGGCATTTTGCCTCCACTACTCTACTCAGCAGTTTATTTCATGTACCGATCACTCTTTAGGAAGGTACCCTGATGTTACGAATGTAGACAGATGTGCATCAACAGTACACAATTGGGCAGGTAGACCCGAGCATTGCAGCACCACATTCCCAGTGCAGTGGGAGATTTTTTGAGGCCAAACAGCAAGTGTATGCGAAACTCATAGCCACAAAGATTATTTAGATACCTGTTAATAGGTCCCACAATGAAGTCTCTGTGTTTTCTCACCGGTTCACTCTCTGTGCCCTGCTTATCTGTTTGAAAAGGGTGCTACTGGACTTCCAGGATATTACTTCTTTTCTTTGCCCCTTTTAATTTTTACTTCTCTCAGATGCTCCACTTTTAATTTGCCTCCACTTCGTGCTTTAACTGTTACCTCTCTCAGCTGCTCCTTTTAATTTTGCTTCATTCAGTTGCTGCTCTTGAGCAGGCAGTCTTCCCCTGCTTGATTTCAGGTAATTTAAGATGGTGGGGGCGCTAGAACCTGGCATGACCGCCCGCCCCTCCCCCCCCCCCCCCCCCGCTACTGCTTCCGCGGGACTGCTGGGTTAAAATCAAACCTGCTGATTTTGTATTGTCTGTAAGAATGAGAGAATGCTGTGAATTTTCCTCTAATTTTCACTTTTATCACATTAATTGTGTTTGGGACTGTCCTGTGTGCCCTAATCTTCCACACCAAAAGAAAAACACCTGCTTGAAGTGGCATTATTTGATAAATACAAATAAAAGAGTATCAGTACTTTAAAGGGACCAGTTTTCATCTATAGGCATAAGTTAGTTCTAAATGGTTAAGACTTGGTGAAATTGCTACCTGAAAGGTCTCTGCTGCTCTTAAACCAGCTGTTATAAAACATATGAGAACAGCACAGGTAAATTCGCCCTTCTGTTTGCTTCCGTTTCGCTATAAAGTCCTCTGCTTTGAGTCTTCCTTAGATGATCAGACTGAAATCAGGTGCTGAATGATAAGGTAGAATGAAATCTGAAACTGATGTGTGGTATGTGGAATACTCTCTTTAGCTAGAATCCAAGGTGCAGCTGTCCAATCGTATTTCAGCACACTGGCCTATACCATGTATTTGCGCTTAATTTTCTGATGGTGTCTGATCTTTGAACTGAGTCACCAATCACATTAGGATTTTAATTTAGATTTTTCAACTAATATGGGGCAGAGCCAGGAACTTTGGTAATAAAGCTGGAGAAAGGGGAGAACCAAACTAACTTGAGAGGGATTCGTAAACTGATATTGACATCCCATATATAATCAGAGATTTCAGCACAAAAAGACGGAATTTAGTCCATCATGTCTGTGGCAGCTTCTTCATCAGAAAGACCTTCATTTTCCTGCTCTTTCCCTTCGCCCTGTAATATTTTTCATAAACGGTTTATCTAATTCCTTCTTCAACTGCTACTTGTGGCAATATATTCCATATATTATTAACCTTTTGAATGAAAAAAATCTGTGATCCCCTACTTCATGCTGCTGGTGGTAATCAACAACAACAAAAACAACTTGTATTTATATAGCGCCTTTAACATAGTAAAACGTCCCAAGGTGCTTCACAGGAGCGTTAGCAAAAACAATTTGACACCGAGCCACAGAAGTAGATACTAGGACAGGTGACCAAAAACTTGGTCAAAGAGGTAGGTCTTAAGGAGCGTCTTAAAGGAGGAGAGAGAGGTAGAGAGGCAGAGAGGTTCAGGGAGGGAATTTCAGTGCTTAGGGCCTAGGCAGCTGCAGCAAGGCCACCAATGTTGGAGCAACGAAAATCAGAGACGCTAGAATTGGAGGAGCATAGAGATCTCGGAGGGTTGTATGGATAGAGGAGGGTACAGAGATAGGGAGGGGCGAGGCCATGGAGGAATTTAAAAACAAGGATGAAAGTTTTTAAAAAGAGGCGTTGCCGGACCGGGAGCCAATGTTGGTCAGCGAGCACAGGGGTGATGGATGAACAGGAATTGGTGCAAGTTAGGACACGGGTAGCAGAGTTTTGGATGAGCTCAAGTTTCTGGAGGGTGCAAGGTGGGAGGCCAGTCAGGAGAACATTGGAGTAGTCGAATCTAGACATAACTGGGCCAGAGACTGGCGATATTACGGAAGTGGAAGTTGGCGGTCTTGGTGATTAAGAGGATATGGGGTCAGAAGCTCAGCTCGGGGTCAAAGGCTGCAAACGGTCTGGGTCAGCCTCAGACAGTGACCAAGGAGAGGGATGGAGTTGGTAGCTAGGGAATGGAGTTTGTGGCGCGGACTGAAGACAACGTCTTCGGTCTTCCCAATATTGGAGGAATTATCTGCTCATTCAATACTGGATGTCGGACAAGCAGCATGACAAATCAGAGGCAGTGGAGGGGTCGAAAGAGGTTGTAGTGAGGTAGAGCTGGGTGTTGTCAGCTTAATTGTATATTTATGCCCTCTTGTTACTGATTCACTGACTGATGGTAATAATCTTCAGCTATTTACCCTCTCAGACCCTTTCATAATGTTAAACATTTCTATTAGATCTCTCTCCTTAACCTTCTCTTTTTATAGCCAGGGTTCTGGGGTGGTATAGTTTTGGCATTCTGCAGGGAAGGGGGGAAGTTAACCAATCTGGCTGTGCCCCTGATCCAACCTTCCAGGTGATGCAGCAAAAGACTGGAAAGATGAACTGCCCTGGCTCATGTTGTTCTGATGCAGATTGTCTCTGACTGACCAAGGTGGAGAACAGTTTAGGCTTTAGAAGCCATAGTGGAGCCTGTGTTCCACATTTCCAGCTGGCAGACTGGAAATGGCTATTTGAGGACAAAAGATTTTTTTTGTTTTACTGTGTACTGATTGTTACTGAGGCACTTGCAGCGAGGATGGAATTACAAAGAAAAAGACATTAAAAAGTGGAACTAGTAACTTAATCGTCATATTTTTAATATTCTTTGCTGACACAAATGTAGATGCTTAAGTGCTTCCATGGAAATATAAATCAACGTATTTAGAACTATTTTATAATTCTGCATATCATTTGGATAAGTACAGTGTATGGATTACCAAAAGTGCTACATCAGGACTCCAACGGCATAATATACAGAACTTTATAGCAAAGCACAGAAAATTATTAGACAATTCTAAAAAGATTGGAAAGGACCTAGGGTTCTCAGGGCATGGTTCAACCCTGCTACTCAGCATATTTGTTTGGGAAGTTGTAAGAAAAGTAAGCTATATGCACCTTTTTGCCATTTTATCCAGTACTTCGTTCCCTATTGCTACTGCACAAAACAACAAAGATGGAACCTGAAAAGCCTCTTAACAGTGCAGCAAAAGCGATATTGTTACAAAGCGAAAGTCACCAGTGACGGGCAAAGGGGGGAAAAAATTAATTAACTGGAAATTAATTACAAAATAGAAGAAATATTTAATATAATTCAGCTAGTAAATCTGTGGTTTATTTACAGCAAATGCTGTAAAATGGTTAAATTAGATATGATACTAAAAAGGCACAGCTTTCCCTTTCTTAAATACACTGTAAACGTCAGATCTTTATGCATGCAGAAACATTTCACTTTACAAAAAAATTACCTTTAAAAAAGAGACTGTATTACAATTTTTCCTGCCAAAATATATTTCTTTCAAAAAATACTTTTCCCCGGCCTCCTTTTAACCTTTGAATATATCCCTTTTCATCTCATTGATACAGTTCTGTGTTATATCAGTCCCGGACCTTCATTAAGCTTTTCTTTAGTGTGTAGCGACGTACAGGACACCAAGCCTGCTAAAATAATTTTTAAAGCCAGCAAAACAAGAGGAGGAAAGTTTAAGGCAAAGTTCATCTTTAAGAGGATCACTTCTTGTGAAAAAGAAGTGATTTGGTCATTCCTGCTGTGACCTCTGGCAACTGGTCATTGATGATTTCCACCAGCATATCTGGGAACTCGATCTTCAGTGCCTTAGACTCCACAAACGTGTAGAAACAGAACTGCAGTAGCCCACTCACCAGCTGTAAGGGAAAGATGTGTGAGGTTAGAAACAGAAACTAAGATCTCTACAGTTGCATCATGATTTTTAAAAATAAACTGGCACTTGCCCGGCCTGATGCCTTGGTTTCCTAGGCTTTGCCAGTTGACCTCAATCAAGGAGAGCAGGTGAACATATCACAACTGGTCATTCAGCACCCCTACACCATCGTGCTTAGTAACTCCTACATTTTTTTTCTTACTGCTGTGTGATGCATAGCTGGATCCACAACTATGCAGACATTGAAACCAGTACTCGCAGTACTGGTTCATTGGAACAGTATAAGAGGCCGAGGACAGAGATGTCAGAGTGGGAGTGGAGCGGAGAATTAAAGTGATAGGCAACCGGAAGCTCGGGGTCATCCTTAAGGACTGAACGGAGGTGTTCCGCAAAAGCAGTCACTCAATCCCAATGTAGAGGAGACCACAACGTGAGCAGCGAATATAGTACACTAAATTGCAAGAAGTACAAGTAAATCGCTGTTTCACCTGGAAGGAGTGTTTGGAGCTCTGCACAATGGGAAGGGAGGAAGTTAAAGGGTAGGTGTTGCATCTCCTGCGCTTGCATGAGAAGGTGCCATGGGCAAGAGAGGGTGTACTGGGGGTGATTGAGGAGTGGATCAGGGTGTCTTGGAGGGAACGGTCCCTTTGGAATGCTGAAAGGGGAAGGGAAGATGTGTTTGGTGGTGGGATCACGCTGGATGTGGCGGAAATGGCGGAGGATGATCCGTTGAATGTGGAGACTGGTGGGGTGAAAGGTGAGGACAAGGGGAACTCTATCGTGGTTCTGGGAGGGAGGGGAAGGGGTGAGAGCAGAAGTGTGGGAAATAGAGCGGACACGGTCGAGGGCCATGTTAACCATGGTAGAGGGGAATCCTCGATTGAAGAACAAGGAAGACATATCGGAAGCACTAGTATGGAAGGTGGCGTCGTCAGAACAGATGTGACAGAGACGGAGAAACTGGGAGAATGGAATAGAGTCCTTACAGGAAGCAGGGTGGGAGGAAGTGTAGTCCAGGTAGCTGTGGGAGTCAGTGGGCTTATAGTGGATATTGGTCGATAGCCTATCCCAGAAATGGAGACAGAGAAGTCGAGGAAGGGAAGGGAAGAGTTGGAGATGGACCATGTGAAAGTGAGGGAAGGGTGGAAATTGGAAGCAAAGTGAATGAAATTTTCTAGTTCAGGTCGAGAGCAGGAAACAGCACCGATACAGTCATCAATGTACCAGAAAAAGAGGTGAGGGAGGGGACCTGAGTAGGACTGGAACAAAGAATGTTCCACGTATCCCACGAACAGGCAGGCATAGCTAGGACCTATGCGGGTTCCCATAGCAACACCTTTAATTTGGAGTAAGTGAGTGGAGTCAAAGGAGAAGTTGTTCAATGTGAGAACAAGTTCAGCCAGGCAGAGGAGGGTGGTGGTGGATGGGGACTGGTTGGGTCTCCGTTTAAGGAAGAAGTGGAGCGCCCTCAGGCCATCCTGGTGGGGGATGGAGTGTAGAGGGATTGGATGTCCATAGTGAAAAGGAGATGGTTGGGGCCAGGAAACTGGAAATTGTTAAAGTGGCAGAGGGTGTCGGAAGAGTCGCAGATGTAGGTGGGAAGAGACTGGACAAGGGGAGAAAAAGAGTCGTGATAGGAAGAAATCAGTTCCGTGGGGCAAGAACAGGCTGAAACGATGGGTCTACCAGGGCAGTCCTATTTGTGGATCTTGGGAAGGAGCGGGCTGTGCAGGGTTGGGGACTATGAGGTTGGTGACCATGGAGGGAAGATCTCCAGAGGAGATGAGGTCAGTGACAGTCTTGAAAACGATGGCTTGATGTTCGGTAGTAGGGTCATGATCCAGGGGAGGTAGGAGGATGTGTCAGAGAGTTGGCGTTCAGCCTCCGCAAGGTAGAGGTCAAAGTAGAGGTCAAGCGCCACCCTTGTCAGCAGGTTTAATGACAATGTTGGGGTTGGATCTGAGATAACAGATTGCTGCAAGTTCAGAGGGAGGTAGGTGGGAGTGAGTGAGGGGAGCAGAAAAATTGAGACGGTTGATGTCACACCGGCAATTCGTAATGAAAAGATCTAGAGAGGGTAAGAGGCCAGAGGGAGGGGTCCAGGTAGAACAAGAATTCTGAAAATGGGAGAAAGGGTCCGCTGTGCGGGGGGAAGATTCCTGGCCAAAGAAGTGGGCACAAAGATGAAGGCAACAGAAAAAGAGCTCAGCGTCGTGCCGAGCTCGGAATTCATTGAGGTGGGGCGTAAGGGGATAAAGCTCAGGCCTTTGCTGAGGACTGATCATTTGAGGTCAGAGAAGGGAAGGTTAGAGGGGATAGTGAAAACACGGCGGGGATGAGATTGGAAGAAGGGATGGGGTCAGAGGAAAGTGAAGGGGAAGGAGATTCCAGAGGGACATTGGTGTCCAAGAGTTGTTGAACTTGCGATCCTTGACACCTGAAAGGAAGAAAAAAAGTTTTTTGTTAAAGCGCCGGATGAGGCGAAGGATGAAATGGAACAGCGGACCAGGACAGCTTTGAGATAGTGAGTTGGTGCTGCTGAAAAGAGAGGTGGAGAGTGTGCATGTGGCAGCGCATGGCATTGAGCGTGGATCTCAGAATGCGGCGAGAGCAGTGGTTCGAGGAACACTGAATATCTTGGAGATATCTGTAATCCTGGGTGGATCCGAAACAGGAAGGGTGGAATTTCAGTTGGAATCCAATAAGCTACACTCGTCCTGTTGCTCCATGCGACTCAACTCTCGGTACAATTTATTTTGCAGTTAGTAGCTTTCCAGTGTACCAGTTAAGTTTATGCCTGTTAGGAATAATTAGGGAGAACTTCTGCCGGGGTTCTCTCGGTACTGCCAGTACTTCGGCATAAACTGACGGTTTTTAGCTGGTTCCGCCGTTTCTCCGGGGGCTCCGCCGAAGTTACGGCAGTAGATTGGGAGAATCCTTGCGGAAATTGCTGCTGAATATGTCTTGTAGACTGTGATTTGGGAGAATTCCTGTGGAAATTGCTGCTGAATATGTCTTGTATGTGTGCGCGCGCTCCAGGATTGGACAACAGAAGCCACCTGCAGGTGAGCGAGAGATTCCTGTGCAATGCAAACTACACAGTCATCGGAAACAGCTTTCAAATGTCAAACGGGTTAAGAAGCCACTTCCAGTATTGCAGATCACTGCATAAAGCCACCTATTATTTTTTTGAAGATTACGGTCCTGAAATTGCACTGGGGTTCAACTGGTCTCATGTTGTGACTCTGGCAGGAGACCAGCAGAACACCCAGGAAAACAGCAGTGATCCATGATTCCAGAGTTATCCCAGGAGTCCGGGAAAACTCACGTGTAATTCCTGGACCTGGTAACACTACCAGTTGACAAACAGCCATGGTAGTGAAGTTTAGAGAACCGTCTAATTTCCCGCCTCCCCCCCCCCCCCCCGCCCCCAACAACACAAATTGCATCAGTGAAGCGTATCACTAAAATCCAGAGGAAATGATTATAGCAAGACTTTCCGTCCACTTGCTTGGGAAAAGATCCTCTCTTGTCCCAAGCTGTATCGTCAACTGTCCAGCAGAGAGCAGTGTGGTGACTGTGTGCTAACAGCAAGCTGATTCCAGCTGTGGCATCACTCGATTTTGTCAGCAACCAAAACTGATTACAAGAGGAAACAACTTTTCAGCACCAGTTTTAAGTGAGCTTCAGCTGTCCTCAAATTGTGGTTATTACTAAAAAAGTGCATTTATTCACATTCAATGTTGAGACCATGTACCATCTAATATTTTTAATCTGGGAAATGTTTAACTACAATTTTGAAAAAGGGAGCATTTTTGCTCCCTAGCCAGGACTGTAGCTTCTAGTTCTGCCTATTTAAAGACTTGACAAGGGCATGAGAACCAATAGCATTCTATATCCCACTGTGTTTATAACTTGTATAATAAGCTACTAACAGGTGTTAACTGATCTCATAGGGAAGAAATGCAACAAAAATCAAAACCTATCCCACAGTATTTTGGCAGCCACAACACACATCATTGTCTACTATTAGTTTACAGAAGCTCACGTGGCAGAAGCAGATTGGTGTTACTGCCAGTGGGATTTGCTAATTATATCACACAACTGACTGACACAGCTAACTGAAGGGACTATTTTTGAGTTGAAATCACACTGTGCAATATCAATAACCAAATGGATTTGATAAAATGGTGGTCAGAGGATTTCATACAAACAGACTTCTATCAATTTAATTAACACAAAGATTCAGATATATAAATGACACATTTTAACCTGGCTTCTGGCTTAACTCTGCCTTAATAATGGGCAACTGTGATTTTGAGAAAATCAAATTCTGTTGTGTTGACTAGGATTTTTGGAGTAGTGTCCTGTCCTGTCTGTGCAGTCTGGAGTCTTCTGACTCATTCACTTCTGTATTCCAGTTAATTTAAGTATCGTTTTTAGGTGATAGGATATCAATGTGAGAGAAAAAAATTCTGTCAATTTATATGAGGTTTATCAGTACAGCACATTAAACCAGTCATTCAATGTTATGAAAGCAAAATATTGCGGAAGCTGGTTCTGAGGAAAGGTCATCGACCTGAGACATTAACTCTGTTTCTCTCTCCACAGATGCTGCCTGACCTGCTGAGTATTTCCAGCATTTTTTGTTTTTAATTCAATGTTATGAGATCAGAGGGCATTTTTCTTGCAAGAGTCTATCACTTTTAAATTCAATCCATTTTTACAAACCATTTTAATAAACAGTTCCAGCAATAAATACTGAGACTTCCTCAATGTTACTGTCAAATTTGTACATTTGTGACCAGTTTCAACCACCCTTACGTGTAAAAACTCATTCTATATAATTACATTCTTATGTGTGCACCCTATGTGAATGTAGCTCTGCACTGCGCCGGGGGGGGGGGGGGGGGGGGGGGAGTGTGTCACACAATAGAATCATCTCCGCCTGGGATCTGCTCTGGCAAATTCATCCGAGGTCCAAGTCTCCCGCCTCAAAATAAACTCTCTGCTTTAAGAAAATAAGGTTCCTGTCCCAAATAAAGCCACCCTAAAACTAATCCAAAAATGGGGAGATAATGTTCTCACATATTGCTCCACAATGCACATTTGGGTTGCTAATTCTGAAGCTGTGAGAAGAACCTGACACAAGGAAGTGCCAACTGTGTGCATGTTGGGGGTGGCTGAAAGTTGCACAGGGACATCATGGCACACAGTCACTCTTGCGCACTTCTTTCAGCTGGCTTTTTCTCTATTTTCCACACACACTGGGGCTCCCACTGCAACAGCAGGAACCTTCTGGACAAATACCAAAAGAGCTGTGAAGTTTCAGAATCAATGATGCAACAAAAGTGCCAATTTCCCTCCTCTACCACAAAAAACGTTGCGTTTGTCTGTCTACCTGCTCTGTGCAGGAGACCGGTGATAAAAAAAAGCAATGCATTATGTCAACTGACAAGTATAAGGCCAGGTGATCATATAATCCATGATCTACAAGAAAATATAACATAAACCAAGCAAGGGATTTCATCTGCCAGTGATTATCAATGTGCCTTTTAGTGAATATATCTATGATATCTCTCACAATAAAAGAGCATCAGTATCCCCAAAAGCCATTTACTATCTTATGCTTTTCATCCACTTTGTTCTAGCTTGTTTTTATACTAATTGTGAGTAGACATCCTCTCACCAATGCCATTCTATAAATGGACACACTGATGTTGCAAGAAACCATCACTCAATGATTTGGCCACCAAGAGCTGTTCAAAGCCAATTCAGTTTGAGCAACTCGTGACTGGGAGATCTGAGGTTAAATCTCACTCTCAGTGAACATTTTCCTTATGCCAGACTTGCATCTGCTGGAAAATAAAAAGGAAATCTGGCTCAGAAATAGAATTTTGCTACATCTGAAGAGGGTTCACAAAGTCCTTTAGTAATTAGAATATAAAAACCGTGAAATCGCACGATCACACAATGTTATTTTCTTAAACTTACCTCATGCATACAGTCAAGGACTTTGGTCAACTGATAAAACCGTTGCCAGTTTTGTCCAGAGTTATTTTCATTTCTTGCGATAACTCTCCTCAACTCCTTGATATAGTTTGTCCTCATTTCATCAAATGCAGCTTGACTTTTCAGGCCATCCTTCGGAACTGTATGGTACAGAATAAAGGGCAGATTCTGTCAATTAGGATTCAGACTGGCTTTTTAAAAAAAAAACTTAGAATCCATTCAAGTTCTAACAAACCCCATTATATTGTTGCCCTTAGACCAACAATAAACAAGCTGGCACATGCTGAATTTTAATACCCAAGGCCTGTGTTGGAATAAGCTCAAGTGCTCTCCCAGTCATTCATCAGTGGGGAATTTTCCAGACCGTCATGTTTATTGAGACAGTGTTTTTGTTACATGGCCAAAGACTCTGTGGCCAGTTTCCATCCTGGTCCATTCAGTGGTATCAGGAGGCAATGCAAACTGTTTGGTTCTTACACAGACAAATCTATGTAAGAACCAAACAGATTAGACAGATCTTCCAAGAATTTTCTAAGACTCTCACAAACGTTCAAAGCAATTTTCAAAACCTGTCCCTATTTTAAAGGATCTGAAAGCACCAGCCCTGGGAGATTTTCCAGGATTTTGATTTACTATCTCATATAGCAAGGCTTCATGGACATGCTCCAAGAGCCCTGCACTGAAAGAAATGCAGATGCATACATGAAAGCTTCGTGAAGTAGAGGGACTAGGGTTCAAAATATGTAACAGCCTTACACTTACCTGTATTAGGGACGGATTCACAGCCAGTGGATTGTTTGTGGCATATGTATGTACTGCTTTTACGTTTAAGTTTACTCCAGCTTATTTTTTTATGCCCTATTTTCTTCCCCTTCCTCTCTTATTGCTGGGGGATTGTTCCACAAATTCTGGAATATCTCACGCATGTAGCCATTCTTCAAAACAGTTGGTGCTGACAGGCTATTGTACCATGGAGATCATCACAGCTGATCCCAATCGTGTTCTCAGTTAACATCCATACTTTCTGGCAAGGCTCACTGGCTAGTGGTCAGGAACAGGATTATTTCTCTCCTCTGTAGTCCACAGGCACTGAGACAAATGCTGTGTCCCAACTGCAGCCATGGCTATGATCAACTGGCTCAGGACACACAGGGAATCGAACTGAGGTCCTTCTGGTCTGTGTGCCTTAGTGCAAGGTTTCTCACTAACTTTTGGCCAAGAGCCACAATTCCAAACAGTGACTTGCTTGAAGAGTGCTCTCGAAAGGTGGCAGTATAAGCAGGACTGGACTTATGGCTGGAAGTAAGACTGCGAATGGTAGAGCCAAACATTGGGCTCTGCTGGCTTTAGTCCTATTACCAGGCAGTGACTTTGTCCACTGGCCCATGAGGACAGTGCAACTCGTTTTTTTCTAAACGGTAATAAACTTGTCTTTTAAGGAAGAACAGGATAAATAAAAGAACCATTTAGTAAATAAAAGAACCAAAAATAGCATATCTCAGACCTTTCACTTGTTTTAAGCAGGTTATCCTGGGAATAATCAGCCAAATCAAATAACCAGTAATGGCACACAAGATTCCTAACCAGGTAAAATTAGCTGATTATTTCATCTGAAGCTATGGTTGGCCAAGGTCTCTGATCCATTATGTCATTTGTCTCTAATCTTTGTAGTGACTTGTGTGGAGCATAAACACTGGATTGGAACTGTTGGGCCAAATGGCCTGTTTCTGTGCTGTAAATATTTTGGAATCTAAGGGAGAGTTCACAAGAAATTCCCTCATTGCATACAATTTTTTAAGATCATGAGAAAGTTATGTGTTGTCAGTTTGCAGGTAGATGACTTGAGAACGTTTAACTCACTCTGCATCCCTGCAGAAATTACATTGAATTATTTTGCAATAACAAGACAACAGAAAGGACAACAAGGATAACATTATTGTTAGATTTGGGATTCTAAAATGAGGGCCGGAATTTTAATCTGGAGGCGGGTCGAGAGCAGGGCGGCTAGAAAGCGGTCGAGAAACCTGGGAGAACGGGTAGCCTGATTAGCATTTGAAAGCTCTGTTTCCCACCCGCAGCCGGCCAGATGGAGAGGCTGACTGACTGTTGGGCGGGTAGGCCTACGGCACTAATCCGCAGAGAGGAGGGAGGGAGGGATCGGGGGGGGGGAGGTTGGGGGCCGGAGGACCGGGGCCGTAGGAGGAACGGGGCTGGAGGAGAATTGGGGCTGGAGGGGGAGGTCCGAATGGTGATCAGGGGCTGGAGGAGGAGGGGGGGGGGGAGGTCAGAAGGATGGGAAGGGGGTCGGAGGGTGGAGATTGGAAGGCCAGGAAGGTGATTGGAGGTAGGTCGGAGGTCAGAGAGGGGGTCGGGGGGAAGGTTGGGTGGAAATCAGAGGCCTCGTGGGGGGAGATCGGAGGCCTCGGGGGGAGCGGGGGAGGATCCAGCAGTCCTCGCCTCCCTTTAGCTGGTGGGTTCCCCGAAGCCTGGGAAACCCAGCCAGCCAGAGTTAAATTTGAAATGGTGGATCACCATGAGGCACGCCAGCCTTATTTTAATATTTAAATGGACAACCCGCCTCCTGGGAGCGGGTTGGCTGCCTGCCCCCCATCCCGCTTTCATTAAAACCGGAAGTGGGCATGTTGGAGGCAGTTTGGGGTCAGGATTCAATTTTTTAACAAAAATCTAGGCTGACACTCCAGTGCAGTACTGAGGGAGTGCTGCACTGTCGGAGGTGCCGTCTTTCGGATGAGACATTAAACCGAGGCCCCGTCTGCCCTCTCAGGTGGACGTATAAGATCCCATGGCACTAGTTCGGAGAAGAGCAAGGGAGTTATCCCCGGTGTCCTGGCCAATATTTATCCCTCAATCAACATCACAGAAACAGATTACCTAGTCTTTATCTCATTGCTGTTTGTGGGAGCTTGCTGTGTGCAAATTGGCTGCCGCGTTTCCTATATTACAACAGTGACTACACTTCAAAAAAAATACTTCATTGGCTGTAAAGCGCTTTGGGACGTCCAGTGGTCATGAAAGGCACTATATAAATGCAAGTCTTGCTTTCTTTACTTACCATGGGGGAAAAATTCAGTATCGCCCTGTTTGGGGCACAATTATCGGCCGGGCGCAAAGATTAGCACCTGACGCTAATTATCGCCTCCGACTGCAAACTTGACTTTTATCGCCCCTGGAGGTAATTGGAGCGCTAAATCAGGCGCTACACATCTGTCTTAAGGCGCAAAGGCCGAGGAGCGAGGCGCTAACTCAGAGAGCTGGCGAAGCTCATGTGATGTCAGTCAGCAATGGAACACACACACAATGGCGCCGGCCAGTTCTTAAAGGGGAAGGGTTGACCTTGCTTTCCATCCACATACTGCTCATTGCAGCCTTGAATCTCGGCCTGGAGAGACCTGCACATCAAATCTGCTGGATATAACAATGGAGAGTACCAGGGAAAGAACTCAGAGTGCAGCCCCCACAGTCTCTTCTAAATCGATACAAGGAAGGGCAAATCAAAATGAACCTGCAAAGTGCTGCTCAGTACCCAAAACTCCTTCACACAGCATTGAATCGCTCCAGAAGTCTCTCTCTCTCTCAGAATGCGTGGTTCAAAAATGTCGCCAACAAAAAAAGGCAGGAAGCCTTTAAATAGCGCTCCCCCAGTCCCTTCCTGACTGCAAAACGCTCCCCTCAACCTGTCATTGCTAGCGGCAGGCGGTAAGGCAGGGGGCGCCACTCAATATCCGCTCTGGGGCGCTACCGGGGCGTTGCGCACTCGACTGACGTCACGATCTGCCGGCGCAGGAGATCGTGGCGGTACTGTTTAGCGCCGCCACAAAATGTCTAGTTAATTTCGCAAGCGGCGCAAACATCGCCGCGCCCGAGCGCTAGTTGCTTTGCGCCCCATTAGCGCCCTCTTAAGGCACTAACGGGAGGCGCAACCAACTGAATTTTCCCCCCCATGTCTTTTAGCCTCCCACCTAACCCCAACCCACCTATTTTTTGGGGTTAAAATTACCCCCATAGGGTCTATTTGACTCCTGTGTCTGATTTTCAGGAATCTGATATTGGATTTGAGGAATTAAGGTAGTGAAAAATGTGTTGCAGTAATGGTGGTTTGCTCCTGGATTTTTTTTATATACATGTTTTGCAAATATATGATCTAGTTCTAGTATTCATTATTGGGCTATAGTCAGAACATCTGTATTCCGACGACCTGTGCATTTACTGCATTGTCAACTTGGGCAGCTGGAATTCCTTTTTTTCCATCTAACTAGAATGTGAACTGTCCACTGGACTTGGATCTA
Organism: Squalus acanthias; assembly: GCA_030390025.1. Lineage (NCBI taxonomy): Eukaryota > Metazoa > Chordata > Chondrichthyes > Squaliformes > Squalidae > Squalus > Squalus acanthias. The sequence continues at coordinate 155,469,614 of CM059426.1, read as the reverse complement.
ACAGTACCTGAGTATACTTTGCAATGATATTGATTTTGACTTTATTACAAAGTATGTATTTGTGAATTCAATAGCAGTGGTTTATTAGATTCTTTCTGACCCGTCACTGTTGTTCAAGGTTCAAATGCCATCACGCACACCTTGGGGTTGATTTTAACTTTCTGCCGGGTGGGACCCGCTGCGCCCATTTTACGTGGGCAGGAAAAGCGGGCGGGGTGTTAAATAAGTGGCAGGCCTGATGCTGCCCGTTTACTGCCCAGTGGCAACAGTTAAAATCCACCCCCTTATTTCTTTTACTGGGATAATTCTATGATCCTGCGTTCCCAGTGGGAGTCACGCTTACAGGAGAGGGGGTTGGTCAGAGAATTGGGGTCACAATGTTGTGGCCCTATCTCTGACCTGCACTCCCTTCAAGCGTGATTTCCCTGTGGTGAGTTTGGAATTGCTCTTTCTGTTGATGTGTTCACACCAGTGAGAGCACGGAGCAGACACCACAGGGGTAATTATCTGACTTTGCTCTCCTGGAGGGGAGCCTTAGCCGCAGCTAGCATACATCTGAAATTTGGGTGCTCGCTGCACACGATTTTCTGGACATTCATTTGTCAAAAAATCATCACATAGCATGTTCAGATTTTCAATATGTGGTTTTGGCAGATGAAGCTACTCATCAGAAACATGGTCAGAAAGTTATCCCAAATCTACAGTACTTCAAAATAATCATAAATCCAAGAAAAATATCTGCTCATGTAAATGATCTGTTTTCTTTCATCCTCTCCTGTTCTATTTTGTATCCGTGACTTCTTTCTTCTGTGTCTCTCTTCTCCGTTTTCTGGCCCTTGCTCTCGTTTCATCTTGATCTCTGCACAATCTGCTCACTATCTTTTCTACAGTCTGCAACCCTGCCTGAACTTTTCTTCCTGGTTTTCAGTCATTGACATTCTGTAGTTGTACAGTGCACACTGCTTCAAACAGCCACATCTCAAGCTTCCCAGTGTGTTCTCATGTGCATTGATTGCTTCCGCACAAAAAAAGTACTATTTGATGTTATTCGAGTTTAGCGATCAGCAGTTGTAGTGATCCTTTGCTTGTAAAGATCAGTCCTTGCCAAACTTGCAACCCATATGCATCTGCGTGATTGTATTTATTTAGAATTGAAGTGGGTGTGGTTGTATTGATCAAAACAGCAGTACTGTACCTCTAATCATAATCGATTGTTTTAGCATGACAAAGTATTTAACAGCTTATTCTCAGTTCACACACCTGTTGTCTACACCAGAGGCATTACCTTGCTTCACGGTGTGCCTCAGAGAGCGGGACGCTGTTTGTGGCTAAAATGAACATGTCTGCAGGTTAGTGTCTGGTTCCTGTTGCTGCACCTACACCATCTTCTCAACGCGAACATGGAGTTTCACTTCACTTTCCCTTGCAGGCCTTAATGCAGGTTAAATAATTACATTGTGATAAATACCTTCACTTAACCAGGAGCTGGGTAGATTGTTAGGTGATGGACCAACAGCCAAGAGGAGCTCCAGATTAAGGTAAGGTATACATTACAACAGTGACTACACTCCAAAAAAAAAGTACTTAATTGGCTGTAAAGCGCTTTGAGACGTCCGGTGATCGTGAAAGGCGCTATATAAATGCAAGTCTTTCTTTCTTTACTTACCATGTATTCGCAGGATTGCAGCATCCCTGTAAGAACCACAGGTTTAGGTTGCCGAAGACCCAGAAAAACTTTTTTTTTGACTAATTTGAGATCGGTGTCCTAAAACAGGCGTTAGGCTAATGATTAGCATATGCAAGGCACCTAACGCCTGTTTCAGGCAGGCACCAGGGAAATCTAAATACTGCCCGATCCAATTTTGCATTCGCTGCTGTATGGGGGTGAATACCACCCTGGAATTGGTAGGTTTTACTCCCGTTTTATGCCTGAAAAACAGATGCAACACATACCAATCTCTCCCCCACTGACAGTAAACCTGTTCAAGATGACAAGCCAGTGAAATACATGAAGGAGAAACCAGCAGTGTGCAAAATAGAAGCACAGGTATAGGATGAGCCACTACAGCTTTGCAAGCATGACAACCAGAGCTTCCTTGGTGACACATCGTCTGTAGGCCAGAATTTGGACACCACAGTAAGAAGACAGTTAAGACATTTTCCAAGATTTCATAAGGGTGGTGGAAAATGGATTAATAACCTGAAATGGGTGACATAGAAAAAAGTGAAATACAACAATCAAATGTCCAAAGCATAACGTGGGAGTTCCAAGGCACCAAAAACAAATCTTCTTCTTCTTCTTCTTAGGCAGTCCCTCGGAACCGAGGATGACTTGCTTTCACACTAAAAATGAGTTCTCAGGTGACTGATGAGTCCAATGCGAGACCTACAGTCTCTGTCACAGGTGGGGCAGACGGTGGTTGAAGGGGCGGGTGGGTGGGGTGCTTGGGTTGACGTGCGCTCCTTCCGCTGCCTGCGCTTGGCTTCCGCTTGCACCCGGCGAAGAGACTCGAGGTGTTCGACGCCTTCCCGGATGCTTCTCCTCCACTTTGTGCAATCTTGGGCTTGCTTGGCCTCAGTGCATACTCAGAAAGCAATGCTGGCTAATCCACAAGGAAGAAAGTACACACCCAGAGCTTCAGCAGTTTGTTAAGTGTGAAATGCAGGTTCTTTTCGAAAATAATCTTCCCTTTCATTGCAAGTCATGTCATTTGAAAGCATTGTTCATAATGTTTAACTTAATCAGCTTGCTAGCAACTGAGTGTGAACCCATTCATTGATATGAATGGAGTCTGCTGTCTTTTACTTCAGTTGTACTTAAAGTGCATAATCTATTCGGTGCCTCTCTGATGTCTGCATAAATTCTTTACATTTCCAGAGCATGTGATGCATTCATTCCTGGGGCTATAATTATCTCAGAAGAGCAGAGTGATGAGGCACAGGACAATGTCAAATTCTCAAGCAAGGAAATGCATGATCACCACTGTAAATATGCCATGTAGGGAACATGGTTCACACTATGCTTCTACACAATCTTATCTGGATACACCGTACATCTGCAAGAGCTGCAATAGTGAACCAAGGCACGTGCCAGTCATACAAAACAGATGCTCACCCTTCCACTACCTCAGCACTATCCCGGAGCCTATTGGAGAAGGGTATGTGCTGAACCAGCCAATTAGTGGTGTATCTGCTGGTGTGTAGTCTGGTAACCCCCAGATGCACACTAACATAATTAATTTGCTTAATATATAATTGGACTGAGCACAGTTGGCAGAGCAGATTGTCTCTCTCGTCAATATGCTTACCACACTGGCACAAAACCAGCAACCCTCACCCACCCTGCTCCAAGATATTGCCATTTAGAGCTTTGCTGACTTATCCAAAGGCCTTTCCATAGGATTCTGGAACCAGCATCCATTTCTGTGTGGGGGAAGTGGTTCCTGATTCACAGTGCTACCTTGTCCAGTGCCATGTGCTCCCAAATTTCATCAGTGAGTCTTTGTACGCCTGTAAATAGAATAAAATGATGTAATTACTACACAGAACATGCTATTATGACATATGCATTGAATCAACATTGTTCTTGTTTTCCTTCAAGTTTTTACTGTGGTTCATATGGTTGCAGTAGTAAAAGAAAATTGCTATGTCACTGCAAGTACTGCATGGACATACTGGCAGTTTCTGAAAGTATTATTAGCTATTCCTTCACAGTAACTACTTCTGATTATAGTGAAGATAATTATATTTATATATATATGGATTTTTAAAGTGCAAGTGGAAATTTAATTTACCTGTAATATTTTTCTAGTTGTTGAAGTGAGATGTTTATTTCTTCCTCTCTTCTGCTTCCAGTGTCTTCTTTTCCAGCTCTATGATAATCTTTCAAGTCTAGTTATCTGTAGATGGAAAGCTTTCAGCATGTTGCTTGATTAACCAACGGCTGCTTGTTCACTCAAGGATGTAAGTGCAACAGTTTATGGAATGTTCAGTCACACATGACACTCTTTCATCCTGTGAGTCCTGATGTCATTAATCTATTCATGTAGGAGGGTGTCTTCACTTGTATCAGTTGCAACAGAAAATTATGTTATTCACATGAATGTTGTCCAGTGCATGCCTTCAAAACACCCGCTAATACAATATAACATGATGGAAAGAAGGTCTATTACAAATACTACAATGTGGATATAGAAACATAGAATCTAGGAGCAGGAGTAGGCCATTCGGCCCATCGAGCCTGCTCCACCATTCAATACGATCATGGCTGATCATTCAAATCCAGTACCCTGTCCCTGCTTTAATCCCCACAGTACACATATCCCACCCTAGCCCCGTAACCCCACGTATTTAATTCCCCCCCCTAACACTAAGGGTCAATTTATCATAGCCAAATCAACCTAACCCGCACATTTTTGGACTGTGGGAGGAAACCGGAGCACCCGGAGGAAACCCACGCAGACACGGGGAGAATGTGCAAACTCCACACAGACAGTCACCCGAGGTCAGATTCGAACCCGGGTCTCTGGCGCTGTGAAGCACCAGTGCTAACCACTATGCCACCGTGTTGCATATCACTATTCGGGAATGATGCCTTCCAGTACTTCAGAATGGTATGCACACTCATTTTACCTGAGGCACATTCAGAAAGATACTTGGCTGAAAATCTGTGGCGAGGGGCATGCATCCTGCCTGGTCTCCTCACATTGAGGGCCAGGAACATGGAAGCTCCCAAAGGAAGGAGTTTCTGCACGCACCCCCACCCCCCCCCCCCCCCCCACACACACACACACACACACACACTTACACCAATGTCCTTGTGTGGGATTGTGGATTTTCAGCCTCATTAAATCAGTTTGATGGCAAACATTAAAGCCGGCTTCAAATGTGGCTTATAACTCCTACAGAGTACACCACGTAACAAGCAGTGTGCTTAAAGTTAACTGGATCAGATCTGTTAACTTTCCTCCCACCAAAAGAAATAACTGGTTAAATTGATGTTTCAAAGCCAGTGACAACATTATTTTACCACTGTATTAAAAGCTTTGTCAGAATTTTAGAACTAGGGTTAATTCTACCCTTAATTCTAATTCTACCCTTTGACTCTCCATTTGCCATAAAATCTCTACAGCTGTTGATTTGCTCAACCACTCCCTCACCTTTCATGCCCTTCTCCCCTGCAAAACCTTCACCATCTCCCATCCCAGTCATTCTCCCAGTATAGCCCGCATCTTTGCTCCCTCATTCAAGGGATGCAGACTTGAGTGTATGTGACGCACAACTGGCTTAGCCATCAATCGCCAGATCTGGTTGGACCACATCAAGCTCTAGCTTCTCTTCCAAAAGAGCCTCTAGGATCATCCTGGAGAGAAAGATAACCCCCGGCTTCTTTTGACCACTACCAACCGTCTTCTTAAACCCCTCTACACTGCCCTTCCACCCTCAGCTTTAACAATAAGCGAAAAGAGCTCATGGAACTCTTTGTCACTAAGATAGAGACCATCCATTCAACTGCCTCTGATGTGTCACCCTTTTCCCACCAAGCGAAAGCTCTCCTCAGTCCCCCATCCTAACCCTAAACTCTCATCTCACTAGTTTCTCTCCTATCTCCTCCCATGCCCTCTCCGAGCTTATCTTGTCCATGAGACCCACCTCTTGCTCCCTTGAACCCCCTTCTCACTAAACTGCTGACTATCCAACTTCCCATCCTGGCCCTCATGCTAGCTGACATTGTAAGTGGTTCCCTCTCTTTAGGCACTGTCCCTCTCCCTTCCAGAACCACCAGCATCATCCCTTATCCTCAAAAAAACTCACCCATGACCCCTCTGTTCTCCTCCGCATGTTTAAATCCCTCCATGGTCTTGGCCCCTCCCTATCTTTGTATCCTTCTGCAGTGCTACAACTCCTCCCAATGAAATCTCCGTCTTCCTGACTCTAATCACCTGTGCATGCCCCTGCTTCACTGTCAGCTGCCTAGGCTGCGTGCTCTGGAGTTAAACCCCTCTGCCTCTACACCTCCCTCTCTTATTCTAAGACCCTTCTTAAAAACTACTTCTTTGACCAAGCTTTTGGTCACCCCTCCTGATATCTTCTTCTTTCGTTTGGCATTCAATTTTTTCCCCCTTATGCCGCTGTGAAGTACCGTGGGATGTTTTTCCACATTAAAGGCTCTATATAAGTGCAAGTTGTTGTTAATGCACTTACTGCAAAATGTTATGCACAAAAAGTACTACTAGGCTCCTCCAATGGGTTCCATTGATTGGCTAGTGAATAACCGAGCCACACAGACCAAGAAGGTCCCAACTTCATTTGGCGGTCTTTGCTGAATCAGCACCCCTAGGTTAGGGAGAGGAAAATTATCTAGGGCTCTCCTTTCTGCTCGCTGGAGTGCACGTACATAGGCTTTGGGTGGGGACAGGATCAGGTTTGGATGTGATAGCTGCCATTGTCAAATTGCCCAGTGACGCTCAATGTTTGGGTTCACGGACAAAGAATGGTGAGTTACCAGAGGATAGAACTGTGTTCCACTAAGATATATACAGGATAGAAGGTGGGCAAGGGGAAAATTGGCAGAGAAAGGATATTAAAATTACAACCAGTCAGGAACCCCCCCCCCACACCGCCCCCCCAGGATATGTTACAAAAGTTTTATAAAGTTCTATAAAGAATCCTGACTTTTGTCTCAATTGTAAAAAGACCCAAAAAAGTCACTTGAGATGTAAAGTTCCATTATAATCCAAAACTATGCTACATTCTATTGGCTTTTAATGTACCAAAATAAATTGTGCCTTGACTTAAATAAAATGATGTATACATGGTATGATCACATTCTATGAGGTTGAAAGTAGTTTAATATCCCATTGTTAATAGACTATCACAATGTCCCAGTAAAACTTCGGAAATCTGTCACAGAGACAAACACACCAGAGCTCAGTAAGCAAGTGCTTCCGTGCTTCAAATGCTTTCACTCTGGATCATATTTCAGGAAAAAAAATCCCTTTTTAATTCATCTTGGAGTTTTTTGACAAACCTCATTAAGGTTATTAACACGTGACAGCTCTGGACATTAATTTAATCACTGAGGCCCTGAAAAGTTGTTTGTAGTGGTGGTGGGGGAGGGGGCTGCACATTTTAGCATAAGTGCCAAAATGCACACAACCATGACCTCTGTTGCTGATACTGCCAAAGTTCACAGGTCAAGGGGAGGTCCCCTGTTTTGCATGACAATGGTAGGTGCACATGCCACAGGTGCACATTTGGGCACCTGCCTGGTGAAGAGGCTAGCTGAAGAATGATCGGTTGGGGATGGGATGGGGTGTGGGGTGCTAGATCCCTCCCAGAAACAATTGTAATTTACCAGAAACGGCCCCCTTGGAAAGTTTTTAAACAAAAGTATCCTCTTTGTAGGTCTAGGCCATGATCCTAGCCTGGGCGCCCAGGTGGAATCCACTTCTGTGGCTTGGTTGGCTTTTATGCCTTTTTCAAACAGGCTGCTGATCCTTTCCCAGGACCCTCCAAGGGCTGGGGCAGACAGAGGCTCCAGCCCCACAAGAACAATCGGGAACTGCCGCTTTAGACCAGGACCCATTCAATGTTCCCTCTAACTTTTTTTTCCCAGCGTGGGCCCTTTAAAGTTGCTGTGCGGCCGCTGTTGCGCAGTATCTTTTCCAGCAGCAGCAGCTGGTGAGCGGCCCGCGTGGGTCCTCGCGATTGGTGCGTGGCCGGGGAACATTGGCCCCCAATGTATTTTTGTCACTGTGCCTCTCATGTAAAACTAGCTCATGCTGCTTTTTAGAACATAGCACTGGTAAGCTTCTTAATGCTTTTTCCGCCATTAGGGCATTGGAGTAATTGACTATCTGGAGCTGAGGGAGAAGAATCATCAATAGTGACATGGGATATCATGGCCCTGCCTGGTTCAGGTAGCAGATTACTGAGTTTGCCATAGAGGACTGACAGTTCAAATCTCCCATCACGGGACATGCCAACTTGGAGGCAATTCAGCACCAAAGAGCTTTTACTTGCATCCTGCATCCTACATCCCCCCCACCCCACCCCACCCCACCCTAGGATGATAGCCACTAGTTGGCCATTAGACACCTGATACCTGGTTTGAGTCCTCATCAGAAACTCACTGAACAACACAATTTACCATAAAATGTGAGTGCGTTGCTATCATCCTCCTGACATTACCCACACCCCAACAAATGGTACGTCCACCAGTTAAAGGTGAAAAGCATTAGCAGCAACTGCTTGGGTTAAAAATTGGATTGCCTCCAAAAACGGGTGCGGGGATTGCGATGCGGGATCAACCCGCGCCCGTTCAAAGTGATGCAGGCAGCACGTCATTTTCGTGCTGCCTGTTAATTAGAATGATTGTGGTCTGCAGCCCAGTGCTAAATGTGCTGTTGAGTGGCTGCACGCTCAGCAGGGGCCCAAGTTCCTGCAAGGTTAGCACCAATTAAAGCTAGCCTGCACTTCTTAAAGAGGAGGTGCATTCTGCCTGCAGCAGGTGATTCAACTGGCCGTTGAACAGAGTGTAAGCAGGAAGAAGTACTGATGGCACAACAGGGGCGAGAGCGTTCTCAAGATTCTCAGATGCAGCACTGGAGGCCTTGGAGCAGGAGGTGGACAGGAGGAGAGGTCCTGTATCTGCAGGGGGCCAGGAGGCCATCTAGGCAAAATCAGAAAAGGCAATGGGAGCAGATAGCCGTCATGGTCAATGCCAGCAGTATAGCCCCGAGGACCTGGATGCACTTTCGCAAAAAGTTTAATGATCTCACATGAGTGGTCAAGGTCAGTGAATTCATCTTTAAATGCCATATCCTTACAACTGAACCACTAGCCTCACATACTGCTCAATTCACCACCCCCTTTCACTCACCTACAATCTCTATCAATCACGACTCATGCCTCACATTCATAGCTTTACCTCACCTTCACACACTTAGCACTGCTGCAAGCCTCACACCCACATCTTACCGCTTGCATACACTGCCAGCTATTCAACCATGACAGGCACATCACCCAAACAGATTGTTTGACACTCGCTGACACACTTCCCTCTTTCTTGCAGGAGAAGGTGGCACATAACAGGAGGCAAAAGCGGCTATCCGAAGGGGCACAGGCCTGCTTGCATAACCTTACCCCAATGGAGGAGACGGTGCTGGCCATTCTTGGGAGGGACATTGCTGAGCCCGTGGCCAAGGGCAGGGCTGAATACATTGAATATGATGGTATCGTCATACCTAATTCTCCTTCTCACATCCCACTTACCCCTCATCTCACAAACTCTTCTGATTTACAAGCTGCAGATGGTGTAAGCATGCACCTCTTGCTTTCCCCACCTGCCCTCACCACAACCTTACCCTTGTGCCTTCTCCCTTCAGATAGCTAAGAAGTGCAACCTGGCCAGGCAGTGGTGGAGGAGCAGGAAATGCAAGAGGAAGAAGGCAGTGATGCAAAAGACACAGCGCCGTCACTCGATTTCACACTCCCAGCCACCAGCTCAGATACTGACACTACGCATACTTTAGAAGATATGTTAGACGTGGGGTCTGTACGTGGTGAGACACCGGGCATGAGTGGGCTTCAGCCAGGGCAGAGGGAAAGGGTAGCGCAGGTGCCAGCTCCCCGGAGGGCGAGGTTCTGCTGCACAGGACTCAGATGAGGACTTCGATGGGGTGGTCTACAGAACAAAGCTGATGGGTATGCACAACTAAATGCGTGGCGCAATGACAGGCCTGCCAGAAAGCCTGAATGCAATGTTAAGGAGCATGGAAGAGACCAGCTCCAACCTTGCAGAGGGCTTTGCGCAGAGTTTGGAGCCCATCCTTGCCAGCGTGGAAGAGGTGGGCAGATCCATTAGCGCAATTGTGTCTCAGCTTCCATTGCAGCACAGGCAGAAGCCACACAACATCTGAGTGCTGCAATGGAAGCTCAGACTGAAGTCGTGCAAGTTTAGCTTGCTGCCTCGCAAACTCAGACTGCTGCCATCATGGCTGGGTTTACCAGCATTGAAAGGGGCTTGCAGGGTGTTACAGCAGTCCAGCATTCTGTACTCCAGCAGATTACTAGGATTGCTGAGGCGCCACCCGGGGGGAGTGGCAGTGGCCCCGTGGAGCACGAACCTGCTGTCCTCTCTCAGGATGACAGCATTCGTCCTCCCACCCCTGCCACTCTGCCAGTGCTCTTGCTATCTCCTGTCAGCCAGCCAGCCCAGACTGCTGCCGCCCATGCCGAGGTGATGCAGTCTGAAGCCGGGCCTTCTCGGCACCAGAGCTGCTCAAGGTCGTCCTGTAAGGCCATCTGCAATCTTCCCCACTGAAAGTCAGCAGCTTTCCACCAGCCATGCTGCAGCCACTTGGGTAGCACTGCATAGGAGCACTAGGACAAAGGTACACTGAACACAGGCACTAAGGGAATGCACAAGGGTGATTAGTTGACTTCTGAATTAAATATTGGAATGGTTTGATTCATAAAATTGGTTTGGGATGTTTGTTTTGTGGTGCCTTTTATTGTAGTATTGTGGTCAAAAGGACGCTGGGAAGGTAAGGTGCGGGCGAGGTTGTGGAGCATGCAGCAGACCACTACGAATCTTGAGACATGCTCTGGTCAGTTATGCAGGACACCTCCAGAGCGGTCCAGGCAGCAGATGCGTTGTTTAAGGACGCCAATGGTCTGCTCTATCAGATTCTGTGTGGCAGCCTGGCACTCATTATATGTATGCTGCTCATGTGTGCATGGGTTGCGTAGAAGAGTCATGAGCCAGGTGGTCAGCGGATGGCCCTTATCACCCAGTAGCCACCCACTGGTTCAAATGCTGATGGAACAGCGGACTACCGCAGAATTAAGGCATCATGACTGCTGCCAGGATACCGAGCATTGACCTGCATGATGGGCTGAGCATGGTCGTACACCAGCTGGACATTGAGGGAGTGGAAACCCTTCCGGTTGCGGTACATCTCCGAATTGACGTGTGTGCAGTCAATGGCAGCCTGCACCATGGGGAAGCCTGCTATCCTGGTGAAGCTGCGTGCTTGCTCTGCCTGATTCTCTCTGGAAAGAGAGAATGAAATGTAGTCAGCTCTCTTTGAATGGAGAGTCTCACTCACCTTCCTTATACAGGAGTGGATAGCGAACGGGGAGCTGTTACAGATGTCGCCTGCTCCAGCCTGGAAGGAGCCCGACGCGAAGAAAGTCAAGGCCACGGTGACCTTTACGGCCACTGGCAATGCGATCCTCACCCTGGACTGAAGCTACAGGTCCGCCAGTAGCAGGTGGCAGATTTCATTGAGCACCTCCTTAGTAAAATGGAGACATCGCATGCATGTTCGTCACTGAGGTTGAGGTAGGAGAATTGCTCCCCGAAGACCCTGGGTGGATTTGGCTCCTGCTGAGAGCCCTTTTTCCCCTCCTCCTCCTCCCTCTTCTAGCAGCTTGTCCTGCTCTGTGTCACCGCTGTTCATTCTTCCTGTCATGCTGCAGGCCAAGGGGGATACAAACTACTGCACCCATGACTGGGAGCAACTGGTCTGAGCAGACCCCTTGCAGTTCAATACCAAGTCCTTAAGCATGTGCCACACCACTCCTTGTAGACTTTAGACAACTTTAAAGAAGTCTAGAAATCACTAAACACTTCTACAAACTCAGCAGCAGCTAGTAGAAATCAATCAGCAACTAACCTGTAAGTAGGTCATGCTCCCTTTAAATAGTGCTGGTAGAGGGTCCTTCCTGCTGCTGAACGCATGTTCAGCTGTGGAAGGTTACGAAAGGGCGTTAACTCCAGCGTTGAGGTCGAAAATGGCAGCGCTGGCATCAAATCAGAGTAACACGTTGATTGACGTCATGATCTGCACACCCTGCATACTTATGGCTCACGCTCCAACGCAGACGCTAAAGCCCTCACCAAAATGGCATCTGGCACGGCCTGCAGTAGAAGTGTGCGCGCGCTGCTTGGACACCATTTTCGAATCACAAGGGCACCCATAGCGCCCAAACAACGGGCGCTATGCGACCAAATTTTTCGCTCCTTGGTCTCTCTGCAACCCCATCCAGGTATGCACTAAATCCTAGATATATAAGTGCATGCTCACATACCTGGCCCACAGGTAACTCCTATTAGCAGCTGTCATCCCACGGCTCAGGTTTCCGCATACCTATTTAATGTATATCTGCTTTCGGTGAGATGGTAGGACCTATGCAGTATAGTGTGCAACATACTGGCTACCTTGATGTTCTTGATGTCCAAGCCAAATGTCCCGGTCAGGATCGATTATTACCAACTGTTTCGTCCAGGTCATGTAAGGAAGGAGCTTTGGCAGAGATGTAACCTTTAGGTTGGTGTAAACTGCTGCCCTTCCTTCTGCAACTGTTTCCCCTTTTTACCACAAATCCACCTCACAGTTTGACATTCAATTTTGCATGCTGGCCAAAGGAAGACCTTCTTTTGCATGCCTGGGATCTTCAAAACTTCCTACAAAACTGTTAGGGCACAAATCTTATATACCAGAAGTTTAACTTGCATTGAAACTTTACTGACATTGAAGGGAAAAGAGAAAGATCAAAGTACCTTTCAGCAACTTCTTAGTGCAATTCTGAAGAGCTCTGTCCAAGCTATAGCTATCATCCACTATTTTGCATTGACTATTTTGCATCAATCTATACTTCTGTAGATGATGCTTATGTTCCAGATGAGGGGTGGTCAGTATTGAATATCATTATTAATATTAAAATAGATAGTAATGTCAGCTTGGATAGATTAGGGAAGCTCAAAATTAATAGGGCTCCAGGTCCGGATAATATCCATCCAAGGGTGATTATAGAGATGGGGCAGGTGCTCTGAGGGCCCCTTGCCTTTATCTTCAATAGTTCAATAGAGTCACAGAAAGTTCCTTTAGACTGGAAGATAGCTCATGTAGTTGGTATTTTCAAAAAAGGGGACAAATTAGAGCCAGGCAACCACAGGCCTATCAGCCTGACATTCATTATTGGGAAGATGCTAGAAGAGATTGTACGCAATGCCCTCTATGATCACTGAGAAATGGAAGGGGCAATTAGAAATTCCCAACATGGCTTCCGAAAAAAACAAATTTGATTGAGCTATTTGAGGAAGTCACTAGGGTAGTGGATGAGGGAAATCCGGTACTTTCAGAAAGCCTTTGATCAGGTACCTCACACTAGGTTACTTCACAAGATAGAATCTTGTGGTATCAGTAGAAATTTGAAACGCCAGATTAGAAATTTGCTCCAATCCCGCAGCCAAAATGTTTTAGTTAACAGATGTGGTTCAGCTTGGAAACATGTTACAAGTGGTGTCCCCCAAGGATCGGTCTTAGGCCCGCTACTCTTCGCGGTCTTTATTAATGACCTGGACAGTGGTGTTGGGAGTATGGTAAGTAAGTTTGCAGATGACACCAAAATCTGTGCAAGGACTATGACGGTAGATGTGTGTGGGGAGTGGGCCACACATTGGCAAATGGCATTTAATTTAGATAAACGTAGTGTCATGCAAGTTGGTAGGGCCAACATGGAACACACGTATCATTTGCAGGGAACCATACTGAAAGAGGTCGAGAAAGAAAAAGATCTTGGTGTTATTGTGCACAAATCACTAAAGGTTCATGACCAATGTAGAGAAACTGTAGCTAAAGCTAACAAGGTATTTGGTTGAATTAATAGAACCATTCAGTATAAATGAAAGGACACCATTTTGACACTGTATAGGTCACTGGTCAGACTGTATCTAGAGCATTGTGCCCAGTTTTGATCCCCCCACATGGTGGGTGATATAGTGATCTTGGAAAAGGTCCAGAGGAGAGCTACAAGAATGATTCCTAGCTTAAAGAACCTCAGCTACTCAGATAGGCTCAAGGATCTCGGTCTATTTACTTTAGAGCAGTGTAGACTTAGAGATATATAAAATAACTAAATGGCTGGATAGAGTCCCTATTGATATTAGGCCGTTCTTCTTTTCCAAGAGAATTGTGAGCCTCTGGAACACATTGCCGGCTGGTGTGTTGGGTGCTGATTTTCCATGCGCCTTCAACAGGAAGTTGGACCGGTTCTTGACTGGGACAGAGATTGCATCGTACAGAAGATAAGTGGTAATACTTGGTTCCATGTGATCTCCTGGACAGGTTTCAATCGCCTGAGGGGGTCAGAGAGGAATTTTACAGAGCATTTAGTTCCTTATTGGCCCTGTTTACAGAGCATTTATTCCCTTATTGGCCCTTTTTTTTCTGGTTTTGCCTTGCCCAGGAGATTACATGGCTAGGGGGAGGGGGGGGGGGGGGGGGGGAGGCAGGTCCAGATAATGGCTTGGCCATGATGGTCCAGCCATTGTGGTGTGGGGTAGGCTTGATGGACCAGCTGGTCTTTTCCTGCCCATCATTTTCGTATGTTCGAATGATATAAACCAACTATTTGACAGATACACCTTGTATCTCTCAATCAATAGTTTTTATCTCCCCTTTTCAGCCATGTATGGTGGTAATACACAATTGGGGGACTCACCACCAAATCCCACTGGTTAGCCAGTTTTTCAAGGTGAGTGTAGTGTACTAGATTCCTAAATGAGCTTGCGAGCAAAACAACATCATGCATGAAAAGAAACACTGTAAATATTTTAGAGATACCTGCAGACACTCCAAGTCCATCCCTTATGATGCCATCCAATACACTATTAACAAAGACATCAAATAGAATGGGTGACAATGGACAATTTGGCTCACTCTTCTTTTGAGAGCACTGAGTCAGTGAGTTTCCCATCTACACCTGCATGGATCTTGAAGCTGGACTACACATCCCGGATAAAATCCAAGATTCAGCCATGTATCTCCAAATCACCCAGCTTTTGTTGGCAGCCACATAAGGCACTAGGTCTAAAACTTTACAAAATGATTAAAAGTAATGTACTGTAGTAGGTTTCCTTTGAGCTGTACAGGATTCTGCAGTTTCACATAAATCTGCAACCTGATTTGTGCATTCCACATGAGAATGAAATGTAGGCAATGGAACCTCCAACACGCCTGATATATGTGCTGCAACAGCCCAAAGAACCATCTTAACAGTCATTGATATCAATAAAATTCCTCAATGACATTTTAGTCTCACTAGGTCCCCTTTCTTGCGGATGGAAATCACATTGCACTTTATAACAAATAAGGTATGTGTCCCCCTAACAGCATCCATACCTGCCATCTGACCCCTAGGTGAAGCATTGAGGAGTTACCTTTGTTGCAATGACCTGGTTCATTACATCCTTCTATTGCATTGGCTTTTTGACCACGACTGACAACATACTTACGCCAATGAAAAATGATTTAGAAACATTTCTGTGTAATTGTAAGTGCTTGTAGATGTACACAACCCACTGATCCCTCTTCATCTCCCCAATGACTCACTTAACTTCGCAAGGAACTAAATCATAATCTACCTTTGCTGCAGCTCTTGATTGTTTCAAAGAGGGTTCAAGTACCGATTTAAAGGTCTACTGCTTTCATCTAACATCTGTCCTTCTTTCCCAGTTACCATAACATCTACCTAATGGTAAGTAGCTAGCAGCATTCAGCTTCATTTTGTTTATGACTTCAGCTGTAGAGGTAAGAAATTCTTTAAGGATGATATGTGTTGTGTTTTTGTCACTGTGCTAAGCTGAGTGGGAAGCCTGTCAAAGCCACTCGTTTACAATTAGGGCCTTTTCTTCTGTCTCTGTTTCCTTCCAGTCTTCCCAATTACTTTATGTGGTTTCTCTGTCCCTCGCCCAGTTTTTTAGCTCTGATGCGGAGATGCCGGTGTTGGACTGGGGTGGACAAAAAAAAGTGAGAAGTCGCACAACACCAGGTTATAGTCCAACAGTTTTATTTGAAGTCACAAGCTTTCGGAGCGCTGCTCCTTCGTCAGGTGAAGTTTTTTAGCTCATCTGCCTTTTTCTCAACCCCTTCTTTGCCTCTCACTCACTGTCTAAATACTGTGATGTCTAATGATGTCATCGTGTAAATAGAAAGACTATAGCCTAATTACAACTAATCAAACCATCAAAATAACTCAGTTTTCTCATGAATACTTTTGTATGTGTTTCTTATTAAGGATTCATCTCTAAGGTACTTGAGGTACAAATACTTGAGGATAATGTTGCAAGAAGTCAGTTATTAAAACATGAATCTGAATCTTCAGCATAAAAACGCAAGAAGGAACCGTTATTCTGAAATTTATTAGCGCCATCTTTAACAGAGTAAATGTGGATGTGCTACTTACTTGTGCCAAGCAAGAGAAGGGTTTTCATGCACAGGAACTCCTCATGGGTCAACTGGAGGCGTACAAATTCTATGCTGATGCTTTGCATCCCTTGACATAGTTCATACATTGCTGACTGCTGCATCCGCTGTCTGTTTAAAAACAAAGTTAAATATTACACTATTATCAACTGACTGGATTTCATCACAGGCACAAACCCTCATCCTGAAACTATGGGGTAGATTTTTGTCTCACACGCTGTGCTGGGATTCCAATGTGCTGTTTTCTGAAATCTATTTTCATTAAAAGTTATGTAGGAAAATGTTATTTTGCATTCACATGCAGATTAAATATATATTGCATAATTCATAACGAAGTGTCCCTCAATGCAAAACGAAGTATCCCTCAATGCAAAACACTTATACCCTCAAAACTTCAATAAAAGGCAGAATCTACATTTAAATTATGAAGGGTGTCTTTTGGCTAATGAATCTAATTAACATATGCAAATTGAATTCATTTTAGCATAACCATTAAACAGCTACCCATAGTAAATAAATCCAATGAGAGAAATGAGGTTATGACATGATTTTTTAGGTGGAATTATAGGTGCACCCGACCGGATCCACCACTGCTGACCACTCGAGTATGGGGGGGGTCAGGACAATGTTCTTTGATTTAAATGCCAATGGTGGTGCCATTAGGGGTACATCTCAGATGCTGGCCAAACTAGGAATCCCAGCATATGCTGGCTGCTATGCATAAGAACATAAGGCGTAGGAGCAGGAGTAGGTCATTTGGCCCCTCGAGCCTGCTCCGCCATTCAATAAGATCATCGCTGATCTGATCTTGGCCTCAACTCCACTTCTCTGCCATAACCCTTGACTCCCTTACCTTTCAAAAATCTGTCTATCTCCACCTTAAATATATTCAATGACCCAGCCTCCACAGCTCTCTGGGGAAGAGAATTCCAAAGATTCACGACCCTCTGAGAGAAGAAATTCCTCCTCATTTCCGATTTAAAAGGGTGCCCCCTTATTCTGAAATAATGCCCCCTAGTTCTAGATTCCCTCATGAGGGGAAACATCCTCTCTGCATCTACCCTGTCAAGCCCCTTCAGAATCTTATATGTTTCAATAAGATCCCTCTCATTCTTCTAAACTCCAATGAGTATAGGCCCAACCTGCTCAACCTTCCTTCATAAGACAACCCCTTCATCTCCGGAATCAACCTCGTGAACCTTCTCTGAACTGCCTCCAATGCAAGTATATCCTTCCTTAAATAAGGAGACCAAAACTGTACGCAATACTCCAGGTGTGGTCTCACCAACGCCCTGTACAGTTGTAACAGGACTTCCTGCTTTTATACTCCATTCCCTTTGCAATAAAGGTCAACATTCCGTTTGCCTTCCTAATTACTTGCTGTACCTGCATGCTAACTTTTTGTGATTCATGTACAAGGACCCCCCAGATCCCTCTGTACCTCAGCATTTTGTAATCTCTCTCCATTTAAATAATAATTTGCTTTTTTATTTTTCCTACCAAAGTGGATAACCTCGCATTTTCCCACATTAAACTCCATCTGCCAGATTTTTGCCCACTCACTTAGCCTATCTATCCCTTTGGAGATTCTTTGCGTCCTCCACACAATTTGCTTTCCTACCTATCTTTGTATCATCAGCAAATTTGGCTACATTACACTCAGTCCCTTCTTCCAAGTCATTAATATAGATTGTAAATAGTTGAGGCCCAGCACTGATCCCTGCGGCACCCCACTTGTAACAGTTTGCTAACCTGAAAGTGACCCATTTATCCCGACTCTCTGTTTTCTGTCAGTTAGCCAATTCTCTATCCATGCTAATATATACCCCCAACCCCGTGAGCACTTATCTTGTGTAGTAACCTTTTATGTGGCACCTTATCGAATGCCTTCTGGAAATCCAAATACACGCCATCTACTGGTTCCCCGTTATCCACCCTGCTCGTTACATCCTCAAAGAACTCCAGCAAGTTTGTCAAACATGATTTCCCTTTCATAAAACCATGCTGACTCTGCTTGACTATATTATGATTTTCTAAATGTCCTGCTACCACTTCCTTAATGATGGACTCCAGCATTTTCCCAATGACAGATGTTAGGCTAACTGGTCGATAGTTGCCTGCTTTCTGTCTCCCTCCTTTCTTAAATAGGGGCATTACATTTGTGGTTTTCCAGTTTGCTGGGACCTCTCCAGAATCCAGGGAATGGGGAAAGGCCAGAACCCTTCCCTGGCAACATCTTAATTGTGCCTCCATCAGCCCTCTATTAAAAGGGGGTCAAAAGACATACTGATTTAATCTGAATCTTCAGGGGTTCAGGCTACATCCCAGGTGTAGAATCCCAAGGTGGGCCCCACAACTATCTTTCCTACGTCTGGTATGCCTCATCTTCCTGGCTTTACCAGCTTCCTCATTGTTTTTTCCCAGGCTAGGGATATAGCAGCCTAGGAGATCCTGCCCCCTCTTACCGTTGTTGAGGGGCAGGTAGAGGCTCCACCACTTGCAAGGCCCATGGGAGCTCTGATATTAGGCTGGGACCACTGTTCCCTGTAAATTTTTTTGGGGGGTGCACGCCTCCTTTAAGGGGCTGCACGACCCACTCAGACTTCCACGCATGCGCGGTTTTTCCGTTGCGAAACCGGCAAGCTGCCTGCGCGGGAGCTTTGCTGGGACTAGGTGTATCCAAGTCTTGGCCTAATTTCTAGCCCTTCCAGCACATGGCAGTGTTACAACGAGAGTGAATCTGAAGGGCCGAGGATTTTCAGCCCCATTATGTCTATTAGTGTAACAAATTTGCCATCCAAACTTTGCAAGGGTAGTGTTTTTCTGAGTTATCAATAAAAATGTGAAAATTCTTCTTCTCCTCGTTCACTTTGCCTAATTCCACATCGTGTAATTGAGCGAAGTTGCACCTAATCACATGCAGTTAAGTGTGCTCTTATTACTTTCAGACATTTAAATTTTTAATCCAGATAAACAAGTACCTCATCACTCAAACATACACCCTAACTATCAACAAAGGAAAAAGAAAATGATTAATTGCCTTAGCCTGGGTTACATACCATTGGAAATCAGAAACACTGTATAAATACAGATAAACTCAGAAACATTATGTAAATATCCAAGTTTTTCAACTTTGCCAAAATTAAATAAATCTGAACAAATTTTTCATCAAGCAACAGACTTAGCTGCCTAACAATACAATAGTGAGAAGTCGCACAACACCAGGTTATAGTCTTTGGGGTAGAAATTAGGTCGCGCCCCATTTGGGGCGCAAATATCGTCTGGACGCAAATATTAGCGCCTGGCGCTAATTATCGGCACTGACAGGAAACTTCACTTTTACCGCCCCGGGAGGTGAGTGGAGCGCTAAAGCAGGCGCTGCACACCTCTCTTAAGGCGCAAAGGCCAAGGAGTGAGGCGCTAACTCAGAGCACTGGCGAAGCTCATGTAATGTCAGTCAGCAATGGAACACACACACAATGGCACGGGCCAGTTCTTAAAGGGGATGGTTAATCTTGCTTTCCATCCACATCCTGTTCATTGCAGCCTTGAATCTCGGCCTGGAGAGACTTGCACATCAAATGTGCTGGAAAGAACAATGGAGAGTACCAGGCAAAGAGCTCAGAGTGCAGCTCCCACAGTCTCTGCTAAATCGATACAAGGAATGGCAAATCAAAATGAACCTGCAAAGTGCTGCTCAGTACCCAAAACTCCTTCACACAACGTTGAATCTCTCCAGAAGTCTCTCCCTCTCTCTCTCAGAATGCGTAGTTCAAAAATTCCACCAACAATAAAAGACACGAAGAGGCCCCCTTTAAATAGCGCCCCCCCCCAGCCCCACAGCGATTGATAGCGTTCCAGTCTTCTGGTCGTTGGATGCGCCAGGCGGTAAGGCAGGGGGCGCCACTCAATTTCCGCTCCGGGGCGCCCCAAGGGCGTTGCACCATGGAATGACGTCATAATCTGCGCGTGCAGGTGGTCGCAGCGGTAAGTTTTAGCGCCGTCGCACAATCTCAAGTTAAGTTCTCGAGCGGCGCAAACATCGCTGCGCCCGGGCGTTAGCGGCTTTGCGCCCCATTAGCGCCCTCTTAAGGCGCTAACGGGAGGCGCAACCAAGTGAATTTTTACCCCCAACAGTTTTATTTGAAATCACAAGCTTTTGGAGCGCTGCTCCTTCGTCAGGTGAAGTCACCTGACGAAGGGGCAGCAGCTCCGAAAGCTTGTGATTTCAAATAAAACTGTTGGACTATAACCTGGTGTTGTGCGACTTCTCACTTTTGTCCACCCCAGTCCAACACCGGCATCTCCGCATCATAACAATACAATAAGTTGGGTATTATGGGAAACCGCATGGTAAGATCAGAGCTCTAAGGAGGAAACCATATGATGTAGATGATTTCAGGTCTAAATATGTATAATTAACATTACAGCTTCTTCACAGAATGGGGATGAATTTTCCCTCATTACATTAATACTGTATGAGCAAATGTCTTACTTTAAATGGATCAGATCTACAGGGCCTGCAATTTTCCACATGATCGAGATAAATATAGCTCATGCCCTCATGCCATATGAGCTCTACAAGTACTTTGAAAGAAGTTATGTGCAGTAAATGGTTCTAAATCCTTTTTCTGCACTGAGTCAATGAGTCAATAAAGAGAAGATCTGAAGAGCAGAGAGAGGCAGCATAAAACTGGGAGAAAACAGCATAATTAATTGATTACCAGTTAATCTTCCATGTATTTGCTCAAAACAAAAAATAAATATAAAACCTTTCTCTGTTGTTCTGCTTGTTTTGCACTGCCCTGTCTCCCTCTATCTCTCTCTGTATGCCTCTCACACACTCTCTCTTATTTTCTTCTCTGTCTCTGACTCTCTCTTAGAAACAAATACAGGGGTGATTTTCATCTCGCTGCTGTTACATTTAAACCTAAAAATGGAGCAGTAGAGGGACCACTATCGCATGGAGAATTGACCCGCCAACTTCACGCTGGTTGTTCCCCTGTCCAGATTTTGAGGCGTGCTTAAATTTAAGTGGCCTGAGCTCCCATCAGAAACAGGTGGTGGTGGGGTGGGTGGGGGGGTTTCAATAATATATGCAAATCGGGGTCAAATGCCAGTTAAGACCCCAATGCCATTTTATCTCTACCCATGTTGCTACTGCCAGTTCTTCAACCCACCACAGTATGAGTTGGGAGGCAGCTACTATCAGTAGTATTTAAAGGGATGCTTAGCTGCAGTAAGGGAAAGCTGAAAGCTGGTCTGGCATTCATTTTTATTGTGTCAGATGTGGGTCAGTTGGTAGCACTCTCGCCTCTGAGTCAGAAGGTCATAGGTTCAAGTCCCACTCCAGAGAGTTGAGCACAAAAATGTAGGCTGACTCTCCAGTGCAATACTGAGTGAGTGCTGCACTGTTGGAAGTGCTGTCTTTCGGATGCGACGTTAAACCGAGGCCCTGTCTGTCCTCGAGGGTGGACGCAAAAGATCCCATGGCACTATTTTGGAGAAGAGCTGGGGAGTTCTCCCCAGTGTCCTAGCCAATATTTATCCCTCAATCAACATTACAAAAACAGATTGGCCTAGAAATTGCAGTATGCCGGAAACCTGGCGGGGCCACGGTTACCAGCCGTCCAAAATCATAGTGCAGGCAGCACCGGTATTTTGATGCTGCCTGCTAATTTAAATTAGTGCAGCGCTAAACCTACCATGCAAGACTGGTTTTCCGGTGCTAATCTCAGCAGGAGGCCCAATGTAGCATGGCAATAGTGTCCCTGAAGCAAGAACAGCGTTGTCTTAAAGCAAGGCTATCATTTAAGAAAGCAGTGTCGGTCCCTTAAAGGGAAACTGCCTTCTAAAATGAAAAAAATAAAAATCATTTAAAAATAAGCTGTTTTTAGCCCTTAGAGCTCAACTGCCTTCTGAAAAAAAATAATTCCCAAATGGCAGTCTTCAGCTCTTAAAGCTGGACAGCCTACCACACCTAAAAGAAAATGGTAAAAGTGCTTGAGCACTAACACAAATGGCTCAGCAAGCCACAGAAGGGGCACAGGAGGCTCTCCAGAAAGAATGATATGGGACTACATCATCGAGGCCGTAACTGCCAGCAGTGTCACCCCCACCACCTGGCTCCAGTGCCCAAGGTCAGTGAATGCATCTTCAAAAGCTGTCTCCTACCAACTGCACCACTATTTCTGAACCATGAGCGTGAGAGTATGAATTCAAATTGTCAACCAGGCAGGTGGTTGTTAAGATTGAAAAGTTGCAACAAGTTCACACTCATTAAGCTTTCCATGAACTTCGACATAAATTAGCAATGGGATTACTGATCTGTGTTTATGACGGTTTGACTTTGGCTCCTTTTTGTAAACATACAAAATGTTTGCTGTTTTCCACTCGATGGGACAACACCAATTAACAGGGATAGTTAAAACTGATGAGCCAGAAGAGCAGGGGATTTTTGGCTTATGTTGCAGAATAAATTTCAATAAACCAGAGTTATGAGCCAATGCCAATATTTGGCTGCTTGGATCAGATGTATGACTTTGAGTTGCTTGGAGCTCTCTGGATTTTTTAATAGGTAGACAAGTGTTTTCACTTCTTTCTGCAATGTCAATCAGTCCTGGGTGTGACAAGGTTGGGAGCCAGAGCCAGTGCCAGTGCCAGCTCCCTGCAAGTGATATTGGTGTCCGGCTTGGTGAAAGGAAGACCAGGAGTGTGAGGCTCCTGTCTTGTATCTCTTGGAGGAGGAGGGCTTGGAGGCCTTCATCAGAGAAGCCGATTGTGCTTCTTCTGCCTGCTGCCCTGGTGTGGTGTCCAATCTGGATGGATGCTGTGAGTGATAGATGCCATCAAGTGATTAGGTGCAAATTGCCAACAAAACCACTTTTCGGCTGCTTATGTTGCAGTTGGGCAGTGTTCTGCTGCTGCTGAAGGGGATCTGCAGAGCAGTTTTAAAATGTTTCACCATTGTTGCATGGTAGTTTCCTGGAGGGGTGGGGGGAGGGAAGTGGTGGTGGGGGTCTTCTTGCCTGGTGACAATTCATGTGACTTCTAGCAGGGGTGGAAAGCCAATCAGTGTTCCGGCCTCTTAGGCCTCAGTAGTGGGAATGGCTGCTGAGTCTTTTTGGCTCTTGTCCAAAACCAGCAGCCAGAGGCCTCTAGCCCTGAGGATTCAATGGGTTCCTATGGGAAAGAAAGGCCAACTTCTTTGCAATAAAATTATAAAAACCAATAGAGTAAATCTCTCCCCAGTAGTGTTAATTTTTTAATAACTCACTCATCAATGTTTCACAGCAGTGCAAGAAAGACAGATAGGGCTTGGCACTGGAACAGAAGCTAAAATGTGCACATGAATGGACATAGACGGCTTCCTGGACTTGCCTCCATTTGCTTACCGCTCTCCTAGGTTGACCTCTCTTTTGCTGACTCCTGGATTGGACCACACTCCTCGTTTCTTGGGCTTCAATTTGCTTCTTCATTGTTTTCCTGGCAAATCTCTGCTCCTTCCATTGGATCCTGGAACAATTCTGCTCCTTCATTGGTTCTCTGATTTACTGGGCTATGCTCCATTCTTCCACTGGCTTCTGGGTTGCCACAGTTCCTACACATCATTCTGCTGTGACACAAGTACCTTGGGACCTTTTACTATGCTAAAGGCACTATATAAATGCACGTTGTTGTTGTTGCTGCTCCCTTGCACTCCTGGATCATTTTCCACTTCTCCGCTGGCCTCCTGGATCAACGTACCCTTCAAATGTTCCATGAATCAATCTCCACTTCTCCACCATCATCTGTCATCAACCTCAGTTGGCTTCTGGCCCATTCTTCGACTCTATAATGGCTACTGAATCACCACCCTCCCCCCCACCCCACAAATCCTCTGGTGGCTCCTGGATCAACCTCTGTTCCTCTTCTAGACCTTCTAGAGACTTTACTCCTCTGCAGGCTGCAAGACTGGCTGCTGCTGTCACCATCTCCAAATCCTTCACTTATCCCTAAATAGGACCAATGCCAGCATTCCCATTAAGCTGCGCAGCAGGTTCTGCGCAGGCCACTCACTGGCTTTTCAATGGGAATAACTGCGTATGTGTGAAGATTTGAATGGGCCGCGAAGCCAGTTAAAGGGCCCGCGCACAGAAGAAGACATTTACAGGGAACTTTGACCCATACTACTGCTGCCTCCTATTTGAAGGCTCTTCTCCCATCAAGTTAGATCCTTTGATAGTTGACTGGTTACCTCCTCTCTCATTGGCCCCTACCCTAATGTTCCCTTCTTGCCATACCCAGATTTCCACCACTAACCAATTCAATAACCCATGCAGCATCTGTTAACAGAGTGCTAAGTTTATGTTACCTCAATCAGCTTACAGCCAGCCACTCTATTAATAAAGTGTACAACAAAAACACATCTTAGTATTTAATTTTGTTATGGTAAAGACACCAGTCATCTTAGGAGCAGGGTCTGAATGAACAAGAAAGATGTTTATACAGTACTACTACACAGTACCCAGTTTGCTCGTCAGGTAATGCACAAGTTAAAATTCTCTTAAATTAAAATATGCACCCAATAAATAGAATATAATTGAATGATTAATACAGACTAGTATTCCTTTGTTATATCAAAAAAATCTTGAAAATTCTGGTAAATCAAGCAATTGAGCATTTGATTCTGAACCAGAAAGTTGTAAGCTCCAAGTCCCAGGGCTGCTAGATAAAGAATTATGCTGTCATGTTGCATTCTGTATCGGGTCATTTTCCACTATTTCCTGCTCACATTACATCTCTCGCCAACTGACTGAATCAGGAGTAGAAGAATCAGAAAGAAGTTCCTGCTTTCCCAGCGGCAGAGGCTATGGTGGAAGAAGTCTGCGAGGGGAGAAAGCTGGATAACACAAAACTCTGTAAAGTATTACTTCTATTTTAGGAACCATTAGAAAACGTAGTACATTAAGCGCTGAAATAACTGTAGCTGCAGAATGGTGGAGTACATCATGATTGCTTGAGGGAGATGAATCTTTTGTGACCCACAGTCTTTAAGTGCAGTGGATAGATAATTACCAGTAGTGCACATTCTAGTTTTGTATTCATCCTATTTGAATCTTTTTTCATTTGCCAATTTTGCTTTGCTACAGTTTGGGGAGGTTTTTTTTTTGCCTAGTTTGGTATGTGTAATGTGCACTCTAGATCAGCTTCTGACATTTCTCTGGGGCTGTTTCTGGCCATTTAAAGTGAGTGACTGGCAGGCTTTTCTTTTCTTCAGTCAGCTGGATGTGATTTTGACTGCAGGCTGTTAATAAGTGAGATGGACTCATCTTGGATTAGTCTCTGCTCAGGAAAGTTTCAGTGCAGAAGAGCTGTTGAAGCTGCTGGTCCAATACCTAGTTACTGCGCTGCAGGAATACTGCAGGACCAATGAAGTGCTGTTAATAATTGCACCCTGTCCCTATTTGCAGCTCAGTGCAGTTCCTCTCATGGGGGGAAATTGTATTTTTTTTTCTGAAGTATACTGAAGATACACCAGAATGTTCTTCTGTCTGCATACTTGACTACTCTTTGGTTGTACAGCAGTGTGCTGAACAGCTGAGCTTTTTTTGTCCAACATTAATATTCTGCATTTAGTAATAACCATTAAAAGGAAATGCTTGGTGCCCAAGAAGATAGCAGTTCTAATTCAAGCTCAGTTAGGTCTCATCCTAGAATTAATAAAAAGTTTAATAACATAATAGTAATTTCAACTCTCCAATTATACCTGTATGTGTCCAAATCCATGCCCATTTCTCCTGCAACACCGTTTGATTCTCTCCGATCAGGTTTCCACTCCTCCACAGCAATGAAATGGTCCTCACCAAAGTTAGGAATAAAATTCTCTGTGACTGTGATGCATTATCCTTGGCCTCCTTTGCTTCTCAGCAGCTTTTAAAAACACCATCCCTCTCCAACGTCTCTTTGTTGCTCAGCTCGGCTGGACTGCCTTCACTTGCTTCCACTTATCTATCTTACTGTAGCCAGAGCATCGCTGGCAATGACTTCTATTCCCGTTCCTGCACCATTATCTCTGGAGTCCACCAAAGATCTTTTATCCCCTAAGAATAGTCTTTTATTTTTGATAGAAGGGTCTTTTATGTTTAAAGTTCTGGAAATAATTAATTTTAGGTTTAGCTTTATTGAAGCTCAGGAGCCAACTTGTGAAAAAGTGGTTAAATGAATTAAATCATAACCTCCTTCTCCTTGTGGAAAAGAATCTGCTTCCATAAGTACAACAGACTTAAAAATATACCCTATCCGATACAAGCCCATCTGGGCATCCCACAGGGAAGTGTTGCAACTTCAGATTTATGCCTTCTTGGCTCCTGGCCCAGTACTATTTTTCAGGGATAACTACGCAATTGGACAGTCTCAGCGACACATGCAGGGAGTGAGGCAGCAAAATCGCAGATCTTCAGACCGTGGTTCTTCATCCATTAAATTAATGCCGGCCCTCAAATTTCCAACCTGTGCTCCCTGTGAGTGCTGCTCCTCACTGGCATCTCCTGATTGCAGAATCAGCTCTTTGATTGATTCAGCCGCTGGCATGTTCATAATGGTCACTTACTTAGTACATGGTTCACTCACAGGTTAAATTAAGTTGTACTGTTTCTCCTTTCTATAGAGTATTTTTTTTGTTATTTTTGACAGGAGTTTGACAAGAAGAGGTACTGAGTTTGTAATTTTGCTTTTTATATATCAGTTTTAATAGAAAGCTTCCAGTGAAAGGGAGTGTAGTTGTGGTAGGGGACAGTATAGTCAGGGGGATAGATACTGTTCTCTGCAGCCGCGACCAAGAGTTCCGAAGGTTGTGTTGCCTGCCAGGATTAAAGACATCTCCTCATGGCTGGAGGAGAACTTGGAGTGGGAGGGGGAGGATCCAGTTGTCGTGGTCCACGTAGGAGCCAACGACATAGGTATAACTAGGAATGAGGTTCTGCTGAGGGAGTTTGAGGAGCTAGGATCCAAATTAAAAAGCAGAACCTCAAAGGTAATAATCTCCGGATTGTTACCTGAGCCACGTGCAAATTGGCATAGGGACAAACAGATTGCAGATTTAAATGCGTGGCTCAAAGAGTGGTGTGGCAGGAAGGAGTTTCAGTTCATGGGGCACTGGTACCAGTATTGGGGAAACAGGGAGCTGTTCCGTTGGGACGGGCTCCACTTAAAACAGGCTGGGACCAGTGTCCTGGCAAACCGAATAACTAGGGCAGTAGACAGGGCTTTAAACTAATGAAGGGGGGGTGGGAGGATTCAGGAAAGAGTAAATTTAAAAGCAACGAGAGAAATGTCAAGGCTCTAGAGCAGAGTAGAGTTTTGGTTAAAAATAAGCAGAGTGGGTCAGGAAGGGACAGAAAGAGTAACAAAGGTAATAAGGCATCAGTGACTAAGGTGACATTAGGGAAAAATAGAAATAAGTCAAAGCTAAAGGCACTATATCTGAATGCGCGAAGCATTCGCAACAAAATAGATGAATTAATAGCGCAGATAGAAATTAATAGGTTTGATCTAATAGCCATTACGGAGATGTGGTTGCAATGTGGCCAAGGTTGGGAACTAAATATTCCAGAATACTTAACTTTTAGAAGAGATAGGCAAAATGGAAAAGGAGGAGCGGTAGCCCTGTTAATAAAGGATGGGATAAAGACAGTAGAGAGAAAGGATCTTAGCACTAAAAATCACGAAGTAGAATCAGTTTGGGTGGAGCTAAGAAACAGCAAGGGGCAGAAAACATTGGTGGGAGTTGTTTATAGGCCCCCAAACAGTAGTTGTAATGTAGGGCAGAGTATAAATCAGGAAATTAGAGGCGCATTTAACAAGGGTAATACAGTAATCATGGGGGGCTTTAATCTACATATAGACTGGGCAAACCAAATTTGCAGTAATAGTGTGGAGGACAAATTCATGAAATGTATGCAAGATAGTTTTCTAGATCAGTATGTTGAGGAACCAACTAGGGAACAGGCTATTTTAGATCTAGTATTGTGCAACGAGAAAGGGTTAATTAATAGCCTTGTAGTAAAGGGGCCTTTAGAGAAGAGTGACCATAATATGATAGAATTTTATATTGAGTTTGAAAGTGATTTAGTTAAATCCAAAACTAGGGTCTTAAATCTGAAGAAAGCAAACTACGTAGGTATGAGGGGCGAGTTGGCTAAGGTAGATTGGGAAACTACATTAAAAGGTATGATGGTAGAGAAGCAATGGCTAGCATTTAAAGAATTAATACAGAATTTACAACAAATATACATTCCTTTAAGGCACAAAAACCTCACAGGAAAAGTGGTCCAACCGTGTTTGACGAATCTGTTAGAGCTTTTTGAGGTTGTAACTAGCAGAATAGATAAGGGGCATCCAGTAGATGTGGTGTACTTGGATTTTCAGACGACATTCGATAAGGTGCCACACAAGAGGTTGTTAAACAAAATTAGGGCTCATGGGATTGGGGGTAATATACTAGCATGGATTGAGGATTGGTTAACGGACAGAAAACAGAGAGTAGGAATAAATGGGTCATTTTCGGGTTGGCAGGCTGTAACTAGTGGGGTACCGCAAGGATCAGTACTTGGGCCTCAGCTATTCACAATCTACATCAATGATTTGGATGAGGGGACCAAATGTAATATATCCAAATTTGCTGATGGTACAAAGCTTGGTGGGAATCTAAGTTGTGAGGAAGATGCAAAGAGACTTCAAGGGGATATAGACAAGCTAAGTGAGTCAGCAATAACATGGCAAATGGAATATAATGTGGAGAAATGTGAAGTTATCCACTTTGGTAGGAAAAATAGAAAACCAGAGTATTATTTTAAATGGTGTGAGATTGGGAAATGTTGGTGTTCAGAGGGACCTGGGTGTCCTTGTACACGAATCACTGAAAGTTAACATGCAGATACTGCAAGCAATTAGGAAAGCAAATGGTATGTTGGCCTTTATTACAAGAGGATTTGAGTATAAGAGTAAAGACATCTTACTACAATTATATAGGGCCCTGGTGAGACCACACCTGGAGTATGGTGTACAGTTTTGGTCTCTTTACCTAAGGAAGGATATACTTGCCATAGAAGGAGTGCAACGAAGGCTCACCAGACTGATTTCTGGGATGGGGGGATTGTCCTATGAGGAGAGATTGAGTAGACTAGGCCTATATTCTCTAGAGTTTAGAAGAATGAGAGGTGATCTCATTGAAACATACAAAATTCTTACAGGGCTTGACAGGGTAGATGCAGGGAGGATGTTTTCCCTAGCTGGGGAGTCTAGAACCAGGGGTCACAGTCTTAGAATAAGGGGTCAGCCATTTAGGACTGAGATGAGGAGAAATTTCTTCACTCAGGGTGGTGAATCTTTGGAATTCTCTACCCCAGAGGGCTGTGGAGGCTCAATCGTTGTGTATATTCAAGATAGAGATCGATAGATTTTTGGATATTAAAAGAATCAAGGGATAGTGCAGGAAAGTGGAGTTGAGGTAGAAGATCAGCCATGATCTTATTGAATGGCGGAGCAGGCTCAAGGGGCCAAATGGCTTACTTATTACTCCTATTACTTATGTTCTTATGACCTGGTTTGTGTTTCATCCCGTATTACAATGAGATTGCTGCATCTGCTAATAATGCCTTTAAACACGATACAATGCTCAGCTCAGCAATGGGAATACATTCACAAGGACAATCCATGATGTTTCTTAGTGTTCAAGGTCAGGAGAAGTGAATTAAATTTGCAATAAAATGGAAACTGTGAAATTAAGGGTTTGTACTGTAACCTTTGAAGGTTTGTGGAATAAAGAGTAGCTGTAACAGTTGTGGACCTCACACAAACCAGGTCATGGATGCTTTCTAATAACAGTGGCCCTGAATTCACGGTCAGTATGACGACATACTCTCATACCGCCTTTGAAACTGACCGCAAGTTCGGGATTTTGCGCATTGCGAAATCCCGAACTTGCGATCTGCCAAGTTACGACTGCACATAGGCTTCAATGTACGTTTCACCTCCTCATACAAATGAACATGCTGGTGAAAACTTGGGCTAATTGTCCACCTACTACAAATTACTTACCCCAAAAATTTTTACGTCTGGTGCAAACAGGCGCAGGAAGACTGTTGTACAGTCTTAAGGGAACCAGGATGAGAAAATTGTATTACAAACCTGTTCCAAACATTGCTGCAGTCACACAAAAAGGCCAATTTGTATTTAATTACCCATTCTCTTCCATATATGATATATCGAGGGAGCTCTTTCTGTCCATTAGATGATTGTATTGCTAAACTTTTTTCCAGCAGATTAGGTTATTCATACTGAAAGAAAGGGATTGTGTCCATTATCCCAGCTGGGGTTTACTTTTAAAAATAGTGGTAACATCTTATCTTGATTATTGGGTAGAAAATAGGTTGAGAAAATTGAATGGTACTAATATCACCGCTACGTTTTATTAACGGACAATTGTTTTATATACTTGATATGAAATACATCATTTCTATTCTATTTGTACATTGAACTATTAATTTCTGCAACTGAATGGCATGCATGCTTTAATAGCGTTTTAAAATGAGTTGCGGGCAAATCATCAATCTCCTCTGTATCCTGATTGACTAAGAGTCAGGAAGTGAAAGGAGCACCTCCCTACGTGATCCCAGGTTCGCATATGCACAACAGTGCACTCCTGGGATCCGCGGGGCACTGCGCTGTGCACAACTCTGCAGCGTTTGAAAGCAACTTTTTGAAGGGGGGTTTGCATAAGGTAAGTGCAGATTTCCTTCGGACGACGGTGGTGTACTCCTTAGCTACGCCGTCAACTGTGAATTCAGGGCCATTGATAAAGGAACTAAACCAAAAACTTACGACCTTTTCTTGTTTAGCTACTGTCAAAAATGGGAAAGGTAAACTCGATAGGAAGGAGTACTGATGGTCTGAATTTAAAGTCAGATTCATCAGGGTCATTTTGGTTTTGGGTGACAGTGTAAAACGGAGTCAATAGAAATGAAAATAATGAGCGGCTGAATCGATATTGTGCGTTATAGACTATCACCCAAAGTCAAAATGACTCCCATCTTGTGTAAAGCCCTGGTTGAAAGGGTGGTAGGTGGCTGGATTTTAATACAAAATCATATTGTTAACACTTTTTTTTTGGTTGGTGACTTAGAACATCTAATAAGGCTTTTTTAAAAAAAGAATTGAATCCGTTTAATCTCTCTTGTTTTACAGGCAAGTCTTCTTATCCAGGTGAAATCATACTTCCATGTACCTTGAAGCCTCTTAGTGCTATCTACCATAATGGAGCAAAGAGAGGAGTGTCCACAGGGCTGCCTATGGTTTTGTAGGCTCAGTTCATAATGTGCTGGTTTATGATGGATCTTGGAGAGTATGTTCTGTGCTTGGAAGAAGTGGCAGGTCTGGAGGTAACAAAACAAAGTCCTACTGTGAGGTATGCAAATTGTTGACTAAATTGTTGGAAGGTCATGATTTGGTTCTTGTAGAGTAGTGTATCCAAATTATGCCATTCCTTGAAATCACTTGCAGAAAGTGCCTCAAGATATTCACAGTTGCAGGAGAAGGGCTGATATGTTTAAATATATCAACAGTGAGTGCAGACCTCTCTCTAAACTATCAGTGTTAGTGATATGGCAGAGTCTATTCTGGTGGTCTATGAAAAAGAGGGTATGCAGTGTGGGGAATGGGGGGTGGAGCAGGGAGTTGGTAAATTAGCACTGAAATCCACACTCAGCCAAAGGTTTTGCAGAGAGACCATGCTCTAATTGGTGATCCCCAAAGCTCAACTGCAGTAATTTGGAAAAAGAATCATGTAGGTAAACCACTACATGCAGGTACAGCTAGCAATTAGGAAGGTGAATGGTATGTTAGCCTTTATTGCAAGGAGGTTGGAGTACAAGAGTAAGCAAGTCTTGCTGCAATTATGTAGGGCTTTGGTGAGACCACACCTGGAGTACTGTGCAGTTTTGGTCTCCTTAGCTAAGGAAGGATATACTTGCCTTAGACAGGGTACAAGAAAGGTTAACTAGATTGATTTCTGGGATAAGAGGGCTGTCCTATAAGGAGAGAGTGAGTAGAATGGACCTATATTCTCTAGAGTTGAGAAGAATGAGAGGTGATCTCATTGAAACATACAAAATTCTTACAGGGCTCAATGGTAGATGCTGGGAGGCTAATTCCCCTGGCTCGGGAATCTAGAACACGGGGTCACAATCACAGAATAAGGGGTCGGCCATTTAGGACTGAGATGAGGAGAAATTTCTTCACTCAAAGGGTTGTGAATCTTTGGAATTCTCTACACCAGAGGGCTGTGGATACTCAGTCGATGAGTATATTCACAACTGAGATCGATAGATTTTTGGACACTAAGGAAATCAAGGGATATAGGGATAGGGCGGGAAAGTGGAGTTGATGTAGAAGTTCAGCCATGATCTTATTGAATGGTGGAGCAGGCTCGAGGGGCTCAGTAAACAATGCTTCATCATCACACAGGGTCTGGGACTTTTCTGTACCTGGCTTTAGTCTGAGAATTAAGACTGCATCTACTGATTCCTCTTATTTAAGAGAGAAAATTCACTGATCCCACACCCGCAGTGGAAGTCATACTCTCAATTTGGAGAATCGGTGTTATAGCATTGTAGCCCTATCTCTGACTCACATTTCCCTTGTGCGCGGCTCTGTACCGGGTATGCGGGATCAGGGAATTTACCCTATTCAGTTTTAGCACTTGAATTTTTACCATTTTTGGTATGGAGAAACCAAGGTGAGAAGCCAAGGCCTTTTGTGGAGCTATCATCAAGGTTGAAAACAGTGAAAGAGAAGACAAGGTAAATCAAAAAGTTGTGATTAGGTGATGCCAAGCTTGGCTTTTTAAAAGGCCAAATAGGAGGAAGGAAAGATTGAGAGAGTTTCTTGGGAAGTTTTGAGGAAAGAAGACATTAGAGACTGCAGGATGAGTCCTGATTTCAAAACAACAATTTGCATTGTTATAGCGCATTTAACATAGTAAAACGTCCTAAGGCGCTTCACAGGAGCGTTATCAGATAAATTTGACACATAAGGAGATACTAGGACCAATGTTACCTTTGATTTTTTTGAGTGCACAGCCCCTCTAACGGGCTGCACGGCCCATTCAAATTTTCACGCATGCACGTTTTTTTCCGTTTAAAAGCCGGTGAGCATTTTGCATGGGACCTCCAGACCACTGCACGGCCGTGCGGTTTAACGGGAACGTTAATTAGGACAGGTGATCAAAAGCTTGGTCAAAGAGGTAGGTTTTGAGGAGTGTCTTAAAGGCGGAGAGGTTTAGGGAGGGAATTCCAGAGCTTAAGGCTTAGGCAGCTGAAGGCACGGCTGCCAATCATGGGGTGAAGGAAATCGGGATGCACAAGAGACCAGAATTCGAGGAACGCAGAATTCTCGGAGGGTTGTAGGGCTGGAGGAGGTGACAGAGATAGGGAGGGGCGAGGCCATGGAGGGATTTGACCATAAGGATGAGAATTTTAAATTCGAAGCATTGCTGGACTGGGAGCCAATGTAGGTCAGTGAACACAGGGGTGATGGGCGAATGGGACTTAGTGCGAGTTAGGATACCTGCAGCAAAGTATTGAATGAGCTCAAGTTTATGGAGGGTGGAAGATGGGAGGCCGGCCAGGACAGCATTGGAATAGTCAAGTCTGGAGGTAAAAAAAAGCATTGATGAGGATTTCAGCAGCAGATGACTGAGGCAGGGGCGGAGATGGACGATATTATGGAGGTGGAAGTAGACGGTCTTGGTGACGGAGAGGATATGGGGGCAGAAGCTTAGCTCAGGGTAAAAGTGGATGCCAATGTTGCAAAAAGTCTGGTTCAGCCTCAGGCTGAGAGTATGGGAGAGAAATGCAGACAATGGCTATGGTACAGAGTTCGTGGTGGGGACTGAAGACAATGGCTTCGGTCTTCCCAATATTTCATTCGAGGAAATTTCTGCTCATCCAATTCTGGATGTTGGATAAGCAGCGTGACAAACCATAGGCAGTGGAGGGGTCAAGAGAGGTGATGGTGAGGTAGAGCTGGGTGTTGTCAGCATACATGTGGAATCTGACGTTGTGTTTACATATGATGTCACTCAGGGGCAGCATGTAGATGAGAAATAGGAGGGGCCAAGTATAGATCCTCAGGGGATTCCAAATGTGAAATGTAATGGTGCGGGAGCGGGAAGAGAAGCCATTGCAGGACATTCTCTAGCTATGATTAAGAATGGAACCAGGCGAGTGCAGTCCCACCCAGCTGGACGATGGCGAAGAGGTGTTAGAGGAGGATGGTGTGTTCAACCGTGTCAAAGGCTGCAGACAGGTCGAGAAGGATGAGGAGGGATAGTGCACCATGGTCACAGTCAGTCATTTGTGACTTTGATAAGGGCTGTTTCAGTGCTGTGGCAGTGAGGATGCAAGAGGACAAAGAGTGTGTAAGGAGGGAAGTTAAAATGAGCATGACCACAGTATGATTAACAAAATGAGACAATAATGGCTTGCATTTATATAGTGTCTTTAATGTATAATTTAATGTATAAATCATCCCAAAGCACTTCACAGATAGCTGTAAAGAAAATGAATACCAAACCTGGAAGGAAATTAGGAGGAGTAACCGAAAGCTTAGTTGAAAAGATGGGTTTTGAGGAGGCTTTTAAAGGAGGAAGAGATTTATGGAGGGAATTCCATGAAGTAGAATTCAGGTGGCAGAAAGCTCTGCTGCCAATCATGGGGTGAATGGAGGGTGGATACATAAAAGGTCAGAGTCAGAGGAATGGATTATTTGGAGAGGTGGATAAAGGGCTAGAAGTGGTTGCAGAGATAAGGTGGGGCAAGGCCATAGAAGGATTTAAAGAGAAGGACCAGAATTTTAAATTTATGGCAGATCAGTGAGTATGGCAGCAATGGGCGAGAGGGACAGGATACATGCAGCAAAGTTTTGGCGCAGTTGGAGTTTATGGAGGTGAAGGGTGGGAGGCCAGCAAGGAGAGCACTGGGGAAGTTGAGTCTCGAGATGACGAAGGCACATATAAAGGAGGTGAATTTGCTGAATTAATTGCAGAAGTGGGCAACATTGCAGAGGAAGAAATCTGAGGTCTTTGCGATGGAGAGGATGTGGGATCTGAAACTCAAGTCAGGGTTGAACAGGATGCCAAGGTTATGGGCAATTTCTGGGCGTGGGTTGAACCAGTGGAAAGTGGGCAGAGTTTGTGGTGGCGGTTGAAGATGAGGGCTATGGTCTTCCCAATGTTGAGCTGAAGGAAATTATGACTCATCCAAAACGATGTTGGACTAGCAGTCAGACTGCATAAAGACTGTCAAAGTGGAGACACAGAGCTGGGTGTTATTAGTGTCAATGTGGAAGCTGACCCCATGTCTGCAGATGATGTCACCAAGAGGCAGCATGTAGATGAGGAAGAGAAGGCAAAGCATACATCCTCAGAGGACTACATATGTGATGTGTGGGGAAGGAAGTGAAGCCACTGCTGGAGAAGGTTTAGCTACATTCAGACGAGCAGAAATGGAATCATCAAGGGCAGTCCCACAGGGCTTAACAAGTAGCACAAGGAGAAATAATGCAAAACGTTCATAGTCACAGAGGAGGTCTTTCAAGGAACTTGGAGAGGAAAGAGAGGTTAGAGGTGAGCAGTAGTTGGTGAGGACAGAAGGCCTGAGGCTAAGTGTTTTGAGGAGAGGGATAGTGCCTGAAGAATGGGAACCATTGACAATGTCAGCTAGCATGGGCACCAAAAAGAGGTGTTGGATGGTCAGGAGTTGAGTAGGAAGAGAATTAAGAAAAGTTGAGTCAAGAGGCAAGGTGAGTTTGCAGAGGGCAGTGGGAAGATGGGGGAGAAACCACAGAAAGATGGGTTCAGACTAGAGTGGGAGAGGGCTGGAGAGCCAGATGCAAGAGGAAGGAAAGGACCCAGATGAGGCAGCTGCGCAGATGGTGTCAGTCTTGGTACTCGGGAGTGAATTTCAGCAGGGGGTCTCCCGCTTGTCCACTGTAACTGTAATGGAAGAGTTACAGAAATCTTGGAGAAACAACGTAAGCAGCGTTTATGCAATTTTTCTAGGGTTTCCACAACTGTTCCGCTGAGATTACAGGCGACGAGCAAACTAACTACTGCAGAAATTCACCCCTTTGGTGTTTGAGGTGAGGATGGAGGAGGCAGGAATAGTGAGGTTAAAGGAGGTGATTCATTTGTAGGAAAAAGGTGCCTTGGGTTGTCTATGCCTTCCAGGATAATCTCAATGTAGTGGGTGACAAGAAACGTTGTGATGGAGAGAACGAGAGAGGTTATAGGCTGCTGATGAGAGAACAGCCAATCAGATGACATGCTTATTCTTGTATTCTGTCCAGGCATGTGAGAGAGGTGTTATTGGAGCCTCTCCATATATGAGAGCAGTATTCAAGTCTTTGCAGATTTGGGCTTTATGATTCTAGTGGAGCTCGAATTATGTTTCAGCTTTAATATTTCAGAAAATGCTTTTGTTTTTTACTGGTTGTTAAAACAGAGGTTTTATTCCTAGTTGAGTTGTGATCAAATATTTGGTACTTTTGATTATAGTCTTCTAGGTTCAGTGGGCCCGAAAATGCTCAGCCCTTCTGGCACATGCCAGAAAGATCGGAAAATTGGCTGGGAGCTGGATGTGCCAGATCCAGAATTTGCAGAGGTGTTTTTGTAGACTTTGTAAGGGCTGGAGCCTCTGCCCATCCTTTACAATGGCAATTGCATTGGAGGGGACGGGAACTATCCACGCCAGGAATTCTCGTGTCCCCGGCTTAGCAGCCGATCAAGCCCTGATTGGTGGCAGGTGCGCCCCGTAAAAAACATAGCAGCCGCCAAAGGGCACATGCAAGGCCCACCTGGAGGTCCAGACTGAGACTATGGCCTGGGACCCTGAGGAAAAAGTGGAATATTTTTTATGCAGTCCCATTACAGGGGTTGCTGGGGACACTCTTACATTCTTTTGGTGGAGGAGGGGATACTGCAGCAGTCACCGGATTTCTCAGCATGTTGGGACTGGCAGGTAGCTGCGCTGTGCCCTTAGTGGCACAGGTACCTGCCCAAAGTATGTAAATGGCATAACCTCCTCCTAATCCTGTAAATTTCAGCAGGGTCAACCCTGGAGATCACCAGTGGGAGCATCATGACACCTACGCTGGGATGTGCACCTGAGGATTTTTGGTCCCCATAATATTCTGCTGTCCATCTTGGTTAATTTAGTAAATCAACATTTTAGTTTCATTTCTAAAGTTGTAAAAGAATGATAGGAATGAAGTAAAGACGATTAACTTTGATCTCTTTATTATTCTGTGAGGAATACCAGCAAGAGAGGTTCACGCACTATTGCTTCAGAGCAGTATCATTACTGGAACTCTGTCCCTTGCATGCAGAAGTTCAAGAATGCAGAAGTAAATCACCCTCTGTTAACCAGGGCTATTGAGTACATTAGTCAACAACAACAACACATTGCATTTATATAGCGCCTTTAACGTGGTAAAACGTCCCAAGGCGCTTCACAGAAACGTTATCAAATAATATTTGACATCCAGCAACATAAGGAGACATTAGGACAGGTGACCAAAAACTTGGTCGAAGAGGTAGGTTTCACCTCTAGACCAAAGGAAAGTGTTGGCTGTGCACCCTGCATCACAACACAAGCTCTCCGGACTTTTTCTTTTTGCTCTCAACAATCAAGAAATCAAATTCAGGATGTAAGCAATCTGTTGTTATGCCACCTAACATACAAAATGGTTACTCAGGTGGTTTACATATGTGATAATAATTGTGCTGATCCTTGTAAGGTGAGACTTAGAAACCTGACTTACACATTTCCTGGTAAATGCTCATATTAATCTCATATGCTTCTCTAAATTTCCTTCGGATTGCTTTTAAAGGGTATATTATTTTTCTGGTGGATTATAGGATTTCTGGGTATAATACTCTTTTTGTTTTAATAAAGATCATTCCTTTTGTTTTAATACTTGTGGATGGGAAACTTTAAAGATTTAGGGGGAAAAATTCAGTTGGTTGCGCCTCCCGTTAGCGCCTTAAGAGGGCGCTAATGGGGCGCAAATCATCTAGCGCCCAGGCGCGGCGCTGTTTGTGCCTGCTCGCGAAATTAACTAGACATTTTGCGGCGGCGCTAAACACTACCGCCACGATCTCCTGCGCCGGCAGATCGTGACGTCAGTCGAGTGTGCAACGCCCCGGAGCGGATATTGAGTGGCGACCCCTGCCTTCCGCCTGACGCTAGCAACGACAGGTTGAGGGGAGCGTTTTGCAGTCATGAAGGGACTGGGGGAGCGCTATTTAAAGGTGACCGCTTCCTGCCTTTTATTGTTGGTGCCATTTTTGAACCACGCATTCTGAGAGAGAGGGAGAGAGACTTCTGGAGAGATTCAACGCTGTGTGAAGGAGTTTTGGGTACTGAGGAGCACTTTGCAGGTTCATTTTGATCTGCCATTCCTTGTATCGATTTAGAAGAGTCTGTGGGGGCTGCACTCTGAGCTCTTTCCCTGGTACTCTCCATTTTTCTTTACAGCAGATTTGATGTGCAGGTCTCTCCAGGCCGAGATTCAAGGCTGCAATGAGCTGGATGTGGATGGAAAGCAAGATCAACCATCCCCTTTAAGAACTGGCCGGTGCCATTGTGTCTCTGTTCCATTGCTGACTGACATCACATGAGCTTTGCCAGTGCTCTGAGGTAGCGCCTCGCTTCTCAGCCTTTGCGCCTTAAGACAGGTGTGAAGCGCCTGATTTAGTGCTCCAATCACCTCCAGGGGCGATAAAAGTCAAGTTTGCAGTCGGTGGCGATAATTAGTGCCAGGCGCTAATCTTTGCGCCCGGCCGATAATTGCGCCCCAAATGGGGCGATACTGAATTTCTCCCCCTTAGTTAATGTGTTGGGATTTAGAGCTGGGGAAGAACCAGACTACTTCAGCTTTAGTTTTTAAGCCAGTTGCAATCATGGCAGGTTATTCCTGCTGTTTATTCCCTGCTGTTTGCTCCCTGCTGGAAGACCATGTCTTGAGTCTTGAGCAGGAGCTCCTTGCAGCTGGTAAGGATGTATTTTTAAAAACTTTTTATTTAACAATATAATAATTTGTTTACTGAACATTTTACTGCGCTTCTCTTGCTGTTCCTGATTGGAAATGTGATGGGTTTGGATTTCTCACTGGTTATAAATGGGAGAAAAGTCCCAACAGCGATTCATCTACTTTAAAACTAAACTGCATTTATTTTGAATTAGGCTTGCTCACTTTTTATTTTGCCTACTCACCGTGGCTAGCATACTGGCATCTGACAATTGTACTTTCTGTGGGCTGTTTTCTCACATGGTGCTTCACTTGTTTGGGGCTGTGATGCAGTTGGACATTTTTCAAGTAGTTAAATACATTGAATGACATAATGTTTGTGCTTGATAAACAGGAACATTTTGTTTGGGAGATTTTACAGGTTCCCAGATTAGTATTTTTACATATTTTATGCTTCAAAGAAAGAAATGTATCTATCAATGTAAAATGGCTGTTTATGCCCTTTGTGTAGAATTAAAACCTTTGAGGTGTGTATGGTAGAAAGGAATTTAACCTCAGTCAATAATAAGTGAAAGTACCATAACTATAAATGGTTTTATGAGAGACTGTCTCTTGCTATGTTTGGGTAGATCAGTAAGAAAAGATATTGCAGTTCTGCTGCAGGTAACCCACATAACGAGCATCATGTTTTGTTTTTTCTGAACTGTTTTCAGTCTTAACTTTTCACATTTGAAGTTGCACTTATACTGCAGTGTTGGTAGCCGTAACAAAGTCCCAACACCCAAGTTATATCGGGGCCTTTTTTTAATGTTAACAGAAAACAGGGCAGGAGTGTCCACTGTCTCAGGACACTGAAAAAATGCTCCTTAGTAAATCTGTAAAGTGCCCAGGAGCTGTAATGCACAAGCTGGGCAACTTTTAAATCTGGCCTGACAATGTACTGGAGTTCTATTCCTTCTAATACAGAGCTCAAGATGGCTGAGATTCCTGGACTGCTGTAAGTTGAAGGAGTTCATGCACAATGACGGACCTGTGCTCAACCTGCAGGCCACAGGTCAAATCAGTAAGTGACCATTAACTTTCGGCAGAGCCGGACGATGGGTGGTTGCAGATCGGCTGCCCGAT
This sequence comes from Squalus acanthias, assembly GCA_030390025.1. NCBI lineage: Eukaryota > Metazoa > Chordata > Chondrichthyes > Squaliformes > Squalidae > Squalus > Squalus acanthias. The sequence continues at coordinate 155,429,145 of CM059426.1, read as the reverse complement.
ATACAACCTGCCCGATTTTCCATTCCATTGGAAGTCAAGGGTAAGGAAAATCAGGGATGGATAACAGGTGCCCGATTCGCTACTGCCCATTGTCTGTCTCCGCCGAAAGTTAAAATCAGCCCTCATGTATCATGCAGCTAGCTTATATTTCAGTGCTTTGATGTGTGAAGCCCATGGAGTAATGTGAGTGTAGTGAGGCTTTCAATTAGACAATCCCTTCTGATTGTGTGCTCTGCTGATGTTGACTTTGCATTAGATGCAATGAAAGAGCTATATGTTTGTGTGGGGTCTTAGCATGGGTGAGTAGTAAATATGGAACAGATTGACTGGTAATACCTTGTACCATGGAATCTTAGGTCATCTACCTGGTAGATAGTATTACCTTTCCAGATTTTTTCAACCATGCCAGCTTGTCCCATTTTCGTGCCGAAATCCTGTAAATACTGTACATAGCTTTCAGACAAGCCACTACGTCCTGCTCGACATGGTGCACTGCTATCCTCTGAGGAGGGTGCCCTGGAGTATCAAACAGGGCAGTCTTCCTCACACCTACCTCATGCAGCAGCAGCTGCAGTTTGCCAGACATCAGACAGAATGTCAGGTGCAATGCCCCTCTGCCACTTTCCCACAGACTCTGTTTCGAGCCTCCACGTTGGCTTGTCTGTTCTTTTCGCCTCACCCAACATTTCTTTCCACTGTACAGCCTTTGCAAAGGTGGACAACTTTTCCCAATCATATCTAAAGCTTTAAAATAACTTACAGACCTTCTATTAATAATGGATATTTATTTATACCATGCTTATTTAATTTGCACTTCACGTCAGATAATTTTACATATACCTAAACAAGAATTGGAGACATCAGTCCTCGGATTTAGTCACTTCCTACTGAGTGGCTGTATTCCGTTTAAATTGAAGCAGCAGCTTTCAGGGGCTGCAAGCTCCCATTGATTCCGGCCCCCACCCCCACACCTTCCAGCCAGGCTCCCTGTGTAGTGAGTGTAGTAATGTTATATAGATGAGTTGAGCTTGCAATGTCTGATGAGCCCAGTTCCCCACCGTAACGACAAGCATTCACAGGGAGTGCACTGCGGGCACACGGTCTGTGATTTTCCATCCATAAAAATTAACAGAGGGTAAATCACAGGCTGGGTGCTTGATACTTTGCATCTGTCTTTACTGCCAAAGTCATAGTGAAAGAGGAGGTAGTTGAGAAACTGGATGGGATAAAAATTGATAAAGAGGAGGTACTAGAAAGGCTGGCTGTAGATAGGCTAAAGTAGGGGTACAGTAGCATAGTGGTTATTTTACTGGACTAGTAATCCAGAGGCCCTGGACTAATAATCCAGGGACATGAGTTCAAATCCAGTAATTTAAATTCAGTTAATTAAATAAATCTGGAATTAAAAAGCTAGTATCAGTAATGGTGACCATGAAACTACCAGATTGTCGTAAAAACCCAACTGGTTCACTAATGTCCTTTAGGGAAGAAAATCTGCCATCCTTACCTGGTCTGGCCTATATGTGACTCCAGACCCACAGCAATGTGGTTGACTCTTAACTGCCCTCTGTGGTTCAAGAAGGCAGCTCACCACCACCTTCACAAGGGCAATTAGGGATGGGCAATAAATGCCGGCCTTGCCAGTGACGCCCACATCCCAGGAACGAATAAAAAAAAGATAAGTCACCAGGACCGGATGGGATGCATCCTTGGATGCTGAGGGACGTAATGGTGCAAATTGCAGAGGTACTGGCCATAATCTTCCAATCCTCCTTAGATATGGGGGGTGGTGCCAGAGGACTGGAGAATTGCAAATGTTACACCTTTGTTCAAAAAAGGGTGTAGGAATAAACCCAGCAACTACAGGCCAGTCAGTTTAACCTTGGTAGTGGGGAAGCTTTTAGAAACGATAATCCAGGACAAAATTAACATTCACTTGGACAAGTGTGGATTAATTAAGGAAAGCCAGCATGGATTTGTTAAAGGCAAATCATGTTTAACTAACTTGATTGAGTTTTTTTAAATTTTGTTTATGGGATGTGGGCATCGCTGGCAAGGCCAGCATTTATTGCCCATCCCTAATTGCTCTTGAGAAGGTGGTGGTGAGCTGCCTTCTTGAACCACTGCAGTCCGTGTGGTGAAGGTACTCCTATAGCTCTGTTAGGTAGGGAGTTCCAGGATTTTGACCCAGCGACGGTGAAGGATCGGCGATATACTTGTAAGTCAGGATGGTGTGTGACTTGGAGGAGAACTTGGAGGTGGTGGTGTTCCCATGCGCCTGCTGCCCTTGTCCTTCTGGGTGGAAGAGGTCGCGGGTTTGGGAGGTGCTGCCGAAGAAGCCTTGGCGAGTTGCTGCAGTGCATCTTGTAAATAGTACACACTGCAGCCATGGTACGCCGGTGGTGGAGGGAGTGAATGTTTAAGGTGGTGGATGGGGTGCCAATCAAGCGGGCAGCTTTGTCCTGGATGGTGTCGAGCTTCTTGAGTGTAGTTGGAGCTACACTCATCCAGGCAAGTGGAGAGTATTCCATCACACTCCTTACTTGTGCCTTTGTGGAAAGGCTTTGGGGAGTCAGGAGGTGAGACACACGCCGCAGAATACCTAGCCTCTGACCTGCTCTTGTTGCCACAGTATTTATGTGGCTGGTCCAGTTAAGTTTCTGGTCAATGGTGGCCCCCAGGATGTTGATGGTGGGGGATTCGGCAATGGTAATAGCGTTGAATGTCAAGGGGAGGTGGTTTGACTCTCGCTTGTTGGAAATAGTCATTACCTGGCACTTCTGTGGCACGAATGTTACCTGCCACTTATCAGCCCAAGCCTGAACATTGTGCAGGTCTTGTTGCATGTGGGCATGGACTGCTTCATTATCTGAGGAGTTGTGATGTGATAACTGAGAGGGTTGATGAGGGCAATGCGGTTGATGTGGTGTACATGGATTTCCAAAAGGCATTTAATAAAGTGCCACATAATAGGCTTGCCAGCAAAGTTGAAACCCATTGAATAAAAGGGACAGTGGCAGCATGGATGTGAAATTGGCTAAGTGACAGGAAACAGAGTAGTGGTGAATGGTTGTTTTTCGGACTGGAGTTCCACAGGGGTCGGTAGTAGAACCACTGCTTTTCTAGATACATAGTAATGACTTGGACTTGGGTGTACAGGGCATAATTTAAAAATTTGCAGATGACACAAAACTTGGAAGTATAGTGAACAGTGAGGAGGATAGTGATAGATTTCAAGAGGACAGAGACAGGCTGGTGGAATGGGTGGATAACTGGCAGATGAAATTTAACGCAGAAAAGTGCGAAGTGATACATTTTGGTAGGAAGAACAAGGAGAGGCAATATAAACTAAAGGGTACAATTCTAAAGGGGGTGCAGGAACAGACACCTGGGGGTATATGTGCTCAAATCATTGAAATTGGCAGGGCAGGTTGAGAAAGTGGTTAAAAAAGCATACGGGATCCTGGACTTTATAAATAGAGGCATATGGCTGGAATTTTCTGGGGTGGTAGCGGGCGCAATTGGTGGCGAATCGGGTGGGAAACTTGTTATTTTTGACAGCGGGTTAGGAACCCGCTGTCATCCCGCTCCCATGCATCTTTCCCCCAGGCGCGTCTGTCATCGCAGAGCCAACCCGACCGACAGCGGCGGGCAACCCAATTGAGATGATTAACAGCTAGTTGTCAGACCCTTAACAGGCTTTTTTAACTTACTTTATAAATTTAACTGCATGGCCACGGCAACCACGTTGTTCGGGAAGCACGTCTGTCAATCTGAGGCGGGAGTTCCGTGGCCATTGCTCCAGCTGATTACTTGACAGCATCAAATGTACAGTAAAAGCTCCCACCTGACAGATAATCACTTTCCTCAGGCAGAAGCTGTTGCTCAGTCCATTCCCAGCACAGATTCTGCAGGCTGCAAGTCTTTCCAGCAAAGTCTCCATCCAGTCTCACCTCATTGGAAGAACTCTCTCACCATTGACAGAAGGCTTCTGTCATCTGTACTTCACCTGCCATCTACTCCATCAACATGGGTGCTGTTTATACTGTCTCACCTTGGTCCTCAGAATCAGACCACGATGAGCCCCAACACCAGCAGCACCAGGCACACCAGCAGCACCAACCTTCTCCGCAATCACCTGATGCTGCCCAGGACAGAGGGCATCAGCACCCGAGTACATTGCTACCAGGGATGGCCTCATCACGGCCAGATTTAGTTAACTTTACGCTGTACACCCATATGGCTGCCACATGGTGTACCAGGTTGGCAACACCCCACACCAACACCATGAAGCATCCCTACAATGACCAAGCCATTCCTTTCACACTTATCACCATTGCAGGGGGTACCGTTATGTCTCACCATTCACTGCAACTCACTAAGCCACTTCCAAAGGTGCACACAAATCTGTCCAAGACTGGAAAGTGTTGAAAATAAAGATTTTTATGTTTGACACCATATTAACAGAAACTTTACATAAACATTGGATAAAACACTCAAGTGGCTACCCTTGTGTGTTGTTAGTTGGTATGATTGCACTAGGATGAGGGTGAGTATGAGGGGTGGCTAGTGAGATGGGGAAGTGATAATGTAGATAGAGAGGGATGGGTGGAGGTGCAAGGTATGTTGGTGTGAGTCAGGATGTGCAGGAGTAGGGTAGGGAAGGCAGAGCGATGGGGATGTGATGAGAGGCACAGCCGGATGAGATTGAGTGTGGCTTTGTACTAACGTTTCCTGCTCTAATGAGATCAATGAAACGTTTGCGGCACTGCACCCAAGTCCTCCTGAACACATCCCTGCTTGTGACTTCCTCTGCAATCTGCAACCAGGCTGTTTTGATCTCCTGGGGAGGTCTCTTCTGCCCATCGGAAGGGAAGAGGACCTCCCTACGTGCTCTGACTCCCTCCATAAGCATATGGTGCAGCCCTCTGCCTCTGTGCAGTCATTGTCAGTGTTTGCAGCACTCTAATGCTGTAGAACACTGACAGCACTATGTTAGATTAAACGTCAAATCTAATGTGGCCATGGACCCTTTAAAGATCCCGGCTGAAAATGCGTCATGAATGACGCGACCACATCCGCTCCATTTAATTGGGCCAGGTAACGTGCTGAGCGGGCTTAATAGGCCCCATTAACGTAAGTTCATTTTCAGTAGCGGGATGGAGCTAGCAGCAGGGTCACGACCTGCCATGGCCACTGCGCGCACCGGACCCGCCGAGGTAGACAAAATTCCGGCTATAGAGTACAAAAGCAAGAAGTTATGATGAACTTTTATAAAACACTGGTTCGGCCTCAACTGGAGTATTGTGTCAAATTCTAGGCACAGCACTTTAGGAAGGATGTGAAGGCCTTAGAGAGGGTGCAGAAAAGATTTACAAGAATGGTTCCAGGGATTAGGGACTTCAGTTACATGGATAGACTGGAGAAACTGGGGTTGTTTCCTTAGAGCAGAGAAGGTTGAAAGGAGATTTGATAGAGGTGTTCAAAATCATGAGGGGTCTGGGCAGAGTAGATAAGAGAGAAACTGTTCCCATTGGCGGAAGGGTTGCGAATCAGAGGACACAGATTTACGGTGATTGGCAGAAGAACCAAAGGCGATATGAGGAAAAACTTTTTTACGCAGCGAGTGGTTATGATCTATAATGCACTGCTTGAAAGGGTGGTGGAGGCAAATTCAATCCTGACTTTCAAAAGGGAATTGGATAAGTACCTGGAGGAAAAAAAATTGCAGGGCTACGGGGAAAGGGCGGGAAAGTGGGACTAGCTGAAGTGCTCTTTCAGAGAGCCGGCACGGGCTCGACGTGCCGAATGGCCACCTTCTGTGCTGTACCCTTTCTATGATTCTATGCTTGTGATGTATTCCCTGCAGGCACTGCTTTCTGTTGGAGGCATGGAATGGGCCCTTGTGTGTATTAAATGCATAGACTATAGCCTGCGTTCTCCATGCTGGTAGGGAAGAAACTCCCCCTCTACCAATGGAGGCCAGAAAATTGGCAGCGTGCTGCTGTTGTTTCCCAATATGCACCGGAGGCAGGCGAGGTTCCTTGCCATCAGCGTGTACTTGGAAAATGACCCACAAAATTTTATTTAGAAATGTGAGCAACACTCCCAACCATCTCCCACTGTGAAGTACTGATACAGCAGGTTAATTTTAAAAGAAAGACAATAAGCATGTACAGTCATCTTAATGATCTGCAGACCTACAAGGCAGATGTTTCAACATTTAATGTGAATGCAGATGTTTCAGCACTATTGTTTTGGTGCAAAATACATTTGTGCTTTGTAAGCTGCTATACACGTAATAAAACCGCTGCTACCGTGTGGAGATCGAAATTGCGAACGAATTGTGAGATGATAACGGACAGATTCAAAATGGAGGAAGTCAGCAGGTGGTCCTTTGTCTGTAAGGATTCAAAATGGAGGTGGTCAGCATATGGTCCTTTGTTTAGAAGACCACATGGACAGGAAAGAGAAACAGCGGATGAAGAGTAAGCCCCGTCCTCCACACACATCACAGGAACATGAACGTGTCATGCAGAAGGAACTCCAATCAGGGAAGGTTGGGAGTGAAACTGACCTATCAGAGGGAGGCAGATGAAGATATACGGGGAACACATGCAGGAAGGCACTTTAAAGGAAAGACACAGAAGTGGGAAAATTAGAAAGACAAAGGGAGCTGTTGAAATGGCCAGCTGGCTTGTGCAGCCTACCACTGATCACCCGAGGAGGGGTGTATGTATGTATGAAAGTCAAACATAGAGCATAGATATTGCTGAGGAGTACTTATATGTACGTTTGCCTAAACTGTGGAGCATATGAATTGCTGGGTGTACTTCTATGTACGGACTATATATATATATTTTTTTTTAAATTCGTTTATGGGATGTGGGCGTCGCTGGCAAGGCCAGCATTTATTGCCCATCCCTAATTGCCCTCGAGAAGGTGGTGGTTAGCCGCCTTCTTGAACCGCTGCAGTCTGTGTGGTGAAGGTACTCCCCCAGTGCTGATAGGGAGGGAGTTCCAGGATTTTGACCCAGCGACGATGAAGGATCGGCGATATATTTCTAAGTCAGGATGGTGTGTGACTTGGAGGAGAACTTGGCGGTGGTGGTGTTCCCATGCGCCTGCTGCCCTTGTCCTTCTAGGTGGAAAAGGTTGCGGGTTTGGGAGGTGCTGCCGAAGAAGCCTTGGCGAGTTGCTGTGGTGCATCTTGTAGATGGTACACACTGCAGCCACGGTATGCCGGTTATGGAGGAAGTGAATGTTTAAGGTGGTGGATGGGGTGCCAATCAAGCGGGCAGCTTTGTCCTGGATGGTGTCGAGCTTCTTGAGTGTAGTTGGAGCTGCACTCATCCAGGCAAGTGGAGAGTATTCCATCACACTCCTTACTTGTGCCTTGTAGATGGTGGAAAGGATTTGGGGAGTCAGGAGGTGAGACACTCGCCACAGAATACCTAGCCTCTGACCTGCTCTTGTTGCCACAGTATTTATGTGGCTGGTCCAGTTAAGTTTCTGGAATGGTAACCCCCAGGATGTTGATGGTGGGGGATTCGGCAATGGTACTACCGTTGAATGTCAAGGGGAGGTGGTTAGACTCTCGCTTGTTGGAGATAGTCATTGCCTGGCACTTCTGTGGCGTGAATGTTACTTGCCACTTATCAGCCTTAGCCTGAATGTCGTCCACGTCTTGTTGCATGCGGGCATGGACTGCTTTATTATCTGAGGAGTTGTGAATGGCACTGAACACTGTGCAGTCATCAGCGAACATCCCCATTTCTGACCTTATGTTGGAGGGAAGGTCATTGATGAAACAGCTGAAGATGTTTGAGCCTAGGACACTGCCCTGAGGAACTCCTGCCACGATGACCTGGGGCTGTGATGATTGACCTTCAACCACCACAACCATCTTCCTTTGTGCTAGGTATGACTCCAGCCAGTGGAGCGTTTTCCCCCCGATTCCCATTGACTTCAGTTTTACTAGGGCTCCTTAATGCCACACTCAGTCAAATGCTGCCTTGATGTCAAGGGCAGTCACTCTCACCTCACCTCTGGAATTCAGCTCCTTTGTCCATGTTTGGACCAAGGCTATAATGAGGTCAGGAGCTGAGTGGTCTTGGTGGAACCCAAACTGGGCATCAGTGAGCAGGTTATTTGTGAGTAAGTGCCGCTTGAAAGCACTGTCGATGACACCTTCCATCACTTTGCTGATGATTGAGAGTAGACTGATGGGGCGGTAATTGGCTGGGTTAGATTTGTCCTGCTTTTTGTGGACAGGACATACCTGGGCAGTTTTCCACATTGTCGGATAGATACCAGTGTTGTAGCTGTACTGGAACAGCTTGGCTAGAGGTGCGGCTAGTTCTGGAGCACAAATCTTCAGCACGATAGCCGGGATGTTGTCGGGGCCCATAGCCTTTGCTGTATCTAGTGCGCTCAGCCGTTTCTTGATATCACGTGGAGTGAATCGAATTGGTTGAAGACTGGCTTCTGTGATGGTGGAGACCTCAGGAGTAGGCCGATATGGATCATCCACTTGGCACTTCTGGCTGAAGATGGTTGCAAACGCTTCAGCCTTGTCTTTTGCACTCACGTGCTGGGCTCCACCATCATTGAGGATGGGGATATTCATGGAGCCTCCTCCTCCCGTTAGTTGTTTAATGATCCACCAACTATTGACAACTGGATGTGGCAGGACTGCAGAGATTTGATCTGATCTGTTGATTGTGGGATCGCTTAGCCCTGTCTATAGCATGCTGCTTCTGCTTTTTAGCATGCATGTAGTCCTGTGTTGCAGCTTCCCCAGGTTGGCACCTCATTTTTAGGTATGCCTGGTGCTGCTCCTCTACACTCCTTATTGAACCAGGGTTGGTGCCCTGGCTTGATGTTAGTGGTAGAGTGAGGGATATGCTGGGCCATGAGGTTACAGATTGTGGTGGAATACAATTCTGCTGCTGCTGATGGCCAACAGCGCCTCATGGATGCCCAATTTTGAGCTGCTAGATCTGTTCTGAATCTATCCCATTTAGCACAGTGGTAGTGCCACACAACATGATGGAGTGTGTCCTCAGTGTGAAGACGGGACTTCGTCTCCACAATGACAGTGCGGTGATCACTGCTACCAATACTGTCATGTACAGATGCATCTGCGACAGGTAGATTGGTGAGGACGAGGTCAAGTAGGTTTTTTCCCTCGTGTTGGTTCTCTCACCACCTGTAGCAGGCCCAGACTGGCAGTTATGTCCTTCAGGGCTCGGCCAGTAGTGGTGCTACCGAGCCACTCTTGGTGATGGACATTGAAGTCCCCCACCCAGAGTACATTCTGTGCCCTTGCTCAGTACTTTTTCCAAGTGGTGTTCAACATGGAAGAGTACTGATTCATCAGCTGAGGGAGGGCGGTAGGTGGTAATCAGCAGGAGGTTTCTTGCCCATGCTTGACCTGAAGCCATGAGACTTCATGGGGTCCAGAGTCAATGTTGAGGACTCCCAGGGCCACTCCTTCCTGCCTGTATACCACTGTGCCACCACCGGTGGGACAGGACATACCCAGGGATGGTGATGGAGGAGTTTGGGACATTGGCTGAAAGGTATGATTCTGTGAGTATGACTATGTCAGACTGTTGTTGACTAGTCTGTGGAAAGCTCTCCCAATTTTGGTACAAGTCCCCAGATGTTGGTGAGGAGGACTTTGCAGGGTCGACTGGGCTGGGTGTGCCATTGCCATGTCCGTAGCCAGTGCCGAGTGGTCCCTCTGGTTTCATTCTTTTTATTGTTTTTCGTAGCGGTTTGTTACAACTGAGTGGCTTGCTAGGCCATTTCAGAGGGCAGTTAAGAGTCAACCACATTGCTGTGTATCTGGAATCACATATAGACCAGACCAGGTAAGGATGGCAGATTTCCTTCCCTAAAGGGCATTAGTGAACCAGATGAGTTTTTACGAGAATCCGACAGTTTCATGGTTACCATTACTGATACTAGTAATTATTCCAGATTTATTTAATTAACTGAATTTAAATTCCCCAGCTGCTGGGATCTGAATTCACGTCTCTGGATCATTAGTCCAGGCCTACTAGATTACTAGCCCACTGACATTACCACTACGCTACCGTTCCCAGTACTGCCGGGGATCCTAAACTGTGGAGCATATGAATTGCTGGGTGTACTTCTATGTACGGACTATATATATTGCCGGGGATACTTTTATGTATGTTTGACTAAACTGTGAGCATATATATTGCCAGGGTGATAGATTGCTGGGGGTACTTCTATGTACGGACTTATTAAACTGTGGGCATATATACATTGCCGGGGGTACTTTTATGTATGAAATTGTGTGCATATATATTGCCAGGGCGAATTAATAAATTGTGGGCATATGCATTGCCGAGGGTGCTTCTATGTAAGCCTGAATTTTTAAACTGTAGTGTGAATAAAGATCATTTTATTTATAACAAACTTATCTGTCATTGTTACGCTTATTTCCAATTCTCGAGGTCCGAACAGTAGTAGGAGAAAGTCCTACAGCTTTTTTAATGTTAATGCGTTTATGCACCTATTTAGACGTTGGAGAGCAGTTTTGGGGAATAATTTTAGCACAAATAAGTGTATTTTCCCAACTTTGTGCTGTCTGTGAAGAGTCTCACCTGCTGGGACCACAATTAGGAAATTAATTTAAATGGTTGGAAAATCATGCACCTGGGTTTTTGACAAGTGCCCCTACCGGATGAGGCTCTTTTGTCAGAAAATTATCCTTCTCATGTCATCATTGAAAATTAGTAGGCCAGATACAAATCTAGCCAGATACAGGACAAAGCTTCCTCTACTGTACTTAAACATAACCCCAATCTCAGAAATACACTGCATCAGTGTGACATTTATATTTCACTTACCAACCATTTGCAAGGCCTGAGTGAGATTGCCAATTTGTTCAAAACTATGGACAATATGCAGTGGGTATGAATTGTTCCAATTCCATATAGCCAGCAAAGAGAGATAAATTTTCATCTCATTTATGCCCTCAGCATTCTGGAATTTTTTTTCATGATGAAACTAAATTGTTAGAATTGTTATGTTGGTAAACACACAGATATAAATGAAAAGATCCCAACCCTATACACTCATAAATTAAACTAATAAACCTAGAAATCCACAGCAGGCCGGTGGGTATCTGAAAAGGTTCCATTTCTGTGAAAAGTCTGTTACATTTTTGGGTTTCCTTTACCCTTTTTACTCTAGGCATTTTTGGAGTGTCAGCTTGGCTTCAGCCATGATCTTATTGAATGGCGGAGCAGGCTCGAGAAGCCAATTGGCCTACTCCTGCTCCTATTTCTTATGTTCTTATGGCTCAGTGGTGGCACTCTCACCTCTGAAACAGAAGGTTCTGAGCTCAAGGTACTCTTCAGGACTTGAGGTGTAATCTTGATTGAAAGTTCAATACAGCATTGAGGGAGTGCTGCATTAGCAGAGATGCTGGGGGTGAAATTGGTCACCACCAATAGTGCAGAACAGGCTGATAGCAAATCAGCAGCTTGTTTTATATTGCGCCCAATTTTTGAAAATTGGTTGTGGTGTAAAATTGTGCTGCCAATTCTCTATCAGCCCATTTTGTGCTACTCGTGTTGACCAATTTCATGCCTGCTGTCTTTCAGATGAGATATTAAACCAAGGCCCTGTCTGCCTGTTCAGGTGGACACAAAAGATCCTATGGCCCTTTTTTTGAAGAAAAAGAGCAGGGAGTTCTCCTGGTGCCCTGGTCAACATCCATCACGCAACCAACAGCATCAAAACAAATTTACTGGTCATTCCTATCATTACTGTTAGTGTTGGGACCTTGCTGTGTGCAAATTGGATGCCACGTTTGCCTACAAAATAGCAATGACTGCAAATAATTTATTGGCTGTGAAGTGCTTTGGGACATGCCAAGGACGTGAGAGGCAATATATAAATGCAATTTTTTCCATCTCTCAGACTACTCTCATAGTGAGTGCTAGCTCCCTACATCCTTGAGAGTGTCCTCACCTGTCCTTGATAGCGAGGTAATTTTCATGGTGAGCCTGGTACAACAATCAGAGAACCCTTTTATAGATTACTTTAGATACTGGTTCAATTTTGTGCTTCCACAGGATCCCATTATCAAAGGCCAAGGAAATAACATTATACTAGACCTTAATTTAGGCTTTCATTAACAAATAAATTTGTTAAACAGCAACAGAACAAGCGAATAGTAGCAGTAACATATTTTATAGCAGTTGATAAGTTACCTAGCTCTTCTTTGTAATGGAAATAAATGGTTCCCAACTTAACTATGCTAATTATTGTAATTAATTTTTATATGTAGTTGTTCTTAGCTTTTTCATCAACTATGCATGTCTCTGGTTTAGTTAATGCTCGAGTAGTTTCAGACAGATTCACTTTGAATCACCAAATAGATTCAGTGATTTGAAAAAGACAGGCTGATAAATCTCGTTGAAACAGCAAAGTCTGCCATTCAGATATACATCTGAGCAAATCATACAGCATGCTTGTTCTCGAATTGAGTGGCTTGGTTCCTCCTTCAGTTAAGTGGCCAGTGACAACCAACTAATCACTGCAACAATGTACTGAGTTAAGCTGGGAAATGATAGGGCCAATCTTCAACTTCCACCCAAAATGGGCGGAATGTCGGCAGAGTAGCTGTGCCGCCCACCCAATGCTGGTGTCAAGAGCCCCAAACAACTTAGGCTGCTGTTGATGATCTGCGGCTGCCAAATGGGTGCCCGCTGCAGCTTGCCGCTTCTGGGAGGGCGGGAGATCAGCCGGCTCCAACATTGAGCTGGTTAGCATGTTGGGTCTGGGGGGTGGAGGGAGGCGATCCAGGTTGAGGAGGGACTCGAACAGGCTAGCAGTGGGTCGGAGGTTATTTTGTGGGCCCAGGAGGAGCACTGCTGCTCTTCACAGACCCACAAAAATAAAAAATAAATGGGGGTGAAATTGGTCTACGTCAGCAGCGCAAAACGGGCTCAGAGCGAATTGGCAGCCCGCTTTACTCTGCAACAACAACAACTTGTATTTATATAGCGCCTTTAACGTAGTAAAACGTCCCAAGGCGCTTCACAGGAGTGTTTTAAAACAGAATTTGACACCGAGCCACATAAGGAGGTATTAGGACAGATGGTTAAAAGCTAAGTCAAAGAGGTAGGTTTTAAGAACGTCTTAAAGGAGGAAAGAGAGGTAGCGAGGCGGAGAGGTTTAGGGAGGGAACTCCAGAGCACTCAATTTTCTTTTCCATTGAAGCTGCCAATTCCCCAAGAGCCGGTTTCATGCTGCTGGTGTAGATTAATTTCATCCCTAACATTTCCTGATCTGTTTTCTGAGTGGCCTACAGTGGTCCCTGGTTAGGGGGCTCACTGCCTGGTATTAATGGGCAGAGTGTGTATGTCACATGCTCTTCCCATTTATGCCTGAAAATTGCAATCGAGGTCCTACATCCGGAGTGGAACCCTGATTTGCACATTTAAGCAGCCTCCTGTCTGTTTCAGGCAGGCAGTCTGCTCGTCCACTTATAAGCCTGGCTGAAAATTGCATCAGGTAGACCTTGGACATCTATGGGCATTGGGGTGCCTATTTTCAATTGCTGGCTGCTCATGACTGAAACATTAATATGTTCTTTCTCTTTTCAGAGAAGGAACCCGCTGTGTTCCACCAGACATTCTTTCTATTTCAGATTACTGGCCTCTGTATTTTTTTCTTTTTATGTAAATTATAGCTAGTGTGTGTTTCGGAGTCAATTATAAATGTAGATTAAATCTAATGAAGTCTAATTTATTCAGGCCACAAGTTAGTATATTATGTGCACAGAAACAAATGGGCAGATATGATGGTTTCCAGCTCCTTGTATATCAAAAGGAACAATAAAATAAGAAAATGGCTTGCCAAGTTATGTTATATAAAATATAAACCTGGATCTTCTAGTTCCCCCTTGGGGAGAGAGTGAGGCATAGTGGCAGCAGAGGGACCAGGAGTTGGTGCAGAACCCGCCTCCACCAGGTTTCCAACCCTTGGACACAGGCGTGGCAAATTCCAATGGCGGGAAGGGGGGCACGCTTATCTTCCACTTGCACTTCCTCTGCCTCTGTCCCAATAGCAGTTTGGGGTGTGTACAAATGCTGCCAGATGCACATCTTTTACAGTCAGCAAGAAGCAGCGATACTTGCTGTATGTGGGCAATCGATCTCCCCACCCTCCCCCCAACCCCATGGTGCAGCAAGGAGCTGCTCCGAAATCCTGGCACTTCCACGGGGTGGGTGCCCCTGTAGTGCCACTGCTGGTGCCGGTGCTTCCCCCAAATATTTAAACAATTCCAGCCCCATGATTTGGGACGGTTTCACAGCAGGGACAAGCAGCAGGTGGAAGTTGCAGCCCACCGGATATTTTGCCCCATAATACTTTAAAGTTGTTGATAAGACACACTAATGTTCAAGTGCAGTTTCTAAACATATGAGCCAACACCAAATGCAGTGACTGTATAATTGAGTTAAGCATTTAAAGCAGAAATGGCCAGACTCCAAGATCAACAGGAAGTAGAAGAATATGTTCTTGGCACCTTGCCGGGATTTGTAAATAAGGTGCTTTTACTTTGCTGCTTTGTATTCAGACAGCAGCACTGTTCAAGCTCCCACCAGTTTACCTTCTCAGTTGATGCCGTTCTCTGTAAAATGTTGATTGGGAACAGAGTGAGTCCCAGCTTCTGCACAAGCGCACAGTATTAGGATGTCATTGCAGGAATCCATTTAAAGTCGAAAATTTTCATTAGTTAGTTTTGACATACTGATGTCACGAAATGATGCTATGGACGTCCGATGTACTGAACTGGCTCTATGGCCCCGATATTCAGGTGAGGCAGGGAAGATTCGGGGGAAGCCGGAAACGGCTGAGGAACCCAGCAAAGCCGGATACACAACGGTCCTGCCAATTTTAACTGTGTACAGTTTTGGTCTCCTTATATGAGAAAGGACATACATGCCTTAGAGGCGGTGCAACGGAGGTTCACTAGATTGATCCCTAGGATGAGAGGGTTGACCTATGAGGAGAGATTGAGTAGATTGGGTCTATACTCTCTGGAGTTTAGAAGAATGAGAGGTCATCTCATTGAAACATATAAGATTCTGAGGGAGATTGACAGGGTAGACGCTGAGAGATTGTTTCCCCTGGCTGGAGAGTCTAGAACTAGGGGGCTTAGTCTCAGGATATATGGTTGGCCATTTAGGACTAAGATGAGGAGTAATTTCTTCACTAAGAGGGTTGTGAATCTTTGGAATCCTCTGCTCAGAGAGCTGTGGATGCTGAGTCGTTGAGTATATTCAAGGCTGAGATAGATAGATTTTTGGACTCTCAGGGAATCAAGGGATATGGGGATTGGGTGGGAAAGTGGAGTTGATGTAGAAGATCAGCCATGATCTTAGTGAATGGTGGAGCAGGCTTGAAGGGCTGTATGGCCTACTCCTGCTCCTAACTCTTATGTTCTTAGGAGGCTGGAAGGAGAGGGAGGCATCGAGGCTGGAGGGAGAGGGAGGCATCGAGGCTGGAGGGAGAGAGGCATCGAGGCTGGAGGGAGAGAGGCATCGAGGCTGGAGGGAGAGGGTGGCATCGAGGCTGGAGGGAGAGGGAGGCATCGAGGCTGGAGGGAGAGGAAGGCATCGAGGCTGGAGGAAGAGGGAGGCATCGAGGCTGGAGGGAGAGAGAGGCATCGAGGCTGGAGGGAGAGGGAGGCATCGAGGCTGGAGGGAGAGGGAGGCATCGAGGCTGGAGGAAGAGAGGCATTGAGGCTGGAGGGAGAGGGAGGCATCGAAGCTGGAGGGAGAGGGAGGCATCGAGGCTGGAGGGAGAGAGGCATCGAGGCTGGAGGGAGAGGGAGGCATCGAAGCTGGAGGGAGAGGGAGGCATTGAGGCTGGAGGGAGAGGGAGGCCTCGAGGCTGGAGGGAGAGAGGCATCGAGGCTGGAGGGAGAGGGAGGCATCGAGGCTGGAGGGAGAGAGGCATCGAGGCTGGAGGGAGAGAGGCATCGAGGCTGGAGGGAGAGAGGCATCGAGGCTGGAGGGAGAGGGAGGCATCGAGGCTGGAGGAAGAGAGGGAGGCATCGAGGCTGGAGGGAGAGGGAGGCATCGAGGCTGGAGGGAGAGAGGCATCGAGGCTGGAGGGAGAGAGGCATCGAGGCTGGAGGGAGAGAGGCATCGAGGCTGGAGGGAGAGAGGCATCGAGGCTGGAGGGAGAGGGAGGCATCGAGGCTGGAGGAAGAGAGGCATTGAGGCTGGAGGGAGAGAGGCATCGAGGCTGGAGGGAGAGGGAGGCATCGAAGCTGGAGGGAGAGGGAGGCATCGAGGCTGGAGGGAGAGAGAGGCATCGAGGCTGGAGGGAGAGAGGCATCGAGGTTGGAGGGAGAGGGAGGCATCGAGGCTGGAGGAAGAGAGGCATTGAGGCTGGAGGGAGAGAGGCATCGAGGCTGGAGGGAGAGGGAGGCATCGAGGCTGGAGGGAGAGAGGCATCGAGGCTGGAGGGAGAGGGAGGCATCGAGGCTGGAGGGAGAGAGAGGCATCGAGGCTGGAGGGAGAGAGAGGCATCGAGGCTGGAGGGAGAGAGAGACATCGAGGCTGGAGGGAGAGGGAGGCATCGAGGCTGGAGGGAGAGAGGCATTGAGGCTGGAGGGAGAGAGGCATCGAGGCTGGAGGGAGAGAGAGGCATCGAGGCTGGAGGGAGAGAGGCATCGAGGTTGGAGGGAGAGGGAGGCATCGAGGCTGGAGGAAGAGAGGCATCGAGGCTGGAGGGAGAGGGAGGCATCGAGGCTGGAGGGAGAGAGGCATCGAGGTGGGAGGGAGAGAGGCATCGAGGCTGGAGGGAGAGGGAGGCATCGAGGCTGGAGGGAGAGGGAGGCATCGAGGCTGGAGGGAGAGAGAGGCATCGAGGCTGGAGGGAGAGAGAGGCATCGAGGCTGGAGGGAGAGAGAGACATCGAGGCTGGAGGGAGAGGGAGGCATCGAGGCTGGAGGGAGAGGGAGGCATCGAGGCTGGAGGGAGAGAGAGACATCGAGGCTGGAGGGAGAGGGAGGCATCGAGGCTGGAGGGAGAGAGGCATTGAGGCTGGAGGGAGAGAGGCATCGAGGCTGGAGGGAGAGAGAGGCATCGAGGCTGGAGGGAGAGGGAGGCCTCGAGGCTGGAGGGAGAGAGGCATCGAGGCTGGAGGGAGAGAGAGACATCGAGGCTGGAGGGAGAGGGAGGCATCGAGGCTGGAGGGAGGGAGGCATCGAGGCTGGAGGGAGGTGGGGGGGATGAAGAACTCCTGCTCCTCCTTGCCCACAAGCAGTGCTGTAAAAGGCACTTGTGGAGCCGGCAACCCCTGCCTCCCTTTTACTGCCGGGTTTCTCGACCCCGTTTTAAACTGAATTCAAATTCTCAAACTGCCATGGTGGAGTTAGAGTTCATGTTTTCTGCCTTATTAACCCAGTCCTCTGGAATACTAATCTAGTAACATAACCACTATACTACTGTACTGCAGCTGCAGCTCATTAAACCTTCAAAGTACTGCACAGTAACATTTTAAAGTCAAAGGCCCGAAAATGGGCGGTGCCACTGCGGGGCGAGATTTGACCGCGCACGTAAATAAATCACAGGCAGCACACTATTTTGGTGCTGCCTGCTGATCTGAATGATTTCAGTGCACAACCGAGTGACAAACACGCTGCTTCAGGCTGTGTGCGCAGCAGGAGGCCCAATGTCCTGTCCCTGTAGTGTGCCTGGAGCAAGGCTGCCTTTTCTTAAAGCAAGGCTGTCATTTTAGAAAACAGTCTGGAACCCTTAAAGTGGAACTGCCTTCTGAAATAAAAATGAAAAATCATTCAAAAATAGGCAGTCTCTAGCCCTTAGAGTTCAACTGCCTTCTGATAAAAACATTAAAAATCATTCCAAACTAGGCAGTCTTCAGCTCTTAAAGCTGAACTGCCTTCTGCATGTAAAAAATGGTAAAAGTGCTTCAGTACTAACACAAACGGCTCAACAGGTCAGGGAAAGGGCACCCAAGGTCTCGCATGCAGCACTCCAGCTTTGTGTAGGGGGTTAACACTGGAAGAGAGGTCCTCAACCCACAGGGGGCCAGGAGGCTGGCCCCCCCAGAAGAAAGGATGTGGGACCAGATCGTCGAGGCTATCACTGCCAGCAGTGTTGCCCCCAGGACATGGCTCCAGTGCCCAAAGAAGTTTCATGACCTCAGACGAGTTTTAATGTATAGGGGATCTATGGATTTTTTAGTGTATAGGAGTGACGTTAAAATCGCAGATCAGCAGGATTGGAGCTAGTAATGGAACCGCTCCACTTTAACTGCTCCCCCACTCCTTTCCCGCTGATCGGCGAGAGTTAAAATTGCCCTGAGTGAGTCTCCAAACTTAACAGTCTCATCACAAAAAAGCACCCGAATACAGACTCCTTGTTGATGGTGGGAAATCAATAGGTGATTCATCCAGCTCATTTTATTGTGCCACCTAGTGACTGGTTACTGAGTAGCACTGGCAGAGGTCTGCTCCGCTCTCTACTGCAGATCGTCACATGACGTGGGAAGATAAGGAAGGAAGGAAGGGGTGAAATAAATGTAACTATGGGGACAACCTAAGTAATGTTTGAGATTTAATGCGAACTGTGTTTTACAATGCACTACAGATCAACCTAACAGTTCTGTCTTTACCTGTAAATTTAAAAAAAACTGCAACTATAAATTAATGAGCAAGGATTAAATTACATCACTGAGTCTTCTAATAAAAAATACCTAGGACAAAAAAAGCCTTTCTAAATCTGCATTTATGCAAGTTGAACTCCCCATGGTATCCTTCCTGCAGAAAAATCATAGATTCCTTAAACAGCACCAGAGGTCAGATCTTGCTTCTAATCTTATTCACTGTTACATAACACGAATCTCTGACTGTTACAGCTGCTCGGGGTATTTAAGCAACACAAACACATAGACATCTGTTTATTATCCTCTGAGGAAGCTCTGCAGTGGATAACATTTCCAACAGTTATTCTTCTGCATATCACATCTCCCCCCTCCCTCATGAGAGTAGAAATGTAAATACCTTACACTGGGTCCCAAGTAGAAGCAGGCTAATTTCTCCTCCCAGTTTGTCAATATAATATTGGTAGTTTTAACGTTTCTTTCTCAGCTAGGCAGTGGTTTAAACTAAGAGCGGGAAACTATAACGTACTTTGTTAAATTAAACACTGGATAAACTAATTAATATTAGCAACACGGTGGCATAGTGGTTAGCACTGGTGCCTCACAGCGCCAGAAACCCGGGTTCGAATCTGACCTCGGGTGACTGTCTGTGTGGAGTTTGCACATTCTCCCCGTGTCTGCGTGGGTTTCCTCCGGGTGCTCCGGTTTCCTCCCACAGTCCAAAAATGTGTGGGTTAGGTTGATTTGGCTATGATAAATTGACCCTTAGTGTTAGGGGGGATTAAATATGTGGGGTTATGGGGATAGGATGGGATATGTTAGGGGGAATTAAATACGTGGGGTTACGGGGGTAGGGTGGGATATGTGTACTGTGGGGATTAAAGCAGGGACAGGGTACTGGATTTGGATGATCAGCCATGATCGTATTGAATGGCGGAGCAGGCTCGACGGGCCGAATGGCCTGCTCCTGCTCCTAGATTCTATGTTTCTATGTTTCTAATATAACTATAAATAATCATTGAATAAAGATTTTAACTAATTAAATAAATAAAAGAAGGTTAGACTAAGATATGGCAGGGCAGGTTATGTGTCTGGACTGCAGTATGTGGACGTTTGTGGATAGCGAGACTGTCCCAAGCGAACTCATTTGTAGTAGATGTCTCCATCTGGAATCTCTCCGGCTCAGAGTCATTGAGCTGGAGTGCGAGTTGGAGACACTCCGATATATAAGGGAGGGGGAAGAGTATCTGGACAGTTTGCTCCAGACCTCGGTCACACCTCGTAGAGAGGTGCAGGATCAGAACGGGGTTGGTGTGACCGATAGTGTGCAGAGTAAGGGGAACCCAGGTAAGAAAGAGAACGAGGATCCACAGAAACTGATCCTATTCAACAGGTACAATGTACTTGCTACTTGTGAGGATAAGGATAAAGACTGCTGGAAGGACAGCCAGAATGTGGACCATGGCACTTTGGTGCAGGAGGCTGTCCTAAGTGGGGAGGAGGACGAGGAGAGGAAGCATAATGTGGTAGTTGTAGGGGATTCGATAATTAGGAGAACTGATAGCATCCTTTGTAAGCAGGATCGAGAGTCCCACATGGTATGTTGCCTACCTGGTGCCAGGGTGCGGGACATCTCGAACCAGCTTGAAAGGATACTAGAGAGGGACGGGGAGGATCCAGTCATTGTGGTCCATATTGGGACCAAAAAAATAGGGAAGAGTAGGCAAGAGGTCCTGTTTGGGGAGTACCAGGAACTAGGAGCTAAATTAAAGAACAGGACCTCAAGGGTTATAATCTCTGGATTATTATCTGAACCACGTGAAAATTGGCGTAGGGATCAGATGATTAGGGAAGTGAACACATGGCTAAAGAAATGGTGTGGGAAAGAGGGATTCCATTTCATGGGGCACTGGCACCAGTATTGGGATAGGAAGGAACTGTACCGTTGGGATGGGCTCCACCTGAACCGGTCTGGGACCAGGGTCCTAGCGGAAAGGATAAATAGGGCGGGCAAAGGACTTTAAACTAGTAAATGGGAGGGGGGGGGGGTGGAAATTGTAGTAAAAATAGTTTAAAAACATTCGAAAGGGAAGAGAGTAGAGTAACAGTCAGAAATTGTGCTTTAGGCACTACATGTAGAGGGAAAACTAAAAGATGTAAAGTGATTAAACCAGGAGAGAGAAATAAGAAACAAGTGAGAAAAACATTAGAGCCAAAAGACAGGCTAGGGTGAGTGGCCCAAATAAGCGTTCTTTATACAAACGCACGAAGTATAAGGAATAAACTGAATGAACTGCAGGTGCAAATTCAAATTGGAGGGTATGACATGGTAGCCATTACTGAGACATGGCTGCAAGATGGTCAGGACTGGGAACTAAGTATACCAGGTTATAAGGTCTATAGGAAAGATAGGGAAGATGGCAGAGGGGAGAGGATATAATGAGAGGTAAGCAGGCAGTGGAGACATGTGTAGAATTAAGAAATAGGAAAGGATTTAAGACTGTAGTGGGAGTTGTGTATAGGCCCCATGGTAGCAGCTGTGAAGTGCTAGATTGTATAAATGCAGAGATTAGACAATGTGTAGCAAAGGCAGAGTGCTATTAATGGGGAAAGTTAAAATCCCCCATTTGAAAGGGAGAAACGTGAAACAGCTACTAAGATTCTAGATTTGGGTAAGGCTAACTTCAAAGGGATGAGGCAGAGACCGTCCACAGTAAACTGGGCAAATCTGTCACTGGGTAAAACGACAGAAGATCAGTGGGAGATGTTCAAAAAAGAATTTAATGTGATACAGAACCAGTTTATACCCCTGAGGGGCAAGAGTTCTACTTGCTAAAAAAAAAGCCATGGACGACTAAAGAGGTAAGGGACAGCATAAAACTAAAAGAAAAAGCATACAAAAATGCAAAAAATAGCACAGATCCTGGCAAATGGGAAAGGTACAAAGAACAGCAAAGGGTCACAAAACAAATAGTAAGAGCTATATAAAGGGAGTAAGAAAGGAAACTTGCAAGGGATATCAAAATCAACACAAATTTTTTTTACAATTATATTAGGAAAAAGAGGGTAGTCAGGAGCAATGTTGGCCCCTTAAAAACTGAAAGCGGTGATATAATCAATGATAATAAGGAAATGGCGGACTTGTTGAATAATTACTTTGCGTCAGTATTTACAGTAGAGGAAGAGGATAGCATGCCGGAAATCTCAAGGAAACTAAATCAGGGACAGGGACTCAACAAAATTAATGTAAGTAAAACAACAGTAATGAAGAAAATAATAGCACTAAAGAGTGACAAATCCCTAGGACCAGATGGTTTCCATCCCAGGGCTTTAAAGGAAGTAGGTGAGTACATTGCAGATGCCCTAACTATAATCTTCCAAAGTTCTCTCGATCCAGGAACCATTCCTTTAGGTTGGAAAATTGCTCATGTCACTCCGCTATTTAAAAATGGTGAGAGAGGGAAACCAGGGAATTATAGACCTAACATCTGTTGTCGGGAAATTGCTAGAGTCTATAATTAAGGAAAAGGTGACTGAACTCCTCGAAAATTTTCAGTTGATCAGAGAGAGCCAGCATGGATTTGTGAAAGGTAGGCCATGCCTGATAAACCTGATTGAATTTTTTGAAGAGGTGACTAAAGTAGTGGACAGGGGAATGTCTATGGATGTTATTTATATGGACTTCCAGAAGGCATTTGATAAAGTTCCACATAAGAGACTGTTAACTAAGGTAGAAGCCCACGGAATTGAGGGCAAATTATTGACCTGGTTAGGAAATTGGCTGAGCGGCAGGAGACAGGCAGTAGGGATAATGGGTAGGTACTCTCATTGGCAGGAGGTGATTAGTGGTGTCCTGCAGGGATCTGTGATGGGACCTCAACTATTCACAATATTTATTAACGATTTAGATGATGGCATAGAAAGTCACATATCCAAATTTGCCAATGACACAAAGATAGGTGGAATTGTAGGCAGTGTAGATGGAAGCATAAAATTACAAAGGGATATCGACAGACTAAGTGAATGGGCAAAACTGTGGCAAATGGATTTCAATGTAGGCAAATGTGAGGTCATCCACTTTACATAGATACATAGATACATAGAAGATAGGAGCAGGAGTAGGCCATCCGGCCCTTCGAGCCTGCTCCGCCATTTAATGAGATCATGGCTGATCCTTCAATTCAGTATCCCGTCCCCGCCTTCTCTCCGTAACCCTTAACCCCTTTTGCCTGTAGAAATATATCTAATTCCCTCTTAAATATATTTAATGAGCTGGCGTACACTGCCCTCTGTGGCAATGAGTTCCACAGGTTCACCACTCTCTGAGTGAAGAAATTCCCCCTCATTTCTGTCCTAAATGGTTTAGCCCTTATCCTTAAATTATGTCCTCTAGTTCTGTTCTCACCCGCCAAGGGAAACATTCCTTCTGCATCTAATCTGTCTAGACCTGTCAGAATTTTATACACTTCTATGAGGTCCCCTCTCAATCTTCTAAACTCCAGTGTGTACATCCCTAAACTACATAGTCTCTCCTCATAGGTCAATCCCGCCATTCCTGGTATCAGCCTGGTGAATCGCCGCTGCACCCCCTCCATGGCAAGAACATCTTTCCTCAGATGAGGCGACCAAAACTGTACACAGTACTCGAGGTGTGGTCTCACCAGTGCCCTGTACAGCTGCAGCAAGGTATCCCTGTTCCTGTATTCCAACCCTTTTGCTATGAAGGCCAGCATACCGTTTGCCTTCTTGACCGCCTGTTGCACCTGCATGCTCGCCTTCAGTGACTGGTGTACAAGAACACCCAGGTCTCTCTGTACTTCCCCCTCTCCCAATTTATTGCCATTTAAATAATAATTTGCCCTCCCGTTCCTGCACCCAAGGTGGATAACTTCGCACTTGTCCACATTATAGTGCATCTGCCATTTATCCGCCCAATCACCCAGTCTGTCCAAATCGCTCTGGAGCTTCCTGGTCTCCTCCTCTGAGCCCACCCCTCCTCCTAGTTTAGTGTCGTCTGCAAATTTGGAAATGCTGCATTCGACTCCCTGATCCAGGTCATTAATATAAATTGTGAACAGCTGGGGACCCAGGACAGATCCCTGTGGTACCCCACTTGTTACTGCCTGCCATTCAGAAAATGAGCCGTTTATTCCAACTCTCTGTTTTCTATCTGACAGCCAGTTCTCTATCCACGTCAATACTTTCCCCTTTATCCCATGAGCTTCAATTTTCCATGCTAATCTTTTATGTGGGACCTTATCGAAGGCCTTTTGGAAGTCCAGGTACACCACATCTACTGGCTCTCCCCCATCTATTTTACCAGTTACTCCCTCAAAAAATTCCAATAGATTAGTCAAGCACGATTTACCCTTTGTAAATCCATGTTGACTCTGTCCTATCCTGTCCCCATTTGCTAAGTGCTCGGCTATTTCATCCTTAATGATGGACTCCAGCATTTTGCCCACAACTGATGTAAGGCTTACAGGTCTGTAATTACCTGCTTTTTCCCTACCCCCCTTTTTGAATAGTGGGGTAACGTTAGCTACCCTCCAATCCATGGGCACTGTTCCCGAGTCTAATGAATTCTGAAAAATCATGCTTAGTGCATCCGCTATCTCTAGGGCCACCTCCTTCAGTACCCTAGGATGCAAGTTATCAGGCCCTGGGGATTTGTCCGCCTTCAATCCCTTTAGCTTCCTTAACACCATATCCTTAGAGATATTGATTTGCGTCAGTTCCTCCTTTGCCAATGTCCCTATTTTTCCCGATATCCCAGGGAGGTTTTTTGTGTCTTCCTTCGTAAAGACTGACCCAAAGTATGCATTTAGTTGGTCTGCCATTTCCTTATTTCCCATTATATATTCCCCCGTATCTGACTGCAATGGACCAACTTTGGTTTTCACCAGTCTTTTCCTCTTGACATACTTATAAAAGCTTTTGGAGTTAGTTTTTATATTTTCCGCCAGCTTGCTTTCGTAAGCTATTTTGCCCTTCTTGATTAAGCCCTTTGCCCTCCTTTGCTCTATCTTAAACTGTTCCCAATCTTCCGCTCTGGCGCGTTTTTTGGCTATTTTATACGCCCTATCTTTGGATTTTATGCTGTCTCTAATTTCCCCTGTTATCCACGGTTGAGTCACCTTTTTAGATTTCCTTTTATGCCAGATTGGTATAAACAATTTTTGCAATTTTGTCATTCTATCTTTAAATGCTTGCCATTGTTTATCTACCTCCAGTCCTCCCAGGAACGTTGTCCAATCAGACCTACTCAGTTCCCGTCTAATGGCATCATAATTCCCCTTGTTTAAATTCAGGACCTGAGTCATTGAGTCAATTTCTTCGCTCTCCATTTCGAGTGAGAAATCGATCATGTTATGATCGCTCTGACCCAAGGGTCCCCGTACAACAAGATTACTAATTAGTCCCTTCTCATTGCACAGTACCCAGTCCAATATAGCCTGTTCCCGAGTTGGTTCCTCGACATATTGATCCAGATAACCATCCCTTAAACACTCAAGGAATTCCTCCTCCTCATTATTTTTACTGATTAGGCTAGTCCAATCTATATGTAAGTTAAAGTCACCTATGATGACAGCTGTGCTCTTATTGCACGCTTCTCTAATTTCCCTCGTGATGCCCTCCCCAACCTCTATTTTACTATTTGGAGGCCTATATACCACTCCTATTAATGTTTTTCGCCCCTCGCTATTTCTTAGCTCCACCCATATAGATTCTGTATTAACTGAGTTAATATCCTTCCTTTCAATTGCATTTATCCCCTCTTTTACCAGCAATGCTACCCCTCCTCCCTTTCTTTTTTGTCGGTCCTTCCTAAATACTGAATACCCCTGTATGTTAAGCTCCCAGCCCTGCTCACCCTGCAACCATGTTTCCGTAATCCCAATTAGATCATAATTATTAACCTCTATTTCCACAGCTAATTCATCTACCTTGTTCCTGATGCTTCTCGCATTAAGGTATAAAACCCTCAGGCTTTTTTTATGCTCACATTTTTTATGAATTAGTTTGGCCCTTTGTTTTTTGTTCCTCTCCTTTTTACCATTTATTTCTGTCTGCCTTTCACTTTCCTCTATTTCACTACATGGGTTTCTAGCCCCCTGCCATACTAGTTTAAATGCTCCCGAACTGCTTTATCAAAATTTACCCCGAGAACTTCAGTTCCATCTTTGCACAGGTGTAGACCGTCCCTTTTGTATAGGTCACACCTACCACAAAACTGGTCCCAATGCCTCAAAAATTTAAAACCCTCCCTCTTACACCACTGCTCAAGCCACGTATTTAGCCTAACTATCCTGTTCTCTGTACTCTTACTAGCACGTGGCACTGGTAGTAATCCAGAGATTACTACCTTCGAGGTCCTACTTTTTAGCTTGGATGTAAAAAAGATAGAACAGGGTACTTTCTAAATGGTGAAAGGCTAAAAACAGTGGAGGTCCAAAGAGACTTCGGGGTCCAGGTACATAGATCATTAAAATGTCATGAACAGGTACAGAAAATAATCAAAAAGGCTAATGGGATGCTGGCCTTTATATCCAGAGGACTAGAATACAAGGGGTAGAAGTTATGCTGCAGCTATACAAAATTCTGGTTAGACCACACCTGGAGTACTGTGAGCAGTTCTGGGCACCACACCTTAGGAAGGATATATTGGCCTTGGAGGGAGTGCAGCGTAGGTTTACCAGATGATACCCGGACTTCAAGGGTTAAGTTACAAGGAGCGATTACACAAATTAGGGTTGTATTCCCTAGAATTTAGAAGATTATGGGGTGATTTGATCTAAATTTTCAAGGTATTAAGGGAACAGATAGGGCAGAAAGAGAGAATCTATTTCCGCTGGTTGGTGATTCTAGGACTAAAGGACATAGTCTAAAAATTAGAGCCAAAACGTGCGCAGCGCCCCGGCTGCGATCTTCGATAGCGCCCCCTGACTTACCGCCGGACACTATGTCTGACGGGGTCAGGGGGGCCTACCTGCGGCCGGGGCAGCGCTATTTAAAGGCGAGGTGCCGGGCGGCTATTTTTGTTGCTGGCCGCCTGCCAGCACCTGCCTCCGCTCCCGTCCCCGGCCTCCTGATCCGCCCCCACCGCGGAGTGCCGGCTGCGCTCCATGAGCCCGGCCCTTCTCTTGAGTGCCGGGCTCTTTTGCCGGCACTCCCGATCCCCGGGGGCCCAGCTGGGCCCCGGGTCGTGCTGCGCAAGGCCCCTCCCCTTTAAGAAGGGGAGGAAGGCCTGTAATACCCCGGCACATAGCGCCACGATATTCCCTCGCAGCGCCCCAAGAGGGAGGTGGGGCGCTTCCAGTAGCGCCCCGCTTCCCACTTGGCGCTACCACTCAGTTTCGGTCGCAGGGGCGCTAATTTTTCCGGGGTGCTAAAAGTAGTGCCCCAGCGAAGTTAGCGCCCCAAAGGGGGCGCGGCTCAATCTTCCGCCCATAATCTTTGGAAATAGGCTTTCACTAACGTAGTCACTGAGGTGGGAGTGGCAGGAAGCAAGTATTGTTAAAGCTATTCCACAATAGCTAAGTTCATAAAACCATTATAGAGCCACACTGGGGAAAAGAGGCTGTGAAGGAGGCTATTATGTGGGCTATGCTGGTAGATTTCAATTCACAGTCTACAGCACAGCCTGAGATATAAATACAGATATAAACTTTATCCCGATGCTTTCTATCTCTTTTTTGGGCCTCAACAACAACAACTTGTATTTATATAGCGCCTTTAATGTAGTAAAACGTCCCAAGGTGCTGCACAGGAGTATTATAAGACAAAAAATTTGACACCTCAATATTAAAACCCCCTACGACAGGCGGGAGAGGGTCGGGGGCGGGGTGAGATTAAGAAGTGAAAGTTGCGTAACCCAACCCCAACACGCCGCGCATGCTGCCAGTTTTTTGGCGACAGATATTATGGCGTCCGAGTGTCCTGCCGTGGAGAGCAGCTCCAACAGGGCACGTCATGGCAAAGGGGAAGCAGCATCCAACCGTGTTCCGGTTGGATAAGCAGGGGCAGGTCTGGTGAGTCCCGTTGTGCGAGTCAACATTCTCAACAATCACTCTGATGAAGTCAAAGTATATTCAGAAGGAGAATTGTTTCACTGCATGTTTGTGCCTGAATATTTGCCTCCATTTATTACTCAGGTCTTGCTCTATGTCAACCTATTACAGTATACACAAAGAGATAGATTAGATCACTAGATTTTACAGGGCATACCGCAATAACAGTATATTGGTTCTATGCCAGGATCTAATATGCTAAAAGGCTGCCTGTGGCTCCAAATGCACTTTTGCAACAATAACTTTCCCCTGGGAGCGCACAGGTAGGTGTCGGTGGAGGGCTGGAGGATGCCAGGCATTCTGGCTGGTGCTTAATGACATTACATAATGATGCTTTCTATAAACCCTTTCTTAACATCTCCTATGCTGTCTGTTACTCTCACATGTCTGACTTGAAACTTCCTCTGATTGCTCTCAAACCTTCTTCATATTCTTCACAACCTCTATGATAACTATGACTATCTTTTTGCATGATCTGTCTGCTTTCATTTAATAATTCTTTTCTTATGACCCTAGCATAAATGCCCCAGTTAATGATTTATCTAACCCTATTACTTTTTCATGTCATGTCAACTTACTCCCTCTTAGAAGTCTCCATATTAAGATGTTTATAGCCACAACTGGATATCCCAAATTTATTGCTGCTGAAATAAGACATTTTGAGGGATAATAGCTGTTTCCACCTAATTATCACTTTGCAAACATCACTATAAGTTGAATTTACTCGATTGCAATTGACTGATGCATACTGGTATAATGCCAGGATTTAATATACTAAAAATCTGTTGCAGCAAATCACAAATATACACCAGCACACATCAAATAACTGGGATTTCACAAAATGTGCTTCCATTGCAACCACAGAGCAGCAAACTATACTGAATGATATAGTGCAGGAAACAGAATTATGGGCAGTTTTTGTGTTGTGGATCAAGACAAACCAATCTGATATTGAGTGCCTTGTTTGTTGCCTGATGAACAACATTAACAACATTCATGGTATGGGGAGAAAATTTGCAAACAAAAAATTAATATAAAAAACACTTACTCATCGAACACCAAGTCTGGTGCAAAGTAAAGCATTGTGCCACTGGTGTGTTTGTACGATCTCCAGCTAAGGCCAAACGTCATTAAGCACATCCAAGAGTACCGGAGTAGAGTCATTTGGTCATCAAGAGCCATAGTTCGGAAACCTGCAAAACAGAATATAATAGCCATAAAATATTTCTTCAAACAATTATCCCAGCTGTAATTTTCATTTTTTTATTTGATTGAATATTTTATTTTCCACTTAGTGTCATAATTTAGCTCCACTCCCACTACAGTGCCTAATTATGGCAGTGGATCAATAAAGCTATCAAAGCAATGTCTAACATGGAATCTTTATTTTTGTTATAGAACAAAAAAAGAAACAAACTCAGACTGATTTTCATCTCCCTATGCCCCCTTGATTTAGGCAGCCAGTGCTCCTGATGGAAGCAAGTAGAAGCCTTGTTATTCCTATGACGTCTTTAGGACCCCAATGCCATTTTCATCATCACCAGCAAGGCATTGTCTCAGGGATGTTATAGGGCCAGAAATGGGCAGGTCCAGCATAAGTTATAGAGATCGCTGGAAGCAATTCTGGGAATATTATTTATTGATTTGACAGTTTGGAAATTTCATAATTATCTAAATTGTTTTCTATGCTCCTTCTGCAAAGTCTTCAACCCTTTAAATTATGCCTTTGGTCGCTCCTCCACCCGATCTGGCCAGTCCTCCCCTTTAAGGTGCTGCTATAGGACCATGCTCAGTAGCATTCATGTTGGAATTATGTGAGCAGCTTGCCAACTACACTTAAAGGAAGCCCAACCATTAAAGCCTATCATAACTCGGGTGGGAGTGCACTGGAAGGGTCAGATGGCTGGGACCTGGCGTATCTGGGACCTTGTAAGGGACACAGCTTGAACCCACCCCAAACAAGACCAGCAGCCTAGCCCAGAGTTCCCGTGTCCCCAGCGTCTCAAGAGGACTAGTGGACCATCGGCAGTGGTATGCCTGGTTTCAAGCATACCAAACCACTGTATGGATTTGTGGGTCCCACCTGGGAGACTAGGCTGGTATCATTGCCTGGTCACCAGAACTTTAAGGCAAATCATTTTTTTAAATTTGTTTAAAGTGGCCCTCAGGGAGCACTACTTTATTTTTACTAGGGGGGATCCAGACAATCCTCCAGACCCAACTCAATAGGCTGGATTTTGATACTGGAGCGGGTTGGGGTCGTGTTATCCACTTTTCGTGTTATCCACCCGACTGCAATTGGATGTGGGAGATTGATGCAATTTTCACCTAATTGGGCAATTGAGTTCCAGCATGTGGGAACCCATGACCCAATTAGTGTTTTCAGTCTGAAAGTCGTCTCTGATGATGTCATCATTGCTGCTGCATTGAAGGTCTTCAGAGACTGCCTGGCCTTTGCTGTGAGAGGACCTGGATGCAAAATGAGCAGCAGCAGTTCTAAGTCTGCTCCCAGATATTTTTACACCACCATTCCTAGATATGTCTCCTCTACATCCATCCACATAGCCATCCATATATGCATCCCCATAGCCAGCCAGCCAGCCGGCTGAACAGGCGTGCTTCACGTAGAAAAAGGATTAAAATCACAAAGGCCTTTCAAAATGGCATTATAGAGGCAATTTAGTACTTGTTAAGGGCCTTAACAGCCTATCCCGCCTCTTAGAGGCGGGACAGAGTCAGGACCAGCAGACACAATTTAATGAAAATTGCGTGGAGGCGGGTTTGTGCCCGCCCGCCAGTTTTCGCAATTTTAACCCCTCACACGCATCCAAACCCACCTCCACGGGTCAATGAAAATCCAGCCCATTATGTCTGAGTTTCCCTTCAGGAGCCAGCAGGCACCTGAGATGCACCTCTAGCTGCGTGGGCACCTGGCACTGACATGAAAACTAGGAAACCTTCCCCACTGACTGTGGAAAATCCACTGGGGTCAGTGGCACGGGTTCCCAACAGGCATAACCCAGCAGTTATGCCCTCTGCACTGTTTAGCAAACTTCAGTCTGCATTAATCAGGCAGAAAATTAAAAACAAATCTCCCAGTGAAGGAAATATATTATTTGGAAAAAATGGCAGTGAAAGCAATGTTAACCAAAGACTAAAGGCAGAACAATGCATAAAAAATACAAGTCATGCACTTTCTTTCTAAGTAAGAAGTAAAACAGCCAAAGTTCTCACTGATATCCCCAGCCTTTCTTTCTGCAGTTCATTACATGTTACAAGTTCAACTAAAAGGCAGTAGATAACAAACATTTTTATAGTTTAGCACACAGTTACACAAGATGTGAGTCAACAGCTGCTACTTTTACCAGGGTTGTTATGAAACCCAGAAGATAAAGCAGATGGGAGATGAAGTTACAACAGGTGATGGGACGCTTGGTCTGTGTGGCTGTCCTTCTATCTGTGTGTATGCATGCAATTATAAGCAGCTAATGGCAAAGCAATGAAGCCTATGGGACTGTTCAATCCAGTAAAATTCCTGTGTTTCCACATCTACAAGGATTCCCATCTAAAAACTCCTCTAGTATAAATGGTTTTACATTGCTGTTTTCCACATTTGTGGTTTAAAATAGCCATTGAGACTTTCGCCAGCCATAATTGCTTCTGCCAGGATCACAACAATGCTCCCATTGCCTCTGGCTACAGATAGAGCCAGTGGAAACATTCATCTGTTCCTGGCAGGTTCAGTATTTAGATGAGACGGGAATGAGAAAAAGAAAAAAATGCACACAGGCAAAAAGAAAAACCAAAGCTAACAGAGAATAAATAAATGGGATAGAGCCAATAAACAGAAAGTAAATTTTTTAAAAAGATAGCAAAAAGAACTGTGCTCAAGGAACTAGGAATTGTAGAGGAGCAAAGAGATTTGAGAGTGCAAGTATACAAATCATTAAAAGCTGGTGGCTAGGTACATAAAGTGATCAAAACGGCTAATGGAATGTTGGTCTTTAACTCAAGGGGGCTGGAATACAAAGGGGAGGAAGTTATGCTTCAGTTGGACAGAGTCTTGGTCAGACCCCAGCTGGAGCATTGTGTTCAGTTTTGGGCACCGCACCTCAGGAAGGATATACTGGCCTTTGGAAGTGGAGCAGCGCAGATTCACCAGAATAATACTGGGCCTTAGAGGGTTAAATTAAGAGGGCAGGTTGCTTGAACCTGGCTTGTATTCCTTTGAGTATAGAAGATTGAGTGGTGATCTGATTGAAGTGTTTAAAATGTTAAAAGAATTTGATAGGGTTGATACAGGTAAATTATTTCCTCTGGTGGGGGAATCAAGAACAAGGGGACCTAAACTTAAAATTAGAGCTAGGCCATTCAGGAATAAAATCAGGAAGCATTTTTTCACACAAAGACTAGCTGAAATATGGAACTCTCTCCCCCAAAAGGCTGAGGATGTTGGGACAATTGGAGCTTTCAAGACTGAGATCGATTAGATCGTTTTTGGTCAGGGCATCAAGGGATATGGAGCAACGGTGGGTAAATGGAGTTAAGGTGCAGATTAGCCATGATCCAATTGAATGGTGGAGTGGGATCGAAGGGCTGAATGGCTTAATCTTGTTTTGAATATTTCTAAGTCCTAACAGCCATTGGCTGACCTTCCATTGTTGCCTGACTCCCACTGGTCTCCCCAATGATCCCAATTCCAGCTGTACTCTCAGTTTGGCTCCAACCCCCACCAGCACCCCTAAGACAAACTACATCCCTGCTGACCCTCCCAACACAGTACCAACTCCAGCTGGCCTACTGTCACCCTCGGGCAGTGACATCCTTACATTAAAGTGGGTATCGCCCTCAGAACTTGGAGATCCAGGCTTTGCAGTAAGGACAGCAGAGTACCCATGCAGCGTGCAGTGAGTGAAAATAACTGTGTATTAGAAAGAGGGAGGGGTGGTGACTCCAACATCAGATCGTACCCCCAAAAGAGGACTGAGCTCACACGTATGTGGGCCTGTGGAAATACCAGCAAAGAACATGGACAGGCTAAGGGAGATTGGGAGTTGGCTAAGGTAAATTGGGAAATTAGAATAAAAATTATGACAGTAGATAAGCAGTGGCAAACATTTAAAGAAATATTTCAAAATTCTCAACAAATATACATTCCATTGAGAAATAAAAACTCCACTGGAAAAGTGATCCATCCGTGGCTAATTAAGAAGTTAAGGTTAGTATTAGATTAAAAGAAGAGGCTTATAATGTTGCAAAGAATAGTAGTAAGCCTGAGGATTGGGAGAGCTTTAGAAACCAGCAAAGGATAACCAAAAAATTGAAAAAAGGGAGAAAATAAAATGAGAGTAAACTAGCAAGAAATTTAAAAATAGATTGTAAAAGCTTCTACAAGTATGTAAAAAGAGTAGTAAAAGTAAGCATCGATCCATTAGAGGCTGAGACAGGAGAAATTATAATGGGGAATAAGGAAATGACAGAGACTTTAATACTTTGTATCTGTCTTCACAGTAGAAGACACAAAAAGCATACCAAAAATAGTGGGGAACCAAAGGGCTAATGAGAGTCAGGAACGTAAAGTAATTAAGATCAGTAGAGAAAAAGTACTTGAGAAACTAATGGGACTGAAAACCGACTAATCCCCTGGACCTGATGGCCTACATCCTAAGGTTCTAAAAGAGGTGGCTGCAGAGATTGTGATCTTCCATTGGTTGTGATCTTCCAAAATTCTGAGATTCTAGAATGGTCCCAGCAGATAGGAAGTTAGCAAATGTAACCCCGTTATTCAAGAAAGGAGGGAGAGAGAAAACAGGAAACTACAGGTCAGTTATCCTGACATCAGTTGTCGGGAAAATACTGGAATCCATTATTAAGGAAGTGGTAACAGGGCACTTAGAAAATCATAATATGATTAGGCAGAGTCAACATGGTTTTATGAAAGGGGAATCATGTTTAATAAATTTATTAGAGTTTTTTGAAGATGTATCTAGCAGGGTAGATAAAGGGGAACCAGTGGATGTAGTATATTTGGATTTCCAAAAGGCATTCGATAAGGTGCCACATAAAAGTTTATTACACAAGATTAGGGCTCGTGGGGTTGGGGGTAATATAGTAACATGGATAGAGGATTGATTAACAGACAGAAAACAGAGTAGGGATAAACGGGTCATTTTCAGGTTGGCAGGCTGTAACTAGTGGGGTGCCAAAAGGATCAGTGCTTGGGCCTCAGCTATTTACAATCTATATTAATGACTTAGATGAAGGGACCGAGTGTAATGTATTCAAGTTTGCTGATGATACAAAGCTAGGTGGGAATGTAAGCTGTGAGGAGAACACAAAGGGGTAGAAATTAGGTCGCGCCCCATTTGGGGCGCAAATATTAGCGCCTGGCGCTAATTATCGGCACTGACAGGAAACTTCACTTTTACCGCCCCGGGAGGTGAGTGGAGCGCTAAAGCAGGCGCTGCACACCTCTCTTAAGGCGCAAAGGCCGAGCAGTGAGGCGCTAACTCGGAGCGCTGGCGAAGCTCATGTAATGTCAGTCAGCAATGGAACACACACACAATGGCACGGGCCAGTTCTTAAAGGGGATGGTTAATCTTGCTTTCCATCCACATCCTGTTCATTGCAGCCTTGAATCTCGGCCTGGAGAGACTTGCACATCAAATATGCTGGAAAGAACAATGGAGAGTACCAGGCAAAGAGCTCAGAGTGCAGCTCCCACAGTCTCTGCTAAATCGATACAAGGAATGGCAAATCAAAATGAACCTGCAAAGTGCTGCTCAGTACCCAAAACTCCTTCACACAACGTTGAATCTCTCCAGAAGTCTCTCCCTCTCTCTCTCAGAATGCGTAGTTCAAAAATGCCACCAACAATAAAAGACAGGAAGAGGCCCCCTTTAAATAGCGCCCCCCCCCAGCCCCACAGCGATTGATAACGTTCCAGTCTTCCGGTCGTTGGAAGCGCCAGGCGGTAAGGCAGGGGGCGCCACTCAATTTCCGCTACGGGGCGCCCCAAGGGCGTTGCACCATGGAATGACGTCACAATCTGCGCGCGCAGGTGGTCGCAGCGGTAAGTTTTAGCGCCGCCGCACAATCTCAAGTTAAGTTCTCGAGCGGCGCAAACATCGCTGCGCCCGGGCGTTAGCGGCTTAGCGCCCCATTAGCGCCCTCTTAAGGCGCTAACGGGAGGCGCAACCAAGTGAATTTTTACCCCAAAGAGCCTGCAAAGGGATATAGATAGGTTAAGTGAGTGGGCAATAAGGTGGCAGATGGAGTATAATGTGGGGAAATATGAGGTTATTCACTTTGGTAGGAAGAATAGGAAAACAGAATGGGGGAGGAATTCAGTATCGCCCCATTTGGGGCGCAATTATCGGCCGGGCGCAAAGATTAGCGCCTGGCGCTAATTATCGCCACCGACTGCAAACTTGACTTTTATTGCCCCTGGAGGTGATTGCAGCGCTATATCAGGCGCTTCACACCTGTCTTAAGGCGCAAAGGCCGAGGAGCGAGGCGCTACCTCAGAGCGCTGGCGAAGCTCATGTAATGTCAATCTGCAATGGAACACACACACAATGGCACGGGCCAGTTCTTAAAGGGGATGGTTAATCTTGCTTTCCATCCACATCCTGCTCATTGCAGCCTTGAATCTCGGCCTGGAGAGACTTGCACATCAAATGTGCTGGAAAGAACAATGGAGAGTACCAGGCAAAGAGCTCAGAGTGCAGCCCCCACAGTCTCTGCTAAATCGATACAAGGAATGGCAAATCAAAATGAACCTGCAAAGTGCTGCTCAGTACCCAAAACTCCTTCACACAACGTTGAATCTCTCCAGAAGTCTCTCCCTCTCTCTCTCAGAATGCGTAGTTCAAAAATGGCACCAACAATAAAAGGCAGGAAGCGGTCACCTTTAAATAGCGCTCCCCCTTTCCCTTCATGACTGCAAAACGCTCCCCTCAACCTGTTGTTGCTAGCGTCAGGCGGTAAGGCAGGGGGCGCCACTCAATATCCGCTCCGGGGCGATACCGGGGCGTTGCGCACTCGAGTGACATCATGATCTGCCGGCGCAGGAGATCGTGGCGGTAGTGTTTAGCGCCGCCGCAAAATGTCTAGTTAATTTCGCGAGCGGCGCAAACTTCGCCGCGCCTGGGCGCTAGATGCTTTGCGCCCCATTAGCGCCCTCTTAAGGCGCTAACGGGAGGCGCAACCAACTGAATTTTCCCCCCAATATTTTTTAAAGGATGAGAAACCATTAAATGTTGGTGTTCAGAGAGATTTAGGTGTCCTTGTACAGGAAACACAGAGGGGGCGATTTTGCCGGCGCTCAGGGGTCAGGTTTGGAGGCGGGACTGCTGGCAAAATCAAAAAGATTGGCAGCGGGTCCCAAACCCACTTCCAACCCGCCTTCAATCAATCTTCCCGGGAGTCGGGTCCTCGATTTGCGCAGGGACCCGACTCCTAGCTGCGGGAAGAGGATTATAGCCACTTAACTGCTTGTTAACAGGTTAGCAGGCTCGAGGGGCAGTATGGCCTACTCCTGCTCCTAATTCTTATGTTCTTTAAACTGCTATCTCTGCGAATGAAACAGATTCTGAAGTCTGAGTCCCAAGGCAGAGGTAGGTCTGTATGGGGGGAATGGTGGTGCAGGGAGCTCTAATAAAGAAAGACTTGCATTTATATAGCGTCTTTCATAACCTCAGGACATCCCAAAGCGCTTTACAGCCACTGCAGGACTTTTGAAGTGCAGTCACTGTTGTAATGTACAGTGGATTACACTTAAAAGGTAAATTTAGTGACTTACCGAAGAATTCTACAATGGGCCGAAATCTGCGGTCGGAGGCGTACCTCCGGAGTGCGCCTCCGACCCGAAAAAAAATCCGAACCTACCTGCTGGTTCCCGGGCTTCGGAGTCTTCAGGTCCTGGGCCTGCAGGCGTACGCCTGCGTAAAGGCCCACGGATCCCAGGGACGCAGGCAGTTCGGAAGCGTCCCTGGGATCACGTGGGCCTGGTCAACCAATCAGAAAGGAGGATTCCTCATAAGCTTATGGGGATTCCATTTACGAACGGAGTCCCCATAAGCATATCAGGAAAGCCCAAATAAATAAATAATTTTCACAACTGGAATAAAAATAAATGTTCCCATTTTCAAAATTAATTAAAAGTCCCTTTAATGAAGCATTTAAAATAAAAATTTAATTTTTTGAAAAATAATTTTAAACATTTTAATCCAGGCCAAAATTTACATATACTAATTTTAAGTGTTTATATATTTTTTTTTATTTTTTTAATTTTTATTTAACATTTATACTAACCCTTACGTTGGTAAAAGCAGGTCGAATGCCTGCTTTTACCAGGCGTAAGGGTTTCATAGGCATTTGCTGGGCAGTAGTTGGGCAAATAGCCCAACTCTGTGCCAGAGAGAGTGTTTTTGTGTCGCAGACGGACGATCT
This sequence comes from Squalus acanthias, assembly GCA_030390025.1. NCBI lineage: Eukaryota > Metazoa > Chordata > Chondrichthyes > Squaliformes > Squalidae > Squalus > Squalus acanthias. Next base: position 155,391,931 of record CM059426.1, on the reverse strand, counting down.
GTCACAGAGACCGTGATCAGGGCCAACATATTTGATGTATTTATTATGTTGTAATTTTAATTATTAGTGGTATATGGTGTGGTGAGTTGGAAAGCAACAGGACCACTGAAACTACTTTGTAAAAATTATTTGAGTATTTTGGTTGATTGGTTTCATAGTAGTTGGTTCCTCATTCCTGACTAGTAATGCCAGCAGATATTTGCGCTCATCAGAATGATTAATTAGAACAGATCCTGGTTATTTAAGGGAGTTATTAAAGTGTAACACAAAGATTAACATTCACATTTGAAGTCTGAGATTAAGATTTAAGGTGTGACATATGCTACATACAAGACTGTTAATTAGATAGATCGATATATAGATAAATGGGCATATGAATGGATAGACAGAGACGGATAGATGGATTGTCTATGTAAAAATTATTTCCTATATACTAACCATTTTCCTCTATTTCCTTTGTGGCTTTCCTGTATACACACTCCTTGAATCAAAATATCTGAACTGTTTAAATGTTACTATTCTTATCTTGGCGTGTTCTTACTAGTGTTTACATATAGGTAAAATTTACAGGAAATAGGATATTATACAGGGAAACCACAAAACAAATAAAGTAAAAAATCTAGGGAAAAAATTGTAGTATTTAGGAAAAGTCTAATTATCTGTCAATGTCATTTTAACCTGAAATTTGGTGAGGTTATCATAGTAGAAAATTCAGTCTGGCAGAAATTATTACATTTTAATAACATTATTACATTAGGTGGCAGCCGTGGCTTAGTAGTAGCACTCTTCTCTGAGTCAGAAGGTTGTGGCTTCAAGTTTCACTCCAGAGATTTGAATACATAATCCATAGTGACACGCCAATGCAGTACTGAGGGAGTGCTGCACTGTCGGAGGTGCCATCTTTCAGATGAGACGTTAAACTGAGGCTCCGTCTGCTCTCTCAGATGGACATAAAAGATCCCATGGCACTATTTTGAAGTTTCTATGCCTGATAATACAGGGCTCCCGCACGTAAAACCACACTACGAACACCTTTGTGTCATAGATGTCAATGAGTTATCTTTTATTCCTAACTTTTTGGTAACTAGTAGGCAAGTTTCGTAAAGTATTATATTTTAACAGGTGATTTTGTGGACCGCAAAGCTAGTCAGACTGAACCACAAGAGGCTGCACATCATTAAAAGTGACTCCCCTACAATCAAAGTACTCCTTGATGTGAAAAAGGTGTTTTGCCAACACCTTACTGTGCACTATTTATAGAATCATAGAAATTTACAGCACAGAAGGAGGCCATTCGACCCATCGTGTCTATGCTGGTCGAAAAAGAGCTATCCAGCCTAATCCCACTTTCCAGCACTTGGTCCATAGCCTTGCAGGTTACAGCACTTCAAGTGCACTTTTAAGTGCGATGAGGGTTTCTGCCTCTACCACCCTTTCAGGCAGTGAGTTCCAGACCCCCACCACCCTCTGGGTGAAAAACGTTTCCCCTCAACTCCCCTCTAATCCTTCTACCAATTACTTTAAATCTATGTCCCCTGGTTATTGACTTCTCTGCTAAGGGAAATAGATCCTTCCTATCCACTCTATCTAGGCCCCTCATAATTTTATACACCTCAATTGAATCTCCCATCAGCCTCCTCTGTTCCAAAGAAAACAACCCAAACGTATCCAATCTTTCCTCACAGCCAGAATTCTCCAGTCCTGGCAACATCCTCGTAAATCTCCTCTGTACCCTCTCTAGTGCAATCACATCTTTCCTGTAATGTGATGACCAGAACTGTACACAGTACTCTAGCTATGGCCTAACTAGTGTTCTAGCATAACCTCCCTGCTCTTATATTCTATGCCTTGGCTAATAAAGGAAAGTATCCCGTATGCCTTCTTAACCACCTTATCTACCTGTCCTGCTACCTTCAGGGATCTGTGGACATGCACTCCAAGGTCTCTCTGTTCCTCTACACTTCTCAATATCCTACCATTTATTGTGTATTCCCTTGCCTTGTTAGCCCTCCCCAAATGCATTATCTCACACTTTTCCAGATTGAATTCCATTTGCCACTTTTCTGCCCACCTGACCAGTCCATTGATATCTTCCTGCATTCTACAGCTTTCATCCTCACGATCAACCACACGGCCAATTTTTGTATCATCTGCAAACTTCTTAATCATGCCCCCTACATTGAAGTCTAAATCATTGATATATACCACAAAAGCAGGGGACCTAGTACTTAGCCCTGTGGAACCCCACTGGAAACAGCCTTCCAGTCACAAAAATACCCGTCGATCATTACCTTTTGATTCCTACCATTGAGCCAATTTTGGATCCAATTTGCTACTTTCCCTTGGATCCCATGGACTTTTACTTTTTTGAACAACCTGCCTGCCATGTGGGACCTTGTCAAAACCTATGTAGACTACATCAAACGCATTAGCCTCATCAACCCTCCTTGTTACCTCCTCAAAAAATTCAATCAGGTTAGTCAGGCACGACCTTCCCTTAACAAATCCATGCTGACTGTCCTTGGTTAATCAGTGACTTTCTAAATGATGATTTATATTGTCCCTCAGAATGTTTTCCAATAATTTTCCCACCACCGAGGTTAGGCTGAATGGCGTGTAATTACCCGGTCTATCCCTTTCTCCCTTTTTAAACAACGGCACAATGTTAGCAGTCCCCCAGTCCTCTGACACCACGCCTGTAGCCAGAGAGGATTGGAAAATGATGGTCAGTGCCTCTGCTATTTCCTCCCTTGCCTCTTTTAACAGCCTGGGATACATTTCATCCGGGCCTGGCGATTTATCTACTTTCAAAGATGCTAAACCTCTTAATACTTCTTCTCTCACTATGTTTATCCCATCTAATATTTCACACTCCTCCTCCTTAACAAAATGTCTGCATCGTCCCTCTCTTGTGTGAAAACAGACGCAAAGTATTCATTAAGAACCATACCCATGTCTTTCACCTCCACACACAGGGTACCTTTTTAGTCTCTAATAGGTCCTACTCTTTCCTTAGTTATCCTCTTGCTCTTTAAGTATTTATAAAACATGTATGGGTTTTCCTTGATTTTACTTGCCAATAATTTTTCATACCTTCTCTTTGCTTTCCTAATTTCCTTTTTAATTTCACCCCTGCACTTTCTATACTCTTCTAGGCTTTCTGCAGTATTGAGCTCTCGGTATCTGACAAAAGCTTCCCTTCTTTTCCCTATCCTACCTGTATGCTCCTTGACATCCAGGGGGCTTTAGATTTGGGAGTTCCACCCTTTTTCTTTGTGGGAACTTTGCTCTGAACCCTCACTATCTCCTCCTTGAATGCCTCCCACTGCTCTGACACTGATTTACCGTCAAGTAGCTGTTTCCAGTCCACTTTTGCTAAATCACATCTCAGCTTAGTAAAATTGGCCTTTCCCCAGTTGAGAATTTTTACACCTGGTCAATCTTTGTCCTTTTCTAGAACTACGCTAAATCTAACTGAATTATGATCACTACCACCAAAATGCTCTCCCACTGATACCCCTTCCACCTGCTCGGCTTCATTCCCTAAAACTAAGTCCAGAACTACCCCCTCTCTTGTTGGGCTTGCTAAATACTAGCTAAAAAGGTTCTCCTGAATGCATTTTAAGAATTCTGCCCCCTCTATACCTTTTACACTAATTCTATCCCAGTTAATATTAGGGTAGTTGAAATCCCCTACTATTGCACTTCTCAAAAATTTGCCTACATATTTGCTCTTCTATCTCCCTTTGACTGTTTGCGGGTCTATAGTACACTCTCAGCATTGTGAGTGCCCCTTTTTTGTTCTTCAGTTTAACCCATATGGCCTCATTTGATGATCCTTCTAACATATTATCCCTCCTCACAGCTGTAATTGTTTCTTTAACCAATATTGCGACCCCTCCCTCCCTTTTTAGCCCCCTCTCTATCTTATCTGAAAATCCTGTAACCAGGAATGTTCTTTAAGCCATGTTTCAGTAATAGCTATGATATCATGCTTCCTTGTGTCTATCTATGCCTTCAGCTCATCTGCCTTGTTCACTAGACTCCTTGCATTGAAGTATATACCATTAAGCACTGTCAAACTCCTTTGTTGTCTATTTTCTAGCCTTTGTTTCCTCTGCCTTCTTAACTCACTTACTAATTTTCTGCCTTCCATTTCCAAGTTTGCTTCTTTCCCAACTAAATCTATGCTCAGGTTCCCACCCCCCTGCCAAGCTAGATTAAACTCTCCCCAACAGCACTAGCAAACCCACACTCACCCCCACCAACTCAATGCTTACCTCTCCATGTTTGAGTCTCTTTAGTATGGCCTCCATCCCGCCCACAGGACTACCCTGGTAAAAATCACCAAGGACGTTCTATGTCATTGTGAATGCGATATATTATCCCTCCTTGTCCTCCTCTGTTGGCTTTTGATTCAGTTGACCACACCATCTTCCTCCTCTACTTTTATTTACTTATGATTACTTTTTCACTGGACACGTTCTCCTACCCCAACCACCCATAGCCCATTTTCAACCCCAACCCTGACCTCATAACTCAATTCCTGATCACTCAATTGTCCCTCTTTGTTTCAATGCTCACTTACATTGCCAACTGCTCTGTCTCCTCAAACATTATTTTCAAAACTGTCCTAATAACTTTGCTCTATAAAAAGCCTACCCTCGATACCCTGTCCTCTTTAAATTCCCCTTTCTCTCTAAGGTTCTGGAATGTATCATCAGCCACCCACACGTGCCCCTCACCAACTCAATGCTTATCTCTCCCTGTTTGAGTTCTTTCAGTGTGGTCTCCATCCCGTCCACAGGACTACTCTGGTAAAAAATCACCAATGGCATTCTATGGTAGGAAACAATTTTTAGTTTCATTTCACTGGAGCCAGGAGGAGCAGGAGCAGGACTTTGATCGGCACAATGTCTTTGGGCGTCTGTTCGCGTCATGCCACACATTTTGCACTGAAAACTGGTGCAAGTTGAATTTCACTCCCCCAAGTCTCTGGAGTGGGGCTTGAACCTGCAATTTTCTGACTCAGGTGAGAGTGCTACCACTTTTTAAAAATGTATTATTTATTGAACATCAAAAACATTTACAACGTCGTGATCATTCCATTGTATCATACAAATCCATTCCGCCGCTCTGCACAGCCATTCGAATCTCCAACACATATTAACATCAAAACCTGAAGTTTAATTTATCTCCCGCAACAAATATTGATATATTGTACTTTAAAAGTTGATCATAAAATACTATCTTTAAATTCCTTTCTGAATAAAACATCCACAGAGCCTTATAATGATCTTTTAGCTTATATTTAAAATACTCTTTTAGGTTTATTCTCCTCCCCTTTAAAAAACAGCATTCCTTCTTTCACGAATCTAGCCAAACTGAACATTAAATTAATTGCCTCTCCGCTAGACTTGGCCAGACTCTCCTGCAATCCCCATCTCAAAATTGAGTCCCACGGGATTCCCATTCTCACTCTTCGGTCCCCACCCAGCAAAAAAACCTCACACAACTGTCGAACATAGTACTTAAAATCATTTAACTGCGTACATAACACCAGTAAATTGGACAGAGTCTCATCCCGTGTCCCACACACTGGGCAAGTTGCCACCTCCACTCACCCAATCTTACCGTCATGGTAAAAATCCGGTTATGGGCCAATTTGAAATCCATTTCAATCCACTCTGGACATTTAAAATTCGCCCACACTCCCTTCCAAATCCTGTTGAAGTCCAGCTGTGGGTAGATACTCTGCCAAAACTCCTGACCAGCAGATGTCTTGAATCTCCATTCCCTAAATACCCCATAGAATTTTCGAGTATTACAGTTGTCAAATTGGACCAACTCCTCCCCTTTCTCTACTAGAAAGCTTGGAAAAGCGGGATGCATTTTACTTCCTTTGGAGATTTGCGCATTTATTTCTTCCATCCAATCCTGTGGCATTGTCCTCACAATCTTCTCCTACATGATCATAATTGCTTTTTCCTCTACCTCCTGATCCTCCTCCCAAACCATGTCCCTCACTACCACTTCTGGTAACCAACCTGGAATTACCTCATATAATACACCTTTTTTATATATACCAGCTTTTCTTCAATGTTGACCCACCTGTTCAAAAATAAGGACTGTTCTAAAAATTCCTCAGCACCCTTGGGCATAAACTGCACACTTTTTAAAAATTGGGCCCAGGTCTGTACAACCCCCTTATAAAACCTAGGGAGAAGTTTAATCGATTTCAAAAATATATTATTGTATTCCATATACAATATCCCCTGCCCTCCTATCCCACTTCGTTTTAAAAAATGCTCAAAACAACTCTTCCAAAAACTTGTATTTGACTTCTAAGGAAATCTCTTCACCCATTTGATTCTAAAGGATTTTTTCTTCAAATCAATATCTGGGAAATTGAGTCCTCCCTGATTTCTCCGTCGAATGATGGTATTGTAAGCAACCAAAGCTGGTTTCCCTTCTCATAATAACCTCACACAAGCCTCTCGGATGGACTTTTCCGCCCACTCAGGAATATCCTCCATCATCAATAAGTACCATAGCTTAGATAGCAGGAGAGTGGACACCACTGTTGCTCTTCCTTGCACTTTCAACCACCTTCTTTACCATCTTCCCAAAATCTTGTTAACTTTCATAACCTTCGGTTCCCAATTTAATCGATCCACTTCATCCCTGTCCTTCTTACACCTATATGCACCCCCAGAACTTCCAAAACCTCCACCACCTTAAAGGGGCTTTCCTCCAACCAGTCCCCACTACCCCTTCCCGCAACCAGGCATTAGGACTTACTATAATTCACTCTGGCGCCTGAGGCTCTACAATACTCTTCCCCAAGCTTTCCTCACTGACTCCCCATCTCTCAACGTTAAGGTTGTGTCATCTGCATATTGGTGTATCACCGATATCTGCCCGGAACTGGGAACCGCAATCCCGACTACGCCTTGTTCTGCTACCAATGTGTACAACAATGGGGACAGGGCACAACCCTGTCTCACTGACCTCTGTATCGGAAAATACTTGGATAACAAACTATTACATTTAACACAGCTAAATATGTTTGAATAAAAAGTCCTTATCCACTCAATGAAATTTTTCCTGAAACCAAATGCTTCCAAAACCATGAATAAAAACTCATGAGAGACCCTATCAAAGGCTTTCTCTTGATCTATCTTTAACACATAAGCCTCCCTCCCACTCTCTTCCATGAACTTTATCGCATCTCGGATTGAGACCACAGAGTCTGCGATGTCCCAGCCTATGACTCTATAGGACTGAGAGAGCAAAACTATCTGCGGCATCACCTCCTTCATACGATTTTCCATAACCCTCGCCAAGATCTTATAATCCACATTTAATAATGTGATGGGCCTCCAATTCTTTAGATCCCTTCTATCTCCTTTATTTTTATAAGCTAAGCTTATGATACCTCTCCTCATAGATGGGGCCAGGCTTCCCTCAATTTTAATCTCCTTAAAAACCTCTAAGAGCAATGGACTTAAAATCTCTAAAACTTCTTTATAAAATTCTGCACTTAGTCCATCTGACCCTTGGCTTCCCCCCCCCCCTTCATTCCACTTATTGCTACTTTTATTTCCGCTAATCCTACTTCTTTGTCACACATGTTTCTCTCATCCTCCTTTAAACCCTCTTCAATAAAAGCACTAACCTTCTCCATCGCCAATTTGGAAATGTCTTCTTTTGTATATAACTCTTGATAAAAGCTACTAGCTGCCTCCAAAATCTCACCCCTTTCATTAATGATCTTCTCCCCAACCTTCAACTTTCCAATTATGATAATCTCTGTCGCAGCTTCTCTTGCTCTAGAAAATATCTAGTGCATCTTTCTTCCTTCAACTTATCTTTAGCCTTTGCCCGGAGAATGGCCCCCTTGCATTTTTCAGCTTGCAATAATTCCCACTCTTCCTTTAAAACCACCCACTTAGTCTCTGCTCCCTTATCCCCTCCATCAACTGCTTTACAGATATCCATAAACCTTCTGTTTATATTCTCTTCTCGACGTCGGTTAGCTGCTCTCTCTTTCCCATAATGTACTGAAAAAACTTTTACCTCATATTTGAAATTGTCCCATCAAACTCTTCTTTCTTTCAAGAATAAAGGTTCCTTCCGAGCATTCTTTATTATATTTAAAATCCCTTCTTTATAAGCAATTTCTTTCAGGTATTGATTGTTTAAAATCCACACCCCTGGACCGATCTTAACTCTGCTGTTCCTAATTCTAAGAACCAAAGTCAAGTGGTCACTAAAAAATACTTTTTTATAATAAATCTCCATCACCTCAGAACTTAACCCTTCCTACATTAACACAAAATCTATTCGGCTCTGTTTTAAAACGTTACCCACCTAACCTCTTCTGGAGAACTCCCTTTTTATGGGGGTTCTGATCCCTCCATAAGTCTCTCAAATTTAAACTTGCCATCATTTTTACAATCATCCCTCTGGAGTTATCCTTAAAGGTCATCTGGGCTGAAATGTCCATCCGAGATAAAAATACATTAAAATCCCCCACTATACAAGGGTTTTCTGCCTCTGCCACTTCAGTGAATAATCACCGAAAAAACTCGGGACGCTTGCAATGGTCGCTCGATGCAAAGATATTAAAGAGATCGCAATTAAATTCCTCCATTTTTACTTTTAGCCGTAAAAATCTCCCCTCAGTGTCCTTGTCCACCAAGGCAAGGTTCTCTTTTATGGACGGACTCATCAAAACAGCCACCCCTCTACAGTTATTATTTGTGCAACTTGCAAACACCTCTCCCTTCCAAACCCTTTCTAGGATATCCTCATCCCAAAAGGTTTCTTGCAGACACAACAGGTCAGTGCCTTTTGAAACACTGCAACAACTGCTGCAATTTCTTCTCACTTCTCAGTCCGTTCACATTAATCGAGACCAATGTAATCATGGCTGCTAATAAGGGAAGTGTGCCTGATAATCCCCCCATCATTTAGTCTCCAGCCTTTCGCTCCTCTCATGCTCCTTCCCAACTTTTCGGGCAGCTATTGCTTTCTCCTGCAGCATCCGGCTCTTTTTCACCACCTGTTTGAACCTTCCCTGCAGTTTCAGCCTCTTCCTTACATTAGGTTTGGGCTGAGGAGCTGCCCCTTCTCCCTCCTCTGCCCCTCACTAACCTTTCCCTTTCCATACAATGCCACCCCACTCCCCACTTCCATGTCTCTGTCCCTCTCTGACTCCTCACTCTCGAGCTCTTCTGTAACCTCCCGTCCCTGCTCCCCGTCAGATACATCTCCCTTAGAGAGTCTTCCTGCTATCATGGTTTCTCCAATAGTGCTGCTCCCTACTGTTTAATCTCCACCGCTGACCCTTGCTCTCCGTTTCTTCTCTCTCTGGGACAATGGCGTGTCTTCACCTATCTTGCTCCCTTCTGGCGTCTTTGTCTCCCGGCTCCCGTCCTGCTGCCCCTTTAAGGCTCCTGCCTCTTGCACCCTCTCCTTGTCTTGCCCCCTCCTGCTCCCCAAGATGTCCGACTCCCCGTCTTTCTTTGGAGTACTTACACTTACCCCGCACCCCGCTCCCGCCTCCTCTTCCCCCCCGCGGACACCAGATTTTTTAGGGAGAGCCGAGCCGTATTGTGGCTCGACTCTGCCCTCGAACCGTGCTGCCTTCCGATGTCTTTATCCTTTTCCACTGTACTCAGTGTGTTTTCCACCATCTCCATCCTGTTCTCTGCTCTGCAATTTTCTGTCTCTTCCTGCACTCTTTTCTCCTTCCATTCGCCGGCTGTGTCCTCCGCCTACTCCGCTCCACCGGCCACTCCACTCACACCTCCTGCTCCTTCTCCCATGTCCTCGTCACTCGAAGGGCTGCCTTCTGCCTCACACTCTGCCTGAACTCACTGTGAGCAGCCGAGGAGGAGCGGACCTAGCCGGGAACCGGAGCAGAGAGGAAAAAAATCCAGGAGTCCAATAAACAAGGTGTGACGTCACAGGAAAGCAGGGAAGTGATTGGTTGATCAGTATTTCTCTCTTTATCTTGGGCATTGGTTTAAATTAAGAGCCGGGATTAAAAACTAAACATTCAAAAAGAGGGAGCTGATTGGTGATTATCTGGTTAGTGTTTTTACTTGGCTTTCTTAAAGTTTTTAAGTTTATTCCAGCTAGGTTAGTAAATAGTCTGTTAATTAGAGGTATGGTAGGGCAGCTCACCCCCGTGGAATGCACATCCTGTGCCATGTGGGAAGTCCTGGACACCTCCCGTGGTCTGGACGACCACATGTGCGGGAAGTGTCGCCAGCTACAGCAGCTCGAGCACCGGGTTACGGGGCTTGAGCGGCGGCTGCAGTCACTGCTTTGCATCCGCGAGGCTGAGAGCTACGTGGATAGCACATTTCGGGAGGTGGTCACCCCGCAGCTTAAGAGTGTGCAGCGAGAGAGGGAATGGGTGACCGTCAGACAGAAGAGGAGAACCAGGCAGGTAGTGCAGGAGTCCCCTGAGCCCATCTTGCTCACCAACCAGTATTCGGTGCTGAGTACTGGTGAGGGCGATGGTTCCTCTGGGGACTGCAGCCAGAGCCAAATCCACAGCACCATGGAAGGCTCAGCTGCACAGGCGGGGGGGAAGAGGAGAGGGAGAGCAATAATGATAGGGGATTCAATAGTTAGGTGAGCAGACAGGCGTTTCTGCGGCCGCAGACGTGACTCCAGGATGGTATGTTGCCTCCCTGGTTCGAGGGTCATGGATGTCACTGAACGGCTGCAGGGCATTCTGAGGGGGGAGGGTGAACAGCCAGAGGTCGTGGTCCATATCGGTACCAACGACATAGGTAGGAAGAGGGATGAGGTCCTGCAGGCAGAGTTTAGGGAGCTAGGAAAGAGGTTAAAAAGCAGGACCTCAAAGGTAGTAATCTCCGGATTACTACCAGTGCCACGTGCTAGTGAGTACAGAAATAGGAAGATAGAGCAGATGAATGCGTGGCTGGAGAGATGGTGTAGGAGGGAGGGCTTTAGATTCCTGAGGAATTGGAACCGTTTCTGGGGGAGGTGGGACCTCTACATGCCAGACGGGTTGCACCTCAACGGGAACGGGACCAATATCCTCGCGGGAGGGTTTGCTAGTGCTGTTGGGGAGGGTTTAAACTAGCTTGGCAGGGGGATGGGAACCTAAGTATAGAGTCAATAGGGAGGGAAGAAAAACTGGAATTGGAAAACAAAAACGTAGAAAGTAAATTGGAAGGATAGAGGAATCAAGGGCTAGATAGTAGTCAACAAGGAGGTTTGCCTGTACTAAATGGTATATACTTCAATGCAAGGAGTATAGCGAGCTGAGGGCACAGGTAGATACTTGGGACTATGATATAATAGCTATTACAGAGACGTGGCTGAAAGAGGGGCTGGTATGGCAGCTCAACATTCCTGGTTACAGGATCTTCTGACGGGATAGAGAGGGAGGTAAAAAGGGAGGGGGGGTCGCGGTATTGATTAAAGAAACTATTACAGCTGTGAGGAGGGATGATATGTTGGAGGGATCATCAAACGAGGCCATATGGGTCGAATTGAAAAACAAAAAAGGGCCGATCACACTGCTGGGAGTGTACTACAGACCCCCAAACAGTGAGAGGGAGATAGAAGAACAAATATGTAGACACATTTCTGAGAAGTGCAAAAACCATAGGGCAGTAATAGTAGGGGATTTCAACTACCCCAATATTAACTGGGATAAAATTACTGTGAAGGGTATAGAGGGTGCGGAATTCCTAAAATGCATCCAGGAGAACTTTTTTAGCCAGTATGTAGCAAGCCCAACAAGGGAGGGGGCAGTTCTGGACTTAGTTTTAGGGAATAAAGCTGGGCAGATAGAAGGCGTATCAGTGGAGGAGCATTTTGGTGCTAGTGACCATAATTCTGTTAGATTTAAGGTAGTCATGGAAAAGGACAAGGATAGACCAGGAATAAAAATTCTATGTTTGGGCTCAAAATAGCTCTACAAATAGCTCTGTAAATGGCTTGCATTGGCCTACCTATCGACCACCATGTGTGGTCACACAGTGCCAGCAAGTTGTTCCATTAAACCTTTCCATATGTTGAGTGAAATAAAGTCCAAAAAAGTGGCAAGAGCTTATTATTGTTTGGTTAATATTTAGGTGAATGGGAAATATTGGACAAGTTTTCTGTAATCAAGAATAAATAATTAATGTAGAATATGGCTGAATCTAGTCATGATATACTGCAAGAGCATTCCCTCCAGTCACAATGTATTGTATTTCAAAGAAGAGTATCTGTTCTGATGAAAGGTCATCAACCTGAAATGTTAACTTTGTTTCTCGCTCCACAGATGCTGCCTGACCTCCTGAGTATTTCCAGCATTTTCTATTTTTATTTCTGATTTCCAGCATCCGCAGTATTTTACTTTTGTGTCTGTATCTATATGGGTGCTGACATTCAGCCAGGTACTGAGTCAGATGATTACCCACTCTGTATATACACATACACCTTTTGGAAAATATGGCCACCAAAGTCTTAAAAAAGAAGAAAAATAATAAAAGCTAGAAACCATGGCGATTTATAGATCCATCTATAAATTCACACAGTACATTAACTACCTGGCTGTTCATTATTGTTGCCACCACTCTGGCTTAATCCAAGTTTTTCTCTCTCATTATCAGCTTTGTGCTTTGGGACGTGATCCAACCAGGCAATTCATAAAGCAACAGATTTGTTCAAGGGAATTCAAAATCCTTTCAACAAATTAAATTTAATACAAGCTTGTCCCAACACAATGTTCTGTAGGATTTCAAAATCAGGCATGCCACATCACGAAATACATTAATGACCAAGCTTACTTAGTTTTAGTACAATTGCCTTTAAATCTGAGAGTCTCAATTACACAACTAGCTATAAAAGCAACTACAAAGAAACAAGAGTTGGCGATATTAAGATTTAGGAAGCACGCCATCAAAACATAAACATGGGATCCATCTATAACAGTGGCGATTACCGAATCAAAAATATCTAACCGTATTAAAAAAAAACTATTGTGGTCAGGTACTGAACTTAATTATGAAGCCAATAATATTCAAATTGTCCCAATTCATGTTTATGAGCCTAATTTGGATCAATTCAGACAAATTAGGATCAGCTATGGATGTCTACTTGAGCAAAATGATGTTGTCAAAGCTCAGAACACCACTTTTCCACATGCATGCTATTATTTTTACATATCCATACATAATTTTCCACAGCATTACTCTAGTCCCCTAGCACTGTAGTCTGAAGGGAAGCATGGAAAATTATGGTGTTGATGTCCCCATCTTATCTCTGACAATCTAATGCAAAATGATATATGGGCACCAAAAATCTGCTAAAAGGGATCACGGCAGGTGTGCTGGGATCAGACCCAGGTTTCCACCATTTTCCTGGGGGTTCCATCGGTCTCCTGCCATAATTCCACCAGCACACTGGCAGAACCCCCAAGGAATTTCGGAGCCATGTATATTTGTGGTAATACATACTTTATTACCCAAGCTCTTGTAAGCGCCTTGGGACGTTTTACTATGCTAAAGGCACTATATAAATGCAAGTGGCTTTTTTTGTAGGTGAATTCATTGTCAGATTTTTTAAATTTGGCACATTACTGTATGAAGAGGAGGGCAAGACAGTATTGTTTTTCATACCACATTATCTGAATATTCAGTATATGTTTTATAATTAAATACAATTAGTGTACACAGATTTGGGAACCATAAATAGATTATCACATTTAGAGCTAATAACTTCAAGTTCTTTCTGCGATTTACTCAGTGTTTCAAAATACTACTTTAGGCAATCATCATTTCATAAGATATTTTGACATATTTGCCTTTAGGGCCAGTTTTATAGATAAATGGCTATGTAAATACCTAAAATGTAAATGCCCTAAATATATTTAACAGCTTATTAGTCAGAGTCTTTTGTTTTGGAAAGGTAACACGATATAGGGGAGAAATTGCAACCCTATCATTAAAAACATAAGCACTAGCATGCATGCAGAAGATAAGAAAATGGCACGGACGTGCTATAGAAGTGAAAGATAAATGGTTCCATGTAGTCCTACCTGGAAGACCTTTCGCCCACTTCACTATTCGAATCATCTGTTTCTCTGCCAGCCTGTTCAAACTGGACAGCAAGCGATTAGTTGTGTCTGTCTGACTGCTGTCATAAGATGCATAAACCATTTCAGGTTCAATGGCTTCGAGAATAGTGATCAGGGATGGGTTAATGTGTTGTGGCATAAGTGAGAAATGAGGAACAAGAGCAGTGCTTGTTGTGGGTTCCGGTAAAGGAGCAGTGAACGTGATGCCTTCCTTTGGGCTGTGAGGTGGTTGCTGCTCTTCATGCAGCCCTTTCACCTTTCCCAGTTTCTTAGACTTCCGTGCTAAGGGAGAAAGAAAATAAAAATAACTTTTTTTTAAGGAATTTTTGAGTTTTAGTTCAGCTTTAATACCAGACTCTGTACTTATCTTCTAAACTTTTATACATGTATGTTTACAAATATTTTCAATGTCACCTTGTGAATAGTACTGCGGAACATCTACTGAAGCCAAGAAAACCACTCAAAACATAACAGATATAAAATCTACTGTTAGTTGAGCACTTTATCCTAAAATTGCTGCATAGGCAAAAACCTGTGTAGAAAAATGGCAGAGTGCGATTTGCTTCTGCTGACCAAGAAACAGCCTAACCCCACTAAAGTTTCAAGGCTTAGGCAAATTTACATAATATGACAAACTCCTGCATCAGGAAGGCCAATCACAGGGAGCTCGCCATTCGGTAGTTCGTGGTGCTGCAGGATTTAAAGGCAGCACACCAAAAAGGCACATTTGCACCAGCTCTGAAAGCTTTTGCACAGAAAAATGTGTTATTTCTGCAGGGAGCACACAAGGCCCCAGGTTCAATGCTGAAAGTGCTTCTCAATGAAATTAAGCAGAGGAGGGAAGTGTTGGGGTGGAAATTGCTCTTGACCTGTTTTGGGGCCTGAAATGGGCACTGCACACAGAGCTGTGCCCTAACTGGGAGGCCCGAGGCCCAATTTCAGGCTGGCCTTGGGGCCTCATTAACATTAGCTGGGAGAGCTGCCTTCCATACTTCCACAGGCAGCTCACTCACTCTAAAAAGATGAATATTGCGCAGCTTGTCTAGCTGGCAGTGGCCCAAAGGGACCACCTGGCTGCCACCAGAAGGTTAGTTTTGAAGATTTTCTTTTTAAAAAAAGAGTTCCTGTGGATCCAGGAGGAGCTGGGGCGCTCCTCATCTCCACAGTACCCCGATCGCCCCCGACTCCCACCCCCCCCCCCCCACCACAACATGGTGGAGGATCAATCCCTCAACCAGCCTCCACCCTCACACTCCCTATGTGGAAGAAGCATCAGAGCTCCTTGAGAGAGAGGCAATCGAGGGAGGCAGCGATGGGGAAGTAGGAGAACAGATGCCAGCTGCAGGTTTTTCATGACATTCTGCTTCTCTTCCATCTCACCCTTTTGTACCATGTGTTACCAGCCAGCAAACTCGATCATGAAACCCTTAAAATGACACATCCATTTTAAACTCTCAGGGGACCAACAAAAAATAGAGGAAGAAGAAGCAAGCTCCTCTGCACCCAGCCTTGCTAGCACTTCAGAGCATGTTGCCATCACTCACTCGTTCCCTCTCATGTATCAGGCCAGAGAAATCCACCTTGGTGGAATTAAAAAGAGATGGGAATGCACTGGGGGAAATACGAGCACAAGCAGTTTGCGGTGAAAAATGAGAGGGAGGACGAATGCAGTGCCAGGACATGGTGCCCTTCGGAGCTACAGCCTATCTCACGGTTCCTCCTTATAAAAGGACACTTGCAGAACATCAAACATATGGGCAGGCACTGGGGACAGTCTCTGAGTGTGCAGCAGGTGGCTGGTCAATTGGAAGAGTATATTACTTGCATATGCTGCACCCTCATGGATAACTTCTCCGCACTGCTGTCTTGGAGTACGTGGCAACAGAAAACCGGAGGAATCCATTTTTTATTGTACATGTATGAAAAAATTTGGCCCAGGAAGAATTCAAACATAGTAATATTTAAGTAATGATTTCACCAAAATCTATCTGCAATTCCTCATCAAGTTTTATGGCCATATTTAGGAGCATAGTAGTCGCAAAATAATATCGCAGGCAATTTCAAAAAAAGGATCATTTGATAAAACAGTAAAATTAATCAGACCCTGGAAACTGGTTTAAAATATTTAGCAGATGTAAGAGTAAAAGAAATGTACTTAAACATGAAAGAGAAAAGCGCAGCTGGTTCATCAAGCTTGTTCCTCCCACAAACCATGTAAACCTACCCAACCCATTTAATCCCGAGTGAAATTTCTGCACAAATACCCCCTGATCACCAAAGATAATCAAGTGAAACTCCATAATATATTCATCTAATCCATAAATGAGCCCTGGCCTGCTGCCCTCCACAAATCATCTATTCCCAGCAAAAGTAGTATAGAAACCATTGTGTCCCATGAAATATTTATTTATCTCAGTCTTTGCTCATCCCTACACCACTGAATCCTACCCGTGTTTATCCCTATACCATTCAATCCAGTCCATGTTTATCCCTATACTATTCAATCCTGACCATGCTTATCCCTGTACCATTCAATCCAGTCCATGTTTATCCCTATACCATTCAATCCTGACCATGCTTATCCCTGTACCATTCAATCCTGACCATGCTTATCCCTATACCATTCAATCCTGACCATGTTTATCCCTATACCATTCAATCCAGTCCATGTTTATCCCTATACCATTCAATCCTGACCATGTTTATCCCTATACCATTCAATCCTGACCATGTTTATCCCTATACCATTCAATCCTGACCATGTTTATCCCTATACCATTAAATCCTGTCCAAGTTTATCCCTATACCATTCAATCCTGTCCATATTTATCCCTATACCATTCAATCCTGTCCATATTTATCCCTATACCATTCAATCCTGACCATGCTTATCCCTATACCATTCAATCCTATCCATGTTTATCCCTATACCATTCAATCGTGTACATGTTTATCCCTATACCATTCAATCCTGACCATGTTTATCCCTATACCATTTAATCCTGACCATGTTTATCCCTATACCATTAAATCCTGACCATGTTTATCCCTATACCATTCAATCCTGTCCATGTTTATCCCTATACCATTCAATCCTGTCCATATTTATCCCTATACCATTCAATCCTGTCCATATTTATCCCTATACCATTCAATACTGACCATGCTTATCCCTATACCATTCAATCCTGTCCATATTTATCCCTATACCATTCAATCCTGTCCATATTTATCCCTATACCATTCAATCCTGACCATGTTTATCCCTATACCATTCAATCCTGTCCATGTTTATCCCTATACCATTCAATCGTGTACATGTTTATCCCTATACCATTCAATCCAAACACATATTCATTCATTCAGTTCTTTTTTTTCAAGGGGTTAATCAACTGCTTTCCCTGGGTGTCTGTTCCATAGTATATAGTACTTCTGAGAGCAAAGAAAAACTTGCCTTATCTCTAGTGTCATTTAAGACTTGCTCAGTTTGAACCTGTGACCTTATTGTGATCTCACAGTTTAGGTTAAATATTATGCTTACATCTACATTGTTTATACCTTTCATTATTTTAAATACTTGTAAACCATTCCATTACTATTTTCTTCAGACAAGTTGAACTCTGCCAGTATCTTCTCATAACGTAGAGCCCCAAGTCCTATAATTATCTTCACTGCCCTTCTTTAACCTTCTCCAATGAACCAATGCTCTTTTAAAGGTCTGGTGCCCGAAACTTGTATACATCAGAGGTCATTTTAGAAATGATCAATCATGACGTGGATCTTCCAGGACTGCATATCAGAACTTTGGGCGTGCACTCCCCATGATTCATCGTGGATGGAAAATCATGGAAACACATATCCAGATTCCCAATATGCGCTTCTGTAGGCAAAGTTCTGTGTCAAGAATTCAAATTTGCAAAATTACCCTTAATATTCCAACTGTAGCCTCAACAAAAAAAAAGAATAATTTATTCTGAATTACAGTCAGATGCTTTTGAGATCTATCCCAATATTAGATTCGCTTTTTCATAACATCTTTACAGTGACAGGACACTGAGCGAATGATCAATTTTCAGCACTTACTGCTAAAACACTGTCTAAAACACCTTAGGTTCTCACCCCATTATCTTTCATATATTTAGATCTTCTTTTCTTGTAATACAATAGAAATGCTAAAAATATTTGGTCACCATGTATTTCTGCAGACACTGAAAAAATATTCTCAGTATTCTAATGTTGCTTGGCACAAGATTATTATAGACATTAAAATGTTAAAACCTAATTTTATGTAAGAATGCAGATGATGATTAATTTATTTTTTAAAAAAAGGAATAGTAGAACAAGGTTTTAAATCAACTTGCTTCTATTAGCTTTTTTGTTTTTGAGTGACAGTGGTTCTGGTTTTTCAATTAAACTTTACCAAGAGGTATCTTATTGGGAGCAGTTATTGTTTCTGTTTTATTTCAGTTGCCTGCAAATATGTTTTCTCATGAGATTTCACTGTTTTGCTGTGGGACTGATTTAACCTGCCCAAATGTCACACACTGGTGCTTATATTAAAAACTGCGAGTAACCTCAATATAAAGTCATACTACTTATGAATAAGCTCTACACATTTTTTTTAAAACCACTGTTTTAAACTGTATTTCTGTAAAGCATGTTAGTGTATATTTATGACATATCTATTTCCCACATCTTTATGGTCTCTCTGCAGAGATTGCCAATTTTGTGCCAAATTAGGGGCAATTTTGTATTGTGGACCCACACCCAGTAGAAACTGAGCTCAATCTGTCCAAACTCATTTCACACAGCCAGTGGACAGAAAGACTTCATCACCCATATGGGCTTAATTTGAACTTAGGTTCCAGAGGTGAAAAGACTGTATGCTAGCCCTCTTTGCCATCCAATCCAAACACTTTAATATAAGTAGGTTATTGTAGTAGAATAAAGCACTGGATAAATCTAACTTTATGCATGTTACAGTCGCACACTGCCATTTTGGAGGGAAGGGTCACCTGATGATGAAAAGGAAATGTTTGGGTAGAGTGAAAACATATGTTCCAAAGCAGACAGCCATATAAACTAATGGATCCAAAGATAACTTTGAACTAACAACCAACTAAAATGTTTCTGTCTGCTGCGATTTACTCAAACAAAAAACAGTTACCTCCCAAGTTCATCCCTGCTTTAAGACACTTTCGTAAACGGCAAGCTGGGCAGTTTTTTCTGCGGATTTTGTCAATAATACAGTCATTTCTTCCTGCACACAAGTAGTTTTGTTGCCCTAGTTAGAAAAAAAGGAAAATGTAAAAAGTTAATAAAAATGAAATTTGCACAGTCAAATAACTTGGACTTAGAGACCCCACCAGTTTGGTGTATCAGTTGTTTGGTTTTATGGTTCCTAGAATTCTACGTGCATTCAGCAAATATGTGACATTTGTCGTCATCTGAAACACTTAAAAATACAACAAAAACAGAACATACAGCATCAGTACATCATTAACATGCATGGGCCAGATAATTACAATCACACTGACTGCACTGTATGACTATTACGCAATAACTTATCCTTTCCTCTTGTCCCCATAATTGAAAAAGCTAGAGATATGAGGGGGGAAAACCTACAGGTTGTCCACCCTGACAGAAATGGCAGGAAGAACTCGTTGGTCACCTCCAGCAATGCACCTCTGGAGTTTCCAGGGTCAAGGGAGGTTACCCTATGTGTCTGGCTGGGGCACGCACATACGCAACTAAGGGTGAATTTGGCGTACTCAACTGTCCCCAGAGGTCGCAAACAGCAGTGAGTGGTGTAGGAGAGCTTTACTCACCCCTCCAGAAGGAAGATATAGGTGCTCCCTTGAAGAAATTCCTACCTGAATCTTCAAGGGTCCAGGCCTTGACCCATAGAGAGGTCCAAACTCCACCAAAGGAGCAGCGAGTGTCTAGTCTCATAGGGTGCACCAGATGCCAAGGATCTACTGGATTTGGTAGGCTGGGGATGCGGGAGCTCCCAGGCCTGCCCCTCCCACACCAATGCCCTTGCTTTGAGTGGGCAGAGACTTCACTCCCAATAGCAACAGGAAACTCTGGATAAAGGTTTAGTTGCAGCATACCCGGTCCTTCTGCAGCACTTACACTGGAGTTACGGAGCATTTGAAGGGCGACAGATTGTTAACCCCATGAAGTACATAGTTAGGCTCTACTCTTAGATATTTCATTTTCAGCCCTATAAACTTGGCTGCTTATTTCATAGTAAAGTTGACATCTTGTAAAAAGTAAAACAAAAAAATACTGTACACAAAATCACTCATATTAAACCAAAAATTCCAAACTATATGCATCATTTGGAGCTTCTAGGCATGCAATTGATGGCTCTTTCCATAATAATTTCACTTGGATCATCATTTGTTAACTCTTTAAATAGTGTTTGGTAATTGTGATAGTTTACTCATAAATGGGGTGGTTTTCCTCTTCACTGCTCCTGGGATATGTTCAGTTGTCAGGCGCAGCAAAGAAGAAAAAAGGTCCCACTATATCAGGGGGGCAAAATTGGGTCACGCCCCCTTTTAGCGCCCCGAAAAAGTTCGCGTCCCCGCGCCCAAAATTCACTGGTAGCAACCCAAGAGGGAGGCGGGGCGCTACTGGAAGTGCCCCGCCTCCCTCTTGGGGCACTGTGAGTATCACGGCGCTACGCGCGCTGTGGCACGTTGCGCCGCGGTACTGCAGGTCTTCCTTCCCTTATTAAAGGGGAGGGGTCTAGCGCAGCGCGACCCGGGACCCAGCTGAGCCACCAGGAATCGGAATGCCGGCAAAAGAGCCCGGCACTCAAGAGAAGTGCCGGGCTCACGGAGCGCAGCCGGCACTCCGCGGGGGGGGGGCTTCACAGGAGGCCGGGGACGGCAACGGTGGCAGGTGCTGGCAGGCGGCCAGCAACAAAAATGGCCGCCCGGCACCTCCCCTTTAATTTGTGCTGCCCCGACCGCAGGTAGGCCCCCCGACACTGTCGGACATAGCGTCCGGCGGTAAGTCAGGGGGCGCTACCGAAGATTGTGGCCGGAGGCGCAGCGCCGCGGGGCGCTAACAATTACCGCCGCCGCTAACCTCCTGCTGAATTTCGCGGGAGGCATTAGCGGCGCCGTGCCCGGGCGCTAGTTGCTTTGCGCCCCGTTAGCGCCCCCTTAGGGCGCTAACAGGAGGTGCAAATCAACCAAATTTCCCCCCCCAGGTCTCCACAGCCATTATACTGCCACGGGATTTTCTGGGGAAGCCCGATTGGGCATAACTCAAGCCTGCGCCTGCAAAATGAGGTCAGAAGGGGTGTTCCTGGGCCCCCCACTTCACTTTCTGATGTCCCCATCTGAGGGGGGCGTCCAAATGCAGGGGTATCCCAAAAAACTGGCAGTAGCTCCTACTCTGGGACCTTCCTTGAAGCAGATGATTTGAGGGAGGCCAGCAGCAGCCGGAAGACCCTGATGCTGGTGGCCAGGAGTGCAGCTGAAGGCCTCTCAGTCTTATTGATGCATCCCTGTTTCTACCCACCCCACCTCCGGTTTCCAATGCAAGACTGTGCCAAATGTCAGGCCTGTGCCAGGAGGATGATCGGGGCATGCGAATGGCTGGAGCCAGGAAATTTGGGCTCTCTGCTCCCTTCATAGGCGCAACGTACTTCGGGAATGCTGTATCTGCCTAGCACCTAGGGTAGAAGGGGAAAATCAGCCTCATATCCTGAAAAAAAAGTCAGTGTGTGCACCACCTGGACCAGGCAGGGAGAGGAATTATTTTGAAAACCTCAATCTTGAATTTTTTGTTTTCTGTTGCTTAACTCCAGAACATTTTGCTTTTCAGGGCAAAGCACTGATTCTGAGGAACCCATCCACAAACCAGCTCCAAGAGGTACATGTGTGCAACTGCATGAAGTGATTTTTCTGTAATTGTTTGGGTGTACATATTGGGCCCAGATTAATACACAGCGTCATACGCAGTCTTGGGACCTGTTTTTGAGCAAGACTGTTGTGCATATGGATTATTTACTTCCAGGCCATGTGGGGAAAGCCCGGGCACTTTTAAAATGACAACATTTTAAAAGAGAGCTTCCCACTGGGAGTCTGTCATAGGTAAGAAGCTAATGATTTAAAGAACAGGTCTTTATTAGATGAGTATGGGTGCTGTTTATGCTGTCTCACCTTGGACCTCAGAATCGGACCAAGATGAGCCCCAGCACCAACAACACCAGCCACACCAGCAGCAGCAACCACAACAGCAGCAGAAGCAGCAACAACATCAGCATCCTTCTCAACAACCTGATGCTCCACAGAGAGGGGTCAGCACAGTGGTACACCGCGCCGAAGGGTATACAGGGTATACAGGCATAGGGTGAACTTCCTGGACATGAATGAGCAGCAGTGCCTCAGGAGGCTCAGGCTATCATGCCAGGTCGTCACAGATATTTGTAGCTTGCTGGAACAAGACCTGCTGCCCAGAGGACCTGGTGGAAATGCCGTACCAGTGGCTGTCAAAGTCACCACCACCCTCAATTTCTTTGTCTCAGGCTCCTTCCAGGGATCTGCAGCAGACATTTGCAGGATTGCGCAGTCGGCCGCCCACAGATGCATCACCCAGGTGACCAATGCCACACTTCACAAGTCAGCCAATTATGTAAACTCTGCCACTGATGAAGCCAGTGTTACTGAGCGGGCGCTCGGCTTTGCCGCTCTGGCTGGCTTCCCACAGGAGCAGGGCGTCATCGACTGCACACATGTGGCCATCAAGGTACCCCCACATCACCCAGGAGTGTTTGTGAACTGCAAAGGCTTCCACGCCATCAATGTGCAGCTGGTCTGCAACCACAAAAAGATCATCATGTATGTGTGCGCCAGATTCCCTGGCAGCTGTCATGACTCTTTCGTGCTGTGCCAGTCCACCCTCCCTCAGCTCTTTGCTCCTCCAAACAGACTTTCTGGCTGGCTGCTTGGAGACAAGGGCTATCCACTGAAGACGTGGCTCATGACACCATTGAGAAGGCCAAGCAATGAGGCCGAGGAGCGTTATAATGATGTCCATCAGATGTTTCATAGAGCAAGCAATCAGCATGATGAAGACACGCTTCAGATGCCTTGACAGATCTGGAAGAGCTCTTCAGTACGCACCAGCCAGGGTCTCCAGAATCATCATCATATGCTGCGCACTGCACAACAGAGCACAGCAGCGAGGATTGGAGCTGCAGGAGGAGCAAGGTGCAGAGCGCACAGCCTCTTCATCGTTGGAGGAGGAGGAGGAACCTGAGGTGGCAATGGCATCATTAACGACGTACGTGGCTGCCCGGGAGGGCCTCATAATGACCCAATTTACTTAACTTGCACCAGTGCAACCAAATGGTTCCCAGATGTTGTACAAACTCCCACCCACCCACCCCCCCCCCCCCCCCCGTCACCGACTCCAACAACACCACAAAGCAGTCCTACAATGACCAAGCCATTCCTCTCACCCAAACCCCCATTGCTCGAGATTAAGTAATGTCTCACCATTCACACCAGTGAAAAAGCCACTTCCCAGGTAGGAGGCAATAATGGACAAGACAGGATAGTTGTGCAAAGAAATAAATTTATGTGCGTCATAAATATAACTGAAAGTTAACATTAACATTTTGTCAAACACCCATGTGCATACCCTTGTACATCTACAATTATGTCTTTTTTTGTTTCCGCGTGCTTCTACGAGGTGCAACCCCTGTGGCTTCAGCAGAGGTAGAGGTAGATTGCTCACTTCCCTGCTGCGACTGCTTTGACACTTTTGGTGGACGTCCTCTGGGTTTTGGAGCCTGTGAGGGCCCCGCCAAAGACTGCTTCTCTTGCAACTGTGCAGAGGCAGACTCGGCCATTGGGATCCGAGGCAGCATGTAGGGCTCTGACTGAGGGGGAGGGAAAGGGGGAGAAGTGGGAGTGCTTTGAGAAGAGCCCCCACTTCCATGTCCCCGCTCACCATCATCCCTCTCATGGGCCACCCACACTTCCCTGCTAGCAAGGAGCTGGAGAGCACCTTGTTGCACATTAGTGGGGCGATGAAGGCCCAAGTCTAAGTTAATATCCCTCCTCGAGATGAGGTCAATGAGTGTCTGCAATCTGTTGTCCACAGCTAGCATGTTCTTGTTGGACTGGCGCATTTGCTGCCCCATGCAGGTGGCCATCCTTTCCATGGAACAGCACATCATCACCATCGCCTGCGAGATGGTGGTGCTCATGTTGGAGATGGACTCCTCCATTCTCCGTACAGTCGCACACATCATGGCTGCAAAAGCTGCCAGAGCCTCGCGCATTTGTTGCTGCTCCTCCAAGATCACCCTCTTTCTCGATGGCCCCCGAAGTTTAGCATCTGCCTGCAGCTGAGCAGAGCTGGGAGCGTCCTGCACCCTCCAGCAAGGAGTCTCCACTGCTGTCCCTGTCAACACCATCTGCTCTTGCTCACTTGTGATGTGTGAGACACAAGGTGACAACACTACTCTATCTCTCACAAGACCCACCGAGGTGTGCATAGCTGCGCTGGTGCTGGGTGTGTATGGGTCTGCTGACGGTGCACCCTCAGAGACTGGAGCTTCTCTGAGGAGTCATCTTCCTCCTCCGGCTGGACAGTGGCGGGGCGGGGGGTGGGGGCACTTGATGGACCTGTGGGAGAGTAAAGAGATGAATTAGAAGTCTTATGATAAGAATGTGTAACGTTACCATTATGCACATGATGACATTTCACTGGCTGCTGACATCACGTCAGCATGAGTGACTGTGGTATGCCATGTGGCTGTATGAGATTTAATTCAGGTTGCTGGGAAGTCCCCTCTCTCTGACTTCCACCGCCAGCAGCTCTGCAACTCCGGAGATTTCAAGTGCCTCCTACTCTGCTGGAGTCAAATTGCTGAATATTGGAGGGCCACCTCCAGTTCGCTGCCTCTCCCCGTTATTTTGCGCTCTCTTCTCCTGCCAGGAGGGAAAGAAGAGAACTTTGAGTGAGAGTGATGGAATGAGTGTAAGGGATGGATGGGCTACATCTGTAGAGGGTGACTGTGAGGGGGTGGCATGACATTGCCAAATGGCCTCCTTCTGTGGCATTACTTTCTATGAGTACATTAGGATGAGGGTGAGCGTCAGGGGTGGTTAGTCAGATGGGGATGTGAATAGGTGCATAGACAGTGAGAGATGGGTGCACCTGCAAGGTAGGTTGGTGTGAGGAATGATGTGCAGGTGTAGGCTTGGAAAGGCAGAGTGATGGGGTTGGGGTGACCCGCACATCAGGATGTAGCCGAATGTGGCATTGCACTCACCTTTCCTGACCTCATGAGATCATTAAATCTTTTTTGGAACTGGATCCAGGACCGCCTTACGACATCCCTGCTGCTGACCTCCTCCACGATCTCCAGCCATGCCCTCTTGGTGTCTCTGGCTGGTCTTTTGCAGCTATCCGCAGGGAAGAGGACCTCCCTGCGTGCTCTGACTCCCTGGACCAGCACTTCCAGGGAGGCATCAGGGAATCTTGGTGCAGCCTTCTGTCTGTGTGACTCCATGACCCACACAAATCTCAGTGACATGCAGCAATTTCTACCTCTCCCAAAGACCTTTATCTCTCCTACAACAACCTTCAACTGGGATGTCTACAAGGCTGCTTTAAATATCGAGTCATCAGTGATGTCAGCAGACACGCTCCATTTAATTGGGCCAGGAAACCCGCATGACTGTTTTAATTGATGTAACTGAGTTAAACGTGCAGTGCGGAATGCGCTGTTAAAAAGTTCGGGATGGCGACCCGCTACACGACCCGCATGTACCCGCCTCGATGCTCAGGTAAAGATTCCGGCCATAGTAAGCACAGAAGGAGGCCACTTGGCCCATCCAGTCTGCGCCGGCTCTTTCAAAGAGCAATCCAATTAGTTCCACTCCTCCGCTCTTTCCCCATATCCCTACAATTGTTTCTCCTTCAAATATTTATCCAATTCCCTTTTGAAGGCTATTATTGAATCCGTATGCACCACCCTATCAGGCAGTGCATTCAAAATCCTAACCACTTGTTGTGTAAAAAAGTTTTTCCTCATGTCGCCTCTGGTTCTTTTGCCAATCACCTTAAATCTGTGCCCTCTGGTTAACAACTCTTCAGCCATTGGAAACAGTTTCTCTTTATTTACTCTCTCTGAACCCTTCATGATTTTAAATACCTCTATCAAATCTCCTCTTAGCCTTCTCTGCTCTAGGAGAACAACCCCAGCTTCTTCAGTCTACAGAACATATTGGGCCAGAATTTGCAGTGGGTAATGACAGTGAACTAACAGTGTTGCTATTATCACCCCTTTGATACTGACTGCAACTTCAGGATGTAACACAAGTGCATCTAAACACGAAAATCCTGAAGTTGCGGTCAGTCATTCACTGCTCTGACACTGGCTGCACTATGGACACTCTCTCCCATAGCTGGCAATCAGTGAAATCAGTGAAATTGACAAAAACGTGGGTTTTTCCGGGGTAATATCGCTGTTAAACACCCCATTAAATGTTAAGCTTTGTTGGATTAGGTGTAACTGGGGTTATAACAGCGTATTGATTGCTAAACAAATGTTATGGCCCTGTAAAACTAATTTAAATTTTATGCCAAATTTCTCCATTATGATAAAAATTACAATTTTTAAGAAACTTAAAAAAAATGTTTTTAAAAGTTTGTTCATGAGGTTCTACCTTATCCCCATGTGAGAGCCCCAATCTTTGTTTTGCTCTCTGTAACACTTAAAAAGTCCGGATAAAAGCAGCTTCTCATTTCCTGGTTCCGTCTCTGAGAATTCTGCAATATAATTGGCTGCTTCGACAGCTTGTTGATGTCGCAGCAGATTGCACTAGGGAAGTCCCACTATAGAGTGCTGCAATCAATTACACATCGTAAAAGGCAAACTTCTAGTCACAGAGATCGTGAGAGAATCCTTACTGAGCCACAAGTCAGAGGCTGGAGTCGGGAGGAGCAGCAAGTGGCGGTTCAAGGCTTACCAATCTCACAGACCGGTGGCGGCATTCCAGAGCCACGTCACAATTCAAAAGGTGACGCGGGCAAGAGGAAGCAGCTGATTGGGTGAGTACAGCCAGGTGAGTATTTATAACTACTCTATAGTTTGACAGTTAAGGTTAATAGTTTATAAAGATTAGAAGGTCTTAATTTTGTGGTTATAGTTTCTAAGGTCTCTATTGTGTAGTGGGGAGTGCTAGTAAACAAGGGCTCTTGAATATATCATTTAATTGTAGTGTAATTGGTGGTATTGATTCGATTTAATTTAATTTAAATTAATTAAAGGGTAAGTCATGGCAGCACAGCTCGGCCCCCTGGCATGCTCCTCCTGCGCTATGTGGGAAATCAGGGACACTTCCTGTGTCCCTGACGACCATGTGTGCAGGAAGTGTATCCAGCTGCAACTACTGGCAGACCGCATTGCGGCGCTGGAGCTGCGAATGGATGCATACTGGAGCATTCGCGATGCTGAGGATGTCGTGGATATCACGTTTAATCAGTTGGTCACACCGCAGGTAAAGGCTGCACAGGCAGGAAGGGAATGGGTGACCGCCAGGCAGAGTAGTAGGCACAGGCAGGTAGTGCAGGGATCCCTTGTGGCCATTCCCCTCTCAAACAGATATACCATTTTGGATATTGTTGAGGGGGATGGCTTATTGGGGGAAGGCAGCAGCAACCAATTTCCTGGCACCATAGGTGGTTCTGCTGCACAGGAGGGGAGGAAAAAGAGCGGGAGAGCTATAGTGATAGGGGATTCTATTGTAAAGGGAATAGATAGGCGTTTCTGCGGCCGCAAACGAGACTCCAGGATGGTATGTTGCCTCCCTGGTGCAAGGGTCAAGGATGTCTCAGAGCGGCTGCAGGGCATTCTGGAGGGGGAGGGTGAACAGCCAGTTGTCGTGGTGCATATAGGTACCAACGATATCAGTAAAAAACGGGATGAGGTCCTAAAAGCTGAATATAGGGAGTTAGGAGGTAAATTAAAAAATAGGACCTCAAAGGTTGTAATCTCAGGATTGCTACCAGTGCCACGTACTAGTCAGAGTAGAAATAGAAGGATATTTCAGATGAATACGTGGCTAGAAGAATGGTGCAAGGGGGAGGGATTCAAATTCCTGGGACATTGGAACCGGTTCTGGGGGAGGTGGGACCAGTACAAACTGGACAGTTTGCACCTGGCCAGGACCGGGACCGATGTCCTAGGGGAAGTGTTTGATAGTGCTGTTGGGGAGGGTTTAAACTAAAATGGCAGGGGGTTGGGAACCCAGCAGGGAGACAGAGGAAAGGGAAGCAAGGATAGAAACACAAGACAGGAAGGAGAAAAGCAAAAGTGGAAGGCAGAGAAATCAAGGGTGTAAATCAAACATGGCCACAGCAAACAATAATTCTAAATGGTCAAAGAGTGTTAAAAAAACAAGCCTGAAGGCTCTGTGTCTTAATGCGAGGAGTATTCGTAATAAGGTGGATGAATTAGCTGCGCAAATAGATGTAAACGGATATGATATAATTGGGATTGCGGAAACATGGCTCCAGGGTGATCAAGGCTGGGAATTCAACATCCAGGGGTATTCAATATTCAGGAAGGACAGGCAAAAAGGAAAAGGAGGTGGGGTAGCATTGCTGGTTAAAGAGGAGATTAACACAATAGTAAGGAAGGATATTAGCTCTGATGATGTGGAATCTGTATGGGTAGAGCTGAGAAATACCAAGGGCCAGAAAATGTTAGTGGGAGTTGTATACAGACCCCCAAACAGTAATGCTGAGGTTGGGGATGGCAATAAACAGGAAATTAGAGACGCGTGCAATAAGGGCACAGCAGTTATCATGGGTGACTTTAATCTACATATAGATTGGGCTAATCAAATTAGTAACAATACTGTGGAGGAGGAATTCCTAGAGTGTATACGGGATGGTTTCCTGGACCAATATGTCGAGGAACCAACTAGAGATCAGGCCATCTTAGACTGGGTATTCTGTAATGAGAAAGGATTAATTAGCAATCTTGTTGTGCGAGGCCCCTTGGGGAGGAGCGATCATAATATGATAGAATTCTTCATTAAGATGGAGAGTGAAGTAGTTGACTCAGAGACTAGGGTCCTGAATTTAAATAAAGGAAACTACGATGGTATGAGGCGCGAGTTGGCTAGGATGGATTGGGGAACGTTACTTAAAGGGTTGACGGTGGATAGGCAATGGCAAACATTTAAAGATCACATGGATGAACTACAGAATTTGTTCATCCCTGTTTGGCATAAAAATAAAACAAAAAAGGCGACTCAACCGTGGCTAACAAGGGAAATTAGGGATAGCATAAGATCCAAGGAGAGGACATATAAATTGGCCAGAAAAAGCAGCAAACCTGAGGATTGGGAGCAGTTTAGGATTCAGCAAAGAGGACAAAGGGATTAATTAAGAGGGGGAAAATAGAGTATGAGAGTAAGCTTTGAGGGAACATAAAAACTGACTGTAAAAGCTTCTATAGATATGTGAAGAGAAAAAGATTGGTGAAGTCAAGTGTAGGTCCCTTGCAGTCAGAATCAGGGGAATTTATAATGGGGAACAAAGAAATGGCAGACCAATTAAATACATACTTTGGTTCTGTCTTCACAAAGGAGGACACAAATAACCTCCCAGAGATGTCGTGGAACATAGGGTCTAATGAGAGGGAGGAACTGAATGAAATCAGTATTTGTAGGGAAATGGTGTTAGGGAAATTGACGGGATTGAAGGCCGATAAATCCCCAGGGCCTGATAATCTACATCCTAGGGTACTTAAGGAAGTGGCCCGAGAAATAGTGGATGCATTGCTGGTCATCTTCCAAAATTCTATAAACTCTGGAACAGTTCCCATGGATTGGAGGATAGCTAATGTAACCCCACTATTTAAAAAAGGTGGTAGAGAGAAAACGGGGAATTATAGACCGGTAAGCCTGACATCGGTAGTGGGGAAAATGCTAGAGGCCATTATAAAAGATGTAATAGCAGAGCACTTGGAAAACAGTGACAGGATCGGACAAAGTCAACATGGATTTACAAAAGATAAATCATGCTTGACTAATCTATTGGAATTTTTTGAGGATGTAACTGGTAGAATAGATAAGGGAGAACCAGTGGATTTGGACTTTCAGAAGGCTTTCGATAAGGTCCCGCATAAGAGATTGGCGTGCAAAGTTAAAGCACATGGGATTGGGGGTAAGATACTGACTTGGATAGAAAACTGGTTGGCAGACAGGAAGCAAAGACTTGGAATAAACGGGTCTTTTTCCGAGTGGCAGGCAGTGACTAGTGGGGTACCGCAGGGATCGGTGCTAGGACCCCAGTTATTCACAATATATATTAATGATCTAGACGAGGGAACTAGATGTAATATCTCCAAGTTTGCAGATGACACAAAGCTGGGTGAGCATGTGTGCTGTGAGGAGGATGCAGAGAAACTCCAGTATGATTTGGACAGGTTGGGTGATTGGGCAGATGCATGGCAGATGCAGTATAATGTGGATAAATGCGAGGTTATCCACTTTGGTGTCAAAAACAGGAAGGCAGATTATTATCTGAATGGCAATAGATTGGGGAAAGGGGAAGTGCAACGAGACCTGGGTGTCCTTGTGCACCAGTCGCTGAAGGTAAGCATGCAGGTGCAGCAGGCGGTTAAGAAGGCAAATGGTATGTTGGCCTTCATAGCGAGAGGATTCGAGTACAGGAGCAAGGATGTCTTGCTACAGTTGTACAGGGCCTTGGTGAGACCACACCTTGAGTATTGTGTGCAGTTTTGGTCGCCTTATCTGAGGAAGGATGTTCTTGCCATGGAGGGAGTGCAGCGAAGGTTCACCAGACTGATACCTGGGATGGCAGGAATGACGTATGAAGAGAGATTGGGTTGATTGGGCTTATATTCGCTAGAGTTTAGAAGAATGAGAGGGGATCTCATTGAAACTTATAAAATTCTAACAGGACTAGTCAGACTAGATGCAGGAAGGATGTTCCCGATGGCGGGGGAGTCCAGAACCAGGGGGTCACAGTCTAAAGATAAGGGGTAAGCCATTTAGGACTGAGATGAGGATAAATTTCTTCACCCAGAGAGTGGTGAACCTGTGGAATTCTCTACCACAGAAGACAGTTGAGTCCAATTCATTAAATATATTCAAGAAGGAGTTAGATATATTTCTTAAGGCTAAGGGGACCAAGGGATATGGAGAGAAGGCAGGTACAGGGTACTGAATTTGGATGATCAGCCATGATCGCATTGAATGGCGGAGCAGGCTCGAGGGGCCGAATGGCCTACTCCTGCTCCTATCTTCTATGTTTCTAAGTCTGAACTAGGAAGTGTCAGTTAGAATATTTAATTCAATGCCAAAATCATGTACAGAAAGCAAAATAAAGAGAGGAAAGAAAGATGTGATTAAGAGAGAGAGATAAATGACACAGAAAGAAAAAGGTAAAAAAATTATTACATTTTTCAAAATCTCAAAAAATAATTAAAATCTGAAGGAATGAGACTCCACACTTGTAAAAGTTAATTTTCAGTGCCAGAGGGGTTGTGTTACAGTAATTAAAACTTACCACACTGTTAAAAATTTACTTACTCTGGAATGGACAAGCCCTAATGTAATGCCTATATTTAAGAAGGGAGATAGAACATGTCCAGGGAACTATAGGCCAGTCAGCTTAACATCGGTGGTAGGAAAAATAATGAAATCCCTACTAAACGAGAAAATAGAAGAACATCTAGAAACGAAAAATATAATAGTCAGCATGGATTTCAAAAGGGAAAGTCTTGCTTAACCAACCTAATTGAATTTTTTAAAGAGGTAACGGAGAGAGTAGACAAGGGTAATGCAGGAGATGTAATTTATCTAGATTTTCAAAAGGCCTTCGATAAGGTACTACATAATAGACTAATGAATAAGGTCAGGGAATGCGGAGTCAGGGGATAATGGATAGCTGGCTGGCTTAAAGACAGAAAGCAGAGAGTAGGGGTAAAGGGTAGCTATTCACAATGGCAGAAGGTGGGAAGTGCTGATCCACAAGGATCAGTGCTGGGACCACAGTTGCTCACAATTTATATTAATGATTTGGACTTTGGAATCAAAACCACAATTTCTAAATTTGCGGACGACACCAAATTGGGTGGGATAGTCAATACTGAGGAGGACTGCAACAAATTACAAGAAGACATTAATAAACTTGCAGAATGGGCATATAATTGGCAAATGAAATTCAACACAGATAAATGTGAGGTATAACATTTTGGTAAGAAAAATAGGGAGGTCACATATTACTTGGAGGGTGTGAGTCTGGGTAGGGTAGAGGAGCAAAGAGATCTTGAGTACAAATACACAAATCACTAAAAGTATCAACACAGGTTAACAAGGCCATAAAAAAAAGCAAACCAAGCACTAGGGTTTATTTCTAGAGGGATAGAATTGAAAAGTAATGAAGTTATGCCTAACTTGTATCGAACCTTGGTTAGATCGCACTTGGAGTACTGCATACAATTCTGGTCGCCATATTATAAAAAGGATATAGAGGCACTGGAGAGAGTGCAGAGAAGATTTACAAGGATGATACCAGAAATGCGGGGGTATACCTATCAGGAAAGGATGAACAGGCTGGGTCTCTTTTCTCTTGAAAAGAGAAGGCTGAGGGGTGACCTAATAAGAGGTCTTTAAAATCATGAAAGGTTTTGATAGAGTAGATACAGAGAGTGTTTCCACTTATGGGGAAGAGCAAAACTAGAGGCCATCAATATCAGATAGTCACCAAGAAATCAAATAGGGAATTCAGAAGAAACTTCTTCACCCAGAGAGTGGTGAGAATGTGGAACTCACTACCACAGGGAGTGGTTGAAGCGAATTATATAGATGCATTTAAGGGGCGGTTAGATAAGCACATGAGGGAGAAGGGAATAGAGGGTTATACTGATAGAGTTAGATGAGGAAAGACGGGAGCATAAACGCCGGCATGGACTGGCTGGGCCGAGTGGCCTGTTTCTGTGCTGTATATCCAATGTAATCTTATGTGAGTTGAGTTTTGACAGTTGTTCTCTGTCAGTTTGATATCCTTAGTCCAGAAGTGTTTGTAACAAATTCAGACTTGGCCATTATCACTGGTGTATGGATTTTAAAACCCAAAAATATACTTCAAAGTGTTGGCCACAGGCTGGTAATTAATATTTTTATTAGTCGGCACTAAGAAGTGGGGTGGACCTCTCACAACAAATGGTGTTTGGTGAAGTGCGATTAGAGCATCGGGCCAGTTTTTGGCCCAGGAAGAGAAGGGACAGCAGGAGTGACGCCACAAGGGGAGCTGGGAATTTAGCAGTTAGGAAGGAGACCGACACTAGAGTGTCACCTTTGGCATGAGAGCTGGGTTACTAGAGATAGAGGCACTACAACGTCTCCACTACTGCGACGTATAATTATTGCATGACAAGTTTATATAAGCAAATCCCATTATAAATGTGTAATTTCTAATGGGAAAACGTTGACACAAAATGTGTGACAAAAACATAACAGAAACTCAAGTGGTGCAGACAAGAAGTGCAAGCAAATGGAAGATTTTTATTAAGATATACTAGGTAGTTGATAGACTAGATGATCCTAAATCAGGTAAAGAAAAATGTTGGCTTGTTGATACTCCTCTTTTGGTGAATTCTGTGAAGCATTTGTATTTGTGGTTTTGAAAGGTAATGCCCTGATATTTTAAAGTCTTCGTAAAGCTAAATCTATGAAACTTGACCATCTGGTCTAGTTTTTAAAGAGGCTGTTGTGTAAGTGCAATGTTATGGTCCACATTTTCTGTTTTGTTAGTAGCACATTAAGAGTCGAAACTGTTAATAGAAATTGCTGTCAGCATATGACATTACACTGTCCAATATTTTAATAGATTAATGCTTCTGTTAAAATAGATGGAAGATCATATGAATGCATTGAGTTTGTCTGCTAATATCACTGACAGATATTTTCAGCCTAATGCATCACTGATTACTGAAATAGAATTGGCAATCCTTAAAGTTAAATATTTATTTTCAGTCCAATGATACCCAGACCTGGCCATTGGGCCCCTGGGAAATTCATCCAAAGTAAAAATTAACATTGAAAGCCATACTTTTATTTCCCTTGGATGATTTTTTGTTTCTGTGCAATCAATTTTGTGTTCATCAAAGTGATTGTTTGCAGTGCTGGAGAATGGAACATTTTCCATTCTTTTCCGGCTAGTATTCTTATCAAACATTCCTAGGCCAGTTACACCCCACCCAGATGATGAGTAAAGCTCCTTTTACTCTCTCAGCAAATGAATCTTGACCTTATTCAGTCCATCAAGCCCCTTTCTTCAGTACAGAGGCACAAACTGCACTATCACTGCATACACCCATAAAAGAAAAGACTTACATTTATATAGCGCCTTTCACGACCACCGGACATCTCAAAGCACTTTACAGCCAATGAAGTACTTTAGGAGTGCAGTCACTGTTGTAATGTTGAT
This sequence comes from Squalus acanthias, assembly GCA_030390025.1. NCBI lineage: Eukaryota > Metazoa > Chordata > Chondrichthyes > Squaliformes > Squalidae > Squalus > Squalus acanthias. The sequence goes on along the minus strand of CM059426.1, from coordinate 155,357,304 downwards.
ACGCGGTAGCCAACAGCAATGTGATAATGGCCAGATAATCTGTTTTAGTGATGTTGATTGAGGGATAAATATTGGCCAGGACACTGGGGATAACTCCCCTGCTCTTCTTCGAAATAGTGCCATGGGATCTTTTACGTCCACCTGAGAGAGCAGACGTGGCCTCGGTTTAACGTCTCATCCGAAAGACGGCACCTCCGACAGTGCAGCACTCCCTCAGTACTGCACTGGAGTGTCAGCCTAGATTTATGTGCTCAAGTCCCTGGAGTGGGACATAAACCCACAGCCTTCTGATTCAGAGGCGAATGTGCTACCCACTGAGCCACAGCTGACATATGTGGCAGGCGCATAGTAAATATATGCAAATGAGGAAAACACAGCCTCTGCTGTGTTTCTTGACATTTGCACTGCAGGAGCGGTGATGTAGGAGCAGGCCTGTCAGGCCTTGACATCCAGCAGTCAGAAGTCGGTGGAGAGGTTCTTGGGCTAGAAAAAAAGAAAAGGGGCCCGTGCAAGTGTTCTCAGAGCATAGCGTGCACAGGCCCCACAAAGGAAAGGAAACATTTTAAGCTTTTTTAAAATCACAGTAGTGTGCAGGCTGCCTCTTCCTTCCAAGGCCTACCGCAGTACGTGTCCAATCCCCGCAGACTGGTGCAACTCCCTAGTGGAAGTTGGAGATCTCACCTCACATATATTAATGACCCTGGGCCTGGAGCCAGAAATACAGCCAGAGTCAGGGGGCATCCCCAAAGCAGGTGGAAGTCCAACCCGTCAGATATGCATCCCAAATAAGAAGCAGGGGAGTGGGTGGGGATGCAGAAAGCTTAGGCCACTACCTCTAAAGTACCAATACATCAAGAGCCACTAATCTCCACCATGAGGCACAATTCAATCATCTCTTTCTCTATCTATACTTCTAACCCTGGCCTCAATCCCATTCTTAACTAGATTTTCATCTAGCTCCTTTTAAAGTTATAGGAGGGTAAATTCCCTACCTTAGCGTCACCCATTAGCGCGGCGTTAAGTGAAGAAAGCGGCGGCCGCCACTCTTCCGCCAGCTGGAGGTGGGTCCCATGGCGTCCGCCATTTTTGATGTCCTTGCAGCACTCGCGTTCTGAAGTAGCGCCCTAAAAAAAATTGTGGAGTGGTGTTGTCAGTCGGCGTGCAACGCCAACTTAACATCACCACTGTGAACTTCGACCCTAGTGCTGAGTTCAACGCTGGGTCCTAAGCATGCGAAGTAAACCCAGCGTGCAAACAGACTGACAGAGGCGCTGTCAGCACATCTTAAAGGGACACACACATCTTTCAGGTAAGTTTGCATTTAAGCTTTGGACTGGGTTTTTTGATTTTATTGAAGTAGTGGGTTGCTGCAATAGATGTTAAAAGTTTTTAGGCGTGTAGGGAGTGCTGCTGGACGCTTGCAAGGCCTTGAATGGTAAAGGAAGGCCTCTGAGAAGACAGAAAATGCTATAAATACTGAGCAGGTCAGGCAACCTCCATGGAGAGAGAAACAGTGTTCACGTCTCAGGTTGAGATGCTGCCTGACCTGCTGCGTATTTCCAGCATTTTATGCTGTCATTTCAGATTTACAGCATCCGCTCACAGAGGGAAGAGGAAGACACAGAAGAGGAAGAAGCCGAGGAGGAGGAAGCAGAAGAGGAGGGAGGAGGAAGCAGAAGAGGAAGAAGCTGAAGAGGAGGGAGGAGGAAGCAGAAGAGGAGGAAGCTGAAGAGGAGGAAGCCGAAGAGGAGGAAGCAGAAGGAAGGACGCAACCCAGATATCCAGGATGGAATCATCCGCCTGCATTACCAGTGACCACAACCCCAATTCCCCTTTCCACATTTGTCCCACACCTTACCTTCCCTCTGTTATTGACCATCACAGCGTTCTCTTGGCCATAATGCTGAAATAAAAGCCACCACAAAGCAAACATTCCAATCCAACTTTATACATCTATCCATCAAGAAATCAACTCATCACCCTTATGCATTCCCTTAGTGACTGTCTTGTGTGTGCCTTTGCCTATCCTACTGATGTCACGCAGTGCTACTCCAGCGGCTGCAGCATGGCTGGTGGAAGGTTGATGACTTTCAGTGGGGGACACTGTAAATGGCCTTGCTGGTCGACCTTGAGGTGCTGGTGGCTGAGAGTGTCAAATCAATCTTCTTCACTCTCCTCTCCTTCTTCTTGGCCAACCACTGGCTGGGCAAGTCTGAAAAAAGTCAATTTCTGTCTTTTTATCTTACTCTTGTTTCTTTTTCTTTGCTTGTCCTCCAATTAAGAACCTAAGAATTGGAGAAGGAGTAGGCTATCACAGGCCTTTGAGCCTGTTCCGTAAGATCATGGCTGATCTTCGACCCCAACTCTACTTTCCCGCCTGATCCCCTCTCCTTTTCCAGTCTGCCTGTCTTTTCAAAATGTCAAGTACCCTGGAATATTTAGCTCCCAACCTTGGTCACCTTGCAACCATGGCTGCGAATTTAATTGAGACAGCGGGATGGGGGCAGGACAGCTCCTTTCCGGGTTCCGGTCCCGCTCCCAGCTGCATCCGCTTTGCAGACATGATTTTACCTTGATTGGCCTTGTTAAGCCCACCCTGCAAGCTTACCGGCCAATTAACAGGAAGCGGGTCTGATGACGTCATTTGATGACACGTCACCAGCCAGTTTCCTTAAAGGGACCACGTCCAAATGGCGTTTGACAGTTGTTCTGTCAGTGTTTGACAGCATTGAGGTGCTGCAAACACTGACAATCACTGCATAAAGGTGAACGCTTGCGCCCAGGCTCTCCAATATATGGAGGGAGTCAAAGCACGCAGGAAGGTTCTCTTCCCTTCCAAGGGCAGAAGAGACCTTCCCAGGACATCAACTTAACTTGAACCTCCACCCAACCCTCTCTAGCTACTTTATCACTTCCCCATCTCACTAGCCACCCCTCACACTCACCCTCATCCTACTGCAAGCATAACAACTAAGAACACACAAGGGTAGGCACATGAGAGATTTAGCCAATGTCCATGTGAAGTTTCTGGTAATGTGTTGTCATACAGTGAAATCTCTTTTTCAAAAAGTGCCCCTTATTGGACAGATCTGAACGCACCTTGAGAAGTGTCTTACTGAGTTCCAGTGATTGTTCAGTCATAACTTCTCGCCCCCCCCCCCCCCCCCCCTATAGTGATGAGTGTGCATGGAATGGCTTGGACATTAAAGGGATGCTTCACGGTGCTGGTGTGGGATGGTGTCAACCTGGCGCATCATGTGGCAGCCAGGGTTTACAGCGTTAAGTGAAGAAAATCTGGCCATGGTGATGCCATCGCTGGCCTCCCGGCCAGCAATTTTGTCAGGGGCTGATGCTCTGTGTCCAGTGCAGCATCAGGTGATGGCGGAGAAGGTTGGTGATGAGGTTGGCAATGTTAGTATGGGGCTGATCGTGGAAGGATTTGGAGGACCAAGGTCTGATTGTTTCATTGGCTCCAATGATGGCAGTAGATGGCAGCTGCAGGTGAGATGACAGAAGTGATCTGTCACTGTTGAGAGAGGTTCTCCCAATGAGGTGGCACTGGACATACAGTTGGATCTAAAAACTTGTAAGCAAAAATAAATCTCTATATGTATTAAAAATGCAGTAACCAACATTTTCTGTGCTCTGAAACTCACCATCTGCAACATGGCATCCTTTATACCACTTCTGCAACTATCATTTTTTCACAAACATCAGAGCAGATTCAAAACACGTCAGGTTGAGCAGGCGTGTTCCCCGAACAGCAGGTAACCAGTGGGGGAGAAGGTAAAATTACAAGTAAGCCTCAAAATACTCTTAAATTGGCTCTTAACAAGCCATTTAAGTAGCTGAATTGTCTCCCCCGCCGCTTGGTGTCGGGTCAGTTCTCCACTGACAGACCCGACACCTGGGAGGCTCGCGTGGAGGCGGGTTGACAGCGGGGTTCCTACCCGCTATTAGATCAAAACCATTTATCTCTATTTATGCCACTAATTCGTCTATCTTGTTATGAATTATTCATGCATTCAGATAAAGAGCCTTTAATTTTAACATTTTACCATTATTCCCTGCTTTCACCTTATTTGCTAATGCACTATTACTGTTAAACTCTCTGTCCTTTCCTGTCACACTCTGCTTATCTTTACCCAAATCACTACACTGCTCCATTGCCTTGACTTTTCTCTTTAGATTTCTAAATTTCCCCTCACCTGGCCCCTCCCCCACCCCTTTTTAGTTTAAAGCCCTCTCTGCAGCCGTAGTTATTCGATTCGCCAGGACACTGGTCCCAGCCCAGCCATCGGAACAGCTCCCTCTTTCCCCATTACTGGTGCCAGTGCCCCATGAATTGAAACCCCTTCCTCCCAAACCACTCTTTGAGCCACGCATTTAACTCTCTGATCTGCTTGTCCCTATGCCAATTTGCGTGTGGCTCGGGTAACAATCCAGAGATTATTACCTTTGAGGTTCTGCTTATTAATTTAGACCCTAACTCCTCAAATTCTCTCAGCAGAACCTCATTCCTAGTTCTACCTCCCCCTCTCACTCTAAATTCTTCTTCAGCCGCGAGGAGATATCCTTAACCCTGGCACCGGGGAGGCAACTCAACCTTCAGAACTCCCGGTCGCGGCTGCAGAAAACAGTATCTATACTATCTATACTGTCCCCTACCACTACAACATTCCTTTTCACTCCCCCCACTTGAATGGATTCCTGAACCACGGTGCCGTGGTCAGTTTGCTCATCCACCCTGCAGACTTTGCCCTCATCCACACAGGCAGCAAGAACCTCATACCTGTTGAACAAGGGCAAAGGCTGAGGCTCCTCCAGCACCGCACCTGGGATCCCCTTACCTGCCTGAGTTACAGTCACACCCTCCTCTCCCTGACCACTACCCAGACCAGTACCACTACCTAACCTAAGGGGTGTGACTGCCTCCTGGATTAAAGTGTCCAGATAACTCTCCCCCTCCCTGATGCCCTGCAATGTCTGCACCTCGGACTCCAGCTCAACAACTCTGAGCTGAAGTTCCTCAATATGCAGACACTTACTGCAGACGTGGTTGTCCGGCATCACGATGCTCTCCACAAACTCCCACATGCTGCAGTTGCAGCACACCACCTGCACTGCCATCCCTTTATAACCTTGTTTTATTTATCTAGTTAATTAAAATTTATGTATTTTATTAACCTGGTTTATAGCTTAGTTTTTAGCTAATTACTAGATCTAGTTTAAGTGTTAGGTAGATTAAATTAAATATTTACCGGTAACACAAAATAGTTTTAAAGTTCTACGTTAAATTCAAAATGTTAAACTAAATCTCACTTTTTACAGCTAATACTCACCCAGACTCACCCAGTACTTACCAGAGACTCCCACTCTCTCCAAATTCCCAAGTTTAACCCTCTTTTTAAGTGTACTCCGTTTAAGATCACTCTGTACAGACCACTCTGTCTGTATCTCTCTCACCGCCACTTTTGTCTCTCCTCCTGTGCTTCTTTTCATCTCTCACTCTGTCTTCCTCCGCCTTCTCCACTTCTATATCGCTTCCTCCTCCATATCCATCACTCACTTCCATACCACTTATGTCTCTGCTTCTCCCTTTCCCCCTCCTTCACTCTCCCCATACTTCTCACTCTCTCCATCACTTCTCACTTTCTTACTTCCCTCCTCACCTCTTGCTCTTTCACTTCCCCCTTTACCTTTGACTCTCTTTCACGCTCCTCCTCCAACTCTCCTTCTCCTCTTTCACATTTTAATAGGTGTGAAGTACTCAGTCATGTAGGCGAGATGGGGCGCACTCAGGGCAGGCATCCAAGCTGGTGGGTGAGGATGCATTCAGGCAGCCCGAAAGGAACTCCAACAAACAGCCTGGGAAGAAGTGAGAGTGGGAGGCTGAATAGGCAGGCTTGCTGAAAAGCACTTGGGATGGGCGGGTGACCAAGAATGCCAGAAACCACTTGGGTTGAGTGTGTGGGCGAGCAAGTGGGCTGAAAGCTTTTGGGTGGGTGAACGAACAGGGGGAAAATGACTGGCACTTGCGGGGGCAATATGCCAGAAAGCAAGCGAGCAAGACAATAAATTATCTTTGCAGTCAAGCAAGCAGGCAGGCCAGCAGACAGGCCAGCAGACAGGCCAGCAGGCAGGCCAGCAGGCAAGCCAACAGGAAAGCAAGCAGGAAAGCAAGCAGGCAAGCAAGCAGGCAGACAGGTAGGCGGGCCAGTAGGCAAGTCAGCAGGCAGGCCAGCAGACAGGCTAGCAGGCAAGCGAGCAGGCAGGAAGGTAGGTGGGTGGGAGACCTTGCCGGCTATAATAAATTGGACCAGTTAATGGCAATGTAGACAAAGATAAAATATTTTAGTATGGGTCAAGGAATCAAAATAGGAAGTATGTTTTGAATGGAATAGTCAATTCATTTAACAGGAAACAGGAATCTGAGGTTATTGTGGATATATCTTGTTCAATGTTTACCTGACTTAAAAAATATAAAAGGGGTTCTGTGTTGCATTAGTAGAGTATGAACAAAAAGGGTGTTACTGTTTAAGACCAGAGCTTGGGCTCATCCTATGCAAAGTACTCGTCACTATCCTGTCGGAAGCATATTACAATCTATGAGAGGGTGCAGCAGAGACAATCAGGGTCTTTGGGATCGAAATTATGAGGTAATGTTAAGAATGTTGAGCTTATTTTCCTGTTGGAAGTGAGATTTCAAAGTAACCTAGCAGAAATTTTCAAAATTATGATCGGTTGATAAAGTTAGTAGAAATTATTTACACAGAGACATGGTTAAAAAACTTGGAAACATGATTTGAAAAATTAATGAATTGGAAGTAGATAGGGAATTCGACAGAAGTATAGCTGCTTGGAATAAATTACTAGGCAAGGCCATTGAAGCAAAGCATAAATGGATTCAAGAGACAATAATATATTTCTATGAGCCAGGAAATCTGGACAACAAAACATTATAATTTTCAACTGTAGCTCAGAACGAATCGAAGAATCAGTAGCGGAGGATATGCTGGTGCTGGCTACTGATTCATTGCCGTTTGCTTCATTTGCAGCTAGAGCTTGATGACTATTTTAAAGCTAATTCTGGTTAACAGGTTAACAATTGATCTGATTAGTAAGGGAAGAGAGTTTTGCTACTTGCCAGCGGTCAAGGTCAACAGTGAGAGACAGGAGGATAGTGTGCCAGACTGGAAATATCAATATCACAGATGCCCTGCAGGGTATTTCATGAAGGGAAATGCCAAACTTAATCCACTAATAAAGGGGAGACGCTGTGCACTGTCTAGGCTACAGATTCCACAGGAGACGTGCCACTTATTCTCTCTATGTCGCAGAACCATGGAACTGAAGAACATCTGGCACACGTGTGAAGTGCTTCTAATGGAGCAGGAAAATTGAGAAAAAAGATTTCCTTTTGCTTTCCACTAGCTTTCTTGATCCTGTTTTTGGACAGGAGAAATCCTCTAGAGCAAGATGAAACACTGACAATTGGTCCGTTACTGTTTCCTACTGATACTGCTCCCTGCTTATGCACGTCTATAATTTTGTAAATATCATCAAATAGGCAAAAAATAGCCTCAAGACTTAAAGCGCTGGGCATTTGTTCATTAAGAATCACTGTAAGGACTGGGGAACAGGAACTGGAACCAGTAAGAGGATTTTGAATCAAACATACAGCTCTCTTTCATTCTTTGAATGATATACATCCTTTACACACTATGATTAAAGCCAATGGAAACTAAAATCAGGAGAGATGTTTAGCGGGTGTTCAAGCTGATATTGCGTGTTTTACACTATTGTCTAAAGTCAAAATTATCCACATAATCTCTGGGTTACTAGTCTGGTATCATTATCACTGTAACTGAAGGTGTGATATGAGGAGAAAGAAGAACAAAAGCTTTTAAGCTGGGCAAAAATGAACTGGTGCAGGTCTTGGGGCTTTATAGAAAGTTGGAAATGGGAAACCACGTCCTGCACCACCTGTTTACAATTTCATTATGGCATTTTACACGATTACTAAACACATCCCTGTGCTGAAATGGGTAAGCCCAAAGCACACCCGCTAGTGGGTCTCAAACCTCATCTAAATGAGAACGGCAAGCTACAGATGCATGCTGGGCATCCCTAGGCAAATCGCCGGTGAATTGGCATTTGATTTCGAGGTACTGCATTACTGGTAGCGGCCCTCAGGTAGGTCCTGGGAGGGGGCGGATTCAGCAATCGGGAGGGTGCCAAGCAGGAGCCAGCAGCAGTCTTCAGCACTGCAGTGAAGCCAGGAGGATCACTTCTGCTTCTCACGGCTCCACTTTCAGGTAAATTTTTGGTGGGAGTGTCTAGCAGTCTACTCTTGGTAATTGGCCAGATTGGATTTGTCCTGTTTTTTGTGGACAGGACATACCTGGGCAGTTTTCCACATTGTCGGGTAGATGTCAGTGTTGTAACTGTACTGGAACAGCTTGGCTAGAGGCGCGGCCAGTTCTGGAGCACAAGTCTTCAGCACGACAGCCGGGATACTGTCGGGGCCCACAGTGTGCTCAGCCGTTTCTTGATATCACGTGGAGTGAATCGAATTGGCTGAAGACTGGTTTCTATGATGGTGGGGACCTCAGGAGAAGGCCGAGATGGATCATCCACTCGGCACTTCTGGCTCAAGATGGTTGCAAATACTTCAGCCTTGTCTTTTGCACTCGCGTGCTGGGCTCCGCCATCACTGAGGATGGGGATATTCATGGAGCCTCCTCCTCCCATTGGTTGTTTAATGGTCCACCACCATTCACAACTGGATGTGGCAGGACTGCAGAGCATTGATCTGATCCATTGGTTGTGGGATCGCTTAGCTCTGTCTATAGCATGCTGCTTCCGTTGTTTAGCATGCATGTAGTCCTGTGTTGCAGCTTCCCCAGGTTGGCACCTCATTTTAGGTGTGCATGGTGCTGCTCCTGGCATGCTCTTCTACACTCCTTATTGAACCAGAGTTGGTCCCCTGGCTTGATGTTAATGGTAGAGTGAGGGATATTCAGGCCATGAGGTTACAGATTGTGGTGGAATACAATTCTGCTGCTGCTGATGGCCCACAGCTCCTCATGGATGCCCAGTTTTGAGCTGCTAGATCTGTTCTGAATCCATCCCATTTAGCACGGTGGTAGTGCCACACAACAATGGAGGGTGTCCTCATTGTGAATAAGTCTAGAAGTGACAAAAGTGTGAATCAATGACAGAGGGGCTGATGTAGGAGCAGAGGCAGGCAAAATTGCAGAGGTGGAAATAAGCAGTCTTGGTAATGGATAGGATGTGGGGTTTGAAGCTCAGCTCTGGGTCGAACAGGACACCAAGGTTTCAGACGGACTGGCTTAACCTGAGCGAGTGGCTAGGGAGGGGGATGGAGTCAGTGGCAACAATGCGGAGTTTATGGTGGGGACCAAAAACAATGGCTTTGGTCTTCCCGATGTTCAGCGAAAGAAATTGTGAGTCAAACATGACTTGATGCCACACAGGCAGTATGACAGAACAGGCACAGTTATGGGGTCAAGCAAAGTGGTGGAAAGATACAGCTAGGTGTTATCAGTTCATGTAACCAGAGAAGAAAAACAAATACCAAGTTTAAAATGCTAAGGGCTAGAAATTGGCATCCCTAGCGCCTCCCGTTATCGCCTCTGGGGGGCGATAACGGGGCGCTAAGCACTTACCAACTGGGTGCGGCGATTAGATCGACTCCCGCTATATTCGGCGGGAGGTTTGCGGCGGCGGTATGGCGTTGCGCCCCGATCTCCTTCACCCGGAGATCGTGACATCATCGCCGTGCGCATCGCCCCAGTAGCGCCCCGGACCGAACTTCGGTTCCACCCCCTGCAGCACCGCCGTGCAAAAACACCGGCAGCTGCAGGAGGTGTTCATCAGGAGGTTGGGCGCTTCGGGGGCGATACTTAAAGGCGAGGTGGCTGAGGTAAGTGAAAAAATTCTGAAATGCTCTTAATTTTTTTTATTCCATTTGTCTTCGCCAGCAATCGATCAGCCCGGCACTCTGCTGCAGTGCATCGGACTGATCAGGCCGGATCGCGGCTGCCGTCGGGGACCAGGTAAGTTTTCCTCTTACAGAGCCTGCAGCGATGGCCCTTCCCATTAAGGGACGGAAGGAGCCTTCCAACGCAGCAGTGCTGCACGGCCCATTATGCAGCGCTACACACCTACCGCCCCGCCTGCTGCCTGCTGTGCTCTCGGAAGGAGGTGGAATGCTTGATTCAGCGCTCCACTTCCTTCCTGGAGCGCAAAAAGAAATTTTTTAAAAGTTGAAAAGCATTATTGCCTGGCGCTAATTTTTTCAACTTTTAAAAGTTAGCGCCCCAAATGGGGCGATACCGAATTTCTCCCCCTAAGTGCCAAGTATAAAAGGCTAGAAAAATACAACAATATTAAAGCTTAAAGCACTAGGATTGTATACTCTAACAGCACTCTGCAGTTACAGATCTGCAGGAATCATATTCCAATTTAACTTACACGAGCTTCATTAAAATGTCTCTCAAAAACAAAGGAGACAAGTTTTGCAGACATAAGACATATTCTTGCCCATTTTGTAATGTTAATCAATGCAAACAATCCAAAGCACAAAGGGTGGAAGATGGGAGGTTGGCAAGTCGGCCATTAGAGAAATCACTACACTTCCTCCGCCATTTCTCTGGGCCCCAAATGAGGGGAGGCACATACGACATTTCGCTGCTGTGTAGAAAATCAGGCTAATACTGCCTGTGACACTTCTGATTACAAACTGTAAAATAAAAATATTACACTTCTTGTATTTGTATTTGGATCCTGATTTTTAAGTCTGCCTGAGGATTCCCAAAGTGAACAAGCCAAAATTGTTATTGTTATTCAGTCTAGATTGAACTGCATGGGGGAAAAATTGACCTAGTTTTGATGTCAGGCTCTTGATGTAAATATCATGGCCACAGAGTTAATTCTGAACATTCTTTGTGGTTTAAAATGGGCTTTCATAAAAGCATGCACCAACAGTGCAGCCATGTGTTCTGGTATACATCTGTGCAGCATCACGAGAGAAAAAACAAAGGGAAATTTTATATCTGTAGAAATGATCTGGTAGAAACACTTGCCGCCAGTGACTTGAGCTGAGCGGTACTTTTGATTCATGGGCACCACTAGAATCAGATACAGAACTCACATAAGTACATTACCAAGACAAGTTTCATCTTAAGCCACCTGGACTCCTGCCAAGGATGCAACACAGTTCAGGCAACAAAAGTCATTCTATAAATACAGTAGAATTATAGACTAATTACCCAAAGCACATGCAGTCTGTGTACCAGCTCCTTTTATAAAACATGCATTTCAAAGGAGTGAAATTACAACAAAATCAGCAAAAAAGTTCTTGAATTGGATAACCTAGTCTTGACACAATCGTACTTTACCATTTCATAAATAACTATAGAAAGAAAGACTTGCATTTATATAGCGTTAACAACAACCTGACTAAAAAGAAAGTATCAAGTTCACCTGAAGCCAACAGCTTGCTTTTTCTTCTTTTTCCCTTTTATAGGTTTCTTGGTACCACATAGAAAGGGTTGGAGGGCAGGTGACCCCCTCCCCCCCCACTCCAAAAAATCCTCTGCCGATGGTGCTAGCCAAGACAAGGTGCGGGAATGCAGTCTGAAATTTGCCACCCCTTTGGGAAAGCACTTGGCCTCAGCTTGCCAGCTTCCCTGATAACATCACCGCAACTGGTGCAAAGCCAAATTCAGAGAAATTTCAAGTGATCTGCTGATCCGCTTTTAACATTAAAATGTAAGTTGAAAGGAACTCATAGGCATGTTAGCCCCTTCCTGACTTCAAAAATGAAATGGTAGGTTGAATGCCAGTGAGCAGAGGCCTGCACATAGGTTCAAGTCTGCTTGCACAGAGCTTGTGTTCCCTGATTTGACATTGGCACAAGTGGGGCATTAAGCATCTGCACTGGCTGCTGGTATGACTCCAGAAATAATCATTATAAATAGCGGACACAGGAAATCTTCCCATCACGTTAACAATATCACTAACACACTGACCAGAACAGGCTGCCGACTGCTGAGTAAAATAATCAAATAAGTGATCTGGATAAAGGGCTCCGAAGAACAGTGCAACGCACAATACATCGTACAAGGAACTGAGCACTGCAGGCCGGGTTTTGTCTGATTACTTTCTGTGGGACAAGAAAATGCTACAACAGAAGAGATCAAACAAGATTAAAACTAAATTGTCTTTTTTTTTGTAAAACCAATCCTTATGTTTCCCACAGACGACAGCTGTGCTTTTCTGTACAGCTGGCTGGATGCTATTTATCTGATTGTGCATTAATTGCAGTATTCTACTATTCAGCAAGTACTGGTAAATAATTAGGCACGCAGGGCAAGCTGGGAGGCGCAGCTGGTTTGGTTAACTGAAAAAATGGATACAAAAGAGATGATTACCTTCCACGGCTCTTTTGAAGAAAACTTTACAACTGCCACAGGTAAGGACACCATAATGACATCCAGATGCCTCATCCGCACAGACCAAGCAAACCTTCGAAGGTGCTGAGGTCACTGATGAGCAGCTTCGATCCAGTCTAATAGGGGAGCTGAAAAATAGGAAATTTTACAACACTTAGAAAGATGCAGTATACTTCTTTTGTTGACAGGCTTGAAAGATCAAAGTGCTATTACTAGCTGGATATGTTCGCACTAGTCCAAAAACAAGCGATACCATTTTGGGTCACATGGAGCTTCCATCAACATTCATTACATATCGTTACGTATTGCATAGTACTGACAATAAATCACCCAGAAGAGTCTAGCTTTGTGATTCTTAAAGGTAAACTTTAGGAATTTGAGCTCCCGCTGCACAGCCCCCATCCCCCAGCAGCAGCGCATATTAGGAATTCAGATAGGGAGATCAGCTGGTCCCACACTTCAAGACTGGCCCATAATGGGGAATAACAATCTTTCACTTCAAAACATGACCTGATAATTATATATCTGAAAATCACATTGCAGCAAATAGCATTGTGTTTGTCATATAATTGTCAGCTTGCATAACCTGTTATTCTGCCACAGTTATAGGCTTTTGTCACAATACTCAGCACCTTTTAATATTCCTTAAATGGGGCCTCTCCTCAGAAGTACAAATGGTGTAGTAACGAAACACGTGGCGCGGGCTCAGAGTAAATTCGGTACAACTTAGATAAGGTCCTAAGAAGATCGTTTCTGTTGTTTGAAATGTCGTTTGATCCCTTTGATTTTGTTTTATTATTTCTACAGATGATACTGCTGCAGCTCAAATCACTTAGTACCCAGGCATGTCAGTACTATCTGGAGACCTTGCTGCCCCTTGGTGTCTCCCCGCACACCCAATGTTGGCAAAAAGAGCTGACCCAAAATGGAATTCAATCACTGCACTAACTCCAGCATCTAAACTATATGCAGGTCAGAGCATTTTTCGTGAATGTAACTCATCTCATGGTTCAAAAGTGATGTTGACAAAACAATCGAGCTTCATTCTTGAACTTTATGAAATCATCTGAATTTCCTGACATTGCTGTCATTTTACAGCAATCTGGCCTGTTCATTATCCTACAGGTAATACCCTTTCAGTTAACAGTCGCGCTGTTGTTGTCACACTGCAAACTTCTCCCATCTATGTATTACTCTACATACATACTCTGTACTTGTTCTTTAAATTAGGGCTATAATATAGCTCAATCAAAAAGCTACATCCAAAAGTCAATACTGATGCATTAATTGTTAATTGCTAATATGTTGTACACCAGAGATGCTACTATGGCAGATCAACAGGTTATTTAAGCTGTTAATCTATCACATTTTGCATCACTAATGATTTGTACTAATGTTTTGTGCAGAGACACATACTGACCCAATATAACGAGGATATATGTCAAATAAAAAGAGAGATAGAGAAACACAGAGTGTTTCTACACTGAAATTAATGAAAAACTCACCGCATTGAAGAGTTTTCAGACAGATCCACTTCATGGAACTGTCAGCTCTAAAAACTTCCTTCAATGTCAGCCATGTTAGCTGCAGGGCAATGCCTGGACTGCAGCGTGAGGATCTGTAACACACTTTTCATGTTTCACCTTAAGTACTGTCCCCCTCCCCTTCAAATCTGCCGCCATCACCCCTCTCCTCAAAAAATCAACCCCTGACCCCTCCATCCTTGCAAAATACCGCCCCATCTCCAACCTCCGTTTCCTCTCCAAATTCCTTGAACGTATTGTCGCCTCCCAAATCCATGCCCATCTTTCCCAGACCTCCATGTTTGAATTCCTCCAATCAAGTTTCCACCCTGCCACAGTACCGAAACAGCTCTCATCAAAGTCAGAAATGACATCCTTTGTGACTGTGACAAAGGTAAACTATCCCTCCTCGTCCTTCTCGACCTGTCTGTAGCCTTTGACATGGTTGACCATACCATCCTCCTCCAACACCTTCACCGTTGTCCAGCTGGGTGGGACTGCGCTCACCTGGTTACATTCTTAATCGTAGCCAGAGAATCACCTGCAATGGCTTCTCTTTCCGCTCCTCTGGTGTCCCCCAAGGATCTATCCTCAGCCCCCTCCTATTTCTCATCTACATGCTACCCCTTGGTGACATCATCTGAAAACACAGCATCATTTTCCACGTGTACGCTGACGACACCCAGCTCTACCTCACCACCACTTCTCTTGACCCCTTCACTGTCTCTAAATTGTCAGACTGCTTGTCCAACATCCAGTACTGGATGAGCAGAAATTTCCTCCAACTAAATATTGGGAAGACCGAAGCCATTGTCTTCGGTCCCCGCCACAAACTCCGTTCCCTAGCTACTGACTCCATCCCTCTCCCTAGCAACTGTCTGAGGCTAAACTAGACTGTTCGCAACCTTGGTATCATATCTGAGCCCGAGACAAGCTTCCGATCACATATCCGCGCCATAATAAGACTGCCTATTTCCACCTCTGTAACATTGCCCGACTCCGTGCCTGCCTCAGCTCATCTTCTGCTGAAACCCTCATCCATGCCTTCGTTATCTCTAGACTTGTTTATTCCAACACACTCCTGGCTGGCCTCCCACATTCTACCCTCCATAAACTTAAGGTCATCCAAAACTCTGCTGCCCATGTCCTGACTCGCACTAAGTCCCGTTCACCCATCACCTCTGTGCTTGCTGACCTATATTGGTTCCTGGTGAAGCAACGCCTTGATTTAAAAATTCTCAGCCTTGTTTTCAAATCCCTCCATGGCCTCGCCCCTCCCTATCTCTGTAATCTCCTCCAGCTCCACAACCCTTCAAGATACCTGCGCTCCTCTAATTCTGCCCTCTTGAGCATCCCTGATTTCAATCGCTCCACCATTGGCGGTCGTGCCTTCAGCTGCCAAGGCCCTAAGTGCTGGAATTCCCTCCCTAAACCTCTCTGTCTCTCTACCTCTTTTTCCTCCTTTAAGACGCTCCTTAAAACCAACCTCTTTGACCAAGCTTTTGGTCATCTGCCTTAATATCTCATGTGGCTCGCTGTCCAATTTTGTTTTATAACACACCTGTGAAGCGCCTTGGGACGTTTTACTGTGTTATAGGCGCTATATAAATACACGTTGTTGTTGTTGTAAGGTGTTGCTATAATGAGTTAACAACCGTTAAAACAGTGAGCACTGGAATTTCATCAGAATTTTTAAAAATTCGTTTTATGGGATGTGGGCGTCGCTGGCAATGACAGCATTTATTGCTCATCCCTAATTGCCCTTGAGAAGGTGGTGGTGAGCCGCCTTCTTGAACCACTGCAGTCCGTGTGGCGAAGGTACTCCCACAGTGCTAATAGGGAGGGAGTTCCAGGATTTTGACCCAGCGACGATGAAGGATATACTTCTAAGTCAGGATGGTGTGTGACTTGGAGGGGAACTTGGAGGTGGTGGTGTTCCCATGCGCCTGCTGCCCTTGTCCTTCCAGATGGAAGAGGCTGCGGGTTTGGGAGGTGCTGCCGAAGAAGCCTTGGTGAATTGCTGCAGTGCATCTTGTAGATGGTAGACACTGCAGTCACGGTACGCCGGTGGTGGAGGGCGTGAATGTTTAAGGTGGTGGATGGGGTGCCAATCAAGTGGGCTGCTTTGTTCTGGATGGTATCGAGCTTCTTGAGTGTTGTTGGAACTGCACTCATCCAGGCAAGTGGAGAGTATTCCATCACACTCCTGACTTGTGCCTTGTAGATGGTGGAAAGGCTTTCGGGAGTCAGAAGGTGAGACACTCACCGCAGAATACCTAGCCTCTGACCTGCTCTTGTTGCCACAATATTTATGTGGCTGGTCCAGTTAAGTTTCTGGTTAATGGTGACCCCCCAGGATGTTGATGGTGGGGGATTCGGCGACGGTAATGCTGTTGAATGTCAAGGGGTGGTGGTTAGACTCTCGCTTGTTGGAGAGAGTCATTGCCTGGCATTTCTGTGGCGCAAATATTACCTGCCACTTATCAGCCTAAGCCTGAACGTTGTCTAGGTCTTGTTGCATGCGGGCATGGACTGCTTCATTATCTGAGGAGTTGTGAATGGCACTGAACACTGTGCAGTCATCAGCGATCATCCCCATTTCTGATCTTATGTTGGAGAGGTCATTGATGAAGCAGCTGAAGATGGTTGGGCCTAGGACACTGCCCTGAATGCGTGGACACATCTGTTAAAACTAGCACACAGAGTAATTCTGACCCCAGGTTTAAATATTTATAATTAATATTATCAACAGATACAACTGGGGAGAATAATGACAATACCATATGAAAAGGTGCTTCAGTGAACAGTCCTTTGCTTTGTAACATGATCTGTTAAGACATTCTACCAGATGACAGTGCCCTACTAGCTCCACTGAAGGCTGACAAAATGTAGGTCTTGTGTAAGTGTATCAATGGTCCATCCTCTAAAATAGTCAGGCATTACAACAAAATAAATAAAAACATCCCGGCTTCCTTTGGAATAAGATTGACAGTAAACATCCAGTTTGTAACTATGGAACTCTTTGTCTGACTCAATAAAAACACTGGAAGTTTACAAAAATAAATTATGGCATCCAAGAGTTTGCTTTAAATAATTTTTTAAGAGTGTTTCCAATTATGTTTTCTCCAGCACCACTGAAGTGCACAGGAACTACTGAGCAACTAAAATATGCACAATTTAAACAATTGTAACCTTTACCAGACAACTCTATTGACTGTGCATGTTTTGCCTCACGTTGCAAAATAATGAACAGTCCACAAGATGAGTGTGAACGACAAGGTGTCTGCCTTTCAGTCCCAAATTCAGGAACGTCCAACATTAAATCTTAAACATTACTCTGGCACCGTGACCAATGCCCATGATACCGTGCCAAAATATGCCCAAAACTCAATTTCCAAACAGAGTGAAAGGGAAATATTTTTTTTTAAATTTTGGAAAAGTACTGTGTATACAAATAAAAGGAAACTATCTGACATCCATCTCATTGACAAACTGAAGAGCACAATGGGGCAGCAAAATTGAAGCTTGTGCCAGGTGGACTGACTTTCACTGGGGCTCTCAGTGTCTTTAATGAGAGAGGAAAGTCGAAGCATGACACATTTCTTCCCACTGATCTGCTGTACCAACTAAAAGACAAAATAAGTTCTATTCATGTTTTCTGCATGGACTCTCATGTAAAAATAAGCAGGATGCATTATAAGATTAGTTCTGAACTGTTTGGGGAGTTCAGGCACTGTAAAACTGAGTGCTGAACCCATGGCCTGCCCTCAGTCCTCCTAAACATGGTACAACACAGTAACCTTCTGCTACTGGACTTGACTTTTTTGAGGTTACATTTGACCAACTTTTTTTTTTAACCATTCCCCTAAATAAACCTTCTAGATAAGCCTAATAAAACACCAAATGTATTAGTTTGAAATTGTTTTTCAAAATGTGAAACAAATTTTGCAACTCTGTCCTGCATCATATTCTAATAATGGTCTGAGAGTGAATTTATAAGGGCTGACTGAGAGTTTCTGCTTCCTTCCAGTCTCGCTCACTAAAAAAGCAAACAGAGATGGAGAAATTGTGAAAACTCAATTATTATCTTTATTATTTTATATTTTCACCTATTTTATCAAATCGTTTATGCACTTCCATATCTGCATCACATCCTCTGAGCCAACAGAAGAAAATATATTGGAACACGTACAGAAGGCACGAAAACGATTGGAAAAATACTGCGGAAAGGTGCGGTCTTGTTAATGTGTACTATTAAATGGGCAATCCAAGACCGACAGGAATACATCCAGTACTGTAGCTGCTTGGGTGGCAGAAACATGATGCAGGAGCTGCAGTAATCACAAAGAACTACTGTTCTCTAGTCAAAGGTTAATCATTCCCAAATGTTATTCACAGAAAAGGAGCCCAGGAGGCTGCAGTCATATTTCTCTTCATCGGTATCAAAGAGAAGGAGATCTCTCTCTCATCAAATACCTTTGTTAACTTTCATAGTAGCATCAGGGTGAAGATGCATTTTGGTGATGTGGATGTCTCTAGGTTAGTACTGAACCATCAACAGGCTTGTTACACTGTCTCTCCATTATCAACTGCTTCAGCTTAGACCACACACAAATCCAAATCAAATGGATAGTGTGTAGTTTAATCAACCAGTGGTATATGTAGGCACCTCTAAAGTTAATCTGCATCAAAGCTCAATTAAAGCAACAAAGAAATGAACGAGTGAAGCTGCTTTTATCTAGTGCGCATTAAAAACATAGTGGGCACTTTTCCATTTTGTCTAACTGGAAATCTTCTATTAAGATGCTGAACACTCACTTTAAAAAAAAGAGTTACAGCTCAGAATGCTGCACACAAGGTTTCTATTTTTTCTTGCGAACAGCTGTGGCTTTGCAACATTTTACTAGACTGAAGCTTGTGAACGAGAAGCACATATGGCAGGAAACTTCTCATATTTAGGACGTCAGGGGTGAAAAACTTGGGAGAGGCCTCTGCTTCTTTAAAGTGCCACAACACTCTATTAAAAAATCTATAAAACACTGCAGGTTATGAATAACCACATAAATTATCTTGCCACCGGCACTCTTCAAAATAGCTAAACAGATGGCCAGCAACCACTAAAGGAAGGTGCTTTGCAATGGCAGTACACCTGTGTTTTGGAGAGTTTTGCAACCAGCAGACCTGGCTGCAGGATCCATGGGTCAAAGCAGACTGGATAGTACACCAGAATCACATATAACCTATAGGATCAGTGCATGGTGTGCTTTGCATTTGCACAAATTAGAAATGGCCAAATCTTCCTGATCTTCTGGGGTAGGTCCCAATTTCATATGCGTTGTAAATTCCTGACCTGGATTGGGCCTCGCACTGGGCCATGCTTAAAGGGTGAGTGGGAAGGGAAGATATCCGGCATATTAGCAGCCCTTAAAAGAATCGCTCTATTTATTATAATTATTTCCTACAGATCCAGTTAAGCACAATCTGAGCAGTTGTGAAAACTTTCAACCAAGGGCTTCAGGGCCATTTTTCCCATTCTCCAACACTAAACAAGCTATACTGTCAGATCCCCATATTTAAAACCTCCTGAAAAAATCCACAAATTTAATGACTTAGAAATGAAGTACGAAGTAAACCCATTTCCTGTCAGTCTCTCAGTAGCTGCTCTCTGGATTTCCAGTGAATTGGCTCAGATAAGGAGTTTTTACTCATAATGACAGTCGAAGGGTTTTGAGAGTGTAATGAATGTCTGACTATCAAGATGAGGGTCATTTGCCAACTCCATTGTAACTACAGTAATCATACTTTAGAATAAAAATAACGTGGTTTTCAGGGTGATGCTGCAAGCTATTAAATTTCTGTGAAATGAACTGAAAGGTTCATATTGTGCAAATGTGCACTACTTATTCTTATTGACAGAACTACCAGAAGCCAAGGCTTTGGCTTGACCAAACTGTTTACAGAGTTCACAATTAATATGAACGGTGATGTAAATGGACCTTGAATATAGCGTGGTTCTATTTTTAGAAAATAAAACAAATAATAAAGAAAAGGAAAACAAATATTGGCACTGGCGGAGATCAGCATCATGTTTATGAAAGCACTTTCAGAATAGTTTTGTCCTCATTTCACATATATTTCAGCACTATGGCTGAAAAGGCTATTTGAGGTTCCTTCTCAGATTTCTAAAGAGAAATTCATAAATAATACCTTTACTCAGTAGGAAATACCTAATTAACCCACACACTTGAAGAAAACTTGTTAACAGTCATCACAGTGCAATAGCTTGGACGTTAGGGACAAAGTCTCCACTGAGACTCATGACTCCCACATCTGGCACCAGTTCCGCTAACCACACATTCACCTACTCTGTGGTACCGCCCTCCTCTTTTTAACTGACAAATCTAGCAGCTGTAAGGGGAGAAAATGCAAATAAAAAATAATCTCTCTCTGTCTTTCACCAAGAGGATCTCCCCTTCCCTCTCCCCCACAACATGGTTTTTCCTCCTCATCACCTCCCCACTCAGTAGGGTGCCACTCTCTCTTCCCCCCCCTCCCTCACCCCATAGGGTCTCTTTCCACCTCCTCAAAAATCTCTTTCCGCTTCAACAGTTTTTCTCCGTCTCTCCCCACTCTCAGGGTCTGCCTCTCAATAGCGAGTTATGATGAACTGGAATGCATGCATGAAAGGGTGGCGGAAGCAGATTCAATTGTAACTTTCAAAAGGGAATTGGATAAATACTTGAAGGAGAAATTTATAGGGCTATGAGGAAAGAGCAGGAGAGTGGGACTAATTGGATAGCTCTTTCAGAGCTGGTACAGGCACAATGGGCTGAATGGCCTCCTCCTGTGCTGTAGGATTCTATGATGACAAATTGCATTTATAGACTGCCTTTAACCTAGAAAAATATTCCAAGGCGTTTCACAGAAGCGCAGACAAAAATTGACACTGAGCCAAAGAAGGAGATATTAGGAGGGTTGATAAAATACTTGGTCCAAGATGTGGGTTTTAACGAGGGTCTTAAAGAAAGAGAAGGAGGTGGAGATGCGGAAGGGTTTAGGGTGGGAATTCCAGAGCTTAGGGCCTAGACGGTTAGACGGTTGAAGGATAATGGGCTTTCTCTCTCTCCTCTTCAACAGGTTCTTTTTCTCAATCTCTTTCTAGCAGGGTTTCTGTCCTTCACAACAGAGTGTCGATGCCCCATAGGCAAAATCACCCTCCCACAACACCTCAGCATTCTTTCTAAATGTTCTCCTTCAACAGAGTCCTTCTGTTTTCCTCCCAAGTTTCTCTCCATTTCTCTTCCTTCTCACCCATAGCAAAGTCTCTTTCTCACTTTCGCTAAACATCTTCACTTTTATGCTGCCCCACCAGGGTCTTTTTTCCTTTCTTCCCTCACCCCTCCACAGACTCTGAGGGAATTTTAACCCCAAAAACAGATGGGTTGGGGTTGGGTGGTCTGTGAAAATTTTTAAAATCTCAAACCCGATCAAAACCCGCCTTGAACCTTCCCACTTCCAGTTTTAACAGAGGTGGCACAGGGGGCAGGCAACCAACCCACTCCCAGGAGGCAGGTTGGCCATTTAAATATTATAATGAGGCTGCGTGCCTCACATTATATCTGTCCTCCATGTTTAACCCTGGCTGGCCAGGTTTCCCAGGCAGCTAAAGGGAGGCGAGGACTGCTGCGTGGAACAGGTAAGTGCCTTTCCAACACTGCTTGTGAGCCAGGGGGAGCAGGAGTGCTTCCCTTTAAGCCTACCAAGCAAACTGGCTTCCCTCCCTCAGCATCGCGGACATCCCCCCTCCCCCCACGAGAATCAGATGCTCCCAGGATCGGCCCCCCAGGATCAGAACACCCCCCTCCCACCCCCAAGATTGCCCCGGCCCCCAAGATTTGGACCTCCCCCACGCTATCACTACTCCAGCTGTTGATTCCCTACCTGCTCCTGGGCTGCGGCCTCCTCCGAAGCGTTCCCCGCCCAACATGGAGCCAAGCTGGTCAATGAGGCTGGCTTCCGGGTGGGGAACCTGCTGGAAAAAAAGATGCACGCTGTGGAGTCAAACTCCACAGCATGTGGGGAAACCGGGATTTCTGGCTTTCCCGAACACAATTCTTTGCCCCCCACCCCCTGAAATCCCGCCCCAGTCAAGATCGGGGCCTCTATCTCACATGTGTAGACAGACAAGCCTCTCATTAACATGTGCAAGGGACCTAACTCTTGCTGAAAAATCATCTGACCCAATATGGGGATGGATATATTTATAGTGTTTGTGGGTCATGGTTCCCACGAAACTGATCTTTTTGCATCCATTTTCCATCCGGAACAAAAGGCGCAACTGAGGAGGTCAACGGCAGGAACTTAGCTCCCAGGACATGGCTGCAATGCCGAAAGAAGTTCAATAACTTCACCAGAGTTGTCAAGGTAAGAATACTTCTCTCTTACTCTCTGCTCGCTTCTCCACCACTTCCAGCCTGGCACAGGCCTACAAGATGCACCGACCGTGGTCACAAACAAGCTGGACGTAGAGGGAGTGGAATCCCTTTCGACTGATGAAAATGCCAGGTTGGTGATTGCTGCTTAACATTCTTCCGGCGCATGCCC
This sequence comes from Squalus acanthias, assembly GCA_030390025.1. Lineage (NCBI taxonomy): Eukaryota > Metazoa > Chordata > Chondrichthyes > Squaliformes > Squalidae > Squalus > Squalus acanthias. The sequence goes on along the minus strand of CM059426.1, from coordinate 155,334,695 downwards.
TGGACAGCTACAGAGGAGCCCGACCCAATATGGTGGGCAGTGCACTTCTGGTGCGGAGTGGACACGCCATATTGAAAACTTAGGTGCCTGATTTACACCTGTAAAATGGACATGGCACCATAAAATTTCTAGGCCCGTATCACAGAATCTTACAGCACACAAACAGACCATTTGGCCCATTAAATCTGCGCCAGTCTTTTCACTGCATGAGCGATATAGACTAATCCAACTGCAGACCTCATTTAAATGCCGCTGGCGAGCTGCAGGCACCAAATAGGTGCCCCGCCGCAGAGTGCACTAGGCTCACATGACTGCTTATACTGTGTCAATGTGCTTCCTAGCAGCAGCGTAAGTGGGCTCAGTGCTCACCTGATGTATTTAAATGCCCTTGGCCTCAAAGACGGCAAAATATGTAACAGAAACTCAACGTTAGTATAACAACGTACATAAAGTAGTAGCATAGGAAAACAATTGGTGCAAAGTTTACACAATGTTATAAAGGTGACACTGATTAGCAAACATTTGCAAAGCACTTGCACAAACGATTAATACATGTCATTCATCAAAAGTTACAAATAAACTGAATCGTTAACCCTGTCTCTCCAAGTTTCTTTCATGTTTTTTGACTGTATTCTCCTGAATGCATTTTACAAAGATAAATCTAGACATTAAGGGGTTAGCTTTACAAGTTAGCACGACTGGCACAGAGCATCAGGTGATCAGGAGGGCAAGTCAGCCAGTCAGGCAAGGAGGTAGCCAACCTGATTCTTTGCCTTCCTAATTTTCCAGTTATTATTTTAATGATTGGAAAATTGGGAAGACTGCAAATCTGGCACAGAGGTAAAATTGGTTTTATCTGCTCTCTCATCGAGCAAGACTCCGGGCCAGGAGAGTTAACTGGAAATTTCCGGAATATGGTCCAACCAGAGTTGGTAACCCCAGCAGTGTCCCAATTACTATCAGGTACAAACCTCCCCTGGACACTGGGCAAGGTCCAGCAGCCAGAAAATAAAGTCACGAATGGCAACTTTCAAACAACCACACAGGTGGGAGCCTCCAAATATGCAGTTGTTTATCTATTGCTTCTGATTCAGTGGGATACATCCGACAACACAACTGGGATGGATTCTACAGCTTTCGGAGCCTAGTGTATTACAGGGCAGCTTCCATTTGAAGCAATACTGTAATGTAAGTAAAACAGTAATCAGTTACAGAGTATGCCAATATCTGCGGCAGTCTGTAAATGTAAATTTGTTTCTTTAATTAACAGAGAGACTCCAGCCCATCTGCTCTAATTAGTAGAATTACTGCTATGCAAATTGCATACAGGTGGGACAAGTATAGGCAGTACCTTAGGTGCTGTTTTAAACTTAATATCTTAATGACGAAGTTCAAGTATGCATTATCACAATCTACAGAAGCTGATATTTAATTAGAAACTAGGAGGTGAACTGTGTCCAGTTCTGCATCATGAACAGAGATGTTAATTGAGAAGGGAATATGGCACAAGGTTTGCATGTTATTAAACACCTTAACACTGGATTGTCCGCTAACATTATTTTGTGGTGCGATTCTGCAATAAAAGGTAGCTCATAAACACAAAATGATTAGATTTAACAATACATTCCAGATATGGAAAATAAACTTTTTTTAAAAAGGCTTTTTGGTAGTTAATTCCATCTTTTTCCATTTTATTTACACTAAGTCTGATTTGTTTGTGTGACACTGCAGGAATGGTTCTGCAAAGTTTTGCTCTGCCTCTCCCATCCAAATGGCAAATTATCAAAACACCAGAATACCCATCTATTTTTACTTTGCAATTCCTCTTTGACTGGCTGCTTTCCACGGCGTGTCTTTTTCATGGTCCCCAAACTGCAGTGCCTTTCATATTGCACTAAGTATTTGACCATCAATATCTACAGTTTCTCACATAACCTCCAAAGCAGGGCCCTGAAATTCCTTGAGTAGCCTTTGGAAGCAGAGTGGAGCTTCCATTCGCTCAATGACGTGTGACCAGACCCCGTCTGAAATCCTGGGGTCAGGCCAATTTAGATATGTTGGGTAGGCACCCATGCCATTTCCGGAGCTTTCCTGAGCAGGAGTTGGGGGGATGGGGGGTGGGGAGGAATTTCACCGTGGCACCTTGCCGCATCATTGGTGGGTCCATGAGGCTCTGGTAAGGTTCATAAAATATTCAAAAATAGCCTGGTTTCTTCTTCTGTGGAATCGACAACGCAGCCAATCACTCTTGCATTGCCGTAACTGTCCTTTGAGTGTATAAAGTCGCCTCCCACAGCCCTAGCAACACTGGGCACCTTGGACTCACAGGCGTCCTTGGCATCTAATGTTGCTAAGGGCATAAATGAGGGAAGTGCGTTGTACAATGCTTTTATCGCTCAACCAACATAACAAAAACAGATTATCTGGTCATTATCACATTGCTGTTTGTGGGAGCTTGCTGTGTGTAAATTGGCTGCCGCGATTCCCACATTACAACAATGACTCCACTTCAAAAAGTACTTCATTGGCTGTAAAGCGCTTTGAGACGTCTGGTGGTTGTGAAAGGCGCTATATAAATGCAAGTCTTTCTTTCTTTCTATTCTCAATTACATTCTATTATAATTTGTAGGAGGGTGTATTATGGGAATGCTGCTGGAAGCGCTGGGATTTGAGGACTTGAACAGAGGAGTCCTAACCTCAAATTCCTCCCCCACGTCAACTCCTAATACACTACAATTCTGCCTTTCAAAAGGCAGGAATTTTGTGGCCCCGATATTTACAGAGCAATTTTTAGAAGTTAATGTATCCAAATCTTATTATAGTAAAATATAGTACTTGGTGGCTGTTCATAATCTTGAGGCAATAATCCAAATTTAATGTTAGGATGAAGAACATAAACTGCTCACTTTTTGCCCTCAAGGTTTAGGACATCATATGCACCCCTTAATGGATTGCTGTCTTTTAGTTCAGTGAGCCATCCAGTGTTACTTATATATTATTATATTTATTAAATGACTAATAGGCAAGTGTTATTTCTGTAAAACCATTTTAGGGGCGATTCTGTGATTTGCAATCCTGATGGCAATGGCGTTTCTAGAGAGCACATCTGGGAAATTGCAGGAGTGCAACCCATAATTTTCTAACCATCAAAATGAACGGACAGAACATCCTGGGCTGCGAACCTGTGCTTTCCCTGAAATGTGCTCGTTGCTAGCCCAGCTGTCCACTGGATGGTGGAAACTACCATTTCAAGTATTGCTAAATTACAGAATCATTTACACAAAGAAGTAGCAATCTCGTGCAAACTTGTCTTGGGGGATGACAAAAAAAGTTTTGCTAAATAGGCATAAACAAATTTACCTCTGAAATTACCTATTTCCCTTAGAAGCTTATTATGTCTGCATATTAAAGAAATCAAGGATGATTTTGGGAAGGATAGAAGCAGTAAATATTGACAGGATAACACACAGGAAATGTAGAATGGATGTATATGAAAACATAGGAAAAGTTACTTTTAATGGGCATGAATTATCATCTAGATAAATAGATGCAGTAAATAAAATCAGAAAGCATTATTTTAAGGCGAATTACGCTGTATAGAAAATAAGGTATAAAGAAATGATGATTTAGTGGATCTTCCATGGCATTGCTTGCAGTGAGTCAAAAGATACAAGGGTAGAGTTTCCGCTTTGGATGCAATCGGCGATGCGGGCGCAAACTACGCTCAAAATTGTGCTAGTTTTGAGAAGTTTTTTTGTTCTCGAGTTTCTGCTCAAACTTATTTGCATATCTCCGAACGTAAAATCTGCCATAAACCAGTGTAATCGGGCAGCGTTTTAGAATGTAATTTAAAAAAAATTTTGGCTTTAAGAAATATTCTTTGATATATTTAAGAGTGGTAATTTGGTACTTTTTTAATAAAAGGGCCAGGAGGAGCCCCGTCTGCCAGCCAGCTCTGTGTAACAGCCGGCTGATTTTCCTCCGCCTGAAACTAGCGAGCTACAGCGACACACCCATTTCATGCCCGCTGCTCACCCGACTTATGGCCGCAGCTCGCTAGTAGAATTCAAATGAAGTCTGAACCTGAAAACGGTTCGGGCCTCCTGACTGTGGCCTTGGGTGGGCACCACTGGCACACCGCCAAAACTTGGTTTTGGGCCAAAGTTGAAAATCCTTCCCTTGCACCCGTGACCAGGGGATCTGCGTGTAAGTTCTTAAAAATGCTTAGGGATCGATTGTGAAGCTCTGCACCCAAAGCCCTACTTCACAAAATCTACCCTTATATCTCAGTGATCAAGGATTTGTGGCAGAGTAACATTCTATCTGTGAATTTTCTCAGGGCGTTGCCTCCACGTGCACCACACACCCTCCAGTACCTCACCCAACTGATCATTATTTATGTGTGAGCCTCAACAGCCAGTGCTGACAGCTTATTTAACTGGGGGGATGGTTGCATCACAGCCAAGCCCAATCCTGTCCTCACCAAGGGTACACTTTCCGCAGGGGCTCCTGGACAGGGACCAGGAATGGGAAATCGGGACGATGTTCCCCTCACTGGTCCAGGGAGGCCAACTGTAGCACCCTTACCACTGGCTCAGGAGAGAACAGCTACTTCAGTACAGACCAAGAATCAAACCAGTGTTGCTCCGAATGTGTACAGTTGAGCTGCTCGCTGTGTGAACCTACTGAGCCATTGGAGGAAGTCATTAATGTTATCATTTTTTAAATAAACAGGAGGAATCCAGGAAATTACAAAATGGAAAATGTCGAAAATAAGTTGTATTTCTAGAGCGTGTTTAACATGAAGAAATTTTCGATGCGCTTCACAAATAGATGTTCAGGAAATGGGCGCAAAAGAAACAAGAAATGAATGAAAACGGAACAGAAAATTCAAAAAAATTCAAAGATGAAGTAAATATTCATGATTTGAGAATTGAAATTATCATAAAGTAACAATTCAGAAATGAGTGCCAGTCAGCACAGGTTTATTATGGTTATTGATAAACTGAAGTGTCATTACACTAGTGTATAAGGGACAAGGTGCTGGAGTTTGAAAATGGATATAATCGGCTTAACAGAGTCATTATTAAACTCAGAGGATTTGTATGAGTTTCACATAAGCAGGTTTAAAATGTTTAGAATGGACAAGAAGAGTAAATTGGATACATTGTTATATTCATAATCAGGGAGTTTCAGATGATTTACCTCTCGATTTACCTCTGAAAAAAGAGGTTTGAGCCAATTAGAGAAGAAACTGAAAGAAGAGAATAAATAATTTAGATGAACATAGGGACAACTGGGGAAGAAGGAAGGTGTCTGTATAGGGGTGAAATCCTTCTTCAAGGGTGAGCATAAACTGGGAAATCCATTTGTACTCATGCTAGTTTTTTCACCAAAATTATCAACAGAAGCAATATCACCCTTTTGGGTAAATAAAAAGCACGTCATGGAAAGGAATGATCTTCATTATAAAGGGTGTTAATTACCCTGGATCAGGGAGGAGAACTTTCAAATGGGAATGTAAAATCATAGAGCTATTACAGGTACGTTTCTTGATCCAGAAAGTTAAAAGGGAATCCACAGAAGAAGCAATTATTTATCTATGCTAAGTAGTAAATCTAAAACACAGGGAAAAATCTGGGGCTGGATTTTGCAGGGGGTCAGTGGACACGATCGGTGGCGGGTCGGGTGGGAAAGTGTTTTTTTCCCCTAGTGGGTCGGGACCCCTATGTGAACCCACCGCCACGTGCCTTTCCCCAATGTCGGGTCTGTCAGCGCTGAGCAGACCCGACACGCAGCGGCGGGTTCACAGCGGGGGACCCAATTCAGGTAATTAGTGGCTTGTTTAGAGCCACTTAAGAATGAATTTCAGCTCACCTTCTGCATTTGACATCTTGCCCATGGGGTCCACGCTGGTCGTGGACCACGTCTGTTAAGCTGAGGTGGGAGTTCAGTGGCCATTGAATCAGCTGATGAGTTGATAGCTTCAAATGTACAGTAAAAGCTCCCACCTTACAGAGATATCTTCCCTCAGCCACAAGCTCTTCTTCACTGCATTTCCACAACAGATTCACCATGCTGCAAGTCTTTACACAAGTCTCCATCCAGTCTGACCTCATTACCTCTCTCACCATTGACAGATCGCTTCTGTCATCTCTACTTCACCTGCCATCTATTCCATCAGCATGGGTGGCCTTTGTACTCTCTCACCTTGGTCCTCAGAAACCCACCACAATCAGCCCCAACACCAGCAGCACCAGGCTTGCAGTGAGTCAAAAGATACAAGGGTAGAGTTTCCGCTTTGGGTCCAACCTTCTCTGCAATCAACTGATGCTGCACACACAGAGGGCATCAGCACCCGACCACATTGCTGCCCGTGAGGCCAAGGATGGCCTCACCATGGCTAGATTTGCTTCATTTAATGCTGTACACCCTGGCTGCCACATGATGCACCAGGCTGTCACCACCCCACACCAACATCATAAAGCATCCCTACAAAGCCCAAGCCATTCCTTTCACACTCATCACCATTGTGGGGGGTACCATTATGTCTCACCATTCACTGCAACTCACTAAGCCACTTCCAAAGGTGCACACAAATCTGTCCAAGAACACAAAGTGTTGAAAATAAAGGTTTCAATGTTTGACACCACATTAACAGAAACTTTACATGAACATTGCATAAAACACTCAAGTGCCTACCCTTGTGTGTCGTTAGTTGGTATGATTGCACTAGGATGAGGGTAAGTGTGAGGGTGGCTAGTGAGATAGGGATGTGATAATGTAGATAGAGAGGGATGGGTGGAGGTGCAAGGTAAGTTGGTGTGAGTAAGGATGTGCAAGAGTAGGGTAGGGAAGGCAGAGTGATGGAGATGTGATGAGAGGCACAGCAGGATGAGGTTGAGTGTGGCTTTGTACTAACGTTTTGTGATCTACTGAGATCATTGAAACGTTTGCGGCACTGCACCCAGGTCCCCCTGACCACATCCCTGTTTGTGCCCTCCTCTGCAATGTGCAACCAGGCTGTGTTGATCTCCTGGGGAGGTCTCTCCCACCCATGGGAAGGGAAGAGGACCTCCCAGGAGCATATGGAGGGAGTCATGGGAGAGCCTGGGTGCAGCGCAGCACCTCTGTGCAGTGCTTGTCAGTGTTTGCAGCACCTCAGTGCTGTTGAACACTGACAGCAGAACTGTCAAAATAAATTTGGACATGGTCCCTTTAAGGAAACCGGCTGATGACGCGTCACCAGATCCGCTTCCTCTAATTGGCCGGGAAACGCGCTGGGCGGGCTTAACAACCCAATCTCAGGAAATTAATTTCAGAGGCCGGGATGGAGACAGCAGTGGGGTCGGGACCCACCACTGACGTCGCCCGCCCCGGACCCACCGAACTTCGTAAAATCGTGGCCCTGGAGTCTGTGGAGCTCTTGAGCATTAGTGATGACAATTTCATCAGATTTAATTTTTAGCATCAACTAGGGTGATCGATAATAAAATGTATCAGATTTCAAGAGACTTGTTATGACATTATGAAGGAGAGTAAATTGAGATAAGAATACACTGAGAAGGGTTCAATTAAAATATATACCACATAGAAATAGGAGGTAAATATCAAAACCTAGACTTAAATGATTAAACAGTGTTAAAGTAAGCAAAAGAAAATCACATCTTTGTAATACAATTTTTGTGTTTATCATCTACATTGTGATTGTTGACTCTACTAAAGTCACTTCTAAGTATTTTTTGTCTGTCAGCCTGGTGCTGTTCTATAGAAAGCACTACAGTCTTCTGTTTTTTGTTCTGTCATTGGTTGAGATTTTCTCCTTTCTAATTCCTTCTTTTTATTATTTTCTAGTTTTGTTCTTCACTAATCATATTATGCAAAACCTTTCTCCCCAATTTCCATTTTTCTTTGCTCGGTACCATAACCGCTGATTATATAAGCCCCAAAATATCACAAAACACAAGAAAAGCAACAAAACAAATTCCAAACTTATCCATGAAGTTGGCTCTATCAACTTTTACTCCCTCTTGCACAAACAGCACAATAGCCCCAGGGATTTGTAGCCTTCTTGGGAATGTACATCAAAACAGGCCACACAAGCAAAGTCTGGGCCTCTGCTGACCCTGGCTCCCTGCCTCTGCAGCCTCGAGACCCTTACAATATCCACCCCCCACCGGACATATCTTGCTGTCAACAGCCTTTTCCTGATGCTGACGGTGGCCTCTGGGCTGCCTGATCTTTGTACTCCTCCACCGGCTAGCTGCTGCTTTCCACCAGAAACAGCCAAACAGCTGACCGGTGGCATTCAAATGAGGCCCAGCAGTTAAAATCTGCCGGGCCTCCGACTCAAACCCCCAGGCAGGAATGCCGTTCGCTCCCACTGGGAGTTAATATCGGACCTATACATTCTATCCTTATTTCTATATATTTCTATTATAAATTCCTACTCCATTTGTAAAGGAAACTGCCAATGTGAAACTGGCAAAGGTGCTGGGATTGGCCCTTCGGGAACCACCCCCGCTGACTCTGCTGGACTTTCCAACTTCAGGGCAAGATTACTCGTTTAAATAATCTCAGTGGGCACCCACATCACTAGGGGCGCATCTCATATCCCTGCCCTGTGTAAAGGTCAATAGCTGGCATCCAAATCCCAGCCTAATTCCTGGCCCTTCCACTGCATTCCTGCCAGGTTTATGGCAGGTGCTGTCTCACTTAAAGCAGTCAGACATGGATTGAACTGGTTCTTGATTCAATGAGGAGTTACAAAAATATGGGCTTTGTGATACGGGTAGAAGCCAGGGGATGAATTGTGTGAGTCCTGGAAAATGACCCATGAACAAGCTGGCTATCTTTTCCCATTTCTCTCTTTTTCTGCATCATAAATAACTTTTTTTGAAAAAATAACATTTGGGAAAAATAATTTCAATCAACGAAAACAACAACTTGCATTTATACAGCACCTTTAAAACATCTCAAGGCGCTTCACAGGAGTGTTATCAAACACAATTTGACACTGAGCCACATAAGGAGGAATTAGGACAGGTAAAGTGGTAGGTTTTAAAGAGCGTCTTAAAGGAGGAGAGAGAGGTAAAGAGGCAGAGAGGTTTAGGAAGGGAATTCCAGAGCTTAGGGCCTCGGCAGCTGAAGGCATCGCTGCCAATGGTGGAGCGATTAAAATCGGGGATGCTCAAGAGGCCAGAATTGGAGGAACGCAGATATCTTGCAGGGTTGTAGGGCTGGAGATAGGGAGAGACGAGGCCATGAAAGGATTTGAAAACAAGGATGAGAATTTTGAAATCGAGGCGCTGCTGGACCGGGAGCCAATGTAGGTCAGCGAGCACAGGAGTGATGGGTGAACGGCACTTGGTGTGAGTTAGGATGCCTAAGTACCAATTCAAGCTACTTCTGTGACAAATCAGCTACCAGAGAAAATGTCCTGCCTGAATATACGTGTAACTGATTTAAACTGAAACGTTTCCCAAAATAGTACAGGAAATATTGTAAGGAATATAACTGAATGAATGACTTACAGTGGGAGTGCACCAAAAGGGCCGTGGATTTTCAGCCCCAAGGACTCATTTGTAATAATAAGTGGACAGTACATAACATTTTTAGCATGTTTGCTATAGGTATAAATTATTACTGCACTTGGTGAGATTTACTAATAACATTGGTCGCCAAAATACACCATGGTAGATTAACAGGTTGAGCTGTTTTCCAAATGTTCTTCAAGCTAAGAATTTTCCGTGGTGGGAGCGGGCGAGATCGGTGGCGGGTTGGGAGGGAAAGTTGTTATTTTCGACCACGGGTCGGGAACCCGTCGTCATCTCGCTCCCAGACGCCTTTCCCCCAGGCGTGCCTGTCATCACGGAGCAGACCCGACTGGTAGCGGCGGGATTTAATCAGCAGGTAGCTTACAGGCACTTAAGAGCCTTTTTTCGCTTACTTTTTAAATTTCCCTGCATGGCCACGGGATTCATGCAGCTCAGGAACCATGTCTGTCAACCTGAGGTGTGAGTTCTGTGGTCATTGCTCCAGCTGATTACTTGACGGCACGGAAAACAAACCCAAATAAAAACATGTTGATTAAATCAGCTAACAGATTGATGGAGATTCTGTTCTACTTGAAAAACTACTGGTAAATGTTAATTCAGAAATTCCTGAAGGGATGTGAGTGCTGAAGGCTCCCCTCCTACCCTGGATGGTGAGGGAAATACATTTTTCACTGGCTATTCTCAGCTGTTGCCTTCCAACTCAACAGTAATTGCAGTGAATTGATATGCACTATAAAAAATGACATATACCATTTAAATACATTTTTGTGTTGTTTCTGGTCAGGTTTTTCTCACAGTATACTGTGATTGTCCAGTTACACATTAAATCAAGTCATCAACCGTAACAATTTGATTCTCATCACTCATTCCATTGGTTCAATTTGCTTTCAGTCCCTGAATATAACTAATTTAATTTTTCAGTCTGAGACTTTGGGAGTGAATTTCTGCGGAGATTCTCTCACTTGTCCATTGTAACTTCAATGGAAGAGCTGCAGAAATCCCAGAAACACACTGTAAGCACCACTTACACTGTTTGTCAGGGTTTCCGCAGCTATTCCGCTGAACTTGCATAAGATTGTAAATCCACCCCTTTACAATTACATTTAAAATCTGCTTAGTTTTATGTATTACCTCTCCACACACATCTTTTATTTGTACCAGTTACTGATACAAAAGTCTATAAATTTGTGACTAAAGTACCAATAACTTTCCAATTAATGTACTTTTTAAATTATGTTCTTGATCATATTTGTAGATGGCGTCATATTACATAATGATAATATTATTTAAATATTTCTTTGTCACTCATATATAACCTTTATTATATTATTGTAGAGTAAAGATTCAACACCCACTATGTTAGATTAAACGTCAAATGTAATGTGGCCAGGGTCCCTTTAAGGACCCCAGCTGGAAACGCTTCATGAATGACGTCACCAGACCCGCTCCATCTAATTGGGCCGGGTAACGCGCTGGGCGGGCTTAATAGGCCCAATTAAGGTAAGTTTATTTTCAACAGCGGGATGGAGCCAGCAGCAGGGTCGCGACCTGCCACGGACACCGCCCACACCAGACCCGCCCAGGTAGGCAAAATTCCGACCAATAAGTCACTGCTGATTTGTGCTAACGTATTTTGTACTGAAGTACATACTGTACCTGCACTACAATTCATTAATCTAAAGTGGGAAAAAACTGAATTTGTCACAAATAGCAGTTCTGTGAAAGGGAAGATTGCTGAAAGGATGACACATTTTGTAAAGCACTTGGCATGTCTATGGGGAGAGTGTTAATATGCTTTGTGCATTTCTTACTGCACAAAGCTGTCCTCTGCTTTATGTGGAAAATATGGCTGTTGGGTATTTTTTGCAACTTTCAGCTTGCATATGAACAAAACTTAAATGCTTTGAAACATTTAAAATGTGTTCTTTGTCACATAACTACTACAAAAACAACTTACTGATAACATCTGGTCGAATAAGAGAAATTGATCAAAAACTGGCAATGCATTTAATTTGGTCACTTTTTTATTTGTTTTCTAACAATTATAACTCCTTCAATGACTTAATAGGTGATTGAGCTTTACAGATCAGGAAGGTCTCAGGTTGAAAAAACCCTTTCTGTGCTGAATTAGCGGATCTCAGCTGGGATGATGACAGAGATGATACAACTGGTCTCAATGTCCTTGGGTTAGGGAGGAGGAATAAGTCAATGTTCCTGCTCCTGATTGCTCAAAGTGCACAAGTCCTAATGTCAAGACAGGATCAGGCTCAACTGTGCTGCCCACGGCAGTTAAATCTCCTCCTGATGTCACAGTCAAGGCTCACACATAAATAATGACCAGTTGGGGAATCTTAGGATCATAGAAATTACACCACAGAATCAGGCTATTTGGCCCACACTGAATAATGGAGGTCACAAGATAAAAACTAGTATAAACTTCAATGGCTATATATAGTGACCAGTTACATTACTATAACTTGCAGATATGTACAGAATGTTCCTGTTGAGCTAGTTTTCTGTTCCGTGCTTTTTGATTCTGCATTTTAAAATGCCTTGAATTTATAACCTAAACCGTGGCATGACTATAGATGCCATTACTTTGCTTCCACAATGCATTTGGCTGACTGGAAGGAAAAATGGTAGTTGACTAAACCATGCACAACATTGCATCTGCAGTCCTATTAGCTTTTAATGCGTCACAAACCTGTGAAGCACGTGCAAGAGCCACGTGTTCTGCACAGTAGGCTAGCTTCTGAGAGAATGTCACGCATACTCTGAATGTACTTTTTATACCAACTGACCCGTAATAGTTCAGCTTTGAAGCAGTAGCCTGTAGTAGATATAAAAGCGTGGCATACGCCTTTCAGGATTGCAAGTAAGTGCTCAGTTCCATGACCTTTCAATATTACAGCACTTTAAAAACAGAATACTTCAATTATGTAGGAATAAATTTGATCTCCGTGGTTTCACAATACAGTAGTAGTAGGAGTAAGCAGCAGGAGTAATGCTGTTGTTTTCTTCATAGGTACAGGACAATGAACAGTGTCATAATAATCTTCAAACTATATAGTTCAAGGATATTTCGGGTAAAAAGCTAGTATCAGTGATGATGACCATGAAACTATTGGATTGTCAGAAAAACCCATCTGGTTCACTAATGTTCTTTCGGGAAGGAAATCTGCCGTCCTTACCTGGTCTGGCCTATATGTGACTCTAGACCCACAGCAATGTGGTTGACTCTTAACTGCCCTCTGAAATGACCTAGCAAGCCACTCAGTTGTAACAAACCGCTACAGAAAACAATAATAAGAATAAAACCGGAAGGACCACCCGGTACCAACCTCGGCACCGACTTTGGACATGACAACAGCACACCTAGCTCAGTCGACCCTGCAAAGTCCTCCTCACTAACATCTGGGGACTTGTGCCAAAATTGGGAGACCTGCCACACAGATTGGTCAAGCAACAGCCTGACATAGTCATACTCGCAGGATCATACCTTTCAGTCAATGTCCCAGACTCCTCCATCACCATCCTTGGGTATGTCCTGTCCTATCGGTAGGACAGGCCCACCAGAGTTGGCGGTACAGTGGTATACAATCGGGAGGGAGTGGCCCTGGGAGTCCTCAACATTGACTCCGGACCCCATGAAGTCTCATGGCTTCAGGTCAAGCATGGGCAAGGAAACCTCCTGCTGATTACCACCTACTGCCCTCCCTCAGCTGATGAATCAATACTCCTCCATGTTGAACACCACTTGGAAGAAACACTGAGGGTAGTAGGGTACAGAATGTACTCTGGGTGGGGGGACTTCAGCTGTCGTGCTGAAGATTTGAGCTCCAGAACTAGCCGCGCCTCTAGTTAAGCTGTTCCAGTACAGCTACAACACTGGCGTCTACCCGACAATGTGGAAAACTGCCCAGGTATGTCCTGTCCACAAAAAGCAGGACAAATCCAATCCACCCAATTACCGCCCCATCAGTCTATTCTCAATTATCAGCAAAGTGATGGAAGGTATCATCGACAGTGCTTTCAAGCGGAACTTACTCATCAATAACCTGCTCACTGCTGCCCAGTTTGGTTTCCGCCAGGACCATTCGGCTCCAGACCTCATTGCAGCCTTGGTCCAAACATGGACAAAAGAGCTGAATTCCAGAGGTGAGGTGAGAGTGACTGCCCTTGACATCAAGGCAGCATTTGACCGAGTGTGGCATCAAAGAGCCAATGGGAATCAGAGGGAAAACTCTCCACTGGCTGGAGTCATACCTAGCACAAAGGAAGATGGTTGTGGTTGCTGGAGGTCAATCATCTCAGCCCCAGGACATCGCTGCAGGAGTTCCTCAGGGCAATGTCCTAGGCCCAACCATCTTCAGCTACTTCATCAATGACCTTCCCTCCATCATAAGGTCAAAAGTGGGGATGTTCGCTGATGACTGCACAGTGTTCAGTGCCATTCGCAACTCCCCAGATAATGAAGCCGTCCATGCCCGCATGCAGCAAGACCTGGACAACATTCAGGCTTGGGCCGATAAGTGGCAAGTAACATTCGCGCCACAGAAGTGCCAAGCAGTGACTATCTCCAAAAAGAGAGAGTCTAACCACTGCCCCTTGATATTCAACGGCATTACCGTCGACGCTTCCCCCAACATCAACATCCTGGGGTTCACCATTGACCAGAAACTTAACTGGACCAGATACGTATATACTGTGGCTACAAGAGCAGGTCAGCGGCTGGGTAATCAGTGGCGACTGTCACCTCCTGCCCCCCCAAAGTCTTTTCACCATCTACAAAGCACAAGTCAGGAGTGTGATGGAATACTCTCCACTTGCCTGGATGAGTGCAGCCCCAACAACACTCAAGAAGCTCGATGCCATCCAGGACAAAGCAGCCCGCTTGATTGGCACCCCATCCACCACCTTAAACATTCACTCCCTCCACCACCAGCGTACCATGGCTGCAGTGTGTACCATCTACAAGATGCACTGCAGCAACTCGCCAAGGCTTGTCCGACAACATCTCCCAAACCCGCGACCTCTTCCACCTAGAAGGACAAGGGCAGCAGGCGCATGGGAACACCATCACCTGCAAGTTCCCCTTTTTGAAGAGGTAACAGAGAGAGTAGATTAGGGTAATGCAGTAGATGTAATTTATTTAGATTTTCAAAAGGCCTTCGCTAAGGTACCACATAATAGACTAATGAATAAGGTCAGAGAATGTAGAGTTAGGGGACAAGTAGCAGATTGGATATTTAGCTGGCTTGAAGACAGAAAACAGAGAGTAGGGGTAAAGGGTAGCTATTCACAGTGGCAGAAGGTGGATAGTGGTGTTCCACAAGGATCAGTGCTGGGACCACTGTTGTTCACAATTTATATTAACAATTTAGATTTCGGAATCAAAAACACATTTCTAAATTTGCGGATTACACCAAATTGGGGGTATAGTCAATACTGAGGAGGAATGCAACACATTACAGGAGGACATTAATAAACTTGTAGAATGGGCAAATAATTGGCAAATGATGTTCAACAGAATAGGGAGGTCACATTACTTGGCGGGTGTGACTCTGGGTGGGGTAGAGGAGCAAAGGGATCTTGGAGTACAAATACACAACTCACTAAAAGTAGTGACACAGGTTAACAAGGCCATAAAAAAAAGCAAACCAAGCACTCGGGATTATTTCTAGAGGGCTAGAACTGAAAAGTAGTGAAGTTATGCTAAACTTGTATCGAACCTTGGTTAGGCCACACTTGGAGTACTGCGTACAATTCTGGTCACCATATTATGAAAAGGATAAAGAGGCACTGGAGAGGGTGCAGAGAAGATTTACAAGGATGATACCAGAAATGCGAGTTATACCTATCAGGAAAGGATGAACAGGCTGGGTCTCTTTTCGCTTGAAAAAAGAAGGCTGAGGGGTGACCTAATAGATTCTTTAAAATTATGAAAGGTTTTGGTAGAGTAGATACAGAGAGAGTGTTTCCACTTGTGGGCAAGAGCAATATAAGATAGTCACCAAGAAATCCAATAGGGAATTCAGAAGAAACTTCTTTACCCTGATGGTGGTGAGAATGTGGAACTCGCTACCACAGGGAGTAGTTGAGGCACATAGTTCAGATGCATTTAAGGGGAGGCTAGATAAGCATATGAGGAAGAAGGAAATAGAGGGTTATGCTGATAGAGTTAGATGAGGAAAGACAGTAGTAGGCTCATGTGGAGCATAAATGCCGGCATGGACTGGTTGGGCCGAATGGCCTGTTTCTGTGCCGTATATCCTATGTAATCCTTTGTAAGTTACACACCATCCTGACTTGGAAATATATCGCCGTTCCTTCATCGTCGTTGGGTCAAAATCCTGGAACTCCCTCCCTAACAGCACTGTGAGAGTACCTTCACCACACGGACTGCAGCGGTTCAAGAAGGCAGCTCACTACCACCTTCTCAAGGGCAATTAGGGATGGGCAATAAATGCTGGCTTTACCAGAGATGCCCACATCCCAGGAACGAATAAAAAAAATTAGTTATTTTGCCCATTCAATGCCATATACATCATATAAAATATTTCCCCCATACTATTCCCAAGGAGGCAAGTATACAATCTACTTCTAGTTATCTGCTAATGCCACTCTCCAACCAACCACAAGGAGGTACAGGAAAGTGGTCAAGATCAGTTGAGGGAGTAGTGAAACATAGGAACAGCCCCCTTAAATAGCAGCTGCAACCTTTATGAGCTGCAGCTGCTTGCCGTTTCTGCCACCCCCCCCTGCTGATGGTGAGCTTCTGCCAGCAGGAACACACTATGCGTAGTTCAGCAGGAACATACTATGCGTAGTTAATTAGGTCAATCCCATGAAATCTGCTGAGGTCGGCCCAGCATGACATCGGTGAATGCAAAATGCATTGCACTCCGCTCCTGCCACTTCAGCACTGCGACCAAAACATTTACCAGTATCAATTTTATTTCATTGTTTGTAGTTATCCAACCCCTATTGCTCAATAAAATTTCTACATGGTTTTTCTGGGCTGTATGATACCTAGTGAACTGAATCCTGCATCAATCCCACATCACTACCAACATCAAACAAGTGTCAAATATTGATAGCATGAAGCTCATTATTGTCATTCTCTTTGGTTGTCATAACTGTAAAAAATAGCTAAGCTTCTTTGTGATATTATAAGGGAGTCTGTGCTATAATATCCTAATGAAAGTGCAAACAAAAAGTTATTCAATTTCCTTTGATTTTTTCTGGAATATGTTTGTTTACAGTGTGCTGGTGACATCCCTGATCCCTCCCATGTGAGAGAGCTGAGTGAACACCTAAATTAACAATGATTCAGTCATTGACCCAGCATTGTACCAGATTCCAAATATACATCAAAGCAGCTTCCCCTTGCAATCTGACTCAGTGGGGTCGATCTTAGTGTCCAGTATGCTCCAATCCTGGGTGCACCAAAACCTGGTGGAAAGTAGTCCCGTTGGATTGCCGGCCAAATCTTGGCTGTGCTCCATTTATCAGCAAGCTCTGCAGCAGGATTCTTATTAATATATGCCAAAGGGTTCAGGGAAGGCTGCCACTCCATTTTGCTGCTGGTGGGCATGCTGGACAGCAAGTCCACAGTATGCCCAGGAAATGTGGTGGGAAAGGGGCCTTGGGTGGGAGAGCCTTTAAAAGGCTTGAAGATCTTAAAGGAGAGTGTTTAGAAATCTTTGCTCGGCTCCTGGGAGTATTTTATTTGCTGGCACAGTCCCCACCACTTACATTGTCCCCGCTTATCACAGGCAATCGTCTATATGAGGCAAATGGCACGAACCATTTGCCATTACCATAGGCATCAATTACAAAGGCATCATTTAAAATGTATTAAGCGCAACGACTATTTTGGGCAGTTCAGTAAGTACTTACCTACTGATTGCAGGCAAAAACCAGGTCTTCATGCAGTTTCAATCAGCTGTTTGTACCTCGTTAAAGTGGAATTACTGAGTCTTTGAGTATATTCAAGGCTGAGAGAGATAGATTTTTGGACTCTAGGGGAATCAAGGGATATGGAGATTGGGCGAGAAAGTGGAGTTGAGGTCGATGATCAGCCATGATCTTATTGAATGGCAGAGCAGGCTCGAGGGGCCTACTCCTGCTCCTATTTCTTATGTTCTTATTACCTTAGTGATGAGATTCTGGATCTCACTGCTAACAATTATGAGAAGCAGTTGCTAAGTGGAGATGTTAGTTACTTTGCTATTTGGCTTTACCGTTCACTGTGTATAGTGGGCTAATCACATTAACACCAACGCGCCCGCTATAAGCGGTGGGGACTGTACTGAGTCTCTATTGAGCCTTTGTGCTAGTATTGTAAAATGATTTATTCTTTGCCTCTAGCTCCTTTTATTGGCACCAGTGGGTTAGCAGACATGTTCGAGGAAACAGGAGGACCTTAGTGGGAATGCCAAGAGGGTCGGGCTGTTGAAGAAGGTTCTGCACCGTCCTGCTGGCACTTGCGCCGCTGCATCTGCAGAGCGAGGTAAAATGACCTCCTACCAAGCTGTAACAGTAGACCCTAATACCATCTCTGGCATTCGCTCATTTTACAAGAGCAAATGGAAATAGATCAGTTTTGCTACTGTTTGATTTTAAAAAGCCACACTGACAGTAAAAGTAGCTCCTTATGTTGAAATTACTACTTGTTTTCTGAAACGCAGAAAGTATTAATACAAAACACTACAGAACCTTATTTGTGCCAGTAGCTGTAAAATGATGTATTCTTTGCCTCCACCTCCCATTATTGGCACTAGTGGATTAGCTGATGGAAGAGAAAACCTGCCTGGCATAAGGAAATACAAAAACAGTCTCAACAAATTAGAGGTGTTTTCATTAGAACAGAGGAGATTAAGGGGTGATTTGATAGAGATGTTTACAATTATGAAGGGATGGGGACAGAGCAAATAGAAACAGACTGTTTCCAGTGATTGAGGTGACTAGATTGAGGAGACACAGATATAAGATTAAATACAAGGGGGGAAAAATTCAGTATCGCCCCGTTTGGGGCGCAATTATCGGCTGGGCACAAAGATTAGCGCCTGGCGCTAATTATCGCCTCCGACTGCAAACTTGGCTTTTATCGCCCCTGGAGGTGATTGGAGTGCTAAATCAGGCGCTACACACCTGTCTTAAGGCGCAAAGGCCGAGGAGCAAGGCGCTAACTCAGAGCGCTGGCGAAGCTCATGTGATGTCAGTCAGCAATGGAACAGAGACACAATGGCCCCGGCCAGTTCTTAAAGGGGAAGGTTGACCTTGCTTTCCATCCACATCCTGCTCATTGCAGCCTTGAATCTCGGCCTGGAGAGACCTGTACATCAAATCTGCGGGAAATAACAATGGAGAAGCCCAGGGAAAGAGCTCAGAGTGCAGCCCCCACACTCTCTGCTAAATCGATACAAGGAAGGGCAAATCAAAATGAACCTGCAAAGTGCTGCTCAGTACCCAAAACTCCTTCACACAGCGTTGAATCTCTCCAGAAGTCTCTCTCTCTCTCTCTCTCAGAATGCGTGGTTCAAAAATGTCGCCAACAAAAAAAGGCCTTTAAATAGTGCTCCATCAGTCCCTTCCTGACTGCAAAACGCTCCCCTCAACCTGTCGTTGCTAGCGGCAGGCGGTAAGGCAGGGGACGCCAGTCAATATCCGCTCCGGGGCGCTACCGGGACGTTGCGCACTCGACTGACATCACAATCTGCCGGCACAGGAGATCGTGGCGGTACTGTTTAGCGCCGCCGCAAAATGTCTCGTTGATTTCGCGAGCGGCGCGAACATCGCCGCGCCCGGGCGCTAGTTGCTTTGCACCCCATTAGCGCCCTCTTAAGGCGTTAACGGGAGGCGCAACCAACTGAATTTTCCCCCCAAGAGATTTAGGACCTTTTTACACAGAGGGTTGTGAGGCAGGGTCAGTGATTAAAGCAAAGGCTTGGTCAACATTGATGGAAAGTGGATAAAGGGATATGGGAACAGGATGGGCACATGGAATTAGGACAATGCTGATGTTGAGGATGAACAGTGACACAGACTAGTTGGGGTGAACAGCTTTTTTCCGTGTTGTAATTTCTATGTAAATCTATGTCCCCTCCATGGAGTCTCACTCCAGTGTCAGGTTGTTCCCTGACTCCAGATTCAGGCTGCATTTACACTATAATTGTAATTTCTATGTAATGTAATATTTATCAGCACTGTTCATTGTATTTAAACCTGGCGTTTCAAGATAACTGGCTCTTAACTGGTCTCTCAGGAAGACATTTTATATATTTATCTGTAAAAATAATTTGTAATAGTGAAAATGATTTTTTAACACTGCTACTATGGAGGATTTCACTTACTCTCCTCCCACTGCCAATCACAAAGTGCTGGCCACACAGCAGGCAAAACTGTCGCATTCTAACACAGCACCCCACCCCCACCCCCCCACTCTGTTTAGAAAGTGCAGCTATTTATAGAAACATGAAACAAGGACAAGGGATCCAACAGTGGCAATTTCTTGACTACATGCCAATCCTGTGATAGCTCCAAGGGCGAAGTTTCTGCATTACAGTAAAAGAGGGAACCGAACACTTCCACTGTGAGCAGATCTTCAGGCCTCTGTTAGAACATCAGTGCTGGGTATAGTGTGCTATGATCAGTGCTGGGTATAGTGTGCTATGATCAGTGCTGGGTATAGTGTGCTATGATCAGTGCTGGGTATAGTGTGCTATGATCAGTGCTGGGTATAGTGTGCTATGATCAGTGCTGGGTATAGTGTGCTATGATCAGTGCTGGGTATAGTGTGCTATGATCAGTGCTGGGTATAGTGTGCTCTGATCAGTGCTGGGTAAAGTGTGCTATGATCAGTGCTGGGTATAGTGTGCTCTGATCAGTGCTGGGTATAGTGTGCTATGATCAGTGCTGGGTATAGTGTGCTATGATCAGTGCTGGGTATAGTGTGCTCTGATCAGTGCTGGGTAAAGTGTGCTATGATCAGTGCTGGGTATAGTGTGCTATGATCAGTGCTGGGTATAGTGTGCTATGATCAGTGCTGGGTATAGTGTGCTATGATCAGTGCTGGGTATAGTGTGCTATGATCAGTGCTGGGTATAGTGTGCTATGATCAGTGCTGGGTATAGTGTGCTATGATCAGTGCTGGGTATAGTGTGCTATGATCAGTGCTGGGTATAGTGTGCTATGATCAGTGCTGGGTAAAGTGTGCTATGATCAGTGCTGGGTATAGTGTGCTATGATCAGTGCTGGGTATAGTGTGCTATGATCAGTGCTGGGTAAAGTGTGCTATGATCAGTGCTGGGTAAAGTGTGCTATGATTAGTGCTGGGTATAGTGTGCTATGATCAGTGCTGGGTATAGTGTGCTATGATCAGTGCTGGGTATAGTGTGCTATGATCAGTGCTGGGTATAGTGTGCTATGATCAGTGCTGGGTATAGTGTGCTATGATCAGTGCTGGGTATAGTGTGCTATGATCAGTGCTGGGTATTGTGTGCTATGATCAGTGCTGGGTATAGTGTGCTATGATCAGTGCTGGGTTTAGTGTGCTATGATCAGTGCTGGGTTTAGTGTGCTATGAGCTACTTGCAGTGATTGACTCCAAAACATAAACTCCATCTAATCTCCTCTATTCTGGCTGGAAGGCTGTGCTGTTCTTAAGGTGCAAGATCTATGCAAGCACAGATTATATAAAATCGACAATTATGTAACAGTGAATAACAAGGTGAATACACCTTGTTATTTCTTGAAGGTGATATATCTCCTTTAGATCCTGACTGATTCCATCCATGTTTAGGATAATTAATTGGCTGGTATTTGACCTCAGGATTAAACCATCTTTAAGGATCATCATTCACATACATAACCACAGCAGACCACACAGCTGAAGTAAGGGGCCTTCCAAAATTTTTAGAAGAGTACATAAATACTCTGATGGGATGTTGGGGGCTGGTTAGGGCTCTGTGTACTTTTACTTTCATATATAAAACTATCCAATTTTGTTGTTTCTGCAGCACATTTCAGGAGGAGATAAGAGAAAGCATATTGTACTCTTGTGAACATTTTGATAGATGGCTCCTAACATGAATACCAAACAGTCTCTTGTGGTTAGAAGCACCTATAATCATTCTTTTTTCCCCACAAAAGCACTATTCCTGCTTACTTCCTCCCCATAGCATACTGTAAGAAAGAAATGCTGAAGATGGATCATTTTTACATGTATGGTTCAATGGGTGCTTGTACTGTGTGTGGCACTGAGGCCTACAAACCAGGAAGGTCCCAGGTTCAGTCCGTGGTCTGTACTGATTTTTGCTGACAGTGATGGGGCCTATTAAATATCCCTGGACTGGAAAGGAGAAGGATCAGCCAGGTTGACTGCTCCTGACTGGTGGAAAATGCATATGTGGATAACAGATGAGGGTAATATTAAGCTTGACTGTGATTCCCATCATCACAATTGCTTGGAACTTCCAAAATGTCTTATTTTAATAAAGAGCAACAGACTGCATTTTGCAATATTAAACTGTGAATTTTACTATCAGGATTCCTTTCATGAATCAAATCATTATGAAGAATTGCCATTAACTTAATATTACTTTATGTATTTCAGTTGGTAATATGACTACATAAGATAATTTATTCTTTCCTTTTCCTGTGTCTATTTATTCTCTCAATTCACATTTCATTTGCAGATTGAAATCTTGCAACATGGTGCTTCCTCACCCTCTAAGGCTTTGATCTGATAGTTTCTGGAATATTCTATCATATGTGGTGTTCTTTTACACTGCGGATCCTCTGGATCTTGCTTTCCTTAACATATTCATGCAGAAGCACTTGCAAATTAAATCTATTTTCTGTGTATAAACCTTGCAATTACAAATTAGGTTTCATTGTCGATTCAGAACAACACAGAATTGCAATGTGGTGCAAATGAGTTTGTTAGGCATACTTCAGTGCATAAATCAGCAGTGTTCCTCATAATCATTAGTATTACTCCCTAACGTATCATTTTATAAAGGAAATTTGTTCTATTAGAAAAAAAGAAGTCTCTCAACAGTAATAATGTGATCTATAGAACTACAGACATAAGTCCTTTGAAATATCAGATCTGGTACTTACCTAAATTAATGATCCACCGCCCCCGCCCAACCGCAACTATTTGGCTGAACTGGTGCTTCTAGTTCACCAGCTGTAAGCATTAACTGTTGAGTTAAACCCATATTAGAAAATTCAGTGTAGGGTTAAAACAGCCAACATGAACTTTAATGCCAAGAATGCTATTTATCACTTGATAGTAAGTTGGCTTTAAACACTTGAAAAGGACGCACTCCCTTCCCCTCCCAGTTTCTCCCAAGGAAGGGCAAGTTTAACCAATAGATAGCTAAGCCATACCGATCAGAACGGTCACAGCCAAGGAAGCTGCAGCCCACTGCAATTGGCCTCAGTGCCTAAATTAGTGAGGAAAAAGAAAACTGCCTGGTCCCTGTTCCAAATCGCTATCCAGCAACCGCTGCTACAAGTGTGAGTGTGTGTGTTAGGTGAAGACAGGATCAAGTTCAGCTGTGAAATCCTTACACTCGAATAGCTTGTCAATATTTACTGTCAAGGTTCACAAATGAAGAATGGCTATTTGGTGGGTGTCCAATGCACATGGAACTGTACCATAGCAGGAAAGAAGAAAATTGATGAGAAACAAAAAATGTAGAGCCCAAGGGGGCTAAATTCGGTTGATTTGCGCCTCCCGTTAGCGCCCTAAGATTACTATCAAGTGATAAATAGCATTCTTGGCATTAAAGTTCATTTTGGCTGTTTTAACCCTACACTGAATTTTCTAATATGGGTTTAACGCAACAGTTAATGCTTACAGCTGGTGAACTAGAAGCACCAGTTCAGCCAAATAGTTGCGGTTGGGCGGGGGCGGTGGATCATTAATTTAGGTAAGTGCCAGATCTGATATTTCAAAGGACTTATGTCTGTAGTTCTATAGATCACATTATTACTGTTGAGAGACTTCTTTTTTTCTAATAGAACAAATTTAACCCTAACCCTAAGAGGCGCTAACTGGGCGCAAATTAACTAGCGCCTGGGCGCGGTGCCGCTAACGCCTCCCGTGAAATTCAGCGGGAGGTTAGCGGCGGCGCTAACCATTAGCGCCGCCGGCAATGACGTCATCGCCGTGCGCAGCGCCCCGCTCGCGCCCCAGCTGTAATATTGGGTGGCGCCGCCGACTTACCGCCGGACGCTATGTCCACCGGGGTCAGGGGGGCCTACCTGCGGCCGGGGCGGCGCTAGTTAAAGGGGAGGTGGCGGGCGGCCATTTTTGTTGCTGGCCGCCTGCCAGCACCTGCCCCCGTTGCTGTCCCCGGCCCCCGTGAAGCCCCCCCCCCCCCCCCCCCCCCGCGTGGTGCCGGCTGCTCTCCGTGAGCCCGGCACTCCTCTTGAGTGCCGGGCTTGTTTGCCGGCACTCCTGATCCCTGGTGGCCCAGCTGGGTGCCGGGACACGCTGCGCCAGGCCCCTCCCCTTTAATAAGCAGAGGAAGGCCTGCACTCCTGCGGCTCGCAGCGCCCCGAGAGGGACGCGGGGAGCTTCCAGGTAGCGCCCCTCCTCCCTCTTGGGGCGCTACCTGGGAAAATCGGCCGCGGGGGGCGCTAACTTTTTCGGAACGCTAAAATTAGCGCCCTGGCAAAGGTAGCCCCTTTACCCCCAAGTCTTTTGCTGCAATGCAGCTTGCTTTGTGAGATGATACATAATGGACTGTAGAGTAATGAAAGCCAAAAACAGTGTGCTAAGCAGGGTATCAGCAGTTTTTATTTCAGTCATGTTTTCCCACCTAATTGCAGCACCCTAAATCATAAAACAGATGTTCCTCCAGCACTGAACATGGTTCTAAGAAGCTATAGAAAACAACTGAAATGCTGGTTGGATCTAAACTACCTGGGTTATTGTAGTTATATCATGCACATGAGCATTCATCAAAACACAGTGCTGTAAAACAGTGTTGTTCGATACCTTATCCACTAGCCACATGCGGCTAATAAGGAATCCAGATGAAGCTAATTGCATTTTTGATTAGTAAATAAAAATGATTAATAGACACTGTCATTCGGCATATGATCTCAAAACCCATTTTCACATGGCGTACGCATGTGTACTTTAACCTTTTTATGCATTGTTGGTAAAATGGTAAAACAAAAAGTACAGTGTGTGTGTGTTTTTAATTGTTGTGTGTGTTTTACTTCCTTGGTTACTGCTAAAATGGTGTATAACACGGGTGAAAACACCAAACTTCAGCACCATGGAAATACCATTAGTATTATATGGAGCGAGGAACTATCATCATCGTAAGCTCGACCAATCGGAATAACCGCTCCAGGCCAAAGATAGCAAGTGCAGTCAATAACGAGCAGCTCCAACAGGGCACGTCATGGCAAAGGGGAAGCAGCATCCAATCACATTCTGGATGGCGAGCAGGGGCGGGTCTGGTGAGTCTCGTTGTGCGAGTCAACATTCTCAGCAATCACTCTGATGACGTCAAAGTATCGCTCGCAACTGCTGGACAAAAACCTAGAGCCTGCACTAAGATGTTTGATAAATTTATGCCAGAATTCCAAACTTTGGTGAAAGAGAAAGACTGAAAAGGTTCAAAGAGCGGTGGCAAATGCTTGTTAACTAAATGTACACGCGAAGTACATTTACCTGTATTGTGTGTAAGGTATTTTCTACTAAAATTAGTGTATGTGACTAAAACTGTGTCACTGTAGCTATGCTCGTGGCTAGTCAGCGATTTCAATTGGACAACACTGTGCTTGGGGCACACAAGTGATTGCACTGGCCTCTTGTGAGGCAGTCCAAATCTAGGGGCCATAAATATAAGATAGCCATCAATAAATCCAATAAAGAATTTAGGAGAAACTTCTTTACCCAGAGAGTGGTTAGCATGTAGAACTTGCTACCACAGGGAGTAGTTGAGGCGAATAGCATAGATGCATTTAAGGGGAAGCTAGATAACCACATGAGGGAAAAAGGAATAGAAGGATCTGCCGATAGGGTTAGATGAAGTAAATAGAGTGGGAGGAGGCTCATGTGGAGCATAAACACCAGCACAGACCAGTTGGGCCAAACAGCCTGTTTCAGTGCTGTAATTTCTATGTAATTCTATGTAAGTCTCGAAAAGACCTAATGTGGTACATCTGCTTCAAATGGCTGTCTAAAGGGCTCCATAGGTGAACCTTGTTAAGAAGAGATAGTTTAAAGCAACATTTTAAAAACACAAAACAATGGAGGTGGCTTTTTCGGTAAGAATTTACTCAAAATTATCTGTTCCTATAAAGCAATTTTACTTTCCGTTGAACGTGATAATTTTTAGGAACAGAAAAAGGCTATTAGGCCCAAGAAATCTGCCTTTTCCAAAGATCAACCCTATCTGTCCTCTTTGCTTATTTCTCAGTACATTTTCTGTCCAGAGATGCATTTGATTGTCTCTTGAACCCATGTGTACTGTCCGTCTCAATGGCCTTCCTGATAATTAACCTTTGGGTGGTAATGTTCCACCTGACTTCCCTTTTACTCATAACTTCCTAAATTTTATAAGGATAAAGTATAAATTTCACTTTCCTTTCTTTACTGAAACAAGCCAATTGTGGACACATCAAGGATCAAACCTGTGATCTTCTGGACCAGTTTAGATCCAAAACACACCAATCTACAGACTAATCCACTGAGCCCTCCAAGGAACGCTTTTTTTATACATGAAAGAACTCATAACCATACTATGCGCATGGGTATGCACCCCTAGAGTTCAGACAAATTACTGGAACCCTTCGCAATACAACTGCATTTAATGGATTGATGCAAAGATTGATGAGGCAAAGTACAGATCCAATTTATCAATTGAAATCTTTTGATACCAAAGCCTGAATTTTCCAGAATCCCGGCAATTCTCCAGCGAGCAAGATTTCCATCAGTTCCAATGTGGGTGCCCACCACAGCGCATTGGGGCTTGCTCACCCTAGGGTGCCTGAAGGGCACCATTTAAATTTTATTTAAAAATTTGAATTTTGTGGAAGGGGGCTGTTGAAGAGGCTTTTAAAGTTTAAAATAGTCCCCTCTGCGCGCCATGGCAAAGCTAGATGTCAGGAATGTACAGGTATTTGAGGGGCAAGCGTCTTTAAAGCATATATGTCAGATGGCATATATCTGTCATTTGCTGTCCTCTGAATATACCCACCGATAGACTACATCCCCCGTGATTTCCAGTAGAAAATCCTGGAAGTGGGAGTCCCGCCCACATCTACCAGATGAACACCAGGAAGCCTGCTTAATTCCAGCAGAAAATCTTGCCCAAAGTATGTTAACTGTTTAGGAGTAACTTAATTAAAATTACTATTGGTGATATTAGCAAATGATTTGATATGTTTGTATGATATTCCTCTGCCCCGCTAGTTTTAAAGGAAAGGTTCACCCATAAAGTTTCTGTTAAAATAGCAGACAGAGGAATATCCTATACATGCGTTAAATATTCATCTACTATTATCGGCAACAGTAATTTCTAGCCTATAGTAAATCCTGTACTTTGTATGAAATAATCCATAGGATTTTTTTAAAAATGTCTGATACGACAAGGATTATATTTGTTACTTTTGCAGAGGCTGGTCAATTGCAACTTACTTTACAGGTAAGTCTTGGTACACTGGTCCTTAAATTCCATGGGGATTCTCCCAATTTGCCACAGTCACTTTAGCAGGAAACTGGCAGAACTCCAAGAGAAATGGCAGAAGTGGCCATTTTCAGACGTTTATTTAGGCATTCCACCAGTCTCCCACCAGAGTTACAGCAGGAGATCAGGAAACTCCTATAGAATTTCACTGCCAGTGTTCTTATGTTTCTAGATTACAGCTGGAAACCCAAGATTTTAAGCCTATAAGCAAGGGACCAAAATTTCTCTTCTCCCTAAAATTGGGAGACTTGACATTTTTATATTCAACAACCACTACCAAAAATGCAGTCGTGCACAATTTTGTAATGTGCAAATCCTGCAAAAACGATTTCAATAGTTTTATGAAAAATATTTGTCAATGACAGAAAGCTGCATTAATGATCCATTTGCACGTCTCAAGCAGCTAATGTGTCATTTAATCAGTATTAATGAAAGAAAGATTGTTCAATGGTCTATACAGCACACAGCTGTAGTAGGGAAAAGCTGAGTGCCAGCGGTGAAATTTCTGATTTACCCAAAAGGCATGTGATCAGGCTTCTCAGAGGCAATCGTCTCACTTGCCGACCAAAACGGCTGCTTGGCCGTTAAAATCGAGTGACTCAGAGGCCAACGCCGGGGACCCGTGGGAATGGTCCCCAGTACAAGATAAGTGGATCGGAGGGGCTCAGTAGGGGAATTGTGGGGGAAGGGGGAAAGCCTGGGGCAAGGGAGGCTCGAGGCTTCCTTGTGGAGGAGCACTTCTGCTCCTCTTGATCCACAAGGAAACTTAAAATAAATGTTAAAAACTTACCTTACTGGGCCTCTTTTGGCCCTCAAAGCAGTTCCCGGAAGATTTGGCCTGGTGAGGGAGCCAGGTCCCTCGCAGTCAGGTCCAGATGATGTAATTTCATCTGCCATTTGTTCACCTACTTGCATGCTTTATCAATCTCATGTTATAGCACCTTTGCTGCCTCTTCAGAACTTTGTTTTTGAACTTTTATAGTTGCAGCGTTGCCTGCTAAGTATCCTGTGTCGTGCCCCTACATTGTGACCAAGCTTTTCCTACATTCTAGTAAAGTAGTATTGGACGGTAAGATTTCAGGTATAACTCCTAACACGATACAAACACAGAAGAATGAAATCTCTCTTTAGAAGTCCTACTGGTTTCCTTTAACGGTAAATGCTCATAAGAAATTACCACCTCTAATTGACATCCTGGCCTAGAGTATTTTGTGCTGGTTTTACCAGCACGATCGGCCAAACCAGCGTAAACGATCGAGGAATTTTAAGCACAAGTTACATTGAGAGTAAATAGAGTTTCCACAATCTTTTACGCTGGTTTAAAAAACAACATGCTTGAAGCTGGCCCCGCCCACAAAACCCCGCCCCACCCCCAGATGGAATTAATGAGCATAGCGAGTTTCTGCCAATTGCACCCGTTTGCTCTTCAAATTAAGCTTTTTTTTAGGTGCAAAAGCACTTGCAGGCACGGTTTAAAAGTTTTTAAATAATAAATTTTATTTAATTTACGAAGAAACTGATTACTGTATACCAAGGAAACTGGTAAATGGTTCTGTATAGTTTTAAAAAAAATCATTTTCAGTGATTTAAAATTGGGTTACTCACAAGTGGTGGACTGGACACTTAATAAAAATGCTTATTTTTTGTGATAAACCCATTTTCAGCTGTATTAATAATACTGCACCAGGTTACCAATCTTAAATACATCAAGGAATATTTTTTAATGCAAAAAACAATTACGTTCTATTACGGAACCCGATTGCGCTGGTTCATGGGAGATTTTATGTTTTTTATTATGCATATGAGTTTGGGCAGAAACCTGAGCCATAACTTCACTTCCGAAAACCAGCACAATTAAAAGCGCAATTTGTGCCCAGATTGCTGATTGCGCTCAAAGCGGAAACTCTAGCCCACTACACTGAAGCATCATATTTAGTATTAAAACACTGCCATTGCACCATTATGGTGCACTGCAGCGTTCACCACTTGCATAGTAATGAGATTATAGAGAAGCAATGTTTTGTTCATCAGAGTAGATATTCAAATGGGTGACAGCTCAGGGTGGTAGAGTTCTCGTGATCTCCCACCGAAACTTTGGTGGAAACCCTGGAGCAATGGCATGAACGGCCATTTCCACTGTTTCTACGGGGTTTTCGCCAATCTCCAGCAGAAAATCTGGAGAACCCCAGCCGAAATTTCAGGTGAGGGACTATTTTAACCCTTTGTGAAAGTAGTGAATTGAATCACTGACAAGAAATGACAGACCCAATGGCAAGCTGAAGAGATATGGATGCTAAATGTGTCACTTTGCCCCATAATGTAATACATTGTGCGACACAGCATATATTATTAATATTTCAATATGATTAGCAACATCTAAAAAAGTAAGACCTCATCAGAAATTGTAATCAAGAATTTAAACAACTAATGGAAAAAAAATGTACAGTGCTTCAAGTACAAAACACAGTTCTCGGGAAGGAAGGAAGGTCTAGAGGTAGTATGTTTTGTTCAAAGTACTCCCCCATTTTACAAAATAATAGTTTGAACAGAATTGCTTTTGATGTGTCAATAAAAGCCAAAGTTATTTCTGGCATAGAAACCTTCCAGTAGGTCCACCTTTCTGCTACACTGCACAAGTGATGTCCCATTGTCAAAATCCACAGTATAAACTGGGATTCTTCTTTGCATTAATGCTTGTGGATGGAACAGGAGCCCTAGAGGTGTTGGCTTGTACTTTAAAAGCAAGCTGCCGATGCTCAATATGCTTTAATATAGTGGGTAGCTTGTCACAACAGGGGTGGAGAGAGGCAGAAAATCCAGTGGCTCCGTGGATGAGCTTGAAGGCAGCAATAAAAGAGATGGCCCATCTAATGGCCAACAGTGCGTCACAGTATCCTCTTGGCCATTTCTGAGGCAGCCCTTTTAAGGACTAGGCTTTGCCACTCCCCACCTGGTATAAATGGTCAGAGTGTGCGCTGTGCATACTCTGCCCATTTGTCCCTGAAAATTGCAACGTTGGCCCTCCAATTTGCATATATAGGCAGCCTCTGCCTGTTTTGGGTGGGAGCACTGTGGACCCATTTACAGGCCTGCCTGAAAACTGCATCAGGCAGGCCTTGGTGCACTTCTGATTTTCCACTGGCGGCCGCTCATTTTTCAGGCAAGAATTGGGCAGGCGGGAGTTGAAAATTGCTCCTATAGTAGTTCTGCCCTCCAAAGAAATGGAAAATGCACCAAATAAAGTGTCAAAAAAAATCAACATTTCCAGAAAGATATATCTCTGGCTAGTTGCTTTTAAAGTTGAATATCCGTCCATTTGCTGACTCTTCTGTTTTGCTCAGTAATGCCAGCTCTGACTAGGAATAAAACCGTCACTTTTTTTATCTGACTGTGAGGCAAGCGAGTACTGCACGAATACTTCATTAATTATTACTTACCAAGCACAAAGTGTTTTTTATCCTACATTTTTGCTAAGGTTTCTGAATGCATTTCTGGGGTGGCATGAACTGTCAGAGAAGTACTAAACATGGTCAAATAGTCCATTAATACTCCCTCCCCAAATTTCACACATTTTTATGGATGATATATTTAGCAAACAAAGGAACTTTAGGCCCTAAATCTCCAGAAATAATCAGGTATAAAAAAAAGACCAAAAGGAGAGAAAAAGAAATAAAAGACACAATACTGAAGATAAAGAGAAACCAACAATGGAAGAGAAGACTAAATAAATGCAAGAAAAATATGGAAGGGCAAGGTCAATAAAACTTTCAGCAGCAAAACATTCTTTCACAACACATTTTTAACCTTAGGCATCATAAAAAATCTCCAGATATAGCATTTCAAAAATGTTAATAGTTGTGTGCTGACAAGACGGAAAAGAAAACTGAAGTCAATGGAAATGAAAATCCAGAACAATGTATAACAAGCGACTGATCTGATATCGCCGTTTTACACTATCCCAAAGTCAAAATTACACCCAAGGTGTCCCCACCCCTGGTCACACAGGCCATACAGGAAACTCGTACTTATGGCTGAGATCCGATGCATCTGAGTTCCAAGCGAAGTTCGCGGCGATGCCGGACCTATGTCAGTGGTCCATCAGAACGGGCATGCCTACGTGTTTAATTCTAAAAAGGTAAACTGTGACTGGTAATTTCCTTGGAGCAGTTCCTTATATAACTTCGCCAAAAATATTTCCGGCAAAGTTATGGTAACGGTGCGTGTGCAGCTCTGAGGAAATTCCCAGCCTGTCTTTCAAGTCGGCAGCTTTGCCGCCAAAGGATTTAAAAAAATGGTAACATTAAATAGGAAAGACTGAAACTTCCCAATCTTTATAATAAAATTTCTCTTGTCTGTTGTATATATTGCTTCTGTCCTCTGCACTGCTTCCATCATTTCTGTGTGTCATAGGTCTTAATTTTCTTCTTCCTCATTAGTTAATTGTTTAAGTCGCTACTTTCTAACTGGTTATTTTGTTTATTTTCTACTTCCATTATTTACCAATCATATTATGCAAAACTTTTATTTCCCAATTTCAATTTTCTCCGCAATCATTTTCCACCAGAATTTTTTCTCCCCTAATCACTCTCCAGCAAAACAATTCCTCAGGATAGCAGCGGTCACGACAGGTTCTCCCCCATTTATGTAACTGCAGAAGTTCTGTTCACAGATTTATTTATGTAACCCCAGTATCTGAAAGGCACAATTTATTTCTTCACTTAGCAACCTGCAATGAGTGAGGAGAGCACTGTTTATTTATGTACTCAATCCAATAATTATTTTAAAGATTGCTCAAATACAGAA
The DNA here is from genome assembly GCA_030390025.1 of Squalus acanthias. Classification (NCBI taxonomy): domain Eukaryota; kingdom Metazoa; phylum Chordata; class Chondrichthyes; order Squaliformes; family Squalidae; genus Squalus; species Squalus acanthias. The sequence goes on along the minus strand of CM059426.1, from coordinate 155,302,609 downwards.
AGCAAGCCTGCAGCACAAGGAGTCCAAAGCTTGTCTGCTCACCAGATGATCGTGAGTTGAAGTCCCAGAACTGCCTGTTACTGAAGAAGTCCCACCAGTCCCTGAGTGTCACTTTAGCCATTGTCACTGTACGTCATGCAGTGACGGAGCAGCATTTAGAAAAAAATTGTTCTCAGGATGTGGTTGTCGCTGGCAAGGCTGGCATTTATTGCCCATTGACAGTACTTGAGGACTGGTCCGTGACCCCAATCCTGCCGCATAAAGGAAGCTGGGTAGAGCAGTAAATAACTGCTATGAGAAATGTGAAAATGGGACTGGAGATCACAGGATGTTACTCATGATTCAAGACCAGTTAAAGCAGAGGTGCGCACAACCAGTAACTCTCATCTATTCAAGCTTGTGACAACACCAGAGGTGTCACTCCCGGTTTTGAGAGTTATTATACACCGTCTGGGTCAAGAGAGTGGAGAAATTGGCACACAAGTCAGACAACGCCTGTCATCTGGTTATAAAGAGGTATAGCCAAAGGTCTAGAAGCTGTTCTTCCATTCCATCAGGGAATGGTGCAAGCACGCAGGAACTTAGAGGAGTGGAAAAATAACTAAGGAAGGAGACTGAAACGTTGTAAAGCTATTTCTGCTTTCAATGTCTTTAACCAAAAACATTACTTTAAAAATTGTGTTGAGTGTGTGTACAATCTTTTCTTTTGTAAGTTTTTTTATCTGGTGTCTTACAATTATAACAGCATCTCAACAACTCTATTCTGAGTATGCAGCTAGTAGCATGTTTTTTTTTATCATGGAATGATTCAATTTGATAAATTTCCTTAACCCTTCCACCCGCCCCACCCACCACCCACCCCCTCCACCCCCAGCCAATTTGTACCACTCAGGGCCCTCAGGTGCCTGCTCTCCAGCAGCAGCCAGAAGGCCCCAATCTCAGCAGCCTGGAGCACAGCTGCAGGTCTCTCAGGTCTGCAGCTGTGCTTTCATTTCCTCCCTGTTGTATAGGCACACAGGGAGGAAATGCGCAGGTCCTCCCCCAGCCAGGGGGAGGACCTGCGCCTGCAATCTATCCAAGCCATGCAAATGGTCTGGGGAAGGAAAACTGTGAGCAGCTGCTTCCTCGGGGGGGTGCCCACGGAGGAAAATCTCCCCTGTTATATCCACTGGCATCTTCATTCCCTATCAGCTGGTAAATGAATCTGGTAAAAACTACGAAGTAATCCCAGCTTTTACAGGCTCTGCACACTAGAGTTAGAACAGACATATTGTAAATTATATTTCTAGTTCTTAATGTCAATATTATTGTAGGATCTATCTAATGGTGTTTAAGAACAGCTGTACTTCTCGATGTTATTCTCTGTTTGGGTTGCACTGGCCTCTCTCTTCACCAGTTGTTAGGCTTGTGGTGTAGTTACAGTGCTGGTACCGTGAGAGCAGCTGAGCTGTATTACTGTAGTGTCACATTTGTGCAAACGAGTAGAAAATATGCAATACAGGAAATGAGGATAAAGGCTCTCACTTCTGTTAAATGTCATCCACACATCTGCAACCACATGTGACAGTTAAAGGGGTGCTTTTGGGTAGATTTACCACTACGGGAAATTCACTCTGCAGCAGATTATTCAGCTGCTTCTGCCAAATATTTTCAATACTTTTTGAATATTTTGTTTTTATTAAAGCTAAGATATAATAAATTTAGGATGTCAGATACAATTGGTGGTCACAACATCACAGCATCGGCCATTGCATTATCATAGGCTCCACTGTAAATAAACACTAATAGAATGTTTTACAAGATAATTCATCATGATGGCACTGCTCCCTTAGAAAGAGCTTACAATCCACAGAATGCTTCTGCTAAACTGGGGACATTAACACTTATCATAGCAACATACTAACATAGTGGGTTTTGGACAAAGTGATAACCATTAGGCCATTTAGCCAACCCTTCAATTCTGTCACTGTGATTATGGAATGTCTCCCTGTTCCACATAGGAATTGGTCCAGTCCTTTATAAAAAAACTGACCATGGCGTTCTGGTTCACCAGCCAGAGGCAAAACAACAGAAATGTGCATCCGTTGATACTATAATAAGGATTTGTTAATGACAACAGTGTAACAATAGGATTCTGTGGATTTTAAGCAGTTTCTAGAGTGTCTGTATAGTCATGGTGAAGCCACTTGCAAAACACTCCACCAGTGTTTACACTCAAAGGAGGCTATGGTAATGCAATAATGTGACATTCATTTGTATCTGCCATAAAAGTAATCTGTTCCACATTTCTATCACTCTCTTAAAAAATGGCTAAATTTCTTATTTTCTTTGACACTCTTAAATTTAATCTCTTTGTTTTAACACATTCATTATAACAGTGTACAGAGGAATTCCATATGGACGTGTTAATATTTTTGCTACAAGTACCACACAATACAGTACAATGTCACCTTCATATTGCCAAAGCACTGTAAAAGTTTGAATGTGACGAGACACATGTGACCATTTAGATAATGCAAAGCAGATGACAGGATATCTGTAAGGTTATGATTCATACCCTGATGAATGCAAGGCCTAACTTTTAAAGGCTCTGCTCCCAGCATGGAGCCTTGCTGTAGATGCAAAAAATAACAACTTGCATTTATATAATGCCTTTAACACAGGAAGAATTCAGAATTCTCTAAGAATTGTAGGGCTGGAGAAAGGTTACAGAGATAGGGAGGGGCGAATTTGAACACAAGAATGAAAATTAAAAATTGGCAGTATTGGTCGACCAGGAGCTAATGTTGGTCAGCAAGGACAGGAATAGCGGATGACTGAGACTTGGTGCAGGATAGAGTATGGGCAGTGGATTTTTGGATGAGCTGAAGCTTCTGGAGATGGAGGATGGGAGGCTGCCCAGAAGAGCATTGGAATAGTCGACTTTGAAGGTGACAAAGGCATGGATGAGAGTTTTGGCTGCAGATGGGCTGAGGTAGGAGAAGAGTGATGTTACAGAAGTGGAAGAAGGCAGTCTTTGTGATGAAGATGATATGGGTTTGGAATCTCAGCTCGCAGTCAAATATGACGCCGAGGTTGCAAACAGTCAGCTTCAATCTGAGACAGTGGTGAGGGAGAAGGATGGAATTTGTGGCAAGAGTATGAAGTCTGTGGTGGGGGCCAAAGACGATAACTTTGATCTTTCCAGCATTTAACTGGAGCAAATTATGGCTTATCCAAGATTGAATGTCGGACAAACAGGCTGACAACACAGAAGCAGTGGTGGGGTCGAGAGAGGTGGTGATGAGGTGGAGCTGGGTGCCATCAGTGTACATGCGGAACCTGATATGACTTCAGATGATACTACCAAGAGGCAGCATGTAGATGGGAAAGAGAGGGGTACTCCAGAGGTAAAAGTGTGGGGGTGAAAAGTGAAACCATTGCTGGAAATGCTCTGGCTACGATTTAATAGGTAAGAATGGAATCAAGCGAGGGCAGTCTCACTTAGCTGGACAACAAAGGAGTGGCACTGGAGCAAGATGGTGTGGTCGACCCCGTTAAAGGCTGCAGAGAGGTTGAGAAGGAGAAGGAGGGATAGTGCACCGTGGTCACAGTCACAGAAGATGTCATTTGTGACTCTGATTAGGGCAGTTTCAGTGCTGCAACAGGAGCGGAAACCTGTTTCAAGAGATGGAGTTGCTGGAAAAATGGGCATGGATTTGGGAGGTGAAACGTGTCCAAGGACTTTGGTGAGGAAAGGGAGGTTGGAGATGGGGAGGTAGTTTGTGAGGACAGAGGGGTAAAGGGTGGGATTTTTGAGGAGCGGTGATGGTGGCACTTTTGAAAGGGAGGGGGACAGTACCTGAGGAGAGGGAACCATTTACAATATCAGTGGGAATGGGGTCAAGGGAGCTATAGCTAGGCCTCGTGGACAAGATGAGCTAGAGGGGAGACAGGAGAGAAGCTAGAAAAAGACATGGGTTCAGGGCTAGGGTGGGAGGAGCCTTGGGGGGCGTTTGGCTTGGTGGACAAGGGGAGGAGGGATTGTCTCAATCTTAGTGACAAAGAAGTTCATAAGCTTATCGCACTTGTTTGTTGTGTGAGGGGGCAGGGTATAGGATTGAAGAATATGGTTGGTTGTGGTGAGAAGAATCCGGGATAACCTTTGCATTCCAGGATGATCCTGGAGTAGCGAGTGGTTTGTAAAATGGGATAGTAAAATTGGGCCAGTATGCTAATGTACTGAGGCACAGCTAGGCTGCATTTTGCAACAAAGACTTTTCAGGATCTGTGGGAGAGGTGCTGCAGATCAGATGAAACTTCATCGAAGACTTGAATATTATTCAAACCTCTCTGGATTTTATGTTTTCTGGGCAGACTGCACCCCCAGAAATGAGCTCGCCCATATACAATAGGTACATGACTACTCCTGTGACCTGACTTGCATAATTAGGACAACTTAGAGGGAGATTACGAAGGCTGAATTTGCTTGCACACCCATTACTATCCCAACACGTACTTTTTCAGACCCACATGTCACAAGAGATCTGTCTTTGCTCCCTCTATTTCACAAGAGAGGCCGTCACATAGCTATGCCATCTGCTGCAGGTTGACTTGCAGGCAACTGTATTACAGGGATGGCACTTGCCTGGGCGTGCACTAATCTTTTATGCCACTAGAACCTTCCAAGCCATCACCGGTGACATATGCCAAGTTAGTCTACAGATATTAAACATTTGCAAGAGGCGACAAGTTCATCACTTTTGCTGTGGAAAGGAGGGTTCAGCTACACAAGGCGCAGAACATTTCTTGACAGCCAAGTTTTCCAAGAGTGCAGAACATCGTAGACAGTAGCTATATACTGCACAGACCAATGAGCTTGCTCACCATCTCCTGAAGACAAAGTGCTTGTCTATCCCATGAGGATGGTGCCCCAAAGTGCCACACCTTTCTTGGGCTCAGCTCATACAGTAGTTCATCTACTATGCCAGCCATCAAACAAGTCAGGTGCTACCTGTTCCATCACTTGCCCACATTTTTGCTTGGCACTTCTCTCTCCTTCCCACACTCCCCCATAGCCTTGTCAAGTATTCAGGATCCATTTTGATGCTTTAGAAAGGCTGAAAAAATATTTGTCCTCAAATGCAGCCAGTTTAAGAGGACACATCAATCTAAATTGGAACTGCTGGCCAAATTCTGCACGCATCTCTTCCCCTCACTCCCGCCCTCCCCCAGATTAGCTTAGCTGCTGGTGCAAGGTCAAAGTTGTGCTGGCGGCCAATGCTAATTATTCAAAATTGGACATACTCAGTTCAGTGTGCTGTGGGCCTTGGCTGCCAGCCTCTCCCAGCACGGCTTTCTCCAGACTCACAAAATCTGCATTATTCAGATCCTCAGCAGAGAACGTTATACTCCCAAAAGTATGACACAGAATGGACAACTCGAGAGGGTTGTAGTCAAGTACATTGCAGCAACTTTTTTTGTTCTGTTTACATTTTTATTGTAACTGGCTTGCTTTACAGACTGTCAGAAGCAAGTGTTTTAAAGGCCTCATAATCAGAAATAATTACAATGGTTTGTGAGCTGGGAAGTCACTTAAACATTATAGGCTAGAAATTACTGTCAGTGGATCAACAATTAAATGCATTCTTAAACTGTTGCTCTGCCTCCTATTTTAAGGGAGCCATTTATCCATGGGTTAACCCCTCCATTATAACAGTGATTAAGCAATGCCATACGAAAGTGTAAAGTGGTCCTCCATCAATACCACAGACAGTACTTTACAGACTTATATTCCACTTGTGTTCAGCTGATCTGTGCTTATCAAAACCTAGTGCTTGGGTAAGGATGCCATTCGTAACTATGAATAGTGACGCTGTAAATATACTTATGCAGTCTTGTTCTGTTGGTTATTTCTAGTAAATCTGCTCTAAAAGAGTATGTTAACGATTCCGCTAGAAGCACTAAACAACGGAAATTTTGACACTTTAGGATGTCATTACAACACGTAGTGACCAGACAATATTTTAGCTCGGGTGGGTGATTCCCTACTGCCACCAAATCTAGGTAAAAATAAGCTAGGTTTTTGTGTTATATAAACATGTTATGAAGCTGCAATAATGAAACGAATACCCCATGGGATCATGTTGATGTTTAAAATTTAAATGGCAGATAATTGCTTTTAAAACCATTAATAAGGTACTATACATTGGTCTGACAGCCTGTTTTAAGACATTGCCAATTGTTGCCATGGTAACATGAAAATATTAGTCAGACCTGCCCTTGCCCTCCTCCCATTGGTTTGCATGTTGGGAGATAACAGTCAATGTAGAGATTTCTAAATTTGGGACTAAGACTAAACTGCTCACCCTGCATACAAGATTTTGGCATTTACAGTTTTGTTGTTATGTAAATTCTCAGATAACTTTAGTGTGTTAAATTTCAACATTAAAACAAAATACAGTTGTGATCATATTTCCTGATATAAATAATTAAATAGAAAGTTTTTTTTTACTATGTAGCCTTTCATTTGGTAGTCAGTCCCTACCCAACCAAATGCCACATGTTACAGCATAAAAAATACCTAGTATTCGAGTGACCTAGAAATACGATGATGCTGTATGGGTGCCAAAACGTCCAATATGGCAGGCACATATTCTGATACAGAAGTGCACCATTCGCCATATTGGTATAGGCATCAAAAGAGGCGTCCAGGGTTTGTGCCTTTGCATATGCAATTAAGCGGCCGAACGCCTGTTTGATGCCAACTTTACCAAATTGGTTTGCGCTGAACGCAGCCGGAAAACCAGGTCCACATGTGGCCAAAACAGGTAGGGGAAAAATTCAGTTGGTTGCGCCTCCCATTAGCGCCTTAAGAGGGCGCAAAGCAACTAGCGCCCGGGCGCGGCAATTTTTGCGCCGCTCGCGAAATTAACTAGACATTTTGCGGCGGCGCTAAACACTACCGCCACGATCTCCTGCGACGGCAGATCGTGACGTCAGTCGAGTGCGCAACGCCCCGGTAGCGCCCCGGAGCGGATATTGAGTGGCGCCCCCTGCCTTACCGCCTGCCGCTAGCAACGACAGGTTGAGGGGAGCGTTTTGCAGTAAGGGACTGGGGGAGTGCTATTTAAAGGCCAACGCTTCCTGCCTTTTTTTGTTGGTGACATTTTTGCACCATGCATTCTGAGAGAGAGAGAGAGAGAGAGAGAGAGACTTCTGGAGAGATTCAACGCTGTGTGAAGGAGTTTTGGGTACTGAGCAGCACTTTGCAGGTTCATTTTGATTTGCCCTTCCTTGCATCTATTTAGAAGAGACTGTGGGGGCTGCACTCTGAGCTCTTTCCCTGGTTCTCTCCATTGTTCTTTCCAGCGGATTTGATGTACAGGTCTCTCCAGGCCGAGATTCAAGGCTGCAATGAGGAGGGTGTGGATGGAGAGCAAGATCAACCCTCCCCTTTAAGAACTGGCCGGCGCCATTGTGTCTGTGTTCCATTGCTGACTGACATCACGTGAGCTTCGCCAGCGCTCTGAGTTAGCGCCTCGCTCCTCGGCCTTTGCGCCTTAAGACAGGTGTGAAGCGCCTGATTTAGCGCTTCAATCACCTCCAGGGGCGATAAAAGCCAAGTTTGCAGTCGGAGGCGATAATTAGCGCCAGGCGCTAATCTTTGCGCCCGGCCGATAATTGTGCCCCAAATGGGGCGATACTGAATTTTTCCCCCGTATGGTTTTAAAAAATACTTACCTGAATGTGAAATCGGGAGGTGCAGGAGTTCACTACCCAGCTCCACATTAAAACCATGGGCCACTGCCAGCCACTGCCATTTATTGCCCATCCCTAATTGCCCTCGAGAAGGTGGTGGTGAGCCATCTTCTTGAACCGCTGCAGTCCGTGTGGTGAAGGTACTCCCACAGTGCTGTTAGGGAGGGAGTTCCAGAATTTTGACCCAGCGACGATGAAGGATCGGCGATATACTTCCAAGTCAGGATGGTGTGTGACTTGGAGGGGAACTTGGAGGTGGCGGTGTCCCCATGCGCCTGCTGCCTTGTCCTTCTAGGTGGAAGAGGTCGCGGGTTTGGGAGTGCTGCCAAAGAAGCCTTGGTGAGTTGCTGCAATGCATCTTGTAGATGGTACACACTGCAGCCATGGTACGCCAGTGGTGGAGGGAGTAAATGTTTAAGGTGGTGACAATCAAACGGGCTGCTTTGTCTTGGATGGTGTTGAGCTTCTTGAATGTTGTTGGAGCTGCACTCATCCAGGCAAGTGGAGAGTATTCCATCACACTCCTGACTTGTGCCTTGTTGATGGTGGAAAGGCTTTGGAGAGTCAGGAGGTGAGACACTTGCCGCAGAATACCCAGCCTCTGACCTGCTCTTGTTGCCACAGTATTTATGTGGCTGGTCCAATTAAGTTTCTGGTCAATGGTGACCCCCAGGATATTGATGGTGGGGGATTTGGCAATAGTAATGCTGTTGAATGTCAAGGTCGGTGGTTAGACGCTCGCTTGTTGGAGATAGTCATTGCCTGGCACTTGTGTGGCACGAATGTTATCTGCCACTTATTAGCCCAAGCCTGAATGTCATCCAGGTCTTGCTGCATGCGGGCATGGACTGCTTCATTATCTAAGGAGTTGCGAATGGCACTGAACACTGTGCACTCATCAGCAAACATCCCCACTTCTGACCTTATGATGGAGGGAAGGTCATTGATGAAGCAGCTGAAGATGGTTGGGCCTAGGACACTGCCCTGAGGAACTCCTGCAGCGATGTCCTGGGGCTGTGATGATTGACCTCCAACCACCACAACCATCTTCCTTTGTGCTAGGTATGACTCCAGCCAGTGGAGAGTTTCCCCCCCCGATTCCCATTGACTTCAGTTTTACTAGGGCTCCTTGATGCCACACTCGGTCAAATGCTGCCTTGATGTCAAGGGCAGTCACTCTGAACTCACCTCTGGAATTCAGCTCTTTTGTCCATGTTTGGACCAAGGCTGTAATGAGGTCCGGAGCTGAGTGGTCCTGGCAGAACCCAAACTGGGCATCAGTGAACAGGTTATTGGGGAGTAAGTGCTGCTTGATAGCACTGTCAACGACACCTTCTATCACTTTGCTGATGATTGAGGGTAGACTGATGGGGCGGTAATTGGCCGGATTGGATTTGTCCTGTTTTTTGTGGACAGGACATACCTGGGCAGTTTTCCACATTGTCGGATAGTGTTATTGCTGTACTGGGACAGCTTGGCTAGAGGCATGGCTAGTTCTGTGTCTAGTTCTTTGCTGTATCCAGTGCGCTCAGCCGTTCCTTGATATCACGTGGAGTGTATCGAATTGGCTGAAGACTGGCTTCTGTGCTGGTGGGGACCTCAGGAAGAGGCCAATATGGATCATCCACTCGGCACTTCTGGCTGAAGATGGTTGCAAATGCTTCAGCTTTGTCTTTTGCACTCATGTGCTGGGCTCCGCCATCATTGAGGATAGGGATATTCATGGAGCCTCCTCCTCCCGTTAGTTGTTTAATGGTCCACCACCATTCACGACTGGATGTGGCAAGATTACAGAGCTTTGATCTGATCCGTTGATTGTAGGATCGCTTAGCTCCATCCATAGCATGCTGCTTCTGCATGGGTGATGTGCCTGCCGTAGTTGAATAGCTGTCAGTGTGTGCAAAGATGTGAGTGTGAGTGTTGCAGCAGTGGTAAGGTTGTGAGGGTGAAGTGAAGCCATGATTGTGAGGCATGAGTGGTGATAGGTAGAGATTGTTGGTAGGTGAGTGATGAGGGTGTGGTGCATTGAGCAGTGTGTGAGGCTTGTGGTGCAGATGGTGGGATATGGCATTTGCTGAAACCTTCACACACCTTGACCTGCCATTTGAGGTCATTAAACTTCTTTCGGCACTAGATCCAGGTCCTTGGCATGACACTGTTGGCCGTGACGTAGGTAGCTATCTCCAGCCAGAGCCTTATACTGGTAGGATTTGATGGCTTCCTGCCACCCTGCGGGAACAGGACACCCCTCCTTCTCTCAAGTGCCACTACCAAAGCCTCACGTGCAGCATCCGAAAACCTCTGTCTCTCTCTCTCTGGGTTGTTGTTGCTGTGCCATGGCTTCAGTCTGCAATGATAATGAGGTGCTGTTGCATCAAAGCACCTTCCCTTTAAGTCGTGCACAGAGCCTAGGCTAAACATTATTGGCTATTAGAATGCACCCGATATTGGCCCCCCACCCTGGGTGAGCGCTAAGCCAATCAGCAGCGTGTTTAGTGCTGAGATCAGCACTGCAATCATTATAATGAGCAGGCAGCACGAATTATGCATGCTGCCTGCACCACTTTCAACGGGCGTAGGCAAATAGCGCTGGCCCTTGACATCAACATTCCCTCGAAGCTGTGCTTCCGTGCGGCCACGCAACTCTCTGCCAGCCCCGCGGAGCCCGGGACCAGCTTTTCCAATGTTAAGTTTCACGCATGCCTCCAACTTCCGGATTTAATGGAGGCGGGTTGGGAGGGGTTAACTAACCTGCTCTCTGGAGGCAGTTCCGTCCTTAAAATATTTTAATGAGGCTGCGTGCCTCAAATGTAACCTCAGTTTCACATTTAGCCCCTGGGCCTCGGGAAACCTCGCAGCTAAAGGGAGGGGAGGTTTGCTGGTTGGAACAGGCAATTGGCTTTCCAGCACTGCTTGTGGGCCAAGAGGAGCAGGAATGCTTCTTACTGGCCCAACAAGCTACCCTGTAAACCACCCCGTGATCTGACCTCCCTGATCGGCCATCCGTCCGCCCACCCCCACCCCCCCACCCCGATCCGACCCCCCTGATCAGCCAACCACCCGCCCACCGCCCCCCCACCCCCACCCCGATCCGACCCACCTGATCGGCCAACCACCCGCCCACCGCCCCCACCCCCCCACCCCGATCCGACCCACCTGATCAGCCAACCACCCGCCCACCGCCCCCCCACCCCCACCCCGATCCGACCCACCTGATCGGCCAACCACCCGCCCACCGCCCCCCCACCCCCACCCCGATCCGACCCACCTGATCGGCCAACCACCCGCCCACCGCCCCCCCACCCCCACCCCGATCCGACCCACCTGATCGGCCAACCGCCCACCCACCCCCCCCCCACCGATCTGATCCCTGATGTCTGACACAGCTCCCTCCGATGTCCGTCCCCCCCCGATGTCCGACTGCCCCCCCATTCAACGCACCTGTGCTCCGCTCCTCGCTGCCTAACCGCCCGACCGCCAGCCGGCTGCGTCGGGAAACCCATTCAAAAAATTTAAATCAGGTCCTGCCTTATTTCCAGGCCGCTAAATCTCCCCCACCCACCCACCGCTCCCTTCCCACCTCCCCGTTATTATCGGGCCTATGTAATTCTTTGTCCCCCCCAGCGGCCCGAAAATGGTCTTCTCTGGTTAGCTGCCTTGGTATGCCCGGTAGATGTCTGCAGCTCGCCGGTCTGATGTAAACAAAGCCCGAGGCCCAATATTGGGTGGGCCTAGGGCCTACCTATCCCAGCGCAGGGATCGATCCCTGTGACTAGTTCAGCAACAACAAAAATAACTTGCATTTATGTAGCGCCTTTAACATAGTAAAACATCCCAAGGTGCTTCACAGGCACGTTATACCGAGCCACATAAGGAGATATTAGGACAGGTGACCAAAATCGTCTTAAATGAGGGGAGAGAGGTAGAAAGGTGCAGAGGCTTAGGGAGGGAATTCCAGAGCCTAGGGCCCAGGCAGCTGAAGGCACGGCTACCAATGGCGGCAAGCTGGTGTGAACCAATTTCTAGGCCCGTATCGCTGAAAAGAGACAACTGGAGTAATATTTCAACTGGGAGAAATCAATCTATATTCAACTAAGTCAAAGGGATAATAGCAATAGTATCCAGTGACAAATAAGTGCATTATGTGTCATGAGTGCTTATTTTAGAGGCCACGCTCTACTTGAACTGGCTCACCCAGCTTTACAAGTGCATTCTCGGTAAAAGGTTAACTTTTGTTGTAACCAGTACTATCATCTTTATATATATGCATGAGAGTGCTGTCTTAAATTCAAGGTTGGCTCAGACTATCACCTCTTACTTTACTGAATAAAAAGGACGTTCGTAACGTTAGCACAACAAATGCTACTAATAGCACTTAGAGTTAAAGAAGAAGGTACAGCAGGAATAGCCTATTCTGAGATATATTTCCTGAACACAATTGTTGCAGTCACAAAGTACATGGTATAGGGTGAATTTTAACTCTCTCCGCCCAGTGGAAACTGGGAAGAATGGGAGTTAAAATCCAAGTGGTACACATACCGCTCTTTTACCACCTCATGGCCATTTTAACGCTGCTATTTTCTTGGGCATTTGAGACGCCTACCTGACTTAGACAGGACCCTCATGTAAATCAGGGTCCCACAACGCCCATATTTAATGGTCTAAATCTGGTGGGCAAGAAGCAGAGGCCTCTAAAGGTAAGTATAAAAACTATTTTTGTGGGACCAGGAGGAGCAGGGATGCTGCTCCCGATGCTACTCGGAAAATTTAGGCCGCTACGTCCCCAGGCTACTCCCACTTGTGTGTTCGCAAAACACTCCAGAACCCTCCCTCCAGTGACTTACCTAACTGCAGGCTGGGCAGAGATACAGTGCCTAGTACCTGATGGTGCCCCCTGTTACCCATTTCAGGCGGGCAGCTTGCTATTGTAATTAGGCCAGGCCTCTGGCAGCACCACCTGGGCAGCAGGCCTGAACGTTCTGTCAGTCAACTGCCCGGGAGTTAAAATTCCCCCTTATGAAACCTTACTACAGGTAGGCCCCACAGCAGCGGCGGCGGCAGAGCGGACCTGGGAGGAGCAGCGAGGCGGTAGCGACAGTATAAAGAGAGCCTGAGGCGCAGGTAGGCCCCACAGCAGCAGCGGCGGCAGTGCGGACCTGGGAGGAGCGGCGAGGCGGTAGCGACAGTATAAAGAGAGACTGAGGTGCAGGTAGGCCCCACAGCAGCAGCGGCGGCAGTGCGGACCTGGGAGGAGCGGCGAGGCGGTAGCGGCAGTATAAAGAGAGCCTGAGGCGCAGGTAGGCCCCACAGCAGCAGCGGCGGCAGTGCGGACCTGGGAGGAGCGGCGAGGCGGTAGCGGCAGTATAAAGAGAGCCTGAGGCGCAGGTAGGCCCCACAGCAGCAGCGGCGGCAGTGCGGACCTGGGAGGAGCGGCGAGGCGGTAGCGGCAGTACCAACTCAGCACAGGCAGAATTTTCAAAGAGTGACGTCAGAAGTCAAAAGTGACGTCGGCACAAGGGGAGGGAGCTGATTGGTGAGTATCTGGTTAGTGTTTTTACTTGGCTTTCTTAAAGTTTTTAAGTTTATTCCAGCTAGGTTAGTAAATTAGAGGTTAATTAGAGGTATGGCAGGGCAGCTCACACCCGTGGAATGCACATCCTGTGCCATGTGGGAAGTCCTGGACACCTCCCGTGGTCTGGACGACCACATGTGTGGGAAGTGTCGCCAGCTACAGCAGCTCGAGCACCGGGTTACGGAGCTTGAGTGGCGGCTGCAGTCACTGCTTTGCATCCGTGAGGCTGAGAGCTACGTGGATAGCACGTTTCGGGAGGTGGTCACCCCGCAGCTTAAGAGTGTGCAGGCAGAGAGGGAATGGGTGACCGTCAGACAGAAGAGGAGGACCAGGCAGGTAGTGCAGGAGTCCCCTGAGCCCATCTTGCTCACGAACCAGTTTTCGCTGCTGAGTACTGGTGAGGGGGATGGTTCCTCTGGGGACTGCAGCCAGAGCCAAGTCCACAGCACCATGGAAGGCTCAGCTGCACAGGCGGGGGGGAAGAGGAGAGGGAGAGCAATAATGATAGGGGATTCAATAGTTTGGGGAGCAGACAGGCATTTCTGCGGCCGCAGACGTGACTCCAGGATGGTATGTTGCCTCCCTGGTTCGAGGGTCATGGATGTCACTGAACGGCTGCAGGGCATTCTGAGGGGGGAGGGTGAACAGCCAGAGGTCGTGGTCCATATCGGTACCAATGACATAGGTAGGAAGAGGGATGAGGTCCTGCAGGCAGAGTTTAAGCAGCTAGGAAAGAGGTTAAAAAGCAGGATCTCAAAGGTAGTAATCTCCGGATTACTACCAGTGCCACATGCTAGTGAGTTCAGAAATAGGAAGTTAGAGCAGATGAATGCGTGGCTGGAAAGATGGTTTAGGAGGGAGGGCTTTAGATTCCTGAGGAATTGGAAACGTTTCTGGGGGAGGTGGGACCTCTACAAGCCAGACGGGTTGCACCTCAATGGGAACGGGACCAATATCCTCGCGGGAGGGTTTGCTAGTGCTGTTGGGGAGGGTTTAAACTAGCTTGGCAGGGGGATGGAACCTAAGTATAGAGTCAATAGGGAGGGAAGAAAAACGGGAATTGGAAAACAAAAACATAGAAAGTAAATTGGAAGGACAGAGGAATCAAGGGCTAGATAGCAGTCAACAAGGAGGTTTGCCTGTACTAAATGGTATATACTTCAATGCAAGGAGTATAGCGAACAAGGCAGATGAGCTGAGGGCACAAGTAGATACTTGGGCCTATGATATTATAGCTATTACAGAGACATGGCTTAAAGAGGGGCAGGTATGGCAGCTCAACATTCCTGGTTACAGGATTTTCTGACGGGGTAGAGAGGGAGGTAAAAAGGGAGCGGGGGGTTGCGGTATTGATTAAAGAAACTATTACAGCTGTGAGGAGGGATGATATGTTGGAGGGATCATCAAACGAGGCCATATGGATCGAATTGAAAAACAAAAAAGGGGCGATCACACTGCTGGGAGTGTACGACAGATCCCCAAACAGTGAGAGGGAGATAGAAGAACAAATATGTAGACACATTTCTGAGAAGTGCAAAAACTATAGGGCAGTAATAGTAGGGGATTTCAACTACCCCAATATTAACTGGGATAAAATGAGTGTGAAGAGTATAGAAGGTGCGGAATTCCTAAAATGCATCCAGGAGAACTTTTTTAGCCAGTATGTAGCAAGCCCAACAAGGGAGAGGGCGGTTCTGGACTTAGTTTTAGGGAATGAAGCTGAGCAGGTAGAAGGCGTATCAGTGGGGGAGCATTTTGGTGCTAGTGACCATAATTCTGTTAGATTTAAGGTAGTTATGGAAAAGGACAAGGATAGATCAGGAATAAAAATTCTAAATTGGGGAAAAGCAAATTTTGCTAAGCTCAGAGGGGATTTAGTAATAGTGGACTGGAAACAGCTACTTGAAGGTAAATCAGTGTCAGAGCAGTGGGAGGCATTCAAGGAGGAGATCCGGAGGGTTCAGACCAAATATGTGCCCTTAAAGAAAAAAGGTGGAACTAACAAATCTAGAGCCCCCTGGATGTCTAGAGACATACAGGGTAGGATAAAGAAAAAAAGGGAGGCGTATGACAGATACCGAGGGCTAAATACTCCAGAATCTTTAGAGGAGTACAGAAAGTGCAGGGGTGCAATTAAAAATGATATTAGGAAAGCAAAGAGAGAGCATGAAAAATTCTTGGCAGGCAAAATCAAGGAAAACCCAAAGATGTTTTATAAATATATTAAGAGTAAGAGGATAACTAAAGAAAGGGTAGGGCCTATTAGAGATCATAAGGGTAATCTGTGTGTGGAGGCGGGAGATGTTGGTAGGGTTCTTAATGAATAATTTGTGTCTGTTTACACAAAGGAGAGGGGCGAAGCAGACATTGCTATCGGGGGGAGGAGTGTGAAATATTAGATGAAATAAACATAGTGAGAGAGGAATTATTAAGGGGTTTAGCAGCTTTAAAAGTGGATAAATCCCCAGGCCCGGATGAAATGTATCCCAGGCTGTTAAGCGAAGCAAAAGAGGAAATAGCAGAGGCCCTGACCATCATTTTTGAATCCTCTCTGGCGTCAGGTGTGGTGCCGGAGGACTGGAGGACTGCTAATGTGGTACCCTTGTTTAAAAAGGGAGAAAAGGATAGACCGAGAAATTACAGGCCAGTCAGCCTAACCTCGGTGGTGGGAAAATTATTGGAAAGAATTCTGAAGGACGGGATAAATCTTCATTTAGAAAGACACGGATTAATCAAGGATAGTCAGCACGGATTTGTTAAGGGAAGGTCGTGTCTGACAATCTTGATTGAATTTTTTGAGGAGGTAACAAGGAGGGTAGATAAGGGTAGTGCGTTTGATGTAGTGTATATGGACTTTAGCAAGGCTTTTGATAAGGTTCCACATGGCAGACTGGTCACAAAGTTAAAAGCCCATGGGATCCAGTGCAAAGTGTCAAGTTGGATTCAAAACTGGCTCGGAGACAGGAAGCAGAGGGTAATGGTTGATGGATGTTTTTGTGACTGGAAGGCTGTTTCCAGTGGGGTTCCGCAGGGCTCAGTACTAGGTCCCTTGCTTTTTGTAGTATATATCAACAATCTTGACTTGAATATAGGGGGTATGATTAAGAAGTTTGCAGATGATACTAAAATCGGCTGTGTGGTTGATACTGAAGAAGGAAGCTGTAGACTGCAGGAAGATATCAATAAATTGGTCAGGTGGGCAGAACAGTGGCAAATGGAATTCAATCCGGAGAAGTGAGAGGTAATGTATTTGGGGAGGGCTAACAAGGAAAGGGAAAACACATTAAATGGTAGGACACTGAGTAGTGTAGAGGAACAAAGGGACCTTGGAGTGCATGTCCACAGATCCCTGAAGGTAGCAGGCCAAATAGATAAGGTGGTTAAGTAGGCATACGGAATGCTTGCCTTTATTAGCCGTGGCATAGAATACATGATGCGGAGATGCCGGTGTTGGACTGGGGTGGACAAAATTGAGAGGTCGCACAACACCAGGTTATAGTCCAACAGTTTTATTTGAAATCACAAGCTTTCGGAACTATCGCTCCTTCCTCAGGTGAAGTAAATTGGATACAGAATCGTCAGAGCATATATAGATGGAAAAAAAAGCATGTGTACTTTACAATTGCAGACCAATAAATTAAATCATCCTGACTATCTGCCGAGGTGTGATAAAGTTAATTAAGTCAGCCAGGAAGGTACCACATCAAAAGACATAGCAAGATACAACTGAGACAATGAGGTGAAGTCGCAGGGGTTCTAACGTGTCAAAAGCTGCCGTATGTATGTAAAACGAACAGGGGGGTTATGCTTCAACTGTATAAAACACTAGTTAGGCCTCAGCTAGAGTACTGCGTGCAGTTCTGGTCACCACATTACAGGAAGGATGTGATTGCACTAGAGAGGGTACAGAGGAGATTTACAAGGATGTTGCCGGGAGTAGAGAATCTTAGCTATGAGGAAAGACTGGATAGGCTGGGTCTGTTTTCCTTGGAACAGAGGAGGCTGAGGGGAGACCTTATTGAGGTGTATAAAGTTATGAGGGGCATAGATAAAGTGGATAGAAAGGACCTATTTCCCTTAGCAGAGGGGTCAAAAACCAGGGGGCACAGATTTAAAATAATTGGGGGAAGGTTTAGAGGGGATTTGAGGGGAAATTTCTTCACCCAGAGGGTTGTGGGGGTCTGGAACTCACTGCCTGAAAGGGTGGTAGAGGCAGGAACCCTAACCACATTTAAAAAGTACTTGGATGTGCACTTGGGATGCTCTAACCTGCAGGGCTACGGACCAAGAGCTGGGAGGTGGGATTAGGCTGGATAGCTTTTTGTTGGCCGGCGCGGACACGATGGGCCGAAATGGCCTCCTTCCGTGCTGTAACTTTCTATGATTCTATGACCAACACTTAATTGGACAGTTATTGATTGTACATATACAACTCAAAATGGTCTCCCTAGACACAGTCAATGTTTGGAAGGACCAAAATATTAAAATTGTACTGCTGGGTGTTTTTTACAGTAGGTATAGTATGAAAAAAATCACCTTCCCACAATTATGCTTTACCGAAATTCTAATGATAGCATGGAGACATAATGCATAATATTTTATGCTTCTCTCTTGGAACAGAGGCATTAATTGATGGATAATCATCAATTACAGTCCAGCTCACAGCACAGTGGTAACTGGAAGGCTATCCAGAAGAAGATGCCAGACTTGAGAAAACAGTTATTAGGTGATAATTGAGAATGAACTTGAATAAACACACCAGAGGTGAAATTCAGCTTCGTCAGGATGTAAAAAGGGCAGTAATAGATCAGCACCCGTTAAACACCTCGCTCGATTTTCCTTTCCATTGAAGCCTCCGCTGAAGTTGAATTTCACCCCTGTCCTGTCATATATGGAGGCTCCGACATAAATAGATAAACAACAACAACTTGCATTTATATAGCGCCTTTAATGTAGTAAAATGTCTCCAAGGCACTTAACCAGCCATATAATCCAATCAAAGTAAGCTACAAGTGTCAGACAAATTTGGTTGAGTACCTTAACACACTTAACCCAATCTGACCCAGTAACCAAAACAAAAGCCAAATACTGCAAATGCAGGAAATCTGAAATAAAAACAGAAAATGCTGGAAATGCTCAGCAGGTCAGGCAACATCTGTGGAGCGAGAAACAGAGTTAACGTTTCAGGCCGAGGACCTTTCGGCAGAATGTTTCGTCTGAAGCTCATCGACCTGAAACGTTAACTCTGTTTCTCTCTCCACAGATGCTGCCTGACCTGATCCAGTAACCAACTGCAAATGCAACACAAAGGGAAGTAATGAAAATGGTTGAGAAGTAGTACAGTAGAATCAAAAAAACAGAACCTTATGTGATGCAGCTGAGGAAGATCACCTATAAATATTTAGTCATACAGCTGACAATTATAATGCATTTAAACATTTTCACAAGCTTCCTGGTGTATTTTACAGTGAGTAGTCAACCATCCAACTTGTCCACTCTGGAATAAGTGGGGAGCCCTTCAGATAATGGACATCATGGGCACTCGCTGGAAATCATGGGCTAGAAATTTGATGATGCTGCCCCTGTTTTACAGGCGTAAAACGTGCACCAAAGCATCCAATATGACGGGCAATTTGTGCGCTCGTATACTGAGCCGGAAGTGCATCATCCACCATTCTGGTATAGGCATCAAAAGAGCCACCCAGGGCCCATTCCTGAAATAGGTGTTAGGCCCTTTGAATATGTAAATAAGGGACCTAATGCCTGTTTGTTGCCTGATTTACCAAATTGCTTTCCCGGGCCGGCTGCATTCAGGAAAACCAGATCTACATGTGCCCTAACCAGCGGTCCTTAAAGGGACTGCAACAGAATGCCTCCAAAAAGGTAAGTTTTAAAACGACTTAAGCGAATGTGGAGCCGGGAGGATCAGGGATTAATCCCATGCGTTCATGCACATAATTCTTTAACAGTGCTTACATACATGAATGGGCATCCTGTCGCAAATTTGTATTTTTATATGAATTTGCCAAGTTTCAAAGAATGAATTTGCAATGTTTAAGTGGCAGTTTCATTTTGTACTATCTTGTTCTGCTGCCCTTTTGAATTGCACATGCCTGGAAATCTGGAAAGAGCTGATTTTAGTGATAATTTCTCATTGGTAGATAAAAACCTAAATCTACCAGTGAGAGAACAGCATTTAGAGACAGGTCTTTGCAAAGTTCAGTTTTGCAAAATTCAAATGGGGCAAACCAGCTGAACAAAAATAGCAGTTGCCAGCCAAGCTATACACGAATGAAAGTGAGTCAGGAGCAATCACGGCTATGGAGATTGGGGGCAGGTGCAGCTGAGAATACAGACATTAGTGGGTTGGGATCAAACAGCAACAGGGAGGACAGCAGCCTTGCTACGGTTTTATCCTTCATTGAGACCAAATGCTTTCATAAGAAAAGAAACTAGAGCCAAAATATATCATTCAGTGCAGCATAATGCATCACGTGATTATAGTAATGTATCAGGCGATTATTAGTTAAAAAGGACTTTAATACTCCTTTAATCACTCCACCATTGGCGGCCGTGTCTTCAGCTGCCTAGGCCATGAACTCTGGAATTCCGTCCCGAAATCTCTCCGCCTCTCTGACTCTCTTTTCTCCTTTAAGACGCTGCTTAAAATCTACCTCTTTGACCAAGCATCTGCCCGAATATTACCTTGTGTGGCTCGGTGTCAAATATTGTTAGTTAACATCCTGTGAAGCGCCTTGGGACGTTTTATTATATTAAAGGTGCTGTATAACTGCAAGTTGTTGTTAATATACACTATAATGTGTCCCAAGCTTTACTCAAATTTTGTATTTTGGTGGTAATTGGAAAAAAAGGGGCCATAAATTAACGCTAAAAATGCTTCCTTTTTTTTTAAAAAGGAAGCACAAACACACACAGGGACAGAAAGAAACAACCACAGCCACACACGGGGACAGAGAGAGAGAGAAAACCACAGACACACACAGGGTCAGAGAGAGAGAGAAAACCACAGACACACACAGGGTCAGAGAGAGAGAGAGAAAACCACAGACACACACAGGGTCAGAGAGAGAGAGAAAACCACAGACACACACAGGGACAGAGAGAGAGAGAGAAAACCACAGACACACACAGGGTCAGAGAGAGAGAGAGAAAACCACAGACACACACAGGGACAGAGAGAGAGAGAGAAAACCACAGACACACACAGGGACAGAGAGAAACTCACCGGCGGCAGCAGCGAGAGCGGCCCTGGGTGGAGACCGAGCGCAGAGACTGAGTGCGGTTTAAACAGAGTGCTGCGAGTTGGGAATTGGTTCTTACTTTACACCAAGGAAAGAGTCCAAGAGCGGGAGCAGGCAAACAACAACTGCGAAACCGCTAAAGTGACGTCACAACCAGGTAAGGAGCTGATTGGTAAGTAGGACCTTTGTGAGTATTTCTACAGTCCAGTCGTTAAAGTCAGAGTAAGGTCTCTAGATTAGAGTAAGTAGTGTGTAAAGTGAAGCAAGGTCCCTAGAGTATTTAATATTCTTTAATTTAAAGGAAGTAAAGGGAGTAAATTAAGGGTAGGACATGGCAGGGCAGCTCAGCAGCATGGAGTGCTCCTCCTGTGCTATGTGGGAAGTCAGGGACACTTTAGGTGTCCAGGGCGAACACATGTGCAGGAATTGTCTCCAGCTGGAGCTACTCGAAATCCGCGTTTCGGAGCTGGAGCTGCGGCTGGAGTCACTGTGGATCATCCGCAAAGCTGAGATCTTCGTGGATAGCACGTTTAACGAGGTGGTCACACCACAGGTAAAGAGTGCACAGGCAGACAGGGAATGGGTGACCGCCAGACAGAGTAAAAGAACTAGGAAGGTAGTGCAGGAGTCCCCTGGGTCCATCTCCCTCTCCAACAGATTTTCCATTTTGGATTCTGCTGGGGGAGATGGTTTCTCAGGGGAATGCAGCAAGAGCCAAGTCCGTGGTACTACGAGTGGCTCAGCTGCACAGGAGGGGAGGAAAAAGAGTGGGAGAGCAATAGTGATAGGGGATTCTATCGTAAGGGGAACAGATAGACGTTTCTGTGGCCACAGACGTGACTCCAGGATGGTATGTTGCCTCCCTGGTGCCAGGGTCAAGGATGTCACTGAACGGCTGCAGGGAATTCTGAAGGGGGAGGGCGAACAGTCAGAGGTCGTGGTTCACATTGGTACCAACGACATGGGTAGAAAGAGGGATGAGGTCCTGTAACAAGAATTTAGGGAGCTAGGTAGCAGATTAAAAAGCAGGACCTCAAAGGTTGTAATCCCTGGATTACTCCCGGTGCCACGTGCTAGTGAGTATAGGAGTAGGAGGATAGAGAAGATGAATGCGTGGCTAAAGAGTTGGTGCAGGAGGGAGGGCTTTAGTTTCCTGGATCACTGGGTCTGCTTCTGGGGAAGGTGGGTCCTGTACAAGTCGGACGGGTTGCACCTGAACTGGAACGGGACCAACATCCTTGCGGGGAGGTTTGCTAGTACTGTTGGGGGGGGGTTTAAACTAACTTGGCAGGAGGATGGGATATGGAGTGGAGCTATAGTAGGGGGTGATGCACAGCCAAATACAGAGGAAAAAACAAGTCAGCCTGGAAGGCAGAGCAACTATTTAACGGCACAAGGGAGTATGGCACGACTGGATGGCATTTATTTTAATGCAAGGAGTCTTGCGTGTAAGGCAGATGAATTGAAGGTGTTGATGAACACATCATGTATGATATTGTTGCTATCACAGAGACATGGTTGAGGGAGGGGCAGGACTGGCAGCTCAATATTCCGGGGTATAGAATCGTCAGGCGAGACAGAGGGGGGTGTAAAAGAGGAGGGGGTGTCGCAATATTAATCAAGGAGACAATTACTGCTGTAAGGAGGGATGATATCTTAGCAGGTTCCTCTAATGAGGCCATATGGGTAGAACTTAAAAACAAAAAAAGGGGGCAAGCACTTTGCTGGGAGTGTACTATAGGCCCCAAACAGTCAGGGGGAGATAGAGGAACAGATATGCAGGCAAATCTCAGAGAAGTGTAGAAATAATAGCGTAATAATAGTAGGGGATTTCAACTTCCCCAATATTAACTGGGATAGTCAGAGTGTGAAAGGCTTAGAGGGTGCGGAATTCTTAAAGTGCATCCAGGAGAGCTTTTTGAGCCAGCATGTAGAAAGTCCTTCAAGAAAGGGGGCGGTACTGGACCTAATTCTAGGGAATGTAGCCGGGCAAGTGGTAGATGTGTCAGTAGGAGAGCATTTTGGTGACAGTGACCATAATTCGGTGAGATTTAAGGAAGTCATGGAAAAAGACAAAGATGGACCGGAACTAAAGGTTCTAAATTGGGGGAAGGCCGATTTTAATATGATAAAGCAGGATCTGGCCAAAGTGGACTGGGATCAGCTACTTGTAGGAAAATCCACATTAGAGCAATGGGAGTCTTTCAGAAAGGAAATAGAGAGAGTACAACGCCAACATGTTCCCATAAAGGTCAAGGGTGGGACCAACAAGCCCAGGGAACCCTGGATGTCAAGGGATATACAAGAATGGATTAGGAAAAAAAGGGAGGCTTTTGGCAGATACAAAGGACTAAAAACAGTGGTAGCCCTAGAGGAGTATAGAAAGTGTAGGGGGGTACTTAAAAAAGAAATTAGGAGAGCGAAGAGGGGGCATGAAAAAACACTGGCGGGCAAAATAAAGGAAAATCCCAAGGTGTTTTATAAATATATTAAGGGCACGAGGATAACCAGGGAAAGAGTAGGGCCCATTAGGGACCAAAGTGGCAATCTGTGTGTAGAGCCGGAAGATGTAGGTGAGGTTTTAAATGAATATTTTGCATCTGTGTTCACTATGGAGAAGGGTGAGGTAGGCATAGAAATCAGGCAGGGGGATTGTGATATACTTGAACAAATTAGTATTGAGAGGGAGGAGGTACTAGCGGTTTTAGCGGGCTTAAAAGTGGATAAATCCCCAGGCCCTGACAGGACGTATCCCAGGCTGCTGTGTGAGGCAAGGAAGGAGATTGCAGGGGCTCTGATACAAATTTTCAGAACCTCTCTGGCCACAGGGGAGGTCATGATGCGGAGATGCCGGTGTTGGACTGGGGTGGACAAAATTGTGAGGTCGCACAACACCAGGTTATAGTCCAACAGTTTTATTTGAAATCACAAGCTTTCGGAGCTATCGATTTGCTCCTTCCTCACCTGAGGAAGGAGCAAATCGATAGCTCCGAAAGCTTGTGATTTCAAATAAAACTGTTGGACTATAACCTGGTGTTGTGCGACCTCACAGGGGAGGTGCCAGAGGACTGGAGGACAGCTAACATAGTACCATTATTCAAGAAGGGTAGTAGGGATAAACCAGGGAATTACAGGCCAGTGAGCCTAACATCAGTGGTAGGGAAATTATTGGAAAAAATTCTGAGGGACATAATTAGTCTCCACTTGGAGAGGCAGGGATTAATCAGGGATAGTCAGCATGACTTTGTCAGGGGGTAATCATGTCTGATCAATTTGATTGAATTTTTCGAGGGGCTGACTAGGTGTGTGGATGAGGGTAGTGCAGTTGATGTAGTCTATATGGACTTCAGGAAGGCTTTTGACAAAGTCCCACATGGGAGACTGGTCAAGAAGGTAAGACCCCATGGGATCCAGGGCAATTTGACACATTGGATCCAAAATTGGCTGAGTGGCAGGAGGCAGAGGGTGATGGTCGAAGGTTGATTTTGTGACTGGAAGCCTGTGTCCAGTGGTGTACCGCAGGGATCGGTGCTGGGTCCTTTGCTGTTTGTAGTGTACATTAATGATCTAGATATGAATGTAGGAGGTATGATCAGTAAGTTCGCAGATGACACGAAAATTGGTGGAGTGGTAAATAGCAAGGAGGGAATCCTCAGGCTACAGGACAATATAGACGGAATGGTAAGATGGGCAGAACAGTGGCAAATGGAATTTAACCATGAAAAGTGTGAGGTGATGCATTTTGGGAGGACAAACAAGGCAAGGGAATACACAATGAATGGTAGGATCCTAGGAAGGACAGAGGATCAGAGGGACCTTGGTGTGCATGTACATAGATCCCTGAAGGCAGCAGGACAGGTAGATAAGGTGGTTAAAAAGGCATATGGGATACTTGCCTTCATTAGCCGAGGCATAGAATATAAGAGCAGGGAGGTTATGATGGAGCTGTACAAAACGCTAGTTAGGCCACAGCTGGAATACTGTGTGCAGTTCTGGTCGCCACACTATAGGAAGGATGTGATTGCATTGGAGAGGGTGCAGAGGAGATTCACCAGGATGTTACCTGGGCTGCAGCGCTTCAGCTATGAAGAGAGACTGGACAGGCTGGGGTTGTTTTCCTTAGAGCAGAGAAGGCTGAGGGGGGACCTGATTGAGGTGTACAAAATTATGAGGGGCATAGATAGGGGAGATAGAAAGGAACTTTTCCCCTTAGTAGAGGGGTCAATAACCAGGGGGCATAGATTCAAGGTAAGGGGCAGGAGGTTTAGAAGGGATTTGAGGAAAAACTTTTTCACCCAGAGGGTGGTTAGAATCTGGAACTCACGGCCTGAAAGGGTGGTTGAGGCAGGAACCCTCACAACATTCAAGAAGCATTTAGATGAGCACTTGAAACGCCATAGCATACAAGGCTACGGACCAACTGCTGGAAAATAGGATTAGAATAGACAGGGCTTGATGGACGGCGCGGACACGATGGGCCGAAGGGCCTCTTTCTGTGCTGTATAGCTCTATGACTCTACGAGAAACAACCACAGACACACAGGGACAGAGAGAGAGTGAAAACCACAGACACACACAGGGACAGAGAGAGAGAGAGAGAAAACCACAGACACACACAGGGAGAGAGAGAGAGAGAAAACCACAGACACACACAGGGACAGAGAGAGAGAGAGAGAACCACAGACACACACAGGGTCAGAGAGAGAGAGAGAGAGAGAGAGAGAGAAAACCACAGACACACACAGGGACAGAGAGAGAGAGAGAAAACCACAGACACACACAGGGTCAGAGAGAGAGAGAGAAAACCACAGACACACACAGGGACAGAGAGAGAGAGAGAAAACCACAGACACACACAGGGTCAGAGACACAGAGAAAACCACAGACACACACAGGGTGAGAGAGAGAGAGAAAACCACAGACACACACAGGGTCAGAAATAGAGAGAAAACCACAGACACACACAGGGACAGAGAGAGAGAGAGAAAACCACAGACACACACAGGGACAGAGAGAGAGAGAAAACCACAGACACACACAGGGACAGAGAGAGAGAGAAAACCACAGACACACACAGGGACAGAGAGAGAGAGAAAACCACAGACACACACAGGGACAGAGAGAGAGAGAAAACCACAGACACACACAGGGACAGAGAGAGAGAGAAAACCACAGACACACACAGGGACAGAGAGAGAGAGAAAACCACAGACACCCACAGGGTCAGAGAGAGAGAGAAAACCAGAGACACACACAGGGTCAGAGAGAGAGAGAGAAAACCACAGACACACACAGGGACAGAGAGAGAGAGAGAAAACCACAGACACACACAGGGTCAGAGAGAGAGAGAGAAAACCACAGACACACACAGGGACAGAGAGAGAGAGAGAAAACCACAGACACACACAGGGACATAAGAACATAAGAAATAAGAGCAGGAGTAGACCAATCGGCGCCTCGAGCCTGCTCCGCCATTCAATGAGATCATGGCTGATCTGATCCAACCTCAACTCTAAAGAACACAAGAAGTAGGAGCAGGACCAGGCCACTCGGCCCCTGGGCCCGCTCCGCCACCCACAGGGCCTTGACCGATCCGAACTCAAACTCATGTCCAATTTCCAGCCCACTCCCCGTAACCCCTAATTCCCTTTACTTCTAGGAAATGGTCTATTTCTGTTTTAAATTTATTTAATGAAGTAGCTTTCACAGCTTCCTGGGGTAGAAAATTCCACAGACCCACTACCCATTGAGTGAAAAAGTTTCTCCTCATCTCAGTTTTGAAAGAGCAGTCCCTTATTCTAAGATTATGTCCCCTAGTTCTAGTTTCACCCATCATTGGGAACATCCTCACCGCGTCCACCCGATCAAGCCCCTTCACAATCTTATATGTTTCAATAAGATCGCCTCTCATTCTTCTGAACTCCAATGAGTAGAGTCCCAATCTACTCAACCTCTCCTCATATGTCCACCCCCTCATCCCCGGAATTAACCGAGTGAACCTTCTTTGTACTGCCTCGAGAGCAAGTATGTCTTTTCTTAAGTATGGACACCAAAACTGTATGACAGAGAGAGAGAGAGAGAGAGAGAGAACCACAGACACACACAGGGTCACAGAGAGAGAGAGAAAACCACAGACACACACAGGGACAGAGAGAGAGAGAGAAAACCACAGACACACACAGGGTCAGAGAGAGAGAAAACCACAGACACACACAGGGTCAGAGAGAGAGAGAGAAAACCACAGACACACACAGGTTCAGAGAGAGACAGAGAGAGAGAACCACAGACACACACAGGGTCAGAGAGAGAGAGAGAAAACCACAGACACACACAGGGACAGAGAGAGAGAGAAAACCACAGACACACACAGGGTCAGAGAGAGAGAGAAAACCACAGACACACACAGGTTCAGAGAGAGAGAGAGAGAGAAAACCACAGACACACACAGGGACAGAGAGAGAGAGAAAACCACAGACACACACAGGTTCAGAGAGAGAGAGAGAGAGAGAACCACAGACACACACAGGGTCAGAGAGAGAGAGAGAAAACCACAGACACACACAGGGACAGAGAGAGAGAGAGAGAAAACCACAGACACACACAGGGTCAGAGAGAGAGAGAGAGAGAACCACAGACACACACAGGGTCAGAGAGAGAGAGAGAAAACCACAGACACACACAGGGTCAGAGAGAGAGAGAAAACCACAGACACACACAGGGACAGAGAGAGACAGAGAGAAAACCACAGACACACACAGGTTCAGAGAGAGAGAGAGAGAGAACCACAGACACACACAGGGTCAGAGAGAGAGAGAGAGAACCACAGACACACACAGGGACAGAGAGAGAGAGAGAGAACCACAGACACACACAGGGTCAGAGAGAGAGAGAGAAAACCACAGACACACACAGGGACAGAGAGAGAGAGAGAGAACCACAGACACACACAGGGTCAGAGAGAGAGAGAGAGAAAACCACAGACACACACAGGGTCAGAGAGAGAGAGAAAACCACAGACACACACAGGGACAGAGAGAGACAGAGAGAAAACCACAGACACACACAGGGTCAGAGAGAGAGAGAAAACCACAGACACACACAGGGACAGAGAGAGACAGAGAGAAAACCACAGACACACACAGGGTCAGAGAGAGAGAGAGAGAACCACAGACACACACAGGGACAGAGAGAGAGAGAGAAAACCACAGACACACACAGGTTCAGAGAGAGAGAGAGAGAGAGAACCACAGACACACACAGGGTCAGAGAGAGAGAGAGAGAAAACCACAGACACACACAGGGTCAGAGAGAGAGAGAAAACCACAGACACACACAGGGACAGAGAGAGACAGAGAGAAAACCACAGACACACACAGGGTCAGAGAGAGAGAGAGAGAACCACAGACACACACAGGGACAGAGAGAGAGAGAGAAAACCACAGACACACACAGGTTCAGAGAGAGAGAGAGAGAGAGAACCACAGACACACACAGGGTCAGAGAGAGAGAGAGTGAAAACCACAGACACACACAGGTTCAGAGAGAGAGAGAGAGAGAACCACAGACACACACAGGGTCAGAGAGAGAGAGAAAACCACAGACACACACAGGTTCAGAGAGAGAGAGAGAGAGAGAAAACCACAGACACACACAGGGTCAGAGAGAGAGAGAGAAAACCACAGACACACACAGGGACAGAGAGAGAGAGAGAGAGAGAAAACCACAGACACACACAGGGACAGAGAGAGAGAGAGAAAACCACAGACACACACAGGTTCAGAGAGAGAGAGAAAACCACAGACACACACAGGGACAGAGAGAGAGAGAAAACCACAGACACACACAGGGACAGAGAGAGAGAGAAAACCACAGACACACACAGGGACAGAGAGAGAGAGAAAACCACAGACACACACAGGGACAGAGAGAGAGAGAAAACCACAGACACACACAGGGACAGAGAGAGAGAGAAAACCACAGACACCCACAGGGTCAGAGAGAGAGAGAAAACCACAGACACCCACAGGGTCAGAGAGAGAGAGAAAACCAGAGACACACACAGGGTCAGAGAGAGAGAGAGAAAACCACAGACACACACAGGGACAGAGAGAGAGAGAGAAAACCACAGACACACACAGGGTCAGAGAGAGAGAGAGAAAACCACAGACACACACAGGGACAGAGAGAGAGAGAGAAAACCACAGACACACACAGGGACATAAGAACATAAGAAATAAGAGCAGGAGTAGACCAATCGGCGCCTCGAGCCTGCTCCGCCATTCAATGAGATCATGGCTGATCTGATCCAACCTCAACTCTAAAGAACACAAGAAGTAGGAGCAGGACCAGGCCACTCGGCCCCTGGGCCCGCTCCGCCACCCACAGGGCCTTGACCGATCCGAACTCAAACTCATGTCCAATTTCCAGCCCACTCCCCGTAACCCCTGATTCCCTTTACTTCTAGGAAATGGTCTATTTCTGTTTTAAATTTATTTAATGAAGTAGCTTTCACAGCTTCCTGGGGTAGAAAATTCCACAGACCCACTACCCATTGAGTGAAAAAGTTTCTCCTCATCTCAGTTTTGAAAGAGCAGTCCCTTATTCTAAGATTATGTCCCCTAGTTCTAGTTTCACCCATCATTGGGAACATCCTCACCGCGTCCACCCGATCAAGCCCCTTCACAATCTTATATGTTTCAATAAGATCGCCTCTCATTCTTCTGAACTCCAATGAGTAGAGTCCCAATCTACTCAACCTCTCCTCGTATGTCCACCCCCTCATCCCCGGAATTAACCGAGTGAACCTTCTTTGTACTGCCTCGAGAGCAAGTATGTCTTTTCTTAAGTATGGACACCAAAACTGTATGACAGAGAGAGAGAGAGAGAGAGAGAGAGAACCACAGACACACACAGGGTCACAGAGAGAGAGAGAACCACAGACACACACAGGGACAGAGAGAGAGAGAGAAAACCACAGACACACACAGGGTCAGAGAGAGAGAAAACCACAGACACACACAGGGTCAGAGAGAGAGAGAGAAAACCACAGACACACACAGGTTCAGAGAGAGACAGAGAGAGAGAACCACAGACACACACAGGGTCAGAGAGAGAGAGAGAAAACCACAGACACACACAGGGACAGAGAGAGAGAGAAAACCACAGACACACACAGGGTCAGAGAGAGAGAGAAAACCACAGACACACACAGGTTCAGAGAGAGAGAGAGAGAGAAAACCACAGACACACACAGGGACAGAGAGAGAGAGAAAACCACAGACACACACAGGTTCAGAGAGAGAGAGAGAGAAAACCACAGACACACACAGGGACAGAGAGAGAGAGAGAAAACCACAGACACACACAGGGACAGAGAGAGAGAGAAAACCACAGACACACACAGGGACAGAGAGAGAGAGAGAAAACCACAGACACACACAGGGTCAGAGAGAGAGAGAAAACCACAGACACACACAGGTTCAGAGAGAGAGAGAGAGAGAGAACCACAGACACACACAGGTTCAGAGAGAGAGAGAGAGAGAGAACCACAGACACACACAGGGTCAGAGAGAGAGAGAGAGAAAACCACAGACACACACAGGGTCAGAGAGAGAGAGAGAAAACCACAGACACACACAGGGTCAGAGAGAGAGAGAAAACCACAGACACACACAGGTTCAGAGAGAGAGAGAGAGAACCACAGACACACACAGGGTCAGAGAGAGAGAGAGAGAAAACCACAGACACACACAGGGTCAGAGAGAGAGAGAAAACCACAGACACACACAGGGACAGAGAGAGACAGAGAGAAAACCACAGACACACACAGGTTCAGAGAGAGAGAGAGAGAACCACAGACACACACAGGGACAGAGAGAGAGAGAGAGAACCACAGACACACACAGGGTCAGAGAGAGAGAGAGAAAACCACAGACACACACAGGGACAGAGAGAGAGAGAGAGAACCACAGACACACACAGGGTCAGAGAGAGAGAGAGAGAACCACAGACACACACAGGGTCAGAGAGAGAGAGAGAGAACCACAGACACACACAGGGACAGAGAGAGAGAGAGAGAACCACAGACACACACAGGGTCAGAGAGAGAGAGAGAAAACCACAGACACACACAGGGTCAGAGAGAGAGAGAAAACCACAGACACACACAGGGACAGAGAGAGAGAGAGAGAACCACAGACACACACAGGGTCAGAGAGAGAGAGAGAGAACCACAGACACACACAGGGTCAGAGAGAGAGAGAGAGAACCACAGACACACACAGGGTCAGAGAGAGAGAGAGAGAACCACAGACACACACAGGGTCAGAGAGAGAGAGAGAGAACCACAGACACACACAGGGTCAGAGAGAGAGAGAGAGAACCACAGACACACACAGGGTCAGAGAGAGAGAGAGAGAACCACAGACACACACAGGGACAGAGAGAGAGAGAGAGAACCACAGACACACACAGGGTCAGAGAGAGAGAGAGAACCACAGACACACACAGGGTCAGAGAGAGAGAGAGAGAACCACAGACACACACAGGGACAGAGAGAGAGAGAGAGAACCACAGACACACACAGGGTCAGAGAGAGAGAGAGAGAAAACCACAGACACACACAGGGTCAGAGAGAGAGAGAAAACCACAGACACACACAGGGACAGAGAGAGACAGAGAGAAAACCACAGACACACACAGGTTCAGAGAGAGAGAGAGAGAGAACCACAGACACACACAGGGTCAGAGAGAGAGAGAGAGAACCACAGACACACACAGGGACAGAGAGAGAGAGAGAAAACCACAGACACACACAGGTTCAGAGAGAGAGAGAGAGAGAACCACAGACACACACAGGGTCAGAGAGAGAGAGAGAGAGAACCACAGACACACACAGGGTCAGAGAGAGAGAGAAAACCACAGACACACACAGGTTCAGAGAGAGAGAGAGAGAAAAGCACAGACACACACAGGGACAGAGAGAGAGAGAGAGAGAGAAAACCACAGACACACACAGGGTCAGAGAGAGAGAGAGAAAACCACAGACACACACAGGGACAGAGAGAGAGAGAGAGAGAGAAAACCACCGACACACACAGGGACAGAGAGAGAGAGAGAGAGAGAAAACCACAGACACACACAGGGACAGAGAGAGAGAGAGAAAACCACAGACACACACAGGGACAGAGAGAGAGAGAGAAAACCACAGACACACACAGGTTCAGAGAGAGAGAGAGAGAGAGAACCACAGACACACACAGGGTCAGAGAGAGAGAGAGAGAGAGAACCACAGACACACACAGGGTCAGAGAGAGAGAGAGAAAACCACAGACACACACAGGGTCAGAGAGAGAGAGAAAACCACAGACACACACAGGGACAGAGAGAGAGAGAGAAAACCACAGACACACACAGGGACAGAGAGAGAGAGAGAAAACCACAGACACACACAGGGTCAGAGAGAGAGAGAAAACCACAGACACACACAGGGTCAGAGAGAGAGAGAAAACCACAGACACACACAGGGACAGAGAGAGAGAAAACCACAGACACAACAGGGAGAGAGAGAGAGAGAGAGAGAGAAAACCACAGACACAACAGTGAGATAGAGAGAAAACCACAGACACACAGAGGGAGATAGAGAGAGAGAAAACCACAGACACACACAGGGAGAGAGAGAGAGAGAGAGAGAGAAAACCACAGACACAACAGGGAGATAGAGAGAGAGAAAACCACAGACACACAGAGGGAGAGAGAGAGAGAGAAAAGCACAGACACACACAGGGTCAGAGAGAGAGAGAGAGAAAACCACAGACACACACAGGGTCAGAGAGAGAGAGAGAAAAGCACAGACACACACAGGGACAGAGAGAGAGAGAGAAAACCACAGACACACACAGTGTCAGAGAGAGAGAGAGAAAAGCACAGACACACACAGGGAGATAGAGAGAGAGAGAGAGAGAGAGAAAACCACAGACACAACAGGGAGATAGAGAGAGAGAAAACCACAGACACACACAGGGAGAGAGAGAGAGAGAGAGAGAGAGATAAAACCACAGACACAACAGGGAGATAGAGATAGAGAAAACCACAGACACACACAGGGTCAGAGAGAGAGAGAGAAAAACCACAGACACACACAGGGACAGAGAGAGAGAGAGAAAACCACAGACACACACAGGGACAGAGAGAGAGAGAGAAAACCACAGACACACACAGGGTCAGAGAGAGAGAGAGAGAAAACCACAGACACACAGAGGGACAGAGAGAGAGAGAGAGAAAACCACAGACACACACAGGGACAGAGAGAGAGAGAAAACCACAGACACACACAGGGACAGAGAGAGAGAGAAAACCACAGACACACACAGGGACAGAGAGAGAGAGAGAAAACCACAGACACACACAGGGACAGAGAGAGAGAGAAAACCACAGACACACACAGGGACAGAGAGAGAGAGAGAAAACCACAGACACACACAGGGACAGAGAGAGAGAGAGAAAACCACAGACACACACAGGGACAGAGAGAGAGAGAGAAAACCACAGACACACACAGGGACAGAGAGAGAGAGAGAGAGAAAATCGCACAACTGAATAGAAAGTTCACAAAAAACAGAACATAAAAGGACAGAGAGAGAAAACCAAAAATCCACACAGGAATAGAGAAGCAACCGCAGACACACATGGGGACAGTGAGTAAAGGGATTTTGCTTACTATCAAGGACGGACCTGTCCCGTAAATATGTGATGCACAAAGGGGGTCTTTTAAAAATTAATCATGGTCTTGCTCCTTTTACTACTTCTGATACATTGATTAGAGGCACAGTTCATACTTAGTGAAATGTACCCTCTTTACAC
The DNA here is from genome assembly GCA_030390025.1 of Squalus acanthias. Lineage (NCBI taxonomy): Eukaryota > Metazoa > Chordata > Chondrichthyes > Squaliformes > Squalidae > Squalus > Squalus acanthias. Next base: position 155,269,174 of record CM059426.1, on the reverse strand, counting down.
AATGCCCCTCAAAGAGACTGAGATAGTTCTGTCACGGCAGTACAAACCTTGCCTGGAGTGCTACTGGATCCTAATGACCCTCTTTCTATGGCCTCAGACCTCACTGGTCTTCCTCCAACATGTCGAGCAAACTAAATCTTGTTGATGCTGTGTAGACTGAAACAATTTATCCTACTCTCTCACTGCTGTTTTACTGCCATTCTTACTGTGTGTATCATTAACATAATGTGGGCCTAAGGGCAAGGTTGAGCAAATTTCCAGGATCCCTCTGATTGTTGCTTAACATGTCCAAAATTTTTTAATCTTGTGTGTGTTAATATACATTAAACCATTCAGTAATGGGAAGAACTATTGGAGTGTGGCTAAAAATGTGGTCATGCTCATTAATGTTAACGTCCCAAATAATACATATTAATGCACACTTAGCATGTGTATTAGCTCTAGTCCACTGCTTGATGACTGGACTCCAGTCTGGGCTGTCATCATTGCCAAGTTTAAGTGACAGCCTTGGCTCAGGGGTAGCACTCTCGCTTCATAAGGTTTTGGGTTCAAAGCCCACGCCAAGACTTGAGCACATCACCTAGGTTGATGTTTTGATGCAGTTATTAGGGAGTGAGATGCTAAACTGAGACCCATCTGCCCTCTCAGGTGGATGTAAAAGATCCCATATCACTATTCGAAGAAAAGCAGACACGCTCTTCCAGTGCATTGCCTAATATTAATATCTCAACCAACATTACTAAAACAGATTATCCAGTCACTTTCTCATTGCTGTTTGTGGGAATGTGCTTTATGGAAGTTGACTGCTACATTTGCCTACATTACAACAGTGGCTACACTGAATGGATATATATATATATATATAATATAGACTACTGTACAAATGCTTAATGCATGTCTGAAATTTCTTCTCCATTTTTAGTGGAAGTGTTAACTTGTTTAAATAAACAGGGTAATGCTTCCATTTAAGCAGCGGTGGACTCTGAGATGGATGTGTTAACTGTTCATACTCTTGTATTTGGGACATGAAACAAAAATCTCTTGTGGCAGGGAATCCTTTGAGGCCTTACTTAAAAAACCAAAAAGACAGCATGTTAGGTAAGTGAGAGTAAAGATTAAAAAATTAAATTTAAAATGAAAGGGAGCAAGTAAGCTCAGTGCAAAAGAAATTTCACAAGAGTTCAAAAAACAATAACAAAGCATGAACAGTATAAGTAAAATAAATCTATGGAAATAAACAGGGCAAGAAATGAAGGAAAAGAAAGGTAACACGGAAAGGCGAAGTCAGACACAACAAGAGAATTAACCAAATATGAAACTCAAATCCACTTATAACCAAAGGAGAGAAAATAAAATGAGGAAAAGATGTAAACTTTTTCTATCACTGCTACTGATTAGAAGCCTGACCCTACTAATCAGTGTTACGTTCTGTATTTGCCATACCCTTAGATGTTAGAGTTTTTCCCTTTATTAATGAGTATATGACCAGCTTTACATTAGACCAGCTTACAGAAGAAAACTACTGTGCAGCACATACAATTGGAGGACTGTGGTTTTGGTCATAGGGATTTAAACCATTTATTAGAATAATGGAATGCTCTGAGCAGTATGCTGGTTAGATGCCGGCTTACAATATTTTTCCACTGCGGGCAAGTAAATGTATTTTTAACAACACCCTTTCATGAAGTCTGTGCAGTGGATAATTTGCCAGTGTTTACATACTGTTTGTCTGACTCAGGTACTATTAATGTCTTGTTAGAAAAACTACATTTGTTTTACTTTAAAATCTCTTATTTTTCCCAATCAGATGAATATATCATCCACAGCATGCTAGTCACTTTAACGTAACGTCTGCGCAAAAGGAAATTAAAGCTACACATTTGAAAAAGCTAATTAGTCTGTGTGTGTGCATACTGCAGATGTGCATAAACCCACACATGGTGCCTCTGTTCAGCAGATGAAAGCTCACATCTTCGCAGTACTCGTATGTCAATCACCTCAGTATATGTGGATAGGGGAATAGCCAGAGGTAAGATATGATCTGGCATTCTAATGCAAGTCATAAAAAAGTGGTGTGATCACAATTAAAAAAAAAATTGACACCTATTTTGTTTGGACCTATCTTCAAGTGATAGCAAAAAATGCTGTCGATATAAGTTCTCTCCACATGATACATAATACTTTTGGTATCTTTTGCACACACTATGTGATTGCACCTATTTCATACAGGATTCTTGACTGGACTTTCTCCATTGTTGCTGAATGTTGCTGATTAGCTAAAATACAATTGTGTGGCACAATGGTTTTCACGGATCCCTCATGATTCACCAGAGAGAGCTACAGTCTTCATAATGCATGGTGGGAAACCACTTTCACTACTGCCTGTTAACTCAGTTCACTGGTTTTCAGTCCCAGTGAGCTACTGCAATAAGAACAGAAAACTGATGAGCATCTGAAAGACAAAATAGGTTAACGATTTGGCTGTGACCTTTCATCAGAACATTATCAGGTTTATTTCAAAAGGTACCACCCAAACACATTAACCCATCTTTGTGCGGTTAGATGTTGATCGAACTGATGTGCAATTCCAGCGATTTCTGTTTTTATTTCAGGATTTCAGCATTTGAGTTTTGCTTCCTATTAACCAGAACAAATCCGGCTCAATATTTCACACAACTGACTACTGTTGACCTAATGCTCAACAAAACAGCTACAATTCCCTCATTTTTCTTTTAAGTCGAATTAAGGTGAAGAAATGTCCTCTTGTCCTCTCCCGAAGCATTAACTCCTTGTTGGATTACAGTTACACAGGTACTCATCTCCTTGGCCAGTGTTCATACGCCAGCATTGTCAGTAGGACATTTAACTGTAAAGATATCACAAATGACCTAATCCTATCCTCACCTGATTTTCACCCACATGCAAAATATCAGTAGGTGATGATGAATGAAATCCTGGTTGATTTTCCACTTCCTAATCCAGTGGTCCTTAAGTCACTTGCAAGCATCATGAACATTACCCTAGCATAACATCAACTAACTCAATAAGACTGGGGATTGAATCTGGGATCTTTCTGATCAGTATGGCTCAACTACTCACTGCCTTCAGAGAAGCCACATTGAATTTTTATCCTGTTTGCACTCACAGCAGCATTCAACCACATAACACCTGTTGGTGAAACTGTTTTGTTTATATTTCCAGGGAAGTTTCATCAATAGGAAGGAGAAAAGCGAAGTGGCAGTAAAAAAAGACATGGCTTTTGCTGGAGCATCCTCCATCCTGCTCAATCATAACTAAAGCAGCTTCAGGCAGAGTCTTGACAGGATATACCTTCTATTTTGCTCCTCTTTCCACTGTTCAGAAAAGGAAAGTAAAAGAGCTGAAACGTTTATTGTGAAAGTCATCTATTACATTTTTCTGGTTTCATGATTCAGTTCCCATTTCACACTATAAATCAATTATTACAATATTGGTCACCGAGGTACAAACCATAACCTTCATAACTGAAAGTACTATAATCAGCAAATCAGTGCAGCTAATAGCTGTGATAAATCCTATCATCACTTAGTCTACCAGCAAGCTGTATTAACTACATAGGCCTCCATGGAGCAGCATTGCGTGAACTTCACTCGCTTTAAATGTTCAGTTTGATTGTGTAAATTTGGGGATTTTCTTAACCAAACCTAAATTTGATTAAAGCATCACCAGGAAAGAAACAAACATGAATTTTTTTTTGAAAGCAACAGTCCTTTCTTTAAACAATATCTTATTTGTTATCTGGCTGTGGTTTATCACCAAATAATGCTATGTAGCATTACATAGTATTTACAGCACAGAAACAGACCATTCGGCCCAACAGGTCCATACTGATTGAAATGACTGAGCAGCAGTGCCAAAGGAGGCTCAGGCTATCGCGCCAGGTCATAACAGACATTTGCACATTGCTGGAGGAAGACCTGCAGCTCAGAGGAGCGGGTGGACATGCCTTACCAGTGGCTGTCAAAGTCACCAGTGCCCTCAACTTCTTCGCCTCAGGCTTCTTCCAGGGATCTACAGCAGACATCTGGGAGCATCTCACAGTCGGCCACCCACAGATGCATCACACAGGTCACCAATGCCCTGTTTGACAAGTCAGCCAATTATATCAACTTTGCCACTGATGAAGCCAGTGTTACTGAGCGGACGCTTGGCTTTGCCACTCTGGCTGGTTTCCCACGGGTGCAGGACGTCATCGACGGCACACATGTGGCCATCAGGGCACCCCATCATCACCCAGGAGTCTTTGTCAACCGCAAGGGCTTCCACTTCTTCAATGTGCAGCTCGTCTGCAACCATAGGAAGATCATCATGTATGTGTGCACCAAATTCCCTGGCAGCTGCCATGACTCTTTCATCCTGCAGCAGTCCATCCTCCCTCAGCTCTTCGCACCTCCAAACATACTTTCCGGCTGGCTGCTTGGAGACAAGGGCTATCCACTGAAGACATGGCTCATGACACCCTTGAGGAGGCCAAGTACTGAGGCCCAGGAGAGATATAATGAAAGCCACATTTCCACCAGATGTGTCATAGAGCAGACAATAGGCATGCTAAAAATGCGATTCAGATGCCTTGACAGATCTGGAGGAGTTCTTCAGTACGCACCAGCCAGGGTCTCCAGAATTGTCGTGGTCTGCTGTGCCCAGCACAACATAGCGCAGCAGCGAAGATTAGCGCTGCATGAGGAGCAAGGCACTGAGCGCACAACCTCTTCAGAGGAGGAGCAGGAAGAGCATCAGCTGGAAGAGGAGGAGGAGGAGGAGCTGGAGGAACCTGCAGTGCAGATCCCACCAGCACCTGAGCACATTGCTGCCCAGGAGGCCAGGGAGGCATCTGGGGCTATGACTGAAGGGGGTGCAATAGGGGAGAAGTGTGAACGCTTTGAGAGGAGCCCCCACTTCCATGAGCTCTCTCACCATCATCCTTCTCATGGGCCACCCGCACTTCCCCGCTAGCAAGGAGCTGGGGAGCACCTTGCTGCACATCAGTGGGGCCATGAGGACCTAAGTCTACGTTTACATCCCTCCTAGAGAGGACATCTATGAGCCTCTGCCATCTATTTGCCATGGATAGCTATCTATGCTCCATAGATACCCATCAATTGCCCATAGATAGCCATCTATTCTCCATAGATAACATGTGCTCCTCTGAGTGGCACATTAGCTGCTCCATGCAGGTGGCCGTCCTATCCATGGAAGAGCCGACAGTCGCCATCACCTGCGACACGGTGGTGCTCATGTTGGAGATGGACTCCTCCATTCTCTGAACATTTGCAGACATCGTGCTCGCAAAACCTGTCAGAGCCTCCTGCACTTCTTGCTACACCTCCAGGATCGCCCTCTTTCTGGATGGCCCCCGAGGCTCAGCATCTGCATGCAGCTGAGCAGAGCTGGGAGCGTCCTGCGCCCTCTGACGAGGAGTCTCCACTGCTGTCCCTGTCTCCACCATCTGCTGTTGCCCGGTTGTGATTTGTGACACACCAGGTGACAACACTACTCTATCTCGCGAGGGACCCAAGAGGTGTGAGTATCTGCACTGGTGCTGGGTGCGCTTCTGTCTGGTGATGGTGCGCCCTCAGAGGCTGGAGGCTCCTCTGAGAAGTCGCATTCCTCTTGCGCCTGAATAGTGGTGGGGGCTCTTGATGGACCTGTGGGAGAGTAAAGAGATGAGTTAGATATGTCATATGTAGATTGGGTACAGAAACCATTATGCACATAATGACCATTCAATGGCTGCTGACATCAACCCCTATATGAGTGACTGATGGATGCCATGTAGCTGTATGATATGTAATTTTATCAGGTTGCTGAGATGTCCCCCTCTCTCCGTATCCCACCTTCAGGTGCTTGGTGACTCCCTCCAGCTCTAAGGCAGCCTCCTCTGCTGTGGTCAGGGTAGCCATTGATATCGTTCCACTGCCAGTTCTCTCCCTCTCCCTCTTATTGTGGGTTCTCTTTTCCTGCAAGGAGGGAAAGTAGAGAAGGTTGAGTGAGAGTGATGGAATGAATGTAAGGAATAGATGGGTTATGTCTGTAGAGGGTGACTATGATGGCTTGGGGTGGCAATTCCAAGTGGCCTCCTTGTGTGTTGTTTGTTGGCATGTTTGTATTAGGATGAGGGTGAGTGTGAGGGGTGGCTAGTAAGATGGGGATGTGATAATGTAGATAGAGGGAGAGGGATGGGTGGAGGTGCAAGGTATGTTGGTGTGATTAAGGATGTGCAGGAGAAGGGTTTGGAAGGCAGAGTGATGGGGATGTGATGAGAGACACAGCAGGATGAAGGTGAGTTTGGCTTTGGACGCACCTTTCCAGATCTAACAAGATCGTTGAAGCATTTGTGGCACTGCACCTAGGTCCCCCTGACGACATCCCTGCTATTCAGCTCCTCTGCTATTTGGAGCCAGGCTCCTTTGCTCTGCTGGAGAGGTCTCTTCCTCCCATCAGTAGGGAAGAGGATCTCCCTGCGTGCTCTGACTCCCTCCACAAGCATATGGAGGGAGTCATCGGAGAACCTGGGTGCAGCCCTCTGCCTCTGTGCAGTCATCTCTGGTGGTGTGTGCAGCAGTGTAATAGTGAAGTGCTCTGCCTGCACACTCCTAGATGAACCTTCAAATGCAATGTGGCCACGGCGCCTTTAAATATCCCGGCTGAAAACACGTCATCGATGACATCACCAGACCTGCACCTTTTTATTGGGCCAGGTAATGCGAATGGCAGGTTTAATAGGCCCCATTAACGTAAAGTCATTCTGTGGAGCGGGATGGAGCCAGCAACAGGCTCGCGACCCGCCACGGCAGCCGCCCGCTCCGGACCCGTCCAAGTAGGGAAAATTCCGGTCTGTACAGCTAAAGCATAACTTCCTCTCCTTTGTATTCTAGCCTAGGATTGTTAACTTCAAAAAGAAAAGATTTAGGGGAGATATTATTCAAGTATTTAAGATTTTCCAGGGAATAGATAAATTGAACTCTGATAATATGTTTGAGATTGCCACAAACTCAAGCTTAGAAGACAATTTAGATTTAACAACTTTATGCTGAGGGTGGTGAACATGTGGAATCGACTGCAGCGTCCACACTAAAATGCTATCTAAAGACATTGTAGCAAATTATAAGGAACAATTGGATGGATATTTGGGGGAATGGGTGATTGAGAAGTAGTTTTTGGTATAGCCAGATCGACTGCAGTCTTTTCCAGTCCTATACTTACCCATATTACTTTCCTTTAAAAATGTTACACAGCATTCTTCCACTGAAAGTGCCAATTCAAGTTTTATAGATAGATCGTTTGGCAACAATACTAAACAACATTTACGCCATTAAATCTGGTATAAATATCCTTAACCCTCTGATTATTCTACTATTAATAGCACATCGAAACGGCCACTGTGGTAGCGCGAACACTGCAAGTTGTCCCCAAGGGCTGAATTTTGCCGGCGCTCAGAGTGCGGGTTAGGAGGTGGTTCCGCTGTCAAAATCACTAAGATTGACAGCGGGTTGGTATCCCGCTGTAAACCCGCATCCTTGTCAGTTTCCCAAGTGTCGGGTCTGTCATCCCTGAACAGACGTGACACCAAGCAGTGAGTCAGCCAATTTAGATTGCTAAAAGCTTATTAAAAAGTAGTTAGGAACCATTTTCCCATGTACTTACCATTTTACAAGGTTTTCAAAGAGGTTCCCGGAGAGCGGCTATCACGTCAGGTAAGTGTGTCAGGTTCTCAATGACTGTGGATTTCTGTGAATAGGTGAAAGGTGCAAAAGTGGTATAAAACATACCATTTCACAGCTGTTCACTTCCCAATCTTAGAAGCTGGAGCATTAATGATTTGGAACCAAATTTTGAGCTTTATGCACTTTTGAAGTATTTGGAGTAATCTCTCTATCCACTGTCACCTCCCTGCGTGCTGTGACTCCCTCCATAAACATATGGAGGGAGTCATTGGAGAGCCTGGGTGTAGCTGTGCACTTTTGTGCAGTGCTTGTCAGAGTTTGCAGCACCTCAATGCTATAGAACACTGACAGTAGAACTGTCAAAATCAATTTGGAATGGCCCCTTTAAGGAAACCGGCTGATGACACGTCATCAAATGACGTCATCGGACCCACTTCCTATTAATTGGCCGGGAACCTCGCAGGGCGGGCTTAACAAGCCCCATCATTGGAATATCTTGTTGGAGGCCAGGATCGAGACAGATGCAAGGTCCCCACACACCATGGACGTCACCCACCTTGGACCCGCCGAGGTTGGAAAAATCCAGCCCCAAGACTGTGGCCTGCCTCTTGCCTCCTTAGCTAGAAATGCCAACTCTGGTTGGACGTATTCTTAGAGATTTCTTCACAAGACCTTCCACCTCCAACCATCTCGCCCAGTCAAACAGACTTTTTCTTCATCTCCAATATTTTTATAATTAATAAACAAAAGTGTTGAAAGAAAATGAAAAAAGCACATTTTTTTATTAATGCGCCTAAGATTTTTCGCCTGGGTTGCTCGCAGCTGTGTCCAGGAAATTAATCTTTAATTCTTGGAGACTCCACGATAATTCTGGAGGGTTGGCAACTCTATCCTCAGCAGGAACAAAATAATAGTCACAGGACAGTCTCGGCCCTGAATATAACTCAATTCAAGAACAAGTCACTGAGGCAGGGTGGATATTTAGATCCATCAGAGTTAAAATACACAATAAAATTAACAGTGTGGCTGCACAGAATAAACTGTATGTAGCACCTTAATTCCTTTAGTTAATTCCAGCAACCCTCAGGATAGTGATAATGCTGAAAGTGTGCAATTAGGTGCAATAATTCTGTACTACAGAATCAACTCGTGTTACATTAATATTGAGTTTTCTTGGCTGTGCCAGTTTTTAATGTTGAAATGTCAATGGGATTATTTGACACCAAGTGAGAAGATAAAGATAAAATTGTCATATTTTATGCCTATTGTATTTATCTTCTAAGATAAATTTGGGCTGGATTATTTCTATTAATGCAAATTATATTAAACTCATTTCTTCCAAGTAACTGAATATCAAACAGTATGTTCATGCCACACCATCAATATCTGTTACATTACTTAAATAAACTGGAGCAGATTTTCTTGTCCTGGCACTTGAGGTGTGGGACTCATGCACTGAGGGCTATGCATCCGCTTCCAATCTGAATAACCAACTCCTCTGAAACTTCTGTGGTCAGCCTAATTCAGTATGTAGAGCAAGCACCCAGAATGAAAAGCTCATAGCATGTTGGGGGTAAGGGTTGTAACTTCCTGTCTTGCTGCAGCTACTTATGTCAGCCATTTAAACAAAAGGAAGATAGTTAAAGAGAAGTGGCCAATAGAGTTTTACATAGAAATTACAACATGGAAACAGACTGGCTGAACTACTCCATATTGCTGATTATCCTAGTCCCATGTGCCTGCCCTGCTCCCATCTCCCTTTATTACCCTTTCCTTCAACCACCTATCTAACCTATTCTTAAATGTTGACCATGCCCCTCCCAAGAATGACCAGCACCATCTCCTCCAAGGGGTGAGGTGATGCAGTTGAGCCTGTCCCCCGCCGGTTAAGGTCTGCTGGTGCCGGTTATGCACCTCCTTTTCCTGCAAGAGAAAGGGAAGTGTTTCAGTGAGTGTGGTGCAATGTGTTTGGGTGATGTGACTGTCATGGTTGAATAGCTGACAGTGTGAGCAAGCTGTGAGATGTGGGTGGGAGGCTTGCAGCAGTGGTTAAGTATGTGAGGGTGAGGTGAAGCATGATTCGTATTTGGTAGCGATTTGGTGAGTGATGGGGATGTGGTGCATTGAGCAGTATGTGAGGCTCGTTGTGCAGATGGTGGGATATGGTAGTTGAAGATGAATTCACTGACCTTGAACACTCATGTGAGGTCATTAAACTTCTTTCTGCACTGCGTTCACATCCTCGGGGCAACACTGCTGGCATTCACCACATTGGCTAACTGCTCCCATTGCACTTTTGTCTGTTTCCTGGAGGGTCTCCTTGCCCCCTGTGGAAAGAAGACCTCTCTCCTTGAATGGACCTCCTGCACCAAGGCCTCCAGTACTGCATCTGAGAACCTTGGTGCACGCTCTCTCCTCTGCTGTGCCATCTTTAGTTCTTCTTTTCCACTGCCTTCCCCAGCTAGTTCAATGATCTGCTGCAGGCAGAATGCACCTCCCCTTTAAGAGGTGCAGACTGCCTTTAAGTAGTGCAGGCTAGCTTTAATTGGTGCTAGCCTCGCATGAACTTGGGCCCCCTGCTGACCATTCAGCCACTCAGCAGCATGTTCAGCGCTCGGCTGAACGCCACAATTATGGAAATGAGCAGGCAGCGTGAAGTTCGCGTGCTGCCTGCAGTCCTCTGATCGGGCCCGGGCCGATCACGCATTGCGATCCCCGCACCTGTTTTCGGGGAGAAACCAATTTCTAGGCCAATATTCCTAATTCTCTGTTTTGCTTCGAAGGGTGTTTTGATCCAGTTTCCATGGTTGCAGTAGGACTGGAACCATACATAATGTTTCATTTGATATTTGATATGCTGCCTGTATGTATCATTATAACCTTCAAGCCTATTCTTAACCAACTATTCATCCAGCACCAATTTTGTCCTCACATGTCATCTAGTTCCACAATCACAATTTAAAAGAAATAAGCCACCTTTCAGCATTTAGGAAGTCTCCTTCCCTTCCATGTGTAGTTTGTTCTCTGTCTGTTCGATGATCTAACTGAAACTGACCAAACTCACCTTAATGGGGAAATGCAAATAGCAGGCAGACAAGGATTTGAAACTTTAGGTTCCTATTTGAGATTTCAGTATTTTATGATAAATGTTCTGGATTGAATTGATTCCCTTGGCTTGATCGGAAAATATTTACACAGGATGTTTTTTATTAGATCTAAGCGCTGACCTCAACTGAACATTAACTCTTGCAAAATCTCATTCTAATGGTGGCTGCTAAGAAGCTGGTTTTAAATACAGGGTTATTATTCAGACGAAGGTTTTAAAGAAAATAAACATGGTGTGAGATGCCCCCCCCCCCCACCCACCCTAGAGGGAGTACGTTACAATGAAATTAACATTATCTTTTAATTCAGATAACCTTCAGAAAACTTTCTTATTAAACCTTGGTAACCTCTATTAGACTGAACTTTGATGTTCCTTTTTAGTGTAGTTCAGTTCTGACGAAAGGTCATCGACCTGAAACGTTAACTCTGTTTCTCTCTTCACAGATGCTACCTGACCTGCTGAGTATCTCCAGCATTTTCTGTTTTTATTATAGGTTAACAAGCCTCTATAAACATTAACGGAGTAGTATATCTTAATTGATGCTGGCAATATAATTACTAACATTGTGATTTTACCACAAACAATCTGACAAGTAAAAGTTACATTATAACAAATTAATCTCATGTGGATGAACACTCGTTATCTTGCTGATCCACAATTTAAATTGTGAACAGACTGAGGAGACCGTGGCCGCGTAACTGCCACTCACCTGTAGCCTGACCTAGTTTCCCAGATGGTCCATACGACTCTGACACAAATGATACAAGTCTACCGACTCTAGCTGATCCATATTCTCCTGCCCGAGGATTGTGATTTCATGGCTTCACTCTGCCAGTAAATTCCAGCATAGCAGTTTTTTTTGGTTTTCTCTCAGTGGATCAAAAGAGTGCTATGGAGCTAGGGTTATTCCAACATCTACAGCAGTACTGAAAGCCCTCTACTGAAACTATAGGGCCTGTAGCTGTAACAGAGAACATTTTCCCTACTTCTACAGGTGTTGTGATGGCCCTACCTCCATAGTGTCCTGTTGGTTTCTCTTGGCTGTCCAGCAAGAGGGGAAAAAAACCTACAACAGCAGCACTCGTGGGCTGTGAAGTCACGGGGAAGGAGAGAAAATTAAAGTAAAGCAAGAAGGAAAGAGAAAAATATTGGAGAAAAGAAAAAAATGAGGAAGGTGCAACAAATACATAATGGCACCTTTATGTGGCACTGAAGGATGCCACATAAAGTCTTAAGTTTCACAGGGCTGCTAGTTGGGGCCACGTTTTCTTTGCCTACTTGAATTTATGTGCTGTTGGTGAAGGCAGGGCTCATTCCATGGCAATCAAAGCATATGCAGGAAGAACTGCTTGCCTGCCTTGTACAAATCAGCAGGAATTTTTAATGACTGGAGATAGCTAAGGTAGCCAGTTCTTTTCAATCATTAAAATGTAAGTGATGGTACAGCAGGCTACCAGAGTTTGTTTTAACATTTTATTTCAGATTTCCAGCATCCGCATATTTTGCTTTTGTATTTGTTTTAACTTTAAAAGCTTACTATTTTAAGGGCTTCTTAAAAGTTAAATGTACCCTTTATGAGACTCCATTATTCATTTAAATAAATGAAAATAACCTGAATCAAATCCTTAAGTGAAATAATACTTTTTTATCAGCATCATTAATATTTTATATTTCCTGATGTCTACATGATACAGACTTCTGTAAGAAGTGGAATCAATTATCTGAGTTTTGGTTCAGAGTTTGAAAGAATGAAAATATCGTGCAACAGCGTCTGGAGTTCTGAAAGTTTCAAAAGAAGTAGATAGAAAGCAACTGTTCTTTATTGAGGACTGATTTCCATAACATTCAAATCATATTTGAGTCAGTGAAATTCTTCAAGCTCAGATTCAGACATCTCACATTCCAGGCAGTGAAAGTCTATCGACACTATCAGGACTGTTTGGTTTTGCCCGATACCATGTTTACCACTCTTATCTCTTAAAGACAAATTGCAAATTACAACCAACCAAAGACAAACACGAGGTGGGACTCTGTCACTCTCCGTTCTAATAGTCGTTCGGGTGTGCCAGTGCAATCCTAGTGCTAGACCTACCGAGATTGTGCCTGCAGTTTTATTATAATGTGTGTGTTACAGTACTAGCAGGATTTGAATCTGGCATGACTATAAGTTAATTAAGTGGCAGTTACTACTTTTGGTACTTTAAAAAAATGTACAGTAAAACCTGTACAAACGGACACCCCAAAAAACGGACACCTGCAGAAAACGGACATTTATTGACAGTCCCAAATAATTCACATTATAAAAGATAGAAACTGCCCGTTGAAACTACGGACAGTCGCATATTACGAACTACGGACAGCATTTAAATCACCAAGTCCATTTGAAACTGAAAGCACTGGACACGCAGGTAAGTGCGAACTGGCAACGGGTGAAAAAAAACGGCTTTTGTGTAATGGAGATTTCTTTACCCAGCACGCATAGCGGCAGAGAAACCGTTCTATCTCTGGGATTGAATGCGTGCACAGGTCCATCCCAGGGATAGAGGAGTTTCCCTGCACTATGGATGCTGGGTAAAGAACACCCCATTACGCAAAAGCTGGGAACCGCACTGAAATGACTGGTAAATTAGCGAAATGGGGCATGGGTCTCCAGGATGCTGCCTCTAGATTATTTATGTGGCGATCATTGGATTAAATTTCCGACTGCAATGCTCCAGCTCCGTGACATCAGCCGACCACTGCTGCAGAGAACCGCTACCGTGCGGTGCGCCATCGGGAGGGGGCTGGAGAGCAGGGAATCATGGGTGCTGACATTCAGGAGTGGATCTGAAATGGGGTAGTCTCAGCATTCAGGGTGGGGGTTCTGAAATCGGGGGGGTGGGCTCTAAAATTAGGGGGGGTCTCAGCATTTAGAGGGGGATCTCAGCATTCTAAGGGGGGTTCTGAAATCGGGGGGGGGAAGTGATGGAGACTGGGGAATGGGGTGTCGAGGAGCAAAGGAGAAAGGGAAGAAAAGGGGGTTGGGGAAAGAGAAGCAGGAGATTGGGGCTCAAGCGGGTGATGGGGATGGGTGGGGTGGGGGGCACCATCAACCTCTGCAGAGCCAGGAGCAGCAGCAACAACATGCAGTAGGAGCAGCCAATAAACTGGAAGAACCAAGGGGGTAAGGCTCTTAAACTGAGAGATATGGACCATGGGGTTCTTCACCACATTTTTCTAATATAGAAGGGTATGAAGTGCAGAGCAGAGGGGCACGGATGCAGAGTGTGAAAGCGGCCGCACGGGAGGAAAAATCCGGTCAGACTGCAAGCAACGGGCGTGACTTGCGATCCGAGCACTCAAAACCCAACCAAAAACTTGCGAGTGGCTGGTGAGAGCGGGAAAAAGTAAAGCTACGATTGGAGGATCACATCTCACTCCACCAGTACGTCAGGTACTGATAAACTGCTAACAGCCCCCTACCCACCCACCCACCCCGGCACTTCAAACATTAGCAGCTGCAGCACACGGAGGGAGGGGGTCCCGGACAGGGGTCCACAGGACATTAAACCCCCCAGTTTGGCTGGGATCTCCCAGGCACTTGGCCCTACAGCAGCCACCTCGCCCTGTGCAGGCTGCCAACATAGCAGATCCCAGGATCAAGGCATCCCTCCCTTAATGGAAAAAGACCCCAGGGTGGCAATGAACTGGGAAACTCAACAAACAGAAAATAGAACTAAAATCACATCCTGCTGGCAGGGCACCAAAATTAGGCACAATCCCAGGTGAGGGCGAAAAAAAGGAACACTGCAGGAAATACAGCCAATCCTGGGATATTTGGACCATCCGGTTTACTGTATATACCATGAGCATTTTGAAAATAAGGACACCTGATGCAAGTTCCTCAGGTGTCCCTAATTTACAGGTTTACTGTAAATGCATTTTGGTTGAATAAAGTTTTCCATCACTTGAATAGCTCCTACATCTCTGGGGACTGGACTTTCTTTGTAGAAAAATGTCACATTTCTGTCAAATACTTTTTTATCCTCCACATGCTGAGGAAGAGACACATAGAGCCGTATTTCCTTCCCCAATGTACCTATCTGTTGGACAATGCTATATAATATATCAACTATATATTTTTTAATCAGACTAAGACTTGCCCTTCACGCAATGTGGTGAAATGCACATTAATAATGTTGTAAAAACTATTGCAAAGACAAAAAAAACAGCAGACGGGTATTTATGGTTAGCTACTTTGGAGTTAATAGTGCACCTATAGCCCAGTCCCAGGATTGCACTCAGATAACAGTCCTTCAAGGCACTTAGGGGGAAAAATTCAGCGGGAGATTAGCGGCGGTGGTAGCCGGTAGCGCCCCGCGGTGCTGCGCCTCCAGCAATTACATCATCACTGTGCGAAGTTACCCGCTCATACGCCGGCCGCAAACTTGGCTCGCGCCCCCTAACCTACCGCCGGACGCTATGTCCGACAGGGTCAGGGTGGCGTTTTTGCGGCCGGGTTAAATTAGAGGGCAGGTGCCGGGCGGCCATTTTTCTTTGGGCCGCCTGCCAGCACCTGCCCTCTCTCGCCTCCTCTTGTGGGGTGCCGGCCGCGATTGGGCAGCACTCTTGAGTGCCGAGCTCTTTTGCCGGCACCCCGCTCCCCGGTGGTCCAGCAGGGCCCCGGTGCGCGCTGCGCTAGGCTCCTCCCCTTTACTTCAATATCGCGGCGCTACGTACCGATGCTGCACAAGTGCCGCGATATTGAATGGTAGCGCCCCAAGAGGAAGTGGGAGCGCTTCCAGTAGCACCCCACCTCCTGCTTGGGGCGCTACCATTCGCCGGGGCGCTAACTTTTCCAAGGCACTAAAAGTAGCGCCCCGGCGAAGTTGTTGCCCCAAAGCGGGTGCGAGCCAATTTTTCCCCCTTAGACTTTTTATTCCTAAGCATTTAAAAGTATGATTTTGCTGAGTTGTGTGTGTACCATGAAACGAGGAAGGACCATTCTTGACTAGTAATGAGTTCTGAAATGGTGAACATGTTGCACTGATGTGTTAGAAGTACTATTATATTATTAAATGAGTGTCATAAACAGAATTATAAACTATGTAGATTAGTGCCATGGTGGAAATATTTGCTATAGCATCCCATGTAACAATGTTAGAAAAGTGAAAATGTTGTTGATGTGCGTCTCCAGCACTTTGTTCTGACCTTAATAACTTTAAAGCCATTCAATCTGTAACCAGATTTCATAAGTGATTGCAATCAAAATCTCTTCCAAAATCTGTGTCAATTGGATACCACAAAAAACACACACCAGGAGTACATTAGTTTCCTTTTAATTGCAGTAACTATAACACCTTTCCTTTCCTTGTCAAAATTTGTAAGTGGCTTCCTACCACTGCAGTCTCACATCCTCTCAAAACTGGTTGTGACTGGATAAAATCCAAAATAGCAACCAGCTGTACTTTCGTTTTCTTGTAACCTGAAGCAACTTTAAAAGTGTTCAACAGCAACTTGCATTTATGTAGCACCTTCAATGTAGAAAAACAGTCCAAAGTACTTAACAGAGGCACAATCAAAAAAATGGATGCTAAGCCAAAGAAAGAGCTGTTAGGTGGGTTTTAATGAGGGTCTTAAAGGAGGAGAAGGGAGGTGGAGAGGTGGAGGGGTTTACTCTTATTACCAATGTGACTTTTGTCCTCAAAAACGCACTATACATTTTGGATTGACTGGATAAAATTGGTTGTCGGCCGCACCTTCATTTTCTTGTGAGAGGAGTGGAATAAACAGGCTGTAAAAGAAACCAGTATGGGAGCAACTCAGGATGCAGAGGCAGGGGCAGAAACCCATTGCTTGGTTTTTACTAATTGTAGTGGGAACGGTAGCATAGTGATTCTGTTACTGGACTAGTAATCCGGAGGCCTAGACTAATGATCCAAGAAACATGAGTTCAAATCCCACCACGACAATTAATTAAATAAAGCTGGAATAAAAAACTAGTATCAACAATGGTGACCATGAAACTGCCGGATTGTCGTGAAAACCCATCTGGTTCACTAATGTCCTTTAGGGAAGGAAATCTGCCGTCCTTACCTGGTGACTCCAAACCCACAGCAATGTGGTCGACTCTTAACTGCCTAGCAAGCCACTCAGTGTAACAAACCGCTACGAAAAACAATAATGAGAATGAAACCGGACGGACCACTTGGAACCAGCTATGGGCATGACAACGGCCCACCCAGCCCAGTTGACCCTGCAAAATCCTCCTCACCAACATCTGGGGACTTGTGCCAAAATTGGGAGAGCTGTCCCACAGACTAGTCAACAACAGCCTGACATAGTCATACTCACAGAATCATACCTTTCAGCCAATGTCCCAAACTCCTCCAACACCATCCCTGGGTATGTCCTGTCCCACCGGCAGGACAGACCCCCCCAGAGGTAGTGGTATACAGCTGGGAAGGAGTGGCCCTGGGAGTCCTCAACATTGACTCTGGCCCCCATGAAGTCTCATGGCTTCAGGTCAAGCATGGGCAAGGAAACCTCCTGCTGATTACCACCTACTGCCCTCCCTCAGCTGATGAATCAGTACTCCTCCATGTTGAACACCATTTGGAAAAAGCACTGAGAGTAACAAGGGCATATAATGTACTCTGGGTGGGGGACTTCAATGTCCATCACCAAGAGTGGCTTGGTAGCACTACTACTGACCGAGCTGGCCAAGTCCTGAAGGACATAGCTGCCAGTTTGGGCCTGCGACAGGTGGTGAGAGAACCAACATGAGGGAAAAACCTACTTGACCTTGTCCTCACCAATCTACCTGTCGCAGATGCATCTGTCCATGGTAGCAGTGACCACCACACTGTCATTGTGGAGACCAAGTCCTGTCTTCACAATGAGGACACCCTCCATTGTGTTGTGTGGCACTACCACCGTGCTAAATGGGATAGACTCAGAACAGATCTAGCAGCTCAAAACTGGGCATTCATGAGGCGCTGTGGGCCAGCAGCAGAATTGTATTCTACCACAATCTGTAACCTCACTGCCCAGCATATCCCTCACTCTACTATTACCATCAAGCCAGGGGACCAACCCTGGTTCAACAAGGAGTGTAGAAGAGCATGCCAGGAGCAGCACCAGGCGTACCTAAAAAAGAGGTGCCAACCTGGGGAAGCTATAACACGGGACTACATGCATGCTACAAAGTGGAAGCAGCATTCTACAGAGAGGGCTAAGCAATCCCACAATCAACGGATCAGATCAAAGCTCTGCAGTCCTGCCACATCCAGTCGTGAATGGTGGGGGACCAATAAACAACTAACGGGAGGAGGAGGCTCCATTAATATCCCCATCCTCAATGATGGTGGAGCCCAGCACATGAGTGCAAAAGACGAGGCTGAAGCATTTGCAACCAGCTTCAGCCAGAAGTGCCGAGTGGATGATCCATATCGGCCTACTCCTGAGGATCAGAGAAGCCTGTCTTCAGCCAATTCGATTCACTCCACGTGATATCAAGAAACGGCTGAGCGCACTGGATACAGCAAAGGCTATGGGCCCCGACAACATCCCGGCTGTCGTGCTGAAGACTTATGCTCCAGAACTAGCCGTGCTTCTAGCCAAGCTGTTCCAGTACAGCTATGACACTGGCATCTATCCGACAATGTGGAAAACTGCCCAGGTATGTCCTGGCCACAAAAAGGAGGACAAATCCAATCCGGCCAATTACCACCCCATCAGTCTACTCTCAATCATCAGCAAAGTAATGGAAGGTGTTGTCGACAGTGCTATCAAGCGACACCTGCTTACTGATGCCTAGTTTGGGTTCCGCCAAGACCACGCGGCTCCAGACCTCATACAGCATTGGTCCAAACATGGACAAAGGAGCTGAATTCCAGAGGTGAGGTGCGAGTGACTGCCCTTGACATCAAGACAGCATTTGACCGAGTGTGGCATCAAGGAGCCCTAGTAAAACTGAAGTCAATTGGAATTGGGGGGAAAACTCTCCACTGGCTGAAGTCATACCTAGCACAAAGAAAGATGGTTGTGGTGGTTGGAGGTCAATCGTCACAGCCCCAGGACATCGCTGCAGGAGTTCCTCAGGCCAGTGTCCTCGGCCCAACCATCTTCAGCTGCTTCATCAATGACCTTCCCTCCAACATAAGGTCAGAAATGTGGATGTTCGCTGATGACTGCACAGTGTTCAGTGCCATTCGCAACTCCTCAGATAATGAAGCAGCCCGCATGCAACAAGACCTGGATGACATTCAGGCTTGGGCTGATAAGTGGCAGGTAACATTCGCGCCACACAAGTGCTAGGCAATGACTATCTCCAATAAGCGAGAGTCTAACCACTGCCCCATGACATTGAACGGCATTACCATCGCCAAATCCCCCACCATCAACGTCCTGGGATTCACCATTGACCAGAAAATTAACTGGACCAGCCACATAAATACTGTGGCAACAAGAGCAGGTCAGAGGCTAGGTATTCTGCGGCGAGTGTCTCACCTCCTGACTCCCCAAAGCCTTTCCACCACCCAAGTAAGGAGTGAGATGGAATACTCTCCACTTACCTGGGTGAGTGTAGCTCCAATAACACTCAAGAAGCTTGACACCATCCAGGACAAAGCAGCCCGCTTGATTGGCACCCCATCCACCAGCTTAAACATTCACTCCCTCCACCACTGGCATACCGTGGCTGCAGTGTGTACCATCTACAAGATGCACTGTAGCAACTCGCCAAGGCTTCGTCGGCAGCACCTCCCAAACTCACGACCTCTACCACCTAGAAGGACAAGGGCAGCAGGCGCATGGGAACACCATCACCTCCAAGATCCCCTCCAAGTCACACACCATCCTGACTTGGAAGTATATCGCCGATCCTTCATCGTCACTGGGTCAAAATCCTGGAACTCCCTCCCTAACAGCACTGTGGGAGTACCTTCACCACACGGACTGCAGCGGTTCAAAAAGGCGTCTCACCACTACCTTCACAAGGGCAATTAGGGATGGGCAATAAATGCTGGCCTTGCCAGCGACGCCCACATCCCATAAACGAATATTAAAAAATTAGACAGTTGCTTGTAACAGACAAATTGGCATCAATATTAACTCCCCCAACAACAGACGGGAGAGGGGGGTTAAAAACTTGAATATGGGAACATGACCCTAACATGCCACACACGTGCTTTTTTTACGGTGGAGGATATTGGAGCATCCGAGTGTCCCACCACGGAGAGGCGGAACATGTAATTAACATATTTAAATCCGGCTCCCACAGTGCAATTGAGAGTCTGATTTAAAATTGACTGTTGCTGCAGGAGTTTGGCAGGGGTCAGGAAACCCGGCAGTGAAAGGGAGGCAGGAGCTGCCGGCTCCACAGGATAAGTGCCTTTTATAGCATTCCTTGTGGGCCAGGAACAACAGGAGTTCTTCCTCCAGCCCCTCAAGGAAACCTTTGGCCTCACCCCCCCTCTCTTCCCCCTGCCGCATTTGCCGGCCTAACCCTGCCCCCAGCCCCAATGGCCTCTCTCTTTCCCCAGCCCCAATGGCCTCTCTCTTTCCCCAGCCCCAATGGCCTCTCTCTTTCCCCAGCCCCAATGGCCTCTCTCTTTCCCCAGCCCCAATGGCCTCTCTCTTTCCCCAGCCCCAATGGCCTCTCTCTTTCCCCAGCCCCAATGGCCTCTCTCTCCCCCCAGCCCCAATGGCCTCTCTCTTTCCCAGCCCCAATGGCCTCTCTCTTTCCCCAGCCCCAATGGCCTCTCTCTTTCCCCAGCCCCAATGGCCTCTCTCTTTCCCCAGCCCCAATGGCCTCTCTCTTTCCCCAGCCCCAATGGCCTCTCTCTCCCCCCAGCCCCAATGGCCTCTCTCTTTCCCAGCCCCAATGGCCTCTCTCTTTCCCCAGCCCCAATGGCCTCTCTCTCCCCCCAGCCCTGATTGCCTCTCTCTTTCCCAGCCCCAATGGCCTCTCTCTCCCCCCAGCCCTGATTGCCTCTCTCTTTCCCAGCCCCAATGGCCTCTCTCTTTCCCCAGCCCCAATGGCCTCTCTCTCCCCCCAGCCCTGATTGCCTCTCTCTTTCCCCAGCCCCAATGGCCTCTCTCTCCCCCCAGCCCCAATGGCCTCTCTCTTTCCCCAGCCCCAATGGCCTCTCTCTTTCCCAGCCCCAATGGCCTCTCTCTTTCCCCAGCCCCAATGGCCTCTCTCTTTCCCCAGCCCCAATGGCCTCTCTCTTTCCCAGCCCCAATGGCCTCTCTCTTTCCCCAGCCCCAATGGCCTCTCTCTTTCCCCAGCCCCAACGACCTCTCTCTCCACCCAGCCCCAATGGCCTCTCTCTCCACCCAGCCCCAATGACCTCTCTCTCCCCAGACCCAATGACCTCTCTGTCCCCAAGCCCCAATGGCCTCTCTCTCCACCCAGCCCCAATGACCTCTCTCTCCCCCAGCCCCAATGACCTCTCTTTCCCCAGCCCCAATGACCTCTCTTTCCCCAGCCCCAATGACCTCTCTGTCCCCAAGCCCCAATGGCCTCTCTCTCCACCCAGCCCAAATGACCTCTCTCTTTCCCCAGCCCCAATGACCTCTCTCTCTCCTCCCAGCCCCAATGACCTCTCTCTCTCCTCCCAGCCCCAATGGCCTCTCTCTTTCCCCAGCCCCAACGACCTCTCTTTCCCCAGCCCCAATGACCTCTCTCTCCCCCAGCCCCAATGACCTCTCTTTCCCCAGCCCCAATGACCTCTCTTTCCCCAGCCCCAATGACCTCTCTTTCCCCAGCCCCAATGACCTCTCTTTCCCCAGCCCCAATGACCTCTCTTTCCCCAGCCCCAATGACCTCTCTCTCCCCCAGCCCCAATGACCTCTCTCTTTCCCCAGCCCCAATGACCTCTCTCTCCCCCAGCCCCAATGACCTCTCTCTTTCCCCAGCCCCAATGACCTCTCTTTCCCCAGCCCCAATGACCTCTCTCTCCCCCAGCCCCAATGACCTCTCTCTCTCCTCCCAGCCCCGATCGCCTCTCCCCCTAGCCCCGACTGGCTGCCCTCCCGATTGTCAGGGACCGTCCCCAAGTGTCCCCAGCTGTGGCCTCCTGCTGCTGGTTTTCCCTCCCAGCCGCTGGCTAGGCTGTCAATTTGTCTGGCTACCAGGCAGGAAACAGAACAAAAAATGATAATGAGGTCCTGCCGTTAACTTTGGCAGGACCTCCGCGTCCCCGGCCTTGCTGGCAACCTTGGCCGTTTTTGGCCTCCCCCAAATCCTCCCTATCTCCCCGTAATTATTGGGGTCATTATATCCGTATAGGCACACAAGTGGCGTGCACTTAAGTTCTCTATTTCATGATGCAGCGGGATTTAGTTTGTTCAGCTCCTTGATTGGTCTAGTTGCTAATTTTCTACTTGTGTGATAATGCATTTAATGAACAGCACAAATGGCAACAATACTTTAATAATTTCCAAAGTAAATTTTACACCTAAAGCAAATTTCTGCTAAGCATACAAATACTACTATACACAAGACACCCCTGGTGAATGAGAGCTAAAAATGTGAATGTACAGAACAGAAAGTCCCCAGTTCAAATCCCAGTGTGTGCAGTTAGCTGATCTTATTTCGTGCAGCAGTAGGAGTTCTACAATTGATTTCACTCCTCCTGGGCTAGGTAGGAGATAATCAGCCATGGATTTTACTTCTGATCACTATCCAGTGATCCCCTGCTGGAAAGTGTGTCTGTGGACATCAAATAAGGATAAAATTGGCATTGGCAGCTATGCCTTCAGCTGCCTAGGCCCTAAGCTCTGGATTCCCTCCCTAAACCTCTACACCTCTCTCCCTTCCTTTAAGATGCTCCTTAAAACCTACTTCTTTGACCAAGATTTTGATCGCCTGTCCTAATATCTCCTTATGTGGTTCAGTGTCAAATTTTGCCTGATAACGCTCCTGAGAAGCACCTTGGGACGTAAAGGCTCTATATAAATGCAAGTTATTGTTGTGTTGGTTGTGGTACTTTTCACGGTGTAACAGCATGCAGACACTCACTTTCTAGGCTCACACGTTATTAATGGCTACTTGGACATGGCTCCCGGAGGCCTGTGAACACCAGTGGAACCATACCTCAGCAGAAAATAGCCCTTTTAGAAGTTTAAGGTCTATCTTTGATATTTTCTTGGTTACAGCAGAGCTGGTCATTCCTGTAACTGGTCTGAGCTGATTACATTTAGTGGGGTGCCCTTATTGCCCAATATCTAACTGTATGATGTAACCCATGGCTATAACAATAGGCCCTCCCTTGTGATCTGAACTAGATATTAGGGATGAATTTCTTCAGGGCTTCTCCTGCTGCGACACTGTAACTTTGGCAGAAATTCAGAAGAATCCTGCTTATGCGAGTAAATTGGGGTTTTTCCGCTGAAGTTATGGCAGTGCAGCGGGAGATGTCCTGAGGAAATTCACCCTCGTTGTGTCTTTCGCAAGTCCCTTCACATGCGCTTCTGTAATCTTTTATTAGCCAGAATGAAACACTTGGTGAGGAGAGGACAAATATAAATTGCTATGCTGCTTTATTTTGCAGACAGCAAGTGAACATACAGAGTAACAGTCAAAGCAAATTCCACTTTATTAACTCAATCTCACTTCTTTCCGCAAAAACATAGAAGAAAATAATAAACCACATGCCCTATTCCTTTCATGGCTGACTTACTTATTTTTATTTAGACTACATCTAATTGCAAAAACTGACTCCAACACTTTTTAGCTTCCAGCTCCAAGCCCAGGGCAGTGAGCCAAAATCTCTTGTTTAAAACCTGTAGCTCTTTGTCTCTTGGTGTCCCCAGCCAACAGGAGGTCTGTGAGGGTGACTTCCTCCTCGTAGTGAGTTGACAGCAGGCCTGCCAATAAAACCAGTGAGCTCTTCTCCCTCCTGGGATGTGAGTTTAAAGTGGACATCTCCTGCTGTTTTCAAGATAAACGGGGGCCATCTTGGGTAATGGAGGAGCCAGTTTGACTCTCTTTGTATCAGTTGTGAATTCCACAGATTGTGGCCTTTCTTTTTAAACCTGTGTGATTTGATTTTGTTTCAAAACACAACCTTAAGCATAAATCCCCGAATTCTTTCGGTGAAGAAAAAAAGATCAAAAATCCCAAACCATGAGAAACACCTTAAGGCAAAAAGGGAAGAAAGTGGGGAAAAAATAATTTGCAAAGAAATAATTTATGACATTTTCTTCCAGTTTTATTATATCTAGTAGAAAAGCCATCTTTAAGGTCAATGTAGGAGGATAGGAATGTTTCAGGTGGTTGCTCGGCTGGCAGCTGCCATTTCCTTTTGCTGTCACAGTATTAGCAGTTGGGGTCTGCCAGCATCTGTACAGAGGGGAGCTTCACAATTAGACCCTTCAAAACAGATTAGGCTGTTTGCTGACTCTTCAAAGTAGAGAGGTGTGTGAATAATCTTTAATAAATGGACTTACACCTTGGGTTTACAGTGGAGTCTCTTTAAAAAGCCACATTCCTAAAACAATGATTGTTGTTCATAATAACCATTATATAATAATTTTCTAGAACTGATTGCAATATATATTGCATAGTTTGTATACTAATAATCCAGTGCTTCCCCCTTACTATAACTGGTGTCACCTGCATTGTTTAATTTCAGACTCTATATTAATTATCTGATCTTAGAGGGCCTGCTGCACAATTGCAAAAAGTGTTTTTTTTTAATTAAATACCGATGAGTTAAAGGCAGTCAGTCAGTTTCAGGATTCAGGAGGCACTTACAAGCCACTTGAGCTTTGCCTTTTGCAAGCTATAGCGTCCTCTGAGATCGATTGATTAACAACCTCGTCGCTTACTCCCTGGAATGGAATTCTGTATTTTATCATAATTACCATCTTCTGCTATTTCAGCCCTTTGAGTTCTAAATAACCTTTGTACCCTTTAAACATCCAGTTTTATATTGCATATATCAGATGCACCACTTTTGCCTTTCCTCTCCATCCGTTGACTATCCCATGAAGTTGAACCATAGGAGAGTTTTGTGCTTTTAATTTCTTAACAAAAGTGCTGGAATTATACAGAAATTATGATGGATAAAATTAAACAAACTCACCCCTCAAGATTTCCCTTGATTAGATTTGTTCTTTCATAAAAGCTTAATGGATTTTATTGCACACAGCTTCATATTTCAGTAAATAGCTCTGGGAAAAGAAAGTCAATTTTGCAACATGGCGATTGATCACTGGTAGAACGGTTTGAACTAGATCTTTGGTTGTGACTTGATGCACTGGTGTACACATACAGAATGCTAAGATTGATCGCTTGCACAGCTCGCATGCAGTTTTAACAAAGCTCTTGTTGTCTTCTCCAGGTTCTACCCTGATTGTTTCGCTATCTTTAAGTGACTTTTGAGGCAAAGTATTTGGCAGCTTTCACTTTAGGCCCATTTGAGAACTACAACGTTCTCAGATCTATTGGATAAGAGCCACCAACTTTGTGATACAGTACAAGCATGAGAAGTGTTGGGAGTTCATGGCTCTTTTTGCACAAGTGTTCTAATTTTAAAATCAAACGTGATTTGGATATCTAACCATGGGTTGATGGAGAGAGCGAAGTTTAGACATTTATGCGTGATGTCAATATTTCTGATGTGGGAAGTGGAAAAATGCTGAATGGCCTCTTCTGTGCCGTTATGACGCTATGACTATTGCAAATGCAGTGAACAAAAGTGCAGCTGCTCTTGAGCACTTAAGAACGTAAGCAGGCATGCAACTAGAAAGACCATTAAGCTCACCAAGCCCACCGTTTCTGTAGACTACATACAATCTACCCTGTCATACATGGACATTTAATCCCAAGGGACAGTTCTGCATAAATACTTATTGATCTCCAAAGGTAATCGAGCAAAACACCTGCACTTTCAGCCCTTGTCACATCTCACTTAACCCTGTTCTGCTGCCCTCTATAGACAACATGCCCTCTCCCAATCCCAGAAATAGAGGACAGCATCTCATACAAATGTGATTGTTTTCCAGGTGGACCAAAGGCGTCCCTGGCATATGCCAGTAGGCTGAAAAAGGCTTTGTACCCGTCTGATGGCTCAAAGATGTAACATTCAGGCAAGTGCTACCTGACACAGCCCCCACATTCCATCTAACAGTATAAAGAAGTCCAGCTGTGATGAGAAACCTTGGTCTTTAGCACAATTGCGATGACTGTAAATACTGCAGTCAGAATGTTGGGGTGATAGAGGACTAAATACCACTGTTAAAGGGGAGAGAACAGAGAATGTGGAAAAATTGAAAATAATTTGAATATTCACTCAAACTAAAGTTTTTTTTTCTTGTAACAAAACCATGTTTGTAGAATTACATCACTTATGCTATAACAATTAGGAGGACAATGAGAGAAGCAAGTACTTATAACTTTTTTGACAAACTTGCTTCTGATATTGACTAGGAAAATAACCAGAATTGTCACATATTTCTTGCACACAAAATGTTCCCACTTGAGCTAATTCTATAATGTTTTAGACATAAATATAGCACTTTGTGCTAAATTATATGAAGTCCAGGTTTAACTGCATAAAAATTGCTGACTCTCTCTCTCTGTCGGTCTTTCACTTTGTACTCTGCCCCACTGAAGTGGTGTGACAATGTGCACCTTTTTGCTTATCCTTAATGTTGACTGACGTGCGCCTGCTGCTTGATTAATGTATCAAGCCACTGAGGGGTGTAGCCCAGCATAGCCTCAACTGGTTTGTGCTCATAGATGCATTCGTACCACAGGCATCATGCAACCTCATCAGAGAGCTGAAGGCATTTCTCCATCATCGCCGTGCAAAGAATATTTTTTGAATAAATTAACCCATGATACAGTGCATTCTTGATACAGCAGAAACTTAAAACCACATACTATTTATGTTACAGGATGTGAATAGTGCGTTTCAATGAGATCACCTCTCATTCTTCTAAACTCCAGAGAATATAGGCCTACATCCTAGGGTTTTGAAAGAGGTGGCTCTTGAGATACTGGATGCATTGGTTGGCATCTTCCAAAATTCCATTGGTTTTAGAACGGTTCCTGCGGATTGGAAGGTAGCAAATGTAACCCACTATTTAAGAAAGGAAGGAGAGAGAAAACGGGGAACTACAGACCAGTTAGCCTGACATCAGTAGTAGGGAAAATACTAGAATCTATTATTAAGGACGTGGTAACAGGGCACTTAGAAAATAATAATAGGATTGGGCAGAGTCAACACGGATTTATGAAAGGGAAATCATGTTTGACGAATCTGTTAGAGTTTTTTTGAGGTTGTAACTAGCAGAATAGATAAGGGGAAACCAGTGGATGTAGTGTATTTGGATTTTCAGAAGGCATTCGATAAGGTGCCACACAAGAGGTTATTAAACAAAATTAGGGCTCATGGGATTGGGGGTAATATACTAGCATGGATTGAGGATTGGTTAACGGACAGAAAACAGAGAGTAGGAACAAACGGGTCATTTTCGGGTTGGCAGGCTGTAACTAGTGGGGTACTGCAACGATCAGTGCTTGGGCCTCAGCTATTCACAATCTATATCAATGATTTGGATGAGGGGACCAAATGTAATATATCCAAGTTTGCTGATGATACAAAGCTGGGTGGGAATTTAAGTTGTGAGGAGGATGCAAGGAGGCTTCAAGGGGATATAGACAGGCTAAGTGAGTAGGCAAGAACATGGCAAATGGAATATAATGTGGAGAAATGTGAAGTTATCCACTTTGGTAGGAAAAATAGGAAAGCAGAGTATTTTTAAATGGTGAGAGATTGGGAAATGTTGGTGTTCAGAGGGACCTGGGTGTCCTTGTATACGAATCACTGAAAGTTAACATGCAGGTACAGCAAGCAATTAAGAAAGCAAATGGTATGTTGGCCTTTATTACAAGAGGATTTGAGTATAAGAGTAAAGACGTCTTACTCCAATTATATAGGGCCCTGGTGAGACCACACCTGGAGTATTGTGTACAGTTTTGGTCTCCTTACCTAAGGAAGATTATACTTGCCATAGAGGGAGTGCAACGAAGGTTCACCAGACTGATTCCTGGGATGGGGGGATTGTCGTATGAGGAGAGATTGAGTAGACTAGGCCTATATTCTCTGGAGTTTAGAAGAATGAGAGGTGATCTCATTGAAACATACAAAATTCTTACAGGGCTTGACAGGGTAGATGCAGGGAGATTGTTTCCCCTGGCTGAGGAGTCTAGAACCAGGGGTCACAGTCTCAGAATAAGGGGTCGGACATTTAGGACTGAGAAGAGGAGAAATTTCTTCACTCAGAGTGTGGTGAATCTTTGGAATTCTTTACTCCAGAGGGCTGTGGAGGCTCAGTCGTTGAGTATATTCAAGATAGAGATCGATAGATTTTTGGATATTAAGGGAATCAAGGGATATGGGGATAGTGCAGGAAAGTGGAGTTGAGGTAGAAGATCAGCCATGATCTTATTGAATGGCGGAGCAGGCTCGAGGGGCCGAATGGCCGACTCCTGCTCCTATTTCTTATGTTCTTATGTAATGTGGACTTATGTAATGCTGACATCAGTGACCAGGTTCAACTCCCGGAGCGAAACAAACTGTGGTGTCCGTTCAGTAATTTCTAATACTAGGTTTATGTGATGAAATAAATGTAGCAAATAATCTAGTGAAAAAGTGATGCGTCCCAGCATCAGCATCACTGTATTCACCATGCTCGCCTATTTAACTTTGCTGTATTTTCTGACTGATTAATGCCATTACGATTTTTTAAAACAGGTAATTGATTTCAGTAGGTGAGAGCTCTTAAAAAATTATACTGTATTTGAACGTGCTTTTTAGAGGGTGTTCTTCACAACGTAAACTCTCGTTGATAAACCGTGAGTGAAATGATTACTGCACAGCCTGCAACAACCATGTATAAAATTGGATTACTCCATTCTCCACAGTAATCAATAGCAAACTGAGTCTCTGCGAGTTCCAGCGTGCTGGCAGCATGATAACATTACCACATCACTGCAGCTACTGTACATGCACATGAGGAGGAGAGATGTCTGGGCAGCTCAAAATACTGTCGAAAAGATTTACTGCAGTTCCACAACCCAGCCTCCCTCGCTGCTGCACAAGAGCTATAACAAATGAGCTGCCCTGTCTGCATTCATTAAGCAAGACTAGTTGCTGTTGCCATCCAACTTTCCAAAACATCACTGTCAAGTGCTTGCCATAATGTTCTGTTTATCTAATTTTCAGTTCATTTTAATTTAAACTGGTTAAATATGAGTTCCTGGTATGGGCAGATTAGGGAAACGTAAAACTTACCAATTTATCCAGGGTACACTTAAATGTAATTTTTTAAAAAAAATCAAAAAAGTGACAATGCCTCCTTAATTAACATAGCTTGTGTTGTAGCCCATTTATTATAAAGCCAGAATACATTGCAGGCACAGTTTTGTACCATAATTTTCTGTTACAAGGACAACCTTGGTTGAACTGGTATCAAGATTAGACTGGCGCACCAAGCAAATTTTAAAATGGAAGTAAATTTATTACACTGTATAAAATCTTGTGGTTAATTCAGCAGTATTTAATGGAACTGAATCTCTCACACAGTAGACAAGAAGTGCAAAGCAAGTCAGGGTAAAAACACAGTTGAGCAAAAAACAAAGATAAAGGTATAAAACAAATTCCCCCCAAAATGGAAGGTGCAATTCATCAAATGTACAATAAATCCCATAAACATGGTCAGTTGCAGCATAATTTTCTAATTTATGTTTCTGTGACTATAATCACAATTATTTTCTTCACGCAGACATAAGTAACTAGCAGTATAAAATAAGTGTAATTATATAGGTATGTGAATCATCATCTGAGCGCGTGTACAGACTGGCAATGGTGCTGGATTATAAATCACTGTGTATGGAAAAATACACATTATATGTTCACCAATGTAGTGGCTCAAAATGTGCACTAATTAATCCCCTACGACAAATGTTACTTGTTTTGTGTTTATGGTGCTTTATTGTAACCAAAGCTTATAAGGATCGCCTAGTGCTCAAATTATGTGGATGTGTTATGAAGTTGTTGTATTTTGGGCCCTAGCAGTAGGATCTAGCTAGATAGCAAGATTTCTTGACATCTAATATAATGCATAGAACAACAGAGTCTGAATAAAGTGCTGAGGCTTTGCATGTTCACATAGTACATTAGACAGCTTAGTTCTAGGATTTTGCAGCAAAATGCTTTCAAATGTTGGTGAGGTGAATCTGTACGTCACAGTAAAAAAGATTCAACTGAATTTTCAAAACTTAAGAAAAAAATGAATGCTGTCTGCAGATGTGGTTTTTTCCCATTATTGTATGACAACTGCCAATTAAAAGATTAATTTGCAAAATCCAAAATGACAGCTAGTAAGACAGTTGCAAATGCATCCTAGCCATGTTTCTCGATTAATATATTATAAAAGGGGCTGAGCTGATAGAATCACTCCTGTGTCCACCTCAGTGATCAGATGTGGATGAGAAGCTGCTTAACAGCAGGTTTCTGATGAAAAATACTGTTTTCTTCTGAATTATTATAAAAATACAATTTATTTAAGCCATGTTTCTTTAAAGGATGAGTGAGTACATAAGGATTCACATGTCATGTGAATAAAGAAAATCATAAAGAAAGCTTCTATCGAACAGGAGGCTTTTTTTGCTCCTCTCTTCTCTGTCTTTTCTAATGGAGCCACCTGGGAAACTCACTGTTACCACTTACATCATCCCCATCTCCGCTCATGAAGACTTGGGGTAATTTTTCGGGGGGTCAGCAGGTGCGTTTGGTGGCAGGTCGGGTGGGAAAAAATGTTTTTGACAGCGGGTCAGGATCCCGCTGTCAACCCGCCGCCACGCGACTTTCCCAGATGTCGGGTCTTAATGTTGCTTACTGCATTTGGAAGACAGATTAAGCTTTATGCAGGTTGCAAGTGTTTGGAGCAAACTCTCTATCCAGTGTCACCTCATTGGAACAACTTCTCTCACCATTGACAGATCGCTTCTGTCATCTCAAGTTCACCTGCCATCAATTACATCAGCATCGGTGCCCTTGAAACTATCTCACCTTGGTCCTCAGAATCCCACTACAATCAGCTCCAACACCAGCAGCACCAACAACAACACCAAACTTTTCCGCAATCAACTGATGCTGCACAGGACACAGGGCATCAGCACCCAACCACATTGCTGCTCGGTAGGCCAGGGATGGCCTCACCATGGCCAGATTTACTTCACTTGACGCTGTACACCCTGGCTGCCACATGATACGCCAGGTTGGCACCACCCCACAACAACACCATAAAACATGCCTACAATGCCCAAGCCATTCCTTTCACATTCATCACCATTGCGGGGGTACCGTTATGTCTCACCATTCACTGCAACTCACTAAGCCACTTCCAAAGGTGCACACAGATCTGTCCAAGAACGCAAAGTGTTGAAAATAAAGGTTTCAATGATTGACACCACATTAACAGAAACTTTATATGAACATTGCCTAAAACACCCAAGGGCCTACCCTTGTGTGTTGTTAGTTGGTATGATTGGACTAGGATGAGGGTGAGTGTGAGGGGTGGCTAGTGAGATGGGGAAGTGATAATGTAGATAGAGAGGGATGGGTGGAGGTGCAAGGTAAGTTGGTGTGAGTAAGGATGTGCAGGAGTAGGGTAGGGAAGGCAGAGTTATGAGGATGTGATGAGTGGCACAGCAGGATGAGGTTGAGTGTGGGTTAGCAGTAACGTTTCGTGATCTACTGAGATCATTGAAAGGTTTGCGCCACTGCAGCCTGGTGCTCCTGACGACATCCCTGCTTGTGTCCTCCTGTGCAATGTGCAACCAGGCTGCGTTGGTCTCCTGGGGAGGTCTCTTCCGCCCATTGGAAGGGAAGGGAACCTCCCTGCGTGCTGTGACTCCCTCCATAAGCATATGGAGGGAGTCATGGGAGAGCCTGGGTGCAGCCCTGCATCTCTATGCAGTGCTTGTCAGTGTTTGCAGCACCTCAATGCTGTAGAACACTGACAGCACAACTGTCAAAATCAATTTGCACATGGTCTCTTTAAGGAAACTGGCTGATGACACGTCATCAAATGACTTCATCAGACCCACTTCCTTCAATTGGCTGGCAAATGCGCTGGGCGGGCTTAACAAGCCCAATCAACGTAAAATCATTCTACACAGCGGGCTGGAGCCGGCAGCGGGGTCAGGACCCGCCACCGATATCGCCCGCATCGGACCCACCGAGGTAGGGGAAATCGCAGCATTTGAATTCTTGCTTAGGTCTGGTTCCACATGGGCTGGTTTGCGTTCTCCTACAGTATCCTGCGCAGGTAGGCATCCTTCATGTGTGAGTACTGGCAGGCTAACTGACCATTGCGGGTATTACAACTGAGAATAATCTTATCCTCATCCAATGTCCACATATAAACCTCCAGCAGAAAATTAGAACAGATTTTTTTTTACATCATTTAGGGCCTAATAACCCCACTTTCTTCCTTGAATGGTACATCTCCTCCTCCCCATTAGGCAAACAGATCCCGCAATTGGGAGTACAGGGCCATCAATAATGCCTTTTATAGCATCTTATCACATCTTCCAAAATGTCCCAAAGTGCCATGTTTGCTTAAAAAACTGTCACTACACTTTGAAGTATATGTAGTGGCTGATATATAAGCAAGCATGGCAGCCTTTTTGCACACAGCGGCCCGAATTCTCCTCCCGTTGGTGGGTTTGCGACGGAGCAGTCCTGCTAATGTGATACTACCACTAACCCACTGAAATTTCATGTCAGAACCCTCATTAGCCACACAGGGCAGTTTGGAGGCCAGAAACTGCCCTTCATTGGCAATACTTTAAGAAAGCACATGATACTACATATGAGCCTTGCTCAGTCTTTATCATTGCAAGCTTGAAAGAAAAGGTTGGTAAAGGCTGAGGTATGCTCATCATATGACATTTCATAAGAACATAAGAATTACCATATGGCCCCTCGAGCCTGCTCCGTCATTCAATAAGGTCATGGCTGATCTTCAACTTCAATTCTACTTTCCTGCCCGATCCCCATATTCCTTGATTCCCCGAGAGTCCACAGATCTATCTATCTCAGCCTTGAAGATACTCAACGACTGAGTATCCACAGCCCTTTCGGACAGAGAATTCTAAAGATTCACAACCCTCTGAGTGAAGAAATTCCTCCTGATCTCAGTCTTAAAAGGCCGACCCCTTATCCTGAGATGATGCCCCCTAGTTCTAGACTCTCCAGTCAGGGGAAACAATCTCTCAGCATCTAGAATCTTAGGGGGAAAAATTCAGTTGCTTAGTGCCTCCCGTTAGCGCCTCCAGGGGGCGCTAATGGGGCGCTAGGAACTTAGCGCCTGAGCGTGGCGATTTTAGCGCCGCTCGCGAAATTGACCAGATATTTTGCAGCGGTGCTAAACACTACCGCCACGATCTCCTGTGCCTGCAGATCATGACATCAGTCGAGCGTGCAATGCCCTGGACCGGATATTGAGTTGCGCCCCCTGCCTTTCCGCCTGCTGCTAGCCACGACAGGTAGAGGGGAACGTTTTGCAGTCAGGAACGGGCTGGGGGAGCGCTATTTAAAGGCGGCAGCTTCCTGCCTTTTCTTGTCAGCAAAATTTTTGGTACATGCAGGTTGAGAGGGAGAGAGACATCTGGAAAGATTTAACACTGTCCTAAGGAGTTCTGGCCCTCAGCACCACTTTTGAGGTTCCTAAGTGCCGAGCTCTTTCCCTGGGCCTATCCATTATTGCTTCCAAGACAATTGCTTTAGAGGTCTCTCCAGGCCGAGATTCAAAGCTGCAATGAGCAGGGTGTGGCTGGCCAGCAAGATGGTCCCTCCCCTTTAAGAACTGGAAGGTGCCATCGCCTGAGCTTCGGTAGCATTCTGAGGTAGCGCCTCGCTCCCCGACATTAGCGCCTTGAGAGGTGTGTAGCGCCTGATGTAGCGCTCAAATCACCTCCAGGGGTGATAGAGGCGAATTTTGCAGTCGGAGGTGATAATTAGCGCAGGGCGCTAAACTTTGCGCCCGGCCGATATTAGCGCCCCAAAATGGGCAATACCGAATTTCTCCCCCTTAGAATCATAGAATGGTTACAGCATGGAAGAAGGCCATTCGGCCTGTTACGCCCGTGCCGACTCTCAGCTTGACTCTCCCCTGCCCTTTCCCTGTAGCCCTGCAAATTTTTTTCTTTCAGATACTTATCCAACTCCCTTTTGAAAGATAAGATTGAGTCTGCCTCCACCACCCTTTCAGGCAGTGCATTCCAGATCTTAACCACTCGCTGCGTAAAAAAGTTTTTTCTTACGTCGCCTTTGGTTCTTTTGCCAATCACCTTAAATCTGTGTCCTCTGGTTCTCGACCCTTCTGCCAATGGGAACAGTTTCTCTCTATCTACTCTGTCCAGATCCCTCATGATTTTGAACACCTCTATCAAATCTCCTCTCGATCTTCTCTGTTACAATGAGAACAAACCCAGCTTCTTCAGTCTATCAACTTAACTGAAGTCCCTCATTCCTGGAATCATTCTCTTAAATCTTTTCTGCACCCTCTCTAAGGCCTTCACATCCTTCCTAAAGTGTGATGCCCAGAACTGTACTCCAGTTGGGGCCGAACCAGTGTTTTATACAGGTTCATCATAATTTCCACACTTTTGTATTCTATACCTCTATTTATGGAGCCCAGGATCCCATAAGCCTTTTTAACTGCTTTCTCAACCTGCCCTGCCACCTTCAACGATTTGTGCTCACATACCCCTACTCTGTTTGTGCACCGCCTTTAGGATTGAATTATTTAGTTTATATGTCGTCTCCTCATTCTTTCTACCAAAATCACTTTGTACTTTTCTGCGTTAAATTTCATCTGCCACGTGTCCGCCCATTTCACCAGCCTGTCTATGTCTTCCTGAAGTCTATCACTATCCTCCTCACTGTTCACTATACTTCCAAGTTTTGTGTCATCTGCAAATATTGAAATTGTGCCCTGTACACCCACATCCAAGTCATTAATATATATCAAGAAAAGCAGTGGTCCTAGAACCGACCCCTGGGGAACACCACTGTATACCTTCCTCCAGTCTGAAAAACAACCATTCACCACTACTCTCTGTTTCCTGTCACTTAGCCAATTTCGTATTCATGCTGCCACTGTCCCTTTTATTAAATGTGCTTCAACTTTGCTGGCAAGCCTATTATGTGGCACTTTGTCGAGCACCTTTTGGAAATCCATGTACACTACATCAACCGCATTACCCTCATCAACCCTCTCTGTTAGCTCATCAAAAAACTCGATCAAGTTGGTTAAACACGATTTGCCTTTAACAAATCCGTGCTGGCTTTCCTTAATTAACCCACACCTATCCAAGTGACTGTTAAATTTTGTCCCTGATTACTGTTTCTAAAAGCTTCCCCACTACTGAGGTTAAACTGACTGGCCTGTAGTTGCTGGGTTTATCTTTACACCCTTTTTTGAACAATGGTGTAACATTTGCAATTCTCCAGTCCTCTGGCACCATCCCGTATCTATGGAGGATTGGAATATTATGGCCAGTGCCTCCGTGATTTCCGCCCTCAATTCCCTCAGCTTCCTAGGATGCATCCCATCCGCACCTGGTGATTTATGTACTTTAAATACAGCCAGCCTTTCTAATACCTCTTCTTTATCAATTTTTATCCTATCAAGTGTCTCCACTACCTCCTCCTTCACTATGTCTATGGCAGCATCCTCTTCCTTGGTGAAGACAGATGCAAAGTACTTGTTTAGTACCTCAGCCATACCCTCGCTTGTTTTTGGTCCCGAATCAGCCCCACCCCTCCTCTTCCTACCCTTTTGCTATTTATACGCCTGTAGAAGACTTTTGGATTGCCTTTTATGTTGGCTGCCATTCTATCCTCATACCCTCTCTTTGCCCCTCTTATTTTCTTTTTCACTTCTCCTCTGACCTTTCTATATATAGCCTGATTCTCAGATGTATTTGCAACCTGACATCTGTCATACGTGCTCTTTTTCTGCTTCATCATATTCTCTATCTGTTTCGTTATCCAGGGAGCCCTTACTTTAGTTGCCCTGCCTTTCCCCCTAGTGGGAATGTACCTGAACTGTACCTGAACTATTTCCTCTTTAAAGGCAGCCCATTGTTCCATTACAGTTTTGCCTGCCAATCTTTGATTCCAGTTTACCTGGGCCAGATCCATTCTCATCCCACTGAAATTGGCTTTCCCCCAGTTAAACATTTTTACTCTAGATTGCTCCCTGTCCTTTTCCATAGCTAATCTAAACCTTATGATACTATGATCACTGTTCCCTAAATTTCACCTACTGACACTTGCTCCACTTGACCTACCTCATTCCCCAGAACCAACTCCAGCAATGCCTCCTTCCTTGTCGGGCCGGAAACATACTGATCAAGAAAGTTCTCCTGAACACACTTCAGAAATTCTATCCTGTCAAACCCCCTCAGAATTTTCTATCTTTCAATGCGATCACCTCTCATTCTTCTAAACTCCAGAGAGTATAGGCCCATTCTACTCAATCTCTCCTCATAGGACAACCCTCTCATCCCAGGAATTAATCTAGTGAACCTTCGTTGCATCGCCTCTAAGGCAAGTATATCTTTCCTTAGATAAGGAGACCAAAACTGTACACAGTACTCCAGGTCTCACCAAAGCCCTGTACAACTGTAGCAAGACTTCCTTACTCTTGTACTCCAACCCCCCTTGCAATAAAGGCCAACATGCCATTTGCCTTCCTTGCTGTACCTGGATGCTAACTCTCTGTGTTTCTTGTACTAGGACACCTAAATCGCTCTGAACACCAACATTTAATAGTTTCTCACCATTTAAAAAATATTCTGTTTTCCTACTCTTCCTACCAAAGTGAATAACTGCACATTCCCCCACATTCAGCTTCTTATGCTTTCGTAAAATATTGCAACACTCTTAGACTCATCTGCAACTTCTTCAAGGCCAAATGTCACTGTTTCCACAACTAAACAAGTTCTTCTGTCTTTTACCTCATAGGAGGTGCATTGGAGGAAGAAGCCAGCCACTCCGATGACAACCCAGGGACTTCCAGATCTGATGTCACGTTCTCAACAACTCCATCCTGACATCTTACCTGCATAAGAACCTGCACAGAGATGCTCACTCATGAGGAATTAAACAGTTAGAAGGCATGTCACCAGGTAGTCACTGAGCACTAGTGAGAATGAGGACCTGAAATTGGAAGAGGAGAGTGCCATTCCTCCGTAGAAAAGGGAGAAGAGACCATCCTCAGCTGAGGAGGCTACCAACCCAAACATCAGAGGCCCAGTCTGCAAAAGAACAACGATTCAGGAGCATCGATCTCATGTGCAGGCAGTGGAGATGGTTTCCACATACCTGTATATAGTTGCGATAGAAAGATTTCTATTTATATAAAGCACCTTTCACAACTTCAGGACATCCCAAAGTACTTTTTGAAGTGTAGTCACTGTTGTAATGTAGAAGATGATGGATAAGTGGGAGGAGTCTACCACCTGCATCTACAACACATTGCAGGAAGTTTCTCATGACTTGTAGAACTACCCTGGAGACTGAGACAGTCCAGGAAATTGCTGCATCATCAAGATGCCAGGAAGATCTTCTAAAGACAATTGTGGCCCCCAGAGTGGCAGCTACCTAAGCTTCAGTAGATGCTTTGAGCAAAACACATTCACAGGACATCCAAGACCTCACTGGGACTAAGGTGATGACATCGAGCATTAACACCTCCGAGCCTGTGCCCAGCACCAGTGGGCTAGAAGGGCTTGGCGCAGATGTCACTGTCTCTCCAGAGAATGGCAGTGAGCCCGGCTCTTCTCTTAAGGCCCCTCCAATTCCTTCAAATGAGGCTTTCGATATGGGACCAGCGCCACTTGCTATTTCAAGCATCAGAATGCCGGAAGCTGATCCCTCTGGGACTGCAGCTACCCTGAGATGAGTCACCTCAGGTCTCTTAGGCTCAAGGGGAATCCATCCCAGCCACCCATCACTTAACATCATGCAACTTAGGGAGCACTTTGTAAGAATAGTACAATGGGAATTAGATTAAGTAAGCTAGCTGGCACAAAGGGTAGTCATGGTTTTAAGAAGTAGTTGTAGAAAGTTGAGTATATATTTTGTTGGCACTTCCTGGTGAATATTGTTGTTTCAAGTAAAGATAACTTGATCACATAGAGTTGTGAGTTAATTTCTGTGTCTCCTTTCAACTTTTGGAAGTTGGATGACAGCACGGGAAATGTAGTCTTCTGTCATATGAAAGACTTGGCCTTATGAAAGACTTGGCAGAAGTCCAAAACATGAGGGACTTCATGAGGATGGGGCAGTTAAGAACAGGAAGGTATAAAATTACTTTATTTGGTGAGTGCACCTTTATTTATTGGAAGTTCTGGGCTCTCATTTCCGCTCCCCTTGTTCTAGTGGTTGACTGCTGGCTCTTCTGTTCCATTTCCTCTCCTTGTGTACCCTTCTTGTACTTGTGGGGATTCCTAAGTAAGACCTTTTTGGTCTGTAGACCTCGGTGGGAGCACACCTATGTCTAGGGAAGAGATGCCTTTGGTGATGCCTGACTCCAATCTAGTCTTGTCTATGTCGTCATCCTTCTCTGCTTCACAGCATCAAAATAACAAAATTCCTATTGAGAAATCCATGTCTCCAGTGCAAAGCAGAAATTTGAGCAGAGCTGAGTAAAAGTAGCAGCAAAAACAACCTCCAAAGTACTAAAAAGACTCTTTGCAGGCAAAGAAACACAAATTTTCAGTAGCAGCACACAAAATAGTCTGCTTAATGTGATATCTGCCACATGCACACCTTGCAACAGCTCTTATATAGCTGACATAGCAGTAGGAATTATTCATACCCCACCCCCTCTCCCTGACCCTATTTAAATATTGCAGATCAGGCTTGTTGCGGCCCTTAAAAGGAACTGGTGGGCTTTTTGGGAGGAGAATTAAGGTGCCTGTTTTTGTGCTGGATTAGAGGTTGAAGAATTTTCCCCCCCTCTGTTTACATCCTCAAAACAAGCAGTAATTCAGAGGAGAATCTTGGCCAGAAAGTCACAAAAACAGCAATGAGATGAATGACAATGTAAATTGCTTTTGGTGCTGTTGGTTGAGGAAGAAATTTGCCAGAAAACAAGGAGACCGTCTTGCTCTCCTTTGAATAGTGCCATGGGATCTTTAACAACCAGCTGAACCAGCAGATGGAGCCGCATCTTAACAACTCATCTGAAGGATAGCACTTCCAACATTGCAGCACTGCCTCAGTATTGCACAGCAGTGGCGCTCCAGCTTGTACACTCAAATGCTAGAGTGGGGTTTAAACCCACAAATTTCTGACTTACAGGAGAGAGAGCTACCAATTGAGCCAAGTTGAGAGGAGATGTGCAAGACTGGCTTGGTCATCATTTCTAATGCAACCCCCCTTGCCCCTACAGGGAGCCATCCATTTGCCACCTTCCTACTGTGAATCAGGTGTGCAGTGGTATGGGGGAATGAATTTGCATCCCTCCACTCCATAGCACTGCACATTTCTACTCTAGTGCAACAGTACAGAAAAACAAAAATTAAAAATCTCTTACTGAGTCGCAGATATCTTTTATTTAAATTATCCAGATGGAGGGGGTTACTTCATACCAAAATCACTATTCTTATTCTGGCCTATTACTTAATGCTTTAAAAAAAATACTGTGCATTGCAATGAAAGCAGTTAAATAAAAAAGGCATATTTATTAATATTATAGTCAATGTGATCAGTCCTATAACATTAATAGTTCTAACCATTCGTGTTTTGAGGGAATGGGTTAATGCTTTGGATGGCCACGTGTGCAATTCACACAGTCCTCGAATCATTTTCTGATTTTCAGGACCTATTAAACCACCCTCACAACACCTTTTGATGCACAGTAGTGATTTTTCATCCAATTTTGTGAGGCAGTATTACAAACCGGAGCAGCAGAGCAAGTAAGGTGAGTCCTGAGTTTGCTGAATAAACTGTGAAATATGCCCTACATTAGTATTGTATTGAGATTAGGTAACAGTTCCTGAGTGTATGTCTTGAATTTTGCTGACTAGCCTTGATCGCTGTAAAGGTGCAGCTGCCTGTAATGGGAGTGGGTCCCAAACCCGCCTCCAACCAATCTTCCCGGGAGTCGGGTCCCCGATTTGCGCAGGGTCCTGACTCCTAGAGGCGGGCAGAGGATTACAGCCACTTAACTGCCTGTTAACAGGTAGTTAACAGGCAGTTAAGAGGCTATTTCCCATTTTTCAACTGCTGCTGCGGGCTCCCCGATGTCGGGGAAACCCGCCAAGGTAAGTGAAGCGTGATGTGGGTCTACTATAATTTTTGTGTATATATGACAGCTGCAGAAGTGTTTTCAAGGATTCAATGGGACACTGGTGAGTATCAGAGGTAAGGAAAAGTTATGAAAGTAATTTTTTATGTGTTTAGATGTTTCTGTAGGTGACAAGCTGTGAAGTGTTTGTGTAGGCTCATCTCATTGGGAGAAGTGACAGATGGCTCCTGCAATCTCAGCTGCAGCTGCCATCTGTTTTATCCTAAGGAGAGAGTAATTGGAGAGTCTGGGTGCAAGGGCTCAACTT
Source organism: Squalus acanthias (assembly GCA_030390025.1). Classification (NCBI taxonomy): domain Eukaryota; kingdom Metazoa; phylum Chordata; class Chondrichthyes; order Squaliformes; family Squalidae; genus Squalus; species Squalus acanthias. Next base: position 155,228,724 of record CM059426.1, on the reverse strand, counting down.
TGGACAGTGATTGTCAGTGTTTGACAGCATCTCAATGCTGTCAAATCATCTGTCAAACAAGTGTGGTGCATATGCCTTCAAGAAAACCGGCAGATGAAGCGCCATCAACTGACGACATCTGACACAGGCTTTCCCTTAATTGGCCGACAAGCCCGCAGGGCGGGCTTAACAAGGCCAATCAGGGGGGAAAAGCGTCTGTTCGTCAGACGTCGCTGGGGGTGGGACTAGAACCCGAAAACCAGCAGCCCCACCTCGAACTCGGCCTTCCAGGTAAGATTCCGCCCTTAACTCTTGACAGTACAGTGACTTTTGTCTCTGAATTCAGACTAGGGATCCCATTGATTCTGTTGGGATTTGGAGAGTGTTTCTTCAGATATCTTATTGTCAAGGTACGTTAGCTCTGCTTTACCTTGAAAGGTTAGACAGAACATTTGTGATGTGGGCCTCAATTTGAACTCCCCCTGCCTGGCGGAAACTAGGAGGGGTGGCAGTTAAAATGGAGCAGGCGACTTTTCCACTCCTTTCCAATGACATCATCATAGAAAGAGCTATAACTCACTTAATGTCTGTGACAACATGCAAAGAATCTTCCATGCCAATACCAGATTTGCTGCTTGGTGTTATGATTTTATAGCCCTCAGGAATTCTGCCCTCCCTGAGCTTTTCAAGTAAGATAGTCAAGTGGACGTATGGCTTGTGAGTGGCAAAAGCGTGTCCCTTGTTGCCATGAATAATGAATCCTCTTAACAGTTGCAAGAACAGTAGCTGAGGAACGCTACAATGAAGCACATGTCTCTACCAGAGTGGTCATAGATAGAACCATTGGAGTCTTAAAGTAGCACTCTGCAATTTGTTTAGAATTTGTTTAGTACTTATATGCTGTTACCCAGCATGCCTCCCAGCCTTTTAAATTTCCACACACAACCCCCAATGCAATAACAACAACTTGCATTTATATAGCACCTTTAACGTAGTAAAACATCCCAAGGCGTTTCACAGGAGCATTACAAAACAAAATTTGACACCGAGCCACATAAGGAGATATTAGGACAGATGAGAGGTAGTTTTTAAGGAGTGTTTTAAAAGAGGAAATCACGGGACCTTCAAATCCTGGAAAATTCACCACAAAGTGTCAAAGGTCACCATTTACTGGGGAAACATGTCCCCAGGCCCTCTAGCAAATACATTTTACACCATCAAATCGCACTTCCCCCGTCAAATATTTCTATAACCACCACTGAAAACATTGTACTATTCGGATGGAATATTGTGTATAGCTACTGCTGAAATTTTCACAAGTTCATGTTCCACTGTACTATTACAACTATTTCCTTTCGTAATGTGAGGTCATTGGGTTTCAGTTTTAACAGAAAAACAACCAGAACTGTAGAATGTGATCCCAATACACTAATAATAGTCCTGAATTCCAATGAAATAAAAAAGAATTTAAGTTATTCATTTGCCTTGAACATAGGCCTTTATTCAAGGCCATTTCTCAGCTACACATTTTTTTTAGTTGTCAGCTTTTTTGAAACCGTTCATCAGCTTTTGCAAGTTATGTAGTTTGGGTATGTATGCTAGAACCTGACAAAAAAGTGGTTTCAGTAGAAAGTGGTTTGATTGTTGGACCCAGATACACTGTAACGTATTAATAGGGCTATATGTGTTTCATGGGTCACTTTTTCTGTGGATTCCTAAAGCCCTGTAAAGTCAGTGTGGGAGAAGGGATGGGAAGAGGCCCCAATGAACTGTATAGAAGTTTTCTAATATCTATGTTTTTAAAAAAATGCAAATCATTACATAGAATCATTACCACCTCCCCTGACCTTCACAGCTTCAGAAACTTTGTGGAAAAAATAAATTCACTCAATGAAAAATGTACAACCCTATCTGTTTATTGATGTTGGTACTGGAGAAGAGACGTCAGTCTGCCTCCTCACTGGAGGGTCTCTTCAGCAGCATTTTCAGCAGCAGCATCAGTGGGGCCTAAAAACCCATTGCCCTTCCGGCGCACTCCTGCTGTAACTCCAGTGGGTGTGCGGTAGAAGGACCAGAAATAGGTCACAACCCAGATACACTAGGTTTCAACATTGCCCAGAGCTTCCGTCTGACTTGTGGTGGTGGAGCCTCTGGCCCCATCCCAAACAAGGCCATTGATGCATGATGTGGCGAAGCCCTATGTCAGGAGTTCCCGCATCCCTGGCTTATGAGATGCCTGGCAGAGCATTGGCAGCATTACCAGGATGTCGAGTGGCCGATGTGCGGTCCAGGTGAGGTCCAGGCCAGGGCCACGGCCTGGATCCCTGAAGATGAGGGCCCATTTTTCTGGCAGCAAATTTTTAGGCAGCTCCCTTATAAAGAGGGCCTTGGGGGTAGCTACGATCTTTGGGCCGTGGGGCAGGGACCCAGCCCTTTGTGATCCTCGACCCTCCAACCTTTAGCCAGACTTTCTGTCCCAGTTTGCCAAGGCTCTATATGCCCTAGTGCATAGAGTTGACAACCCTCCAGGATTGTCCTGGAGTCTCCAGGAATTAAGCAACCCAGGAGAAAATCATAGGGGCTTTTTCTTCATTTTCTTTGAACACTTTTGTTTATTAGTTGTAAAAAATATTGAAGATGGGAAAAAAAGGCTGTTTGACTTAAAGTCACGAATCATTTAATTAGGTAACGAAGAATCTGTTCACGTTCCAATGGACGTGTCAGGCGACCAATGGGGGAGTGTGGGGTGCGGGGCAGTTGGTCATGTGATGAAACCTACAGGAATATGTCCAATCAGAGTTGGCAACCCCATCAGTGACATGGAACCCCACCATGGACATGATAATGAAGCAACTTTCCCCTGACATTGGCAAGTGCTATGGGATCAGTGGCGGAGGTTCCTGACAGGCGTTATCCCAGTGCCAGGATCACTGTCTCGTGTATTTTCAGCCCCAATATCTTTATTCCATTTTATTAGGGCCTAAACTAGCAGCAAAAAAAATGGCAGGGGTTGTGCTTTTTATACTCCATAACATTAAGCTTGCAGCACATTCCTGCTCATGCGCCCACCAACAATGAACAGGCACTTCAAATGCATCTTGTCCAGGGAAAATTAACTTTTGCATTCTGCTCATGCTTTCACTGTTTTTGATGCAAAGGAATGTAGCAACACAAGACTCTTCCACCCTGTGAACAAAACACTACAGAGCCTTTTATTTCAAGAAAAAACATGGTAACATAGTAACAAAGTAACATTAGGAACAGGAGTAGGCCATTCAGCCTGTCGGGCCTGCTCTGCCATTCAATTAGATCATGGCTGATCTGCGCCTTTGCTCCATATCCCTTGATATCCTTACCTAACAAAAATCTACCTATCTCAGTCTTGAAAGCTCCAATTGTCCCTACACAGCTGCAGCCAGATTGAAGACTGGAAATCAGGCTGGAGCTGCCGCCAGCAAGCTAAGAAGTGGGGGGGAGGGGTGTCAGCAACTACCCTCTCAAGCCCTCTAAGTATTTTATACGTTTTAATGAGATCACCTCTCATTCTTCTAAATTCCAGAGAATATAGGCCCAATCTACTCAATCTCTCCTCATAGGAATCAATCTAGTGAACCTTCACTGCACCCCCTTTAAGGCAAGTATATCCTTCCTTAGGTAAGGAGACCAAAACTGTACACAGTAGACCAAAACTGACCAATACTACTGGTGAGCTGCCATCACCTTACATGCCTCCAGAGGCAGCTCACCACTTTGAAGACTTCCATTTTTGGGCTGGATGCCTTGCTGTGGAACATGAGAGGGAGAGGATAAGATGGCGGAGCTAGCGCAGGCTGGCAGCAGCCCTCAGAAGTGCTGTGAAACCAGTCAACAGGTACGTTTAAAAAAAATTATATCTTCATGTGAAGCCAGGAGGAGCAAGCTTCACATGAAGATACAATTTTTTTTTAAACTTATCTGTTTACTGGCAGCCGCTGGTTAGGCCACAGCAAACACGGCAGGCTCGGACGCTGCTCTGCTCAGCACGGCCCAATTTCTAAAAAGGATTTCACAAACAGGCAAGAGACCCCTCATTAGTACATGCATGGGGCCCAACACCTGTTTAAACCAGTCGCCCAGGATACATGAACATGGCGTCATACCTATATTAGGCATCTTTGAGGCGCGGGACCTGGGTCCGTGAAATTGGTCTATTTTGCCCCCATTTCCTGCTCAGAAGTGCGTAACGAAGACCAATTTCTCCTCCTAGTGATCTGACTCCCTCAAATGATGCAGTGGATGTTTGTGCCATAGGCCTGGTTTCTTGCTATATCAATTCTGTCTGATGCTATTAAACACTACCCTCCCTCTCCCAACAAATTCACTGACAGACTTGTTCAAATTCTGATCACAGCCAGTCTAGTCAGCAGGTAACATGCATATTTGATGGACATTACGGCTCAAGTTCCAGCTCCAGCTAGATATTCCCATCACATTTTTTATTCTCTTCTAGTGAATATTCACTTCATATGAATGCAATGCCAGTGGTCTGTTTACTTGAGCTCAATACGCTTTAGATAATACACTTGGAGGGAAAATACATGTGGCACGAGATGCACAAGCATTCAACTTTTTCCACTAGCACAGATCAAAACCAATCGAATGGTAGAATACAGTATGGAATACAAGCCTTCTGCAAAGCTGCCAAACTTCTCTTCCATAATATCTACGCTGCCTCTATCACTCTTGTTCTGGTAGCTTTGTTCAGGGGCGGTGTTTGCCTTGTGGGGGCCGTGTGCAAAGGCATGTTTGCAATAGGCAATATTAAAATAGTTGACAAATTGATAAGCGATAGATAACACAAAAGTAAATGACATCGAACGATTATAAAGGTCTTGAGACACCAACGTTATTTCAGTGTATGAGCTGTATGACAATTGAAAAACTAGCTTTTGTGCTTTAGTCACAGTGAAGTCTTACATAATATCCAAGTAGTCGAGTTTGTAAGAACTGAATTTTGTCTTCTCTTTCTCCCACTATGATTGTGGGAGAGTGAGTGGGGAGGTGAGAAGGCGAGCGTTGAGGTCGTAGCCTGCTGCAGACTGCTGTGTGCCCCCGGATTATGACTTATTATCACTCACTCACTGACTCACACTCATTCTCTTGTGCTCACTCACTAACACACTCTCTCATGTTCACTCACACACACACTCTCTCATGTTCACTCACACTCACTCCTTCACACTCACTCTCACACTCAGTCACACCCATTCACACAAACTGTCTCATTTACTCAGTCACTCTCATATTCACTCACTCTCACTCAGTAACCCACCCTTTCACACTCACCCCTTTACTCTCATATACACTTACACTCAGTCTCACTCTCACAATCCTTCACTCAATATTTTACTCACTCAATCACACTTTCCCTCACTCACTCTCTCTTACCCACTTGTGCTCTCACTCTCAGATTCACTTGCTCATTCCCTTCTCTCTCTCAGTAACACATCCTTTGGGGCGCTACCGATGAATTTCGGCCACGGGGGTGCTAATTTTTTCAGGGCGCTACTTGGCGAAGTTAGCGCCCCAAAGGGGGCGCGACTCAAGTTTTCCCCCTTTGTATCTAAGCAAGGGCATATAGTAAGCCACTTGCTCTTAACTGTTAACAATGCCACTGAACTGCTATACGTCAGCTCCCCACCCCTCTCTCCCTCACCCGTCTCCACACTGCCCCCTCCCCCCCCGGCAAGGCTGTGGTACGTGGTCATACAAACCAGGAAACTCCCAGCTTTGATCCATGGTCTGTACTGAGTTAATTGGGGGAGCAGTAAGGGTACTGAAATTGGCCTCAATGTCCATAGGCTAGGGAAGAGGGTTAAAAACAAAATGGGTTAGAATTCGTGCTCTGATTGTGCCTCCTGCTGGAAAGTACATGCGTGGATATAGGGTGTGGTCCGGAGCTGCCACAGCTGTCATTTGATGTCGTGTACGTATGGTGAGTTATTGCGACAGATTATTGTTTTGCTATCATTCACTGTCTAGGCTCACGTGACAAATGGCCATTTGGGCGAGGTATCCACAAGAGTCTGAAGAAAGGGGGAAAAAATAGGTTAAAACGTTATTTATATGCCATTGTTTCTTGTGTCCAATTATTATCAGATGTCCTCCCTAATCAGTTAAAAATGTGTTTGTTCCAATCATCAAAGCAGATAATGTCTGTTATAGTTTAACAAACTTGGAACAATGGTTCAGTTTATCTGCTGCTGCAAATGTTCTAAAGATGCAGTGTTGACCAACACCAGCCAAGCTGCAAGACAAGATTTGACTGAGCACTGTTTTAAAATTTTAACTGCAAAGATTTAGTAAAGGCTCTTCTATCAAACTCAGGGTTTTGAGTTAGGCTTCCATTATGATATTACAACCTGGCATGAATAATGGCAACTTATTCTGAATGCTCCAGAAGTGTTTCTTTGCTGACGTCAGTCTTGAAACAGCCCTGAACTTGTCTCTCAGCAAAATAATATCCTGGAAAGGTTCCAACTGAGATTTTTCCATATTATCCAGGACACTAGCTTACCTGTGAAAATGAAAATCTCCTTGTTTCTGCCTCGGAGTCTGCTCCTGCCAGTCTAGGTAAAGGTGTAGTCTCCTCATGTGTAAGTGTGCATCTATCATCACTAATGGGGCACGTCGGTGACTGAGGCTAAACCCACAGCTGATAGTCTGCACTGTTGAACACAGCTACCTGAAATTTTGGGTATCTTTTGTAGCTCCATCTGATGGCTATCAGAAAATTGATAGGGCACTACCTCCCTGCTATACTTAAGCATGGTTCATACTGTACCAACTGAGGAGCAGCATTGACACTATCAATGGAGACCTCCTCGGGCTGGACTAATCCTTGTGTGTGGGGAAGGCACAGGAAACAGTATATTTCTATATTTACGACACCCAATATGACCACTGAGCACTGCCTGATATAAATTTTGCGCCACTGAAATAGCACTGCCTTCCAGTGACTCATTCACTTTTCCAGTCATGGATCCAAGTTTTATTGCGTTAAAAGTGGAAGTTAAATATTTTAAAGAACACTAGTGGATTTCCTGTGGTGTTGCCCACAGTAACTTGGGGGATAAACTGTTTTATAAGAACAGCAGCATTATACCATAGAATGCACAATGTATTACTCTGCTGCTAAGGAGCATTTGTCTGTAACTTTCTTATCTCTTTAAGGCAGCAGAATCTAATTGCTGTGAATATACACATTCTGAGGTCAATTAAAGGGTGGTTGTTTCTCTGTAAATTGGTAACAGCGGGAAGTGATTATCTTTTTTGTATACTTTTTGAAGGTTGTTTTGCATCTGGTATATTGTCTCAAGTATGACAGACTCAAAAGCGTACACATTTGGAATAGCAGATCTCCCATGGCATTGTTCATGGTGAGTGAAGGATACAGTGTTTCATAACACAAGGGGTGTTAGCAACTGTGTGACAGAGAAAGTGTCACAGGAAGTAAGTGTGACACTTACAGGAAGGACGCACTACATGCAAAACTTTTAATATACCAGTGCTGTACTGAGGGAGTGCTGCACTGGCGGAGGTGCCATCTTTTGGATGCGATGTTAAACCGAGGCCCTGTCTGCCGTCTCAAGTGGATGTAAAAGATCCCATGGCACTATTCACAGAAGAGCAGGGGAGTTCTCCCCGGTGTCCTGGCCAATATTTATCCCTCAACCAACACCTAAAAACAGATGATCTGGTCATTATCACATTGCTGTTTGTGGGACCTTGCTGTGTGTAAATTGGCTGCCCCAATTCCTACATCACAACAGTGACTACACTTCAAAAGTACTTCATTAGCTGTAAAGAGCTTTGCAACATCCTGAGGTTGTGAAAAGCACTATATAAATGCAAGTCTTTCTTTCTTTTATAGCTATAGACACAATAAAAATAGTTGCTAATTCTTCGGTTCAAGGATAGACTGAAAGACTTGGATTTATATAAGAACGTAAGAAATAAGAACATAAGAAATAGGAGCAGGAGTAGGCCATATGGCCCTTCGAGCCTGCTTCGCCATTCAATAAGATCATGGCTGATCTTCTACCTCAACTCCACTTTCCTGAACTATCCCTATATCCCTTGATTCCCTGAGTGCCCAAAAATCTATCGCTGTCAGTCTTGAATATACTCAACGACTGAGCCTCCACAGCCCTCTGGGGTAGAGAATTCCAAAGCTTCACAACCCTGAATGAAGAAGTTTCTCCTCATCTCAGCCCTAAATGGCCGACCACTTATTTTGAGACTATGACCCCTAGTTCTAGAATCTCCAGGCAGGGGAAACAGCCTCTCAGCATCTACCCTGTCAAGCCCTCTAAGAATTTTATACATTTCAATGAGATCACCTCTCATTCTTCTAAACTCCAGATAACAGGCCCATCCTACTCAATCTTTCCTCATAGGACTGCCCTCTCATCCCAGGAATAACTCCTTATCACATCCCTCAGAAACAATCCAAAGCACTTCATATGCAATCAATTACTTTTGAAGTGGAGTAACTGTAGATAAATATGGCAGCCATTTTGCATATTTAAACAGCGAAGAGGTGAATGACCAGTTAGACTTTTTGGTAATGCTATTTGCGGGATGAATGTTGGCCAGATCACTGGAAGAACTCTCTACTCTTCACTGAATGGTCCCTTGGGATTGCCAACATATACCTGAACCACTGAAACAGGCAGACAAAGCCTGAGAATGCAACACTCTCTCAGTACGGCAATGATGTGTCAGCTAGATCAGGGATGTCCAACTTTTTGAAGTTTAGTCCAACCCAGTGAGTGGTCCACATGATTAGGCAGAAATGTGAGCCCCAATACATAGAAAACCCATACATAAAATTTCAAACCTCCATATGTACAAAACGAAGTAGCCATCATACATTAAAAACTGCATCACTCCATACACAACAAAGTGAGACCCCCATGCACACAAAAAGACATACCCAGATATAACAAAACACATCCTCACACACAAAAAAATGACACCTTCATACACTAAAATAATTGAAGCCCTCCTCCTTTTCCTCCCCAAACTTTCCTCCATCTTTTCCCTTCCCTGAAGGTTGAAAACAGGGAGTCAGTAACATTGGGAGCTTACTAAGGATGGCCCATGATTTATTTCCTTTTTCACATCTTTTTCCATTTGACAATGTGGTATTTGTGACAGTCTATTCTGACAGGTGAGTGAATATCAGTGCCACTGACTCAGCTGGCCACTGCGACAGAATCCTCTCAGTGATTTAACGTTGCCAAGGTCTGCCATCTACTGCAGGCCTACAGACAGTACAGCATTACAAAGGTACCAGGATGGGTCGTGTCCTTCTTCCCCTATCAACAGTGAGAATGATGGATGAGGTACCTGGCTTGTGACTACACCTCTGCTGGAGCATCAGAAGTCTTTCTTCCATTGTTTGCAGTCCACAGATTTGTGCAGCTAGGTGAGCAGATAAAGTGTGAGAGGTGACATGCTACCCTTATTGCTCAGTTCTGATTTTTTTTTAGCTTCTTAATCTGTTGCTGACTTGCAGTGCACCAGACTGAATAGCCATATTCCAGGATTGAACGCATATAGGCCTTGTACAATCTGAGGAATGTTTTGAGGCTGATTCCATGCTTCTTCCTCAGTATGGCTGATGGCCTGGTGGTGATGTCGCCAATGTGCTGTGTCCAAGCCATATTCTTTTGTCCTGGAACTTCTGCTCTCTGATGGTCTTGATTGGTTTTGACAGCAGCTCAATCTCACATCCTGTTCATTGTGCTCATTTCTTTTTCAGAATGGCATGTACTACTTCTTCCCTCCTGTATGATTTCACAGTTCCACAGCTAAGGTGGCAAAACAGGCGACGCACTGCCAGTCCTGTGTTAATGTTTCCTTGTGAATTACGTGGGGTAAACGTTCCAATGATTTTCTCTCCTTCCCTGTTGGAAGGATTTGGGCTTCTACTCTGCTCTATGGTACCCCCCTCAATGAGCCAGGCAAGATCAAAAAGTTATTGTGATGGCAAATTTAGTTGCGAGCCTGTACACTTCTACTTAGTGGCGCACTAGAGAGCAACCCATTAACTCCTCTGCAGGGCGATTTTCCCTGGCTCCTTTAGGTGGTAAACAGCCTCTGAGGTGGCCTAATTGGGGTTTTGAGCTGCAATGCTGGTTTAGCCCGTGTTTAGCGTAAGACACCATCTTGATAAAGGAGTTGAAGCGCGTGCTAGCACTTCAATTAACAAACTCTCCTAACAGCGACCAGCTGAACAGTAGTAAAGAAGTCATTGCTGAGGATTTTGTGCTCTATTTAAAGCCATGCTTAGCTTTCATTGTTCACTTGCTGCTGGAGATAGACTGCATTTGAAGAGGACTTTTGAGACACTTCGGGAGACTTTCTAGGACACTTTGTCAAGACTTCACCAACACTCTCAACATTTTTCCTGGAAATTCTCTGAGGACATCACCTAAAGTGAGCGAGTGCTGAGCTACTCTACCTTAATGGAGACCTTATAGGAGTCACCAGGAGAAAGGGAGTGCTTGGTCATGGGCATCGTGCTGGGGGTCCCCCTTGGTCTGGAGGAGGAATGGGAGGAGGAGATGAGGCCAGGCAGAGTAGCAATAGATGCTGCAGGAGAGAGTGTCAGGAGGGCGAGTCGGGCTCCTTCCCCCCGCCCCCCCCCCATGGGTACAGGACATCCCTCCTTCTTTGGACCTCCTCCACCAGGACCTCCAGCGCCGTGTCCGTGAACCTGTATGCCCTCTCCCTTGGTCCCTGAGCCATCCTAAACGTTTTGTTGTGTGTCAGCCAGCGCACTCCACACCTTCAGTGGAAGTGGGTGCATGGAGGCTACATATGCAGCTCCACAAAAATTGCTTCTAAACTGCGCTTAATTGCTAAATCTGCAGGTGTCTGTTTTAGCGCCCCCAGGCACGCTTAAGTCATGGTAATCATCAATTAGCCCCCAAATTGCGGGCTAAAACCAGACTTTCAAACAGGTGAGTCTTATTAGCACAGCACCCACTTGGCGGCTGTTTTCATCCATTCACCAAAATAACCTCCCTGGGCTTTCTGAATGAAAGAATTCTCATTTTAATTTTTATTGAGAGTAATATCACTAATATCAAAAGGTACAGTTTTCCTATGTAATGTAAATGGCAAATGATTTGGCATTACAAAGCATTATTAGATAGTGCCTTTCTGTTGTCATGTATACTAAAGCATCTGGTACTATCACTGCAAAATGTATTCAATATATTACCTTTCTGTTTGCAAAGTAAGTCAAATTAGCTTTAAACGATACATAATTACTGTCATGCATTTCAGCACACCCAATAGTGTGTGAAAATGTTATTGATTAATAGTTTAAAAAAATTCTCTCGTGTGCTCTACCCTTTTTATTTCCCCTTCATATTAGTTTATCGTGCCATCAGAAAGCCTAAAATAAATAATTTTCTGCGTACAAGGGTTAATGATTAAGTTGCATACAAATAATGTCCCATAGTTAATCAGATTTCAGTGTTACAAGACATACACCCTAAACAATAAACAATGCGAACATGCACAAGCTACTTCACTGAAGAGTAAGTTGCTTAAGTGCTATTTCCTGTCAAGGAGACTTTACCCTTTCTTAGGCGCGAATCGCAACAATAAAACAAAACCCTCATATTAGTATACCATGTGGGTTATGGGTTAACATAGCAGAGTCTTGTTGGAAAATTTGACTTGCTGTTACTGTAGCAGAGTGTATGCAGTTTTCATCAGTTTTTATTTAAAATTCTCTATTGATATTAGTGGGCAAACACTTAATTTGTTCATATAGTATTACTCTGTTCATTTAAAAGCGGCATTAACAAATTGGGGGCGATTTTCCCCATATACTTTAAGTGCTGAAGAGCCTCTGAAGTGGCCAAGATGGGGTCTTGAGCTGCACGCCTTTAGCACTAGACGCCATCTTGGTAAAGGAGTTGATGCGCACGCTAGGAACGGCCGCCCGGAGGATCATTAAGGCTCTGATTGACAATTAGATTGGCTGCTAACGCTCATTAAAGAGGCTGCACACCATTTTGGTGGCTAGTGCTTCAATTAACGACCTCTCTTAACAACGACCAGCTGAACAGAAGTAAACATGTCATTGTGAGGATTTCGAGCGCTATTTAATGTTATGCTCAGCTTTCACTGTTCACTTGCTGCTGGAGGTTTGAAGAGGACTTTTAAACACATCAGGAGACTTTCTGGGACACTTTGTCAAGACTTCACGAACACTCTATCAAGATTTATTCCGGAAATTCTCTGAGGACTTCACCTAAAGTGAGTGAGTGCTGTGTTACTTTACCTTATTGGACACCTTATCGGATTCACCAGTAGAAAGGGAGTGCTTGGTCATGGGCGTCTTGCCAGGGGTCCCCCTTGGTCTGCAGGAGGAATGGGAGGAGGACATGAGGCCAGGCAGAGCAGCACCATCTGCTGCAGGAGGGAGGGACAGGAGGGAGAGATGTGCTCCTTCCTCCCCTGTGGGTACAGGACATCCGTCCTCCTCTGGACCTCCTCCACCAGGACCTCCAGTGCCACATCCGAGAACCTGTGCGCCCTCTCCCTCAGTCCCTGAGCCATCCTGAAACGTTCCGTTGTGTGCCAGCCAGTGCACTCCACACTTTCAGTGGAAGTGGATGAGTGGAACCCATTTCTACTGCTCCATGAAAATTGTGTCTAATCAGCGCTTGAGTGCTAAATCTACAGGTGTCTGTTTTAGCGCCTCCAGGCAAGTTTAAATCACAGTAATGATCAATTAGCCCCAAATTGCGGGCTAAAGCCAGACTTTCAAACAGGCGTGCCTTGTTAGCACAGCACCCACTTCGCGTCTGTTTTCACCCTTTCACCAAAATAACCCCCATAGTGTTTTAACGCCTTAATTATAATAGTGAACATTGGAATGCCACAAAAATACACCGTGTTCGGTCAGTAATATCAGCAACAGTTATTTCTAGCCTTAAATCCTCCATACTGAATTGTCTGCTAATTTTAATCTTCTATGTACATATTGCTGTACACATGGGATAAAGAAGCTAAATATAGGAACATAGGAACAGGAGTGGGCCATTCAGCCCCTCGATTCTATTCTGCCATTCACCGAGATCATGGCTGATCTATGTCCTAACTCCATCCTCCCACCTTGGCGCCATATCCCTTAATACCCTTGGCTAGCAAAAATCTAACGATCTCAGATTTAAAATTATTAATTGAGCAAGCATCTACTGCTTTTTGTGGGAGAGAGTTCAACAGTTCTACCACCTGCATGTAGAAGTGCTTCCTAACTTCTCTCCTAAATGGCATGGCTCTGATTTTAAGGTTATGTCCCCTTGTCCTAGACTCCACCACCAGCAGAAAAGGTTTCTCTCTATCTACTCTATCAATTCCTTTCAAAATCCTAAAAACCTCAATCAAATCATTCCTTAACCTTCTATATTTCAGGGAATACAAGAATGTAATCTCTCTTCATAATCGAAGCCTTGGAACCCTGGTAACATTCTGGTGAATCTGCACTGCACTCCTTTCAAGGCCAATATATCCTTTCTAAGGTGCGGTGCCCAGAACCGAACACAGTACTCCAGATATGGTCTAACCAGGGCTTTGTACAGCTGTAGCAAAACTTCCTCCTCTTTATATTCTACCCCTCTAGTTATAAAGGCTAACATTCAATTAGCCTTTTTGATTTTTTTTTACCTGATTACTACATTTAAGTGATCTGTGTACACGGATCCCTAAATCTCTTTGGACCTCCACTGTTCCTAGCTTTTCACCATCTATCCTTTTTTGGTCAAAAGTGGATTATCTCACACTTAACTACATTGAAATCCATCTGCCACAGTTTTGCCCACTATCTTAATCTATCAATATATCTTGGTAATTTTATGCTCCCATCTACATTACTTACTATGCCACCAATATTTGTGTCAAGAGAGAGATAGAGAGGCGATGAGGTTTAGTGAGGGAATTCCAGAGCTTAGGGCCGATGTAGCTGATGGCTGCCAATGGTGGAGCGATGAAAATTGGGGATGCGCAAGAGGATGGAGGAGCGCAGAGATCTTGGCGGGTTGGGAATCCTCAAAGTTGAACTGTGCTCAGAAGTTGAACATTGTCGACTTTTTGCACTCACAGTGAGTATTAAGCACTCTCAGGTCAAAGTAAAGTCACAAGCCTACATTTTCTGAGGCATCGCACCTTGCCCGCTGGCAGCATATATCGGAAAGGCGTGGACGCACTGCCTGTTATTTTTTGACTAATACAGCAGTGGTGGGCGAGCTACTTTGCTGCTAGTCCAGGCTCGGAAAATTTACCTCATACCTGCCAACTTTGAACATGAACGAAAGCTGACAGCTCATAAATAGTTCTGTAGGCCTTATGATATGTCCCAACATGGAGCTAGACTGAGAGTTCAGTGTGACATGGGCTAGTCATAACATAAGCTGCAGATATACCCAGCATTCAATTGCTTTTATTGCAGAAGGATAAAAAAAAGCACATATTTCGTGTTGTCAACTTGTATCTAACAGATCAGGGTAAACCCTGGGAATGGATAAGAAATTGGCTGACGGGTAGGAAAAAACAAGTATTTGTTAGAAGAGTTATGTTGAAGTGGGGGGAAGTAATCAGTAGGGTACCTCAAGGATCAGTGCTGGGAGCACTATTGTTTCTAATTTACATAAACCATCTGAGATTTTCATACGATACCAAACTCGGAGGGACAGTGTCATTGAAGGAGCCAGCTCAGAAATTACAGAATGAATTGATTAGACCACACTAAGGGGGTGATTTTGTGACTGGGGGCGTGTTGGAGGCGGGACTGCTGCTTGTCGGGTCAATGTCCCGCCTCCATTGATTTGTGGCCAACCCACGCTATTTTCCCTTGATTGACCTTGTTAAGCCCGCCTAGCAGGCTTAGCAGGCCAATCAAGGGAAAGCCGGTTGCAGAGAACATCAACGTATAACATTTCATCTGAATTGTCATCGTTTGACAGCTCTGTGAAGCTGTCAAACAGTGACAATCTCTGCAGTTTGATGAGGTCTTGCATACAAGACCTCATCAACCTTCTTTCTTTCACAGAAATGAGATGTTTGTTGCATCTGAGAATGCAACGGCCATCTCTCATCTGCAACACGGAGGTGCGAGACTCTCCGCATGGAATCCGAATGAAGCCTGAAGGAAGAAACAAAGGTAAGTACACTTTTAAAAACACTTAGCACTTACCTCAGATACTCACCTCTACACTCTTGCACCCATCACTTATCTTCACACCACACTTTTGCACCACCCCGACCCCTGCAGACCCAGTACTCGCCTCGCCTCGCTGGCGGGTTTTGGAGCCTTTGGGAAGCCCGCACTTGTGAGGGCAAAAAGGGGATAATCCTATTTTCTGCCTGTTAACTACCTGTTAACAGGCAGTTAATTGGCTTTAATCCATTCCCGTCCCCAAGGAGATGGGACCCGGCACGGGACGGCTACCTGCCTCCTGGGAAGATGGCATGGAGGTGGGTTGGGGGCGGGTTTGCCACCCGCCTCCAAATTCTGCCATTTTCCCGGCAGTCCCGCCTCTATACCCACCTCCCCAGGGCTGGCAAAATCGCCTCCTAAGTTCTCAGTTCTGGTCTATATATTACAAAAAGGATATAGAGGCACTAGAGAAGGTGTAAAAAAGATTTACAAGAGTTGATACCAGAACTGAGGTTATAAATATCAGGGAAGACTGAACAGGATAGGGCTCTTTTCCCTAGAAAACAGAAGGTTACGTGATAGAGGTCTATAAAATTATGAAGGGATTTAATTGGGGAGATGTAAAGAAGATGGGCTGGATTTTGTCAATGGGGACGTGATGGAGGTGGGACTCCCACTTTTTGGGTTGTAGTCCCGCCTCCATCGACTTGTGGCCAACCCACTGTATTTTCCCTTGATTGACCTTGTTAAGCCCGCCCAGCGGGCTTAGCAGGCCAATCAAGGGTCCCTTGGATACAGGTGACGTCAGCCATTGAAATTTCATCTGTCAAGAGCTTTTGACAGATGAAATTTCAGCGTTTGACAGCTCTGTGAAGCTGTCAAACACTGACGATATGATTTCTAACGTGAGTCCCTGTACTTAGACTGAGTTAGAAATCAATCCAGCACAGAAAACAGAGACTGCAGCTTTTGACAGCTTTGCGGCCATTCTGCTTTCTGTGCCGGTGAGCTGAGGGACTCCCGAGAACTGAAGGGAGGAAGCCTGCAGGACAAAGTTAAGGTAAGTAAAAGTTCTTAAAACACTTTACACACACCAAACACACTTACCTCTGCACTCATGCACCCATCACTCACCTGCACACCGGACATCTCGACCCCTCCAAACCCTCCAGACCGACGGTCCGCCTCGCTAAAATGGCGTGGTTCGGACCTGTCGGGAAGCCCACACTTCAGGGCTAAAAATAGGGATTAGGCAAAAAACTGCCTGTTAACTACCTGTTAACAGGCAGTTTATTGACACTAATCCCCTTCCCGCCTCAGGGAGGCGGGTCCCAGCACAGGTCGGGTACCCGCCTCCTGGGAAACTGGCATGGAGGCGGGTTGGGGGCGGGATGGGTTCGGGACCCCCGAATCTGCTATTTTCCCACCTCACACGCTTCCAACCCCGCCTCCACGGGTCAATGAAAATTCTGCCCGATGTTTCCACTTGTGGGGAGTCCAAAACTAGGGACCATAAATATAAGATAGTCACTAATAAATCCAGCAAGGAATTAGGAGGAACTCCTTTACTCAGAGTGGTGAGAATATGGAATTTGGTACCACATGGAGTGGTTGGGGCGAATAACATAGATGCATTTAAGGGGAAGCTAGGTAAGTACAAGAGGGACAAAGAATTAGAAAGATATCTGGATGGGATTAGGTGAAGTAAGGTGGGAGGAGGCTCGTGTGGAGCATAAACACAGGCATAGACCTGTTAGGTTGAATGGCCTGTTTCGGTGCTGTAAATACTATGTAATACATGGATAAAATATGTAAGTAGATAGAACAACGGCAGGTGAAATTTAAAGTGTAAAGAATGCACATTGGAAGGAAAAATAGACAAGACATAAACTCCATGAACAGTACTGAAACAGCTAAGGAAGAAACTGAAAGTGACCTCAAGGACTTAGTTGACTCAACGATAAACATGTTCAACCAATGAAGAGCAGCAATCAACAAAGTATGTTGAACTACACAGCCGAAACAGTAGAATATAAATCAGAAGAAGTAATGATCAACTGTATAATGCTCTGGTCAGACAGCACCTTGAATACTGCGTCCAGTTCTGGTCACCAAGAAGCAAGAGAGACATTTAAGTGCTGGAGGAATCCAGAATGAACCATGAGGCTGACACCAATGCCAGTGGTCTGAGTAATAAGGATTCAATTGGGCTTTTCAACCTGGAAAGGAGGCATCGGTGAGGTGATTTTACAGAATTATATAAGAACTGTTAAAGATACAGAAAGAGTTAAATTAAAGTGTGGAGGTAGAACTACGGGACACAGGTTAAAACTAGTAAAAGATAATTTCATGGTTAATATCAGGAAATTCTTCTTCACACAAAGAGTGATCAATGTGTGGAATAAATTTCCAGATAGAGTAGTGGAAGCAAAAACCCTGGAATCATTTAAGAAAATATTGGATGCTACAATGGGGAACATTAGGATCACACTGGATGGATGAATTAAGATGGGGTTGAAGAAAGGCCTTCCTCATTTGTAATTATAATAACATAAGAGCATAATAGGAGCTGGAGTCGGCCATTTGGCCCTTCGAGCCTGCTCCGTCATTCAACAAGATCATGGCTGATCTTCTACCTCAACTCCACCTTCCCATACTATCCCCATATCCCTTAGATACCAAAAAAATTATTGACCTCTGTCTTGAATATACTCAACGACTGAGCATCCACAGCTCTCTGGGGTAGAGAATTCCAAAGATTCACAACCCTTTGAGTGAAAAAATTTCTCCTCATGTCAGTCCTGAATAGCATACCCCTTATGCTGAGACTGTGACCCCGTGTTCTAAATTCCCCAGGCAGGGGAAACATTTTCTCAGCATTAACCCTGTCAAGCCCCTTAAGAATTTTGAATGTTTCAATTAGATCACCTCTCAATCTTCTAAACTCTAGGGAATATAGGCCTAGTCTACTCAATCGCTCCTCATAGGGCAATCCCCTCATCCCAGGAACCAGTCTAGTGAACCTTCATTGCACTCCCTCTAAGGCAAGTATGTCTTTCCTTAGGTAAGGAGACCAGAACTCTACATAGTACTCCAGGTGTGGCCTCACCAATGCCCTATATAATTGTAGTAAGACTTCTTTACTCTTATCCAAAAGCAAAATACTGCGGATGCTGGAAATCTGAAATTAAAACAGAAAATGCTGTAAATACTCAGCAGGTCAGGCAGCATCTGTGGAGCGAGAAACAGAGTTAATGTTTCAAGTTGATGACCCTTCGTCAGAACTGGAAAAAGTTAGAGATGTAACAGATTTTTAAGCAAGTGCAGGGGCAGGGAAAACGGGGAGGGGAGGAAAGAACAAAAGGGAAGGTCTGTGATAGGATGGAAGGCAGGAGAGATTAAAAGACAAAAGGGATGATGGTGCAAGGCAAAAGGAGTTGGTAATGGGACAAGTTAAGAAACAAAAGATGAGTCTAGATGAGATGTAAATGGGAATGGCAGAATCATCCACAGCTGCCATGTTAAAAAAAAGGGGCAGAGGTATGGTCTGAAATTGTTGAACTCGATGTTGAGTCGGGAAGGTTGTAAAGTGCCTAATCGAAAAATGAGGTGCTGTTCCTCGAGCTTCCGTTGAGCTTCATTGGAACAGTGTAAGAGGCCGAGGACGGAGAGGTCAGAGTGGGAGTGAAGCGGAAAATTAAAGTGACAGGCGACCGGAAGATCAGGGTCATGTTTACAAACTGAACGGAGGTGTTCCGCAAAGCGGTCACCCAATCTGCATTTACACCTCATCTAGACTCATCTTTTGTTTCTTAACTTGTCCCATTACCAACTCCTTTTGCCTTGCACCATCATCCCTTTTGTCTTTTAATCTCTCCTGCCTTCCATCCTATCACAGACCTTCCCTTTTGTTCTTTCCTCCCTCCCCCCTTTCCCTGCCCCAGCACGTGCTTAAAAATCTGGTACATCTCTAACTTTTTCCAGTTCTGACGAAGGTTCATCGATCTGAAATGTTAACTCTGTTCCTCTCTGCACAGATGCTGCCTGACCTGCTGAGTATTTCCAGCATTTTTTGTTCTTTACTCTTATACTCTAATCCCTTTGTAACAAAAGCTAACAGACCATTTGCTTTCTTAATTGCTTGCTGTACCTGCATGTTAACTTTCTGTGATTCATGTACAAGGACACCCAGGTCCCTCTGAATGCAAACATTTCCCAGTCTCTCACCATTCAAAAATTATTCTGCTTTTTTGTTTTTCCTACCAAAATGGATAACTTCACACTTCCCCACATTGTTTTCCATTTGCCATGTTCTTGCCCACTCAGTCAACCTGTCTATAACTCTCTGCAGCCTCTTTGCATCCTCCTCACAGCTTACTTTACAACCTAACTTTGTATCATCAGCAAACTTGGATACGTTACACTCAGTCCCTTCATCTAAGTCATTATCTGGTGATCTTCTGAATCTACTTTCATTAGGACCCTTACAACCAAAGGAGAAAAGAGACTTCATCCCACCACTTCAGGCTGCATTTGAACTCAGAGGTTAAGTGTAATAACCAACCATACCGCCATGTTCTCAACATATTTTAAACTATAATTTAATTTGTGGAACACTGCAATTTCAAATGCGATTCTGAAAAGGAAATCAGGACAGCAAAAGCAAAGCACTGAAATTCCTGAGCCTCTGCCAGTTTACAGTGAAACTGGAGCAGCAGATTGGCAGCTTGCCACGTTTTACAGTAAGCAAGCTACAGTACTGGTTAAACCAGTGAGCAGACAAGCCTTTACTGTGCATTTGTTGATTACACTCAAAAGTCTGAAAAGGCATGGCCCTTTGCTGCAAATACATTCCGCTGCATATGCACAGACTAAAATGAATCCACTTCATTTCATTTATTTTCCTCACTGCCAGCATGAAGCAAATAAAAACTTAAACCACATTGTATCTCTTAATTTCATTCGTTTGCATTTAACAATAAAATCGACATCAACATCCCATTTAACAGACGCTCGCATTCTGAAAAATGTCACAATTATTGGAACAATCTTTGGCAAAGTATCACCCCACTGCCGATGTCAGGGCAGGTGCAGAGTACATGGAACTACTCAGGGTAATGCTCTAATCCAGCACGGGGGCGGGGGATGAAAACACATTGCTAAAGTTGTACCATTTCATTTATTCCCTTAGTTTGGAATTAATGAATGAGCAAACGTAAGGACAGAAAATTATGGTAGCATACCTGCGATAACATGTTTTCCCAGCAAGTAAGGCTCAGAACTGAAAGCACACATTTAAAAAAATCGGCCCTATAAAGTTTAATTGAGCAGCTGCAAACAGCTGGCATTTTGATAGCATTTTATATAACAATATTGGTTTAAATGTATAATGATAGAATAGAGATTATTTCCTATCTAGCTGTTAAAATTAGTTATTGACATGTTTTGTTAAGTAAAAGCAGCTAGAACCATTTTGAACTAGGTCTGCAATCACAATGTGGTTGTATATCTGTAAGAAGCATGCAAAAATAAAAAGGCACCATGTGGTAAAATAACTTACTAAGTGAATTATGATTAAGAGACATTATTACATTTATACTATACATGCATGCCTCTAACTAGGCAAACCTGTTAAGCAACCTGAGATTCTATAGACAAGAACTGAACTGCGTGATATATTGGATATTTGGAGATCATATAGTTATGAGGCAATGATACAAATTCTGCATGCTTTAAACAAATCTGGGGTACGGTAAAAATGTTTTGCTATAAGATGCATTTGGTCTTTATGCCAGCACAGACCAATTGCGGTGCAATAAGCTGCTCAGAAATACCTGGATCTAGACAGACTTGAGAAGAGACATTTCAAATGGTTTCTTTTACTAAGTCTATTTAAGTCATATTCAAAAATGAACTGCCATAATTACCTTTTGCAAATACAAGAACAGCATTCATCAAAGTCATATTCAGTATAGGGGGAATGGTGTGTACTTTTGAATCTTCAGTTTCTTTATTTTAATTGTAGACCTTTGGCGGGAGCCCTGTATCCATCCAATGTAATGGAGCAGATGCAGGGGGATAGTGCAGTATAGTAATTTACAACAACAACAACATGCATTTATATAGCATTTTTAACGTCGTAAAACGACCCAAAGCACTTCACAGGAGCATTATCAAACAAAATTTGATACCGAGCCAAATAAGAGGTAGGCTTTACCTATATATTATAAGTATTTTCTATATCTTGTATAAGATTAGAAGTCATTTACAAACATCATCAAACACACAATAATGCTTCCAATCAGTGGCACTTTAACACTGAGCAAGTTTTCTGCGTTTCATCCCATTTCAGCCATAAAACTAGCCGTCACTCGCCAACTCTCAGTCAGCCTTGTTCATCCAATGAATCCAAGAGCCTTTGTTCTTTGACATGGACATAACGCCAGCAGGTTAAGGTTTGTTTGTTAAAACCACTGCCAATCTGGAGAAAACAATGCAGCATTTTCCCCAAACAAGTTCTGATCATGTTACAGTAAAACAAACACTGTTATCACAAACTTCTCCTCTCAACAAACATTCACGATCCTGTCTGAAGCATTATTAGGGTGGGTTGGGAAAGGGCTTGAATGCCAACAAGATTAACATCTGATACAAATACTTTGCCCTTTCTCACAAGCTTCACAACTGAAATCTGATTGTGTGCTGTCATTTTGATTTGGCGGTAGGCAAGAGTACCATGCATCGAACGAAACGTAGGAACATTACATGCCATTTCATAAATCATAAACAAGTAACTCAGTCCATTACGGTGCCTTAAATGAAGCCAATAGAAAATACAATATAGTGTATTCTACCTACCTACATGATTGATTCCAGACAATAGACAGCTACAATTGAGGTAAAAGCACGGTCACTAGCCAGCCATGGTGACCTTGTTTGTGGCAGGCAGCTTATAGCATAGTGCATAATGTCAAGTCGTTTGCAACATTCAGCTCAACTAATAAATTAATTTCTAATATCCGTGATACAAAGTATAGCCAGTTATACACTTCATCAGATATACAGGCCAAAAATCCAATAGTGGGCACCCCGTATTATCAGATGCGGATTCTGACAACACATCTGAGGGTTTTTTTTATTTGTTTACAGGCGTCGCAGGCAAGGCCAGCATTTATTGCCCATCCCTAATTGCCCTTGCAAAGGTGGTGGTGAGCCACTGCAGTCGGTGTGGTGAAGGAACTCCCACAGTAGCGGTTTGGTACAACTGAGTGGCTTGCTAGGCCATTTCAGAGGGCAGTTAAGAGTCAACCACATTGCTGTGGGTCTGGAGTCACACACAGGCCCAGACCAGGTAAGGACATTAGTGAACCAGATGGGTTTTTACAACAATCTGGCAGTTTCATCATTGCTGATACTAGCTTTTTATTGCAGATTTATTTAATTAACTGAATTTAAATGCCCCAGCTGCTGTGGTGGGATTTGAACTCACATCTCACGGATTATTAGTCCAGGCCTCTGGATTACGATTACTAGTTCAGTAACATAACTACTATGCTACCGTTGCCGGTAAGGTACCTAGCATGCCCCAGTGTGCATGCCAGTACAAATGGGGTGTTAACCTGTGCACAAGCTGTGTGCAAGGCTCATAAGGCTCCTGAAAAATATTCAGGCGTTGCCCCGTAATATGGATGAGAAGTCCTCTTGAACTGAGAGATTACTGTTGTTTAAATTCCTGCAGCCACCCTGGTTGTTGCCATTGTCGGTTATCAGAGAGATTTGCTTGGTACAGTGTTTAGGTTTTCTCTCTCGTTTGAAATCTACTTTCCTTTATGGGCTGATAATACAGCCCTGTGGAGAGCTTCCAACGTCGCCCATTCGCTGACCTTGCTGGAAAATACAAGCTTTATATCATTCATATTGAGTTTATATAATTTTCTGGCTTTCTGCGTACGTGGCTCTTGATGCGTGGGGAGCGCTGGGGCCAAAATTTAGTCAGCCAGCAGCCACTGAAGCTGCAGGGGAGAACAGTGCTTTGGGAAGCACTGGGTACGGGGCAGGAGGTCATTGGACAGCCTTGAAGCACCTGCTCTGGTAATCCAGCCCAGTGACCTCCTGTCCCTGTACCCAGTGCCCAACCCACCCCCCACCTCAGGCACTGTTCGCCCCTGCAGTACCTCAGAGGGAAGCAGGAAGTTATAAAGGGGCAGATGTGATGTGCAGAGATAGCATTGGTCCTCTAGCAGCCAGCCGTCCAGTCTGCCTGCTGCTTGAAATATGGAGGCATTATGCCTGTTACTGGTGTACCATGCATTCACCTGCATTATAGACTAAAAGTCTTTCCTGTTCATATAGGCCAATCTATATAATAGCAATGGCTGCATTTCAAAAATAATCTATTGGTTATAAATTACTTTGGGACTCCTGAGCATATGAAAGGCACTATATAAACGCAAGTCCTTTTTTCCTTTTCTAAATATGCCACGACTTTGGTGTTAAGCATCGATGGCTATATTTTAACATCAATGAAATCATGCACTTTAATGAAGCCTGACACCTGGTAAAACTACCCTACCCTCTCATGGGAGGGAATTTTAACCCTCCAAAAATGGGTGGATTGGGGTTGGGTGGGAGGTTAAAGAGTTTAAAAACTGAATCCTGGCCTCCACCCCACCACTGGTTTTAACAGAGGCGGGCAGGGAGCGGCAGACAACCCGCTCCCAGAAGGCGGGTCGCCATTTAAATATTATGAAGAAACTTCAACATGGCACTTCACACACTGATGCCCTATATGTAAGACAACTAATGGTGTGATACTGGGATAATTTGAGTGTGATGCAAATAGGCAAGCATTGTTATGCTAGCTGAGCCAACATTGCTCTATTGCCTTTTGTCTGTTTGGTGTTGCCATCAACGAGTATAATCCTCAAATTGCATATGCCTCATGGTGAGCCACCATTTCAAATTTAACTCTGGCCGGTCAGGTTTCTCAGGCCTCGGGGAACCCGCCAGCTAAAGGGAGGCGAGGACTGCTGGATCCAGGAGTTAAGTGCCTTTCCATTTACCTGCTGGATCCAGCGTCCCTGTTTCAACCACCCCCCATGATCGGGCACTCCCCCGACCCTTCCGATCTCCCCCGTCAGCCAAGGGCCCAAGTAATAAGACCCCAGCACACCTACTTGAGATGTCTGAGAATACCTGTCTTCACTGGTACTTGGATAGCCCTTTTTCGGCCGGCACAGACACGATGGATCAAATGGCCTCCTTCTGTGGTGTAAATTTCTATGATTCTATGATTCCCAACTGTAAATCACACTTTTAAGAATCCAAGGCTAAAGCATGGCAGCTCAGAAGTGCCTGTTTTATACGAATGAGCGACACTTATAGGATTGAAGAGGTCAGAAATATTGTAGAATTCATCATGAGACCTATTTAAATAGAAATGACTCAGATTATAGGGATAATGAGGCCCATGCACACATCATCCAAAAAATTCAGAACATTTTTGATTACAAAATTCGGTGCCTGGCAAATCATGATCCCATGATGTGTGTGTGTGGAATGCGTGGCTATAGTCTGTGAGCACACCATCAGGGAAGTGGGCCAAGTGTGCTGAAAGTGGAAAAGGTACCATTGCCAGCACTGGCATCCTTTACCCCAATAAGACAAAAAAATGTAATTTAAGAAAAAGATGATCAGAAAAAAGTGTTGAAAATAAAGATCTCGCAAACTGCTTGTTTTGTAACACAATAGGCTTCAAATTATAAGAGAGTGTGAATGCATCAAATTCCTTTATCTCCTTTTACAGCAGAGGCATTAACAGATTTATTTCAAGGAGGTTAGTGCTACGGAAGATGGGGAAAACATGATAAAAAATGAAAGTTAAGCAAAACTACCTGAAGAATTACATTCAATCATACTCTGAGCTAGAATTAGACTGGTTGGGGCTCATTTTTCTCCCCACCCCCATCGTAAGTTGGGCTGTGTGCTTTTCGGAGCTGTCAGGCTTGACCGCAGCCAAACCTGGATGATCTTATAGGCTCAGCTAATCAACATGTGGATGAGTGCCAGGTGACTTCCCGCTTCGGAATTGGTGCTCGCACCAAAGATACAGCTAGAAGTTGTGTGCTGCAGGTCTGCAGCAGAGTAAAGGCAGAACTCCATTATGTGTAGGTGGCTGCTGTTCCTGGCAGCAGCAGTGCAGCCATGCTGCCCCAAGGATTTAGCTCCGTATAACCCCCTAACTTACCTGACAGTTGCTGGCTTCTACTTTACACATCCTACAACCTAACGGAACTGTCTAGAAAGCTCTATTGCCCAATTTCATAGGTATTCTTCATTCCAGGTGGCTTCCAGCAAAATCCCCAGAAAATGATATAGGAGGCATTAATGGATCACACCCGTATCATTTGCATGCCATTTAAATGCTCCCATCTCCTTCAGCTGGGAGCTTCCCAACCCGCTCTGGTAGGCCTCAGGGAATTCACATGAAATACAAAATGAGCAGAAACTTGGCAATATGGATCTCCATTCCTATTTCTTTTCTGCAATGCCTCAGGAACACAGGGCCTTCGGCTGAGTAAAATCTGCCCCGTAATGTTCTTGTGGTAGAAGAGTGGGATGGGAGTTACGTTGACAGTCGTTCTAAATATTGGATGTTTCGTACCAATGCAAAGTCCTAAAAGTGTAGCATCTCACTCAATGGGAGCACAGCACAGATCAGAGAAACGAGCAAGGGGATCAGCATGCTTGATTCATGGTGCTCCTGATTTTCAGGTTATTCATTTTAACAGCTGAAAAATCAGAACTGCTGTGCATCGGGTGCACTGACCTCTGTGCCCGATTCGCCAATCTGTATTGCCAATGAGTAGGATTCTGTGCCAGAGGCAGAGTCTTGTCATTTCAGGGCTCCAATCGAATTCCTATCCTACCCTTCTACTACAAGAACGTTACTCGTTGGTTGAATGTTAAGAAAACACGCAGACACATTTACACAGAGTGCACAAGGCATTTGTGCCAGCTACAATTGCACTACACACAACTGAGTGTCAATCTTATGATGTAGTAATACAGCAAATAAGCTGGCAAACCTGTCACTTCCACCTCATGTAGTTGTTTAACACTTCTAATTTCCTATTACCTGACATGAAACCACAAAACTTGAAAACAGAGAGGATCTAAACTTCAATGACAAACATTACTTGATCTGACAAAAGATAATGCATGTCAAAAACTGGCAGTATCTGATAAAAGAATCTCAAGTGGTAAACTGCACAATCCCCACCAAAATTGAAATTTGTGCATTCAGGGGGGAAAAAACAACTGACAGCATGGAGTCGATTTATACTCACAGTGGGAAAGGGGCCTAGCGAGTGGCCAGCCCATCCGGGAGTGGTAGCAGGGAGACTCAGTTGATCTTAATCGCCACACCTCATTAGCATGTCAAATTTTTTGTCTTATAATACTCCTGTGAAGCGCCTTGGGACATATTACTACGTTAAAGGCGCTATATAAATACAAGTTGTTGTTGTTGCTGTTGTTATGTCGCTTGCCGACTTCTCGACCAAAATGGCCTGGGAGTCAACGGGATGCGACTACCTCACAGTTAGAATCAAGTGACTCAGAGGCTGCCGCCAAGGACCTGGGGAAGCAGTCCCCGGCGCAAGGCAGGTGAACTGGAAGGCTCAGGAAGGTAAATCGCGGTCGGGGGGGGGGCCGCGGGGTGGGGATGGAGCCTGGGTCATGGGGAGCCCTAGGTTTCCTTGTGGAGCCGGAGGAACACTCCTGATCCTCCTGGCCCACAAAGAAACCTATAAAAAAAAAGACTTGCATTTATATAGCTCCTTTCATGACCACCGGATGTCCCAAAGCGCTTTACAGCCGATTAAGTACTTTTTGAAGTGGAGTCACTGTTGTAATTTAGGAAACACGGCAGCCAATTTGCGCACAGCAACCTCCCACAAACAGCAATGTGATAATGAACAGATAATCTGTTTTAGTGATGAGGGATAAATATTGGCTCCAGGGATAACTCTCCTGCTCTTCTTCGAAATAGTGCCATGGGATCTTTTACGTCCACCTGAGAGAGCAGACAGGGCCTCGGTTTAACATCTCATCCAAATGACAGCACCTCCGACAGTGCAGCACTCCCTCAGTACTGCATTGGAGTGTCAGCCTAGATTTTTGTGCTCAAGTCTCTGGAGTAGGACTTGAACCCACAACCTTCTGATTCAGAGGTGAGGGTGCAACCAACTGAGCCACAGTTGACACTTACAAAAATGAAAAATGTACACTGGACCTCTTCTGGCCCTGGATTCAGATCCCTACAGCTTAGGCCTAGTGAGGAAGCCACCACTGCTCCTCCGCTCAGGCCTCAGGTAGAAACAGCAGTTGGGCCCCAATGATGTCATCAGAACCCGATCTGCATATTTAAAGAAGAACCCTGTTGGTTTTAGGCGGATATCCTTCCCACCTGCAATTTAAAATTGTAGTCAGCCAGAAGTTGGTAAGTCGCCACCACCATTTTAAGGCTTCTGCTCGGTAGGGGGAGTTAAAATCGACCCCCATATTTCAGGCTGTAATATTTTTTTATTATTCATTTATGGGACGTGGGCGTCACTGGCAAGGCCAGCATTTGTTGCCCATCCCTAATTGCCCCTGAGAAGGTGGTGGTGAGCCGCCTTCTTGAACCGCTACAGTCCGTGTGGTGAAGGCACTCCCACAGTGCTGTTAGGTAGGGAGTTCCAGGAATTTGACCCAGCGATGATGAAGGATCGGCGATATACTTCCAAGTCAGGATGGTGTGTGACTTGGAGGGGAAATTGGAGGTGGTGGTGTTCCCATGCACCTGCTGCCCTTGTCCTTCTAGGTGGAAGAAGTCACGGGTTTGGGAGGTGCTGCCGAAGAAGCCTTGGCGAGTTGCTGCAGTGAATCTTGTAGCAAATAGACAAAACAGAGATGAACTAATAGAAGAGAAAGTAGCAAGGAAATTATCTAGAAAATGATCTGGAAAACAGGAATGGTTAGAACAAAAATTGCTGCAAACACTGCAGCCACGGTGCGCTGGTGGTGGAGGGAGTGAATGTTTAAGGTGGTGGATGGGGTGCCAATCAAGCGGGCTGTTTTGTCCTGGATGGTGTCGAGCTACTTGAGTGTTGTTGAAGCTGCACTCATCCAGGCAAGTGGAGAGTATTCCATCACACTCCTTACTTTTGAGAACTATTTAGCAGACGTTCTCAGTTTAGGATGTCAGTTCAATTGTATTACGCTACAAAAATGCACTCTCACCTATTGCTCCATATACACTATACTGCAAAAACATTATTGGCACACTCTATAAATCAAAACACAGGAATGTGCAAGACACTAAACAGCCCCAATGCTAACTATATGCCAAAACTGCAGCTCAAAGCTTTTAGTGGAAGCGCAGGAGCTGTTTCTTGCTAATGATGCTCCAGACAAAAAAGGTTATTGTTGTTAAACTGCACTTTACATAATACTGGGAGAGTTCCTTACTTTTTCTTGAGATTCAGACCCCAAAAAATCCAATGACAACAATGTCCATGCCCATTATATAAGCAAATCAATGGAAGTATGAAAGTATTCAATTTATTTATATAATTAGCATCTATATAAAATAAATATTGAGATGTACCCTACAAGCGATTTTTGTTCTAATCATTCCTGTTTTCTAGATCATTTTCTAGATAATTTCCTTACTACTTTCTCTTCTATTAGTTCATCTCTGTTTTGTCTTTTTGCTCTATCTCTCCTAGCCTCAGATTTATCCATGAACCTGTTTCTTCTCCATTAGGTAGATTGTCTTTGTTCAGAAGAACTTATTTCAATCTATCCCTTGGTGTTATCTGATATCCAATTTGAGTTCTCCATAAACGGAAGGTTTAAAAAAGTGAAAAGTAGTCACAATAGACTTTAAGTCAACAGCTTTATCCTGCACCTTCACATCCTCTACCCATTAGTGGAAAGATTTCCTCTGTTCACTATTTGTAGAGAAGCGCAAAGAGGTTATTTATATTTGAATTTATGATTTTGCTAGAATTGGTGAGGAGGGAATCTTCCCCCTTCATGCGCATGTACTGACCTTTTTTCAGATCTTATGATTAGGACAAACAGCACATTTTCACACATGTAATAATCCAGAATGCAGACAAACTTTTAACTGCGCTACTCAGGAGAACCACTGCATTCTGAAATTTGGGACTCCATCGACCAGCCTTACTCTAATTGCCATTTAATTATGATGTAATATAATACTTTGATGTTGTTTTGTAAAATTCAGTGCCTAATAGAGTTGTATAAAAGTTATACATCTAATATGCATCCATTACACATCAAAGTGCCAAAAGTTTTCTTTAAAAACAGGGAAAGATAGTCAGTCATTTCCGACTGTTTTTTCTGACTTTGATACTCTGGCCTCTGTAAAAGGACAGGAGCCAGGAATTTACAATCAGCTACCAACCTACAGAGTCTTTCTTCCCCCATAAAATGCATTCTACAAGTTCTGGGGCAGATTTTCCTGTTCCTGTGTTGGGGCTATTGGATTCTCTGAGTGCAGGAAAAACAGGAGAGTCAAGCAGGCAGGAGCACACACCCAAATGCAGCTTGCCTGATTTTAAACTGAACTGGATGAAAAGTTGGGTAGGCTCCCTTACGCGAGGGAGAAAGCGGATAAGGAAAAAAAAACTCTTGGGACATTTACAACAATATTGACAATTATAAAGGGCCCCTTCTATCATCAAGAACTATTTACAAAATAAATTCAATTGAGAGTTCAATACATTGGGGCCTGGGTTCTTTGTGTCCTGAATTACGTCACTGTACACTCAATGGATATTACAAAGAAGCCACAGCAAAACTTGAGAACAAAGTATAATCTGTGACAAACCACAATTTCCTGGCCGATGCTATAGTCAGTCTGAGAAGAATCAGCTTTAGTTGCAATTACATAATACATAGTATTACACAGTATTTACATAAACAAGCCTTTCGGCCCAACTGGTCCATGCGGCGTTTATCCTCCACACAAGCCTCCTTTCACCCTTCCTCATATAACCCCATCAATGATATTTATGATCTCGATGTTACCGTGGCAACTCAACTTTCTATTTTAAAATAATCACTTTCAGAAGGCTGCACAGTATTCAATGTTGACAAATTGTCTGTTTATTTTATTTGACTTCATGTAATAATGAATACCAGGAAAAATGAAGAACACTCAACTAATCTCCTAGTTTTTGTATAAAAACAATAATTGATAAGATCACAAATGTCTGTGAGTATTGTTCAGTAGTAAATTGGAAACATAGTGGAGCAGAATTTATTTAAAGCTTTTCTTAGTGTGATATTGGACTTTTTAAAAGACTTTTAACTTGATACTCCAACTAAATTTCAGCATTGTCAAACAGTGGCTCAACAACTAAAGGTGTCACTTTTATTCCACTCCATGGCCTAATAGCTATGCTACATGACTAAGAGATGCTACTAAAGGAAACCAAAACAAGCTAAAGGTCAGGAAGACATCTATCTACATGTTGCTTTCTCCAGCCATTAGATGAAAGGAGGAAGAAAAGTACTGTCTCCACATCTACCAAAACTCACTTCCACAGCCACATCTCTTTCCTCAGCAACTGTCTCCAGCTCTGACTTATTCCACGTGGATTCCAACTGAAATGCCACCTTTCATGTTTATCCACGCTCAATGCCATGCACCGCTATATGCACGCTCTCGACCTCTCTCTTTAGCTGCACCGACTCACTCTATCTCAAAGCTGTCCTGGTCCGCTGTTCAATTTCATCCTTCGCCTCATCCGGCGCTTTAACAAAAAACTTTTTTTCTTCCTTTCAGGTGTCAAGGATCGCAAGCTTCAACAACTCTTGGACACCAACGCCCCTCCGGAACCTGCTTCCCCCATCACTTTCCTCTGAACCCATCCCTTCTTCCAATCTCACCCCCTGCCGTGGTTTCACTATCCCCTCTGATTTTCCCCTCTCTGACGCCGTACGGTCAGTCCTCAGCAAAGGCCTGAGCTTCATCCCCTTACGCCCCCACCTCAATGAATTTAGAGCTCGGCACGATGCTGAGCTCTTTTTCCCTGACCCTGCACTTGCTTAAAATCTGTCATATCTCTAACTTTTTCCACTTTTGACAAAAGGTCATCGACCTGAAACATCCACAGATGCTGCCTGACCTGCTGAGTATTTCCAGCATTTTCTGTTTTTATTTCAGATTTCCAGCATCCGCAGTATTTTGCTTTTGTATTACTGTCCCCACATAATTGGGTGATCAAAAAATCTTACTTCAATGCAAGGAGTATAGCGAACAAGGCAGATGAGCTGAGGGCACAGGTAGATACTTGGGACTATGATATTATAGCTATTACAGAGACGTGGCTGAAAGAGGGGCTGGTATGGCAGCTCAACATTCCTGGTTACAGGATTTTCAGACGGGATAGAGAGGGAGGTAAAAAGGGAGGGGGGGTCGCGGTATTGATTAAAGAAACTATTACAGCTGTGAGGAGGGATGATATGTTGGAGGGATCATCAAACGAGGCCATATTGGTGGAATTGAAAAACAAAAAAGGGGCGATCACACTGCTGGGAGTGTACTACAGACCCCCAAACAGTGAGAGGGAGATAGAAGAACAAATATGTAGACACATTTCTGAGAAGTGCAAAAACTATAGGGCAGTAATAGTAGGGGATTTCAACTACCCCAATATTAACTGGGATAAAATGAGTGTGAAGGGTATAGAAGTTGCGGAATTCCTAAAACGCATCCAGGAGAACTTTTTTAGCCAGTATGTAGCAAGCCCAACAAGGGAGGGGGCGGTTCTGGACTTAGTTTTATGGAATGAAGCTGGGCAGGTAGAAGGCGTATCAGTGGGGGAGCATTTTGGTGCTAGTGACCATAATTCTGTTAGATTTAAGGTAGTTATGGAAAAGGACAAGGATAGACCAGGAATAAAAATTCTAAATTGGGGAAAAGCAAATTTTGCTAAGCTCAGAGGGGATTTAGCCATAGTGGACTGGAAACAGCTACTTGAAGGTAAATCAGTGTCAGAGCAGTGGGAGGCATTCAAGGAGGAGATCCGGAGGGTTCAGACCAAACATGTGCCCGTAAAGAAAAAAGGTGGGCCGAACAAATCTAGAGTCCCCTGGATGTCTAGAGACATACAGGGTAGGATAAAGATAAAAAGGGAGGCGTATGACAGATACCGAGGGCTAAATACTCCAGAATCTTTAGGGGAGTACAGAAAGTGCAGGAGAGCAATTAAAAATGATATTAGGAAAGCAAAGAGAGAGCATGAAAAATTCTTGGCAAGTAAAATCAAGGAAAACCCAAAGATGTTTTATAAATATATTAAGAGTAAGAGGATAACTAAAGAAAGGGTAGGGCCTATTAGAGATCATGAGGGTAATCTGTGTGTGGAGGCGGGAGATGTCGGTAGGGTTCTTAATGAATACTTTGCGTCTGTTTTCACAAAGGAGAGGGGCGAAGCAGACATTGCTATCGGGGGGGAGGAGTGTGAAATATTAGATGAACTAAACATAGTGAGAGAGGAAGTATTAAAGGGTTTAGCAGCTTTAAAAGTGGATAAATCCCCAGGCCCGGATGAAATGTATCCCAGGCTGTTAAGCGAAGCAAAAGAGGAAATAGCAGAGGCTCTGACCATCATTTTTCAATCCTCTCTGGCTTCAGGTGTGGTGCCGGAGGACTGGAGGACTGCTAATGTGGTACCCTTGTTTAAAAAGGGAGAAAAGGATAGACCGAGTAATTACAGGCCAGTCAGCCTAACCTCAGTGGTGGGAAAATTATTGGAAAGAATTCTGGAGGACAGGATAAATCTTCATTTAGAAAGACATGGATTAATCAAGGATAGTCAGCACGGATTTGTTAAGGGAAGGTCGTGTCTGACAAACTTGATTGAATTTTTTGAGGAGGTAACAAGGAGGGTAGATGAGGGTAGTGCGTTTGATGTAGTGTATATGGACTTTAGCAAGGCGTTTGATAAGGTTCCACATGGCAGACTGGTCACGAAGTTAAAAGCCCATGGGATCCAGGGCAAAGTGTCAAGTTGGATTCAAAACTGGCTCGGAGACAGGAAGCAGAGGGTAATGGTTGATGGGTGTTTTTGTGACTGGAAGGCTGTTTCCAGTGGGGTTCCGCAGGGCTCAGTACTAGGTCCCTTGCTTTTTGTGGTATATATCAATGATCTAGACTTGAATATAGGTGGTATGATTAAAACGTTTGCAGATGATACTAAAATCGGCTGTGTGGTTGATACTGAAGAAGGACGCTGTAGACTGCAGGAAGATATCAATAAATTGGTCAGGTGGG
Source organism: Squalus acanthias (assembly GCA_030390025.1). NCBI lineage: Eukaryota > Metazoa > Chordata > Chondrichthyes > Squaliformes > Squalidae > Squalus > Squalus acanthias. The sequence goes on along the minus strand of CM059426.1, from coordinate 155,195,164 downwards.
CAGAACAGTGGCAAATGGAATTCAATCCTGAAGTGTGAGGTAATGCATTTGGGGAGGGCTAACAAGGAAAGGGAATACACATTAAATGGTAGGACACTGAGTAGTGTAGAGGAACAAAGGGACCTTGGAGTGCATGTCCACAGATCCCTGAAGGTAGCAGGCAAAGTAGATAAGAAGGCATACAGAATGCTTGCCTTTATTAGCCGTGGCATAGAATACAAGAGCAGGGGGGTTATGCTTCAACTGTATAAAACACTAGTTAGGCCTCAGCTAGAGTACTGCGTGCAGTTCTGGTCACCACATTACAGGAAAGATGTGATTGCACTAGAGAGGGTACAGAGGAGATTTACAAGGATGTTGCCGTGAGTAGAGAATCTTAGCTATGAGGAAAGACTGGATAGGCTGGGTCTGTTTTCCTTGGAACAGAGGAGGCTGAGGGGAGACCTTATTGAGGTGTATAAAATTATGAGGGGCATAGGTAAAGTGGATAGAAAGGACCTATTTCCCTTAGCAGAGGGGTCAAAAACCAGGGGGCACAGTTTTAAAGTAATTGGGGGAAGGTTTAGAGGGGATTTGCAGAGAAATTTCTTCACCCAGAGGGTTGTGGGGGTCTGGAACTCACTACCTGAAAGGGTAGTAGAGGCAGGGACCCTAACCACATTTAAAAAGTACTTGGATGTGCACTTGGGATGCTCTAACCTGCAGGGCTACGGACCAAGAGCTGGGATGTGGGATTACATTGATTAGCTCTTTGTTGGCCGGCACGGACACGATGGGCCGAAATGGCCTCCTTCCGTGCTGTAACTTTCTATGATTCTATGATTACAAGATTATTTTACATGTGTATTCGATATCTGGGGAGTGGAGGAGGGGAGAGGTGACTGAGTTTCAATTCACAGTCAGCTCCCAGCATTGCCTTTTTAGAAAGAAGCCCACACTCCAATAGTTTAAAAGTCACTTCGATGGAAATCTAGCAAAATAATTTAAATCGTTTAAGAGTGAACAGTTTCCAAGGTAGTCTCCACTGGCACAATTTTATAGCAATCCAAAGTCTATTGAGACAAAATCACTTATACCTTTTGACAAAAATCAGCAATTATGTTGTTTCTAGAAACACAAACATCTGGTTCCAAGTACATCGTTTTCAACTTGCAGAGTTCACTGAGAACAAGTGCTGGATTCGGCTTTTAATGTTGCAAAGGGGATTCAATTACTGACATGACAATGAAATTGATGTCGCGCAGTCAAGGCAGTCTGAAGCAGGTTCATTTTCAATTCGAAGTCAGATGAAAAGCTGATAAAATGTGACTAACTTACTGATGTGACAATTCAGTTTTTGGACACGTATGCCTGTGGTTTACAGAGACTGAGCTCTGAAGTGGTTTCTGAATTTGGATTTAACTGAATTGGCCTAGTTGGGGCCAGCTTTAACTTCCAAAATCCAAATCTTAGGTTCAGAATCCAGGGCCGGACGATGTCGTTGGCAGGTCGCGGCCCTGCTGCTGGCTCCATCCCGCTCTGGAAAATGAATTTATGTTGCTAGGGCTTGTTAAGCCCACCCAGTGCGTTTCCCGGGCCAATTAGAGGAAGCGGGTCTGGTGACGTCATTCACGACGCGTCATCAGCTGGTCTCCTTAAAGGGACCATGGCCAACTTTATTTTGACATTTGTGCTGTCAGTATTCTACAGCATTGAGATGCTGCAAATACTGACAATGACTGCACAGAGGTGCAGGGCTGCACCCAGGCTCTCCCAAGACTCCCTCCATATGCCTTTCCCAATGTCGGGTCTGTCAGCGCTGAGCAGTCCCGACAGGCAGCGGCAGGTGACCCAATTAAACTCATTATCATGTACTTAATAGACCCTTAACAGGCTTTTTAACGTACTTTTTAACTTTAACTTCATGTCCACGGGAACCATGCTGTTCGGTGACCATGTCTGTCAACCTGAGGCGGGAGTTCAGTGGCCATTGCTCCAGCTGATTACTTGACAGCTTCAAATGTACAGTAAAAGCTCCCAATGGCCAGGGACAGGAGGGTGTGACTGCAAGTCAGGAAGGTATGGGGACCCAGGATGTAGTGATGGAGGTGCCTCAGCCCTTGACCTTGTCCAACAGGTACAAGGTACTTGCCATCTGTATGGATGAGAACAAGGACTGCAGGGGGGATGGGCAAACTGACCATGGCACTGTGGTACAGGAGGCCATTCAAGTGGGGGGAGTAAAAAGGAATGTAGTAGTGGTAGGGGACAGTATAGTTAGGGTGATAGATACTGTCCTCTGCAGTTGCGACCAGGAGTCCCGAAGGCTGTGTTGCCTGCCCGGTGCCAGGGTTAAGGACATCACCTTGTAGATGGAGAAGAGCTTCGAGTGGGAGGGGGAGGATCCAGTTCTCGTGGTCCACGTAGGAACCAACGACACTGGTAGAACTAAGAATGATTATCTGCTGAGGGAGTTTGAGGAGCTAGAGTGTAAATTAATCAGAACCTCAAAAGATAATAATCTCGGGATTACTACCTGAGCTACGCGCAAATTGGCATAGGGACAAGCAGATCAGCGAGTTAAATGTGTGGCTCAAAGAGTGGTGTGGAAGGATGGGTTTTCAATGCATGGGGCACTGGCACCAGTACTGGAGAAAGAGTGTGCTATTTCGTTGGGACGGGCTCCACTTAAACCGGGCTGGGACCAGTGTCCTGGCAAATCGAATAACTAGGGCTGTAGATAGGGCTTTAAACTAAAAAGGGTGGGGGGGAGGGGGCAGGTGAGGGGAAATTTAGTAATCTAAAGAGGAAAGTCAAAGGAATAGAGCAGTGTAGTGCATTGGGTAATGATAAGCAGTGTGTGACAGGAAGGGACAGAGATTTTAAAGGTAACAGTGCATCAGCGAATAAGGTGAAAGCAGAGAATAATGACAAAAGGTTAAAACTAAAGGCTTTTTACCTGAATGCACGAAGCATTCGTAACAAGAGAGTTGAATTAGTGGCACAAATAGAGATAAATGGTTTTGATCTAATAGCCATTGCAGAGACATGGTTGCAGGGTGACCAAGGTTGGGAACCAAATATTCCAGGGTACTTGACGTTTTGAAAAGACAGGCAGACAGGAAAAGGAGGTGGGTAGCTCTGATAATAAAGGATGACATAAGGACAGTAGTGAGAAAGGAGGTTGGCTCGGAAGATGAAGAAGTGGAATCCGTATGGGTGGAGATAAGAAATAACAAGGGGCAGAAAACACTGCTAGGAGTAGTTTATAGCCCCCCTAACAGTAGCTATACCGTTGGACAGCGTATTAATCAAGAAACAATAGGAGCTTGTAACAAAGATAATGCAATAATCATGGGAGACTTTAATCTTCATATAGACTGGGCAAATCAAATTGGCATGGGTAGTCTGGAGGATGAGTTCATGTGATGCATTCGAGACAGTTTCCTAAACAATACATCATGGAACCAACCAGGGGACAGGCTATTTTAGATTGTGTTTTGTGTAATGAGGCAGGGTTAATTAGTAATCTCATAGTAAAGGATCCTCTAGGGAAGAGTGATCATAATATGATAGAATTTCACGTTGATTTTGAGAGTGACATTCTTAAGTCTGAAACTGGAGTCTTAAACTTAAATAAAGCCAATTATATAGGTGTGAGGGGCGAGTTGGCTAAGGTAGATTGGGAAATTAGATCAAAAGGTATGATGATAGATAAGCAATGGCAAATATTTAAAGAAATATTCCAAAAATTTTCAACGAATACACATTCTATTGAGAAATAAAAAATCCACAGGAAAATTGATCCATCCATGGCTAACTAAAGAAGTCAAGGATAGTATTAGATTAAAAGAAGAGGCTTATAATGTTTCGAAGTATAGTAGTAAGCCAAAGATTGGGAGAGCTTTAGAAACCAGCAACGGATGACCAAAAATTGATAATAAGGGAGAAAATAGAATGAGAGTAAATTAGCAAGAAATATAAAAACAGATTGTAAGAGCTTGTACAAGTATGTAAAAAGAGAGTAGCAAAAGTAAGCATTGGTCCCTTAGAGGCTGATACAGAAGAAATTATAATGGGGAATAAGGAAATGGCAGAGACTTTAAACAAACATTTTGTATATGTTTTCACAGTAGAAGACACAGAAAGCATAACAAAAACAGTGGGGAACCAAATGGCTAATGAGAGTGAGGAACTTAAAGTAATTAATATCAGTAGAGAAACAGTACTTGAGAAACTAATGGGACTAAAAGCCGACAAATCCCCTGGACCTGATGGCCTACATAGAGTTATAAAGTCATTACGGCACAGAAGGAGGCCACTCGGCCCATCGAGTCCATGCCGGCTCTCTGTAGAGCAATCCAGTCAGTCCCATTCCCCCGCTTTATCCCCATAGCCTTGCAAGTTTATTTCCCTTAAGTGTCTATCCAATTTCCTTTTGAAATCGTTGATCGTCTCCACTTCCACCACCCTTATTGGCACGCTGCGTAAAAAAGTTCTTCCTCACATCCCCCATGTATCTCTTGCCCAAAACCTTAAATCACTTTGGAAGGAAGAACAGGAAAACAGAATATTTTTTAAATGGGGAGAATCTATTAAATGATAGTGTTCAGAGAGATTTAGGTGTCCTAGTACAGGAAACACAGAGAGTTAGCATGCAGGTACAGCAAGTAAGTAGGAAGGCAAATGACATGCAGGCCTTTATTGCAAGGGAGTTGAAGTACAAGAGTAAGGAAGTCTTGCTACAATTGTACAGGGCTTTGGTGAGACCACACCTGGAGTACTGTGTATAATTTTGGTCTCCTTATCTAAGGTAGGATATACTTGCCTTAGAGACGGTGCAACGAAGATTCACTAGATTGATTCCTGGGATGAGAGGGTTGTCCTATGAGGAGAGATTGAGTAGATTGGGGCTATACTCTCTGGAGTTTAGAAGAATAAGAGGTGATCTCATTGAAACATATAAGATTCTGAGGGGGAATGACAGGGTAGATGTTGAGAGATTGTTTCCCCTGGCTGGAGAGTCTAGAACTAGGGGGTAGTGTCTCAGGATAAGGGGTCGGCGTTTTAAGACTGAGATGAGGAGGAATTTCTTCACTCAGAGGGTTGTGAATCTTTGGAATTCTCTGCCCCAAAGGGCTGTGGATGCTGAGTCATTGAGTATATTCAAGGCTGAGAGAGATACATTTTTGGACTCTAGGGGAATCAAGGGATATGGGGATCAGGCGGGAAAGTGTAGTTGAGGTTGAAGATCAGCCATGATCTTATTGAATGGCGGAGCAAGCTCGAGGGGCCATATGGCCTACTCCTGGTCCTAATTCTTATGTCCTTATGATATCACTGTTCACCCATCTGAGCACCCATTATATATGGGCATGAATGGCATGCAATATCCTGCATACATAAACATTGGAAAATAGCATGCAGGACAAAATCATATAATCCCCACCACCCACAATTTTAATATAATGAAGAAATCAACAACAACTTGCAGTTATATAGTACCTATAGCGTAGCAGCCTTGTCAAAGGCTACCATTAGATCGAAATGCCTTTGGAATCTGTTTAAAGGCTCCAAGATTTTTTATCCCTGTTCGTTGCTTTCCCTTTAGGTGCTCAACTCTTAAATTGTACCTGTGCTACAATTTTCCAGACCCTCCATTAGGCTACTTCCATGTAATAGATCTAAGCTGCACTTGCAGCTGTGAATAATTATTCAAACGAGCTGACCTGGGAAAATTGTGTGCTTTTAGATTTGAAACAGTTCTTAATTAATCGAGATTAAATTACTAAATGCCCCCAATATTGCACTACAAGCTGAATACCAAAAGGCAAGTTTGATAATGCATAATCACAAGATCACTTTGGCTCTCTACCAAAATACACATTTCATAAGTCTATTTATAAATAGATCAAACCTTAGCATCAACACAAATAATTTTTTGAATAACACTGAGTTTTCATAAAACTTCGCAGACACTTGTATTGTCACCAGTGTATTGAAAACCTTAACCCATTCCCTCAGTTTCCAGGATCAAATCATAGAATTATACAGCACAGAAGGAGGTCATTCGGCCCATCGTGTCTGTGCCGCTTCTTTTACCTTTCAGGCTGTGCATTCCAGATCGTTACAACTCGCTGCGTAAAAAAATGCTAGTGTTAGATGCTCACAAGCACCTCAGAGTAACTTGTTTTTAATTTTTTTTTCCACTGAGGGAAAAGTGAGGGGCAAGGGGTTAGGAAAACCAGCTCAAGACAACAAAACTAGATAATACATCAACGTAAAGTGCATTCTCAAAGGTTTATGAGACTTAACAAAACTATACGGGGGATTATTCAGTAGTTCATCTTTGTACCCCCCAAAAAATGTATGGACAGAGATCCATCATTGACACCAATTCTGCTCAATGCAAATGTCATCTGTCACATGTATCTAAAGGTAATTATATAACTGTACACATGTGCTTCCTTCACACAACACATATGCACACAGTGTCATGCAGCAGGAATGAGTGTATGGGCCCAAATTTACTTTCAGGGCTCTGCCGGTCTCTTGTCAAAAATGGCAAGGGCCCAGTTATGTCAGGTCCCTGCTGACTCCAGGAGTTCCTTGTCTCTTACAAGATTAATGACACCAAGGGGGCAGGTCTGAGGGTGGGGACTCAGTATGCTGGGGCTTTTCTGGTTCAGAAGGGATCTGACATATCACCGAAGTCCAGTATGCCAAGGGAAAAGAATACAGGTTTCCAGATGGGTATAAGTCGGTCCCAATAGGCTGAGGGCACGGGTTCCAGGCAAGGAGAGTAGCCTAGACTCACGAAGAAAGGTGAGGTAATTTTTTTTGGACCTGCGTCCTTACTCAGGGGGCTGAGAGGAGCCTGGATAGGATCTCAGGGAGGAGGCAGGTACCTCCACCCAGATGGTGGGCAGTCATCAAAAGTGCATCCATGGTGATGCGGCGTCTGCCAGCCTTATGCAAATGAGCATTGACCCTGCAAACTCGGGCTGGATCAGTGCTTAAAGAGTACCAATGGATGTGATCCAGTGTAACCACCAGGATCACAGTCCCTGGATCTTCAGGTATTTAGACAGGGCATATTAAATTCCCATGTTGCAATTACATATAGCTAGGAAGCATCACAAACCTGTGATTCTGAAGCTGCTGTACCATTTTTCAAATGCTATGCTGAAGTTCGACCAACCACGGTTCTCTCTGGAATTTTTCAGCATACTTGTCAGAAATGATCTAGTTTGTTGAGTTTACATTTTTGTTGAGTCAACATGAATGTCCACTTGTAAAAGGATACTGCAACATTAAAAATAATCAACCTCCCGAATGAATAATCAAAAAGGCAGTGGCACAGAAATTTCAACTGCATTTACTTTCCAGAAATGATGGTTTGTACCAAAGCCAGCAGCGTTTCACAAATAAGAACTCTAGTGCTTCTGATCAGTTGTGATAGTTATTGACTTATTTTAACATTAATATTAAGCTAATCATTAGCTACCACTAAGATAATCATAGCCTCTATATATCAGGCATGGAAGTGATGCTTAAATATAGTTTAACTTGTTTTAATCCAACTCTAAGGGGGGAAAATTGGGTTGATTTGCGCCTCCCGTTAGCGCCCCTAGCGCCTGGGCGCGGCGCTGCTAACGCCTCCCGTGAAATTCAGTGGGAGGTTAGTGGCGGTGGTAGCCGGTAGCGCACTGTGGCGCTGCGCCTCCGGCGATGACATCATCGCCGTGTGCAGTGCCCAACTCGCGCCCCGGCTGCAAACTTCAGTTGCACCCCTGACCTACCACCAGACGCTATGTCCAACAGGGTCAGGGTGGCGTTTTTGCAGCCGTGGCGGCGCAAATTAAAGGGCAGGTGCCCGGCGGCCTTTTTTTTCAGGTCGCCTGCCAGCACCTGCCCCATTTCGCCTCCTCCTTGGGGTGCTGGCTGCGATCGGTCAGCCCGGCACTCCTCTTGAGTGCCAGGTTGTTTTCCCGGCACCCCGCTCCCCGGTGGTCCAGCAGGACCCCGGTAAGCGCTGTGCTAGGCCTCTCCCCTTTAATTAGGGAAGGGAGGCCTGTAATACGCGTGACGCTTTGCACGTAGCGCCGCGATATTGAATGGTAGCGCTCCAGGAAGGAGGGGGAGCGCTTCCAGTAGCGCCCCACCTCCTGCTTGGGGCGCTACCACTCAATTTATGGCGCAGGGGTGCTAACTTTTTCACGGCGCTAAAAGTAGCCCCAAAGGGGGCGCGACCGCATTTTTCCCCCTAAAGATATTTTTTAAAACTAACAATCATTGGTTCCATTTATTTTTCAACAGTCCATCTGTCTTTGACATCTTTGTTCCTATGAAGATCCTGAACAAAGTCTCTCACTGTCCATGGTACTGTGAATGGGGCATGTCCACACTTTGCCAGTGTGTAGATGCATTTTCACTCATGCTGTGGTAGCACTACCACAGATGTCAGCAATAAGAATCTAGTCTACTGAAACTATATATATTCTACTGAATACCAAGAAACGGGGGTTCAATTGGCTAACCCCTGAAAACGGGAGTGGGGGTCACGGTACGTGATTAATCCACGCCCGTTCACTGCGTTGCAGGCAGCACGTTAAATTGGTTCTGCCTGCTCTTATAAATGATTGCTGCGTGCAGCCAGTGCTCTCCGCGCTGTTCATTGGCTGCATGCATCAGCAGGGGGCCCAATATCACGAGTGGCTAGCACTACTTAAAGGCAGCCTGCACCTCTTAAAGGGGAGGTGCATTGTGGCTGCAAGAAGTGGTGAGAGTTTTTTGAAAAGTGATCTGGGCTCTGATACTTTGAGGAATGGCTGAACATGCAAGAGAACGAGCACCAAGGTTTTCAGACAATGCATTGGAGGTCTTAGTACAAGATATGGAAAGGAGAAAAGATGTCCTGTATCCATAGGGGGGCCGGAGGCCCTCCAGACAGATGCTCAGGAGGCAGTGGGAAGAAGTAGTGGTGGAGGTCAATGCCAGGAGTGTTGCTCCAAGAACATGGATGCAGTGCACGAAGAAGTTTAACGATCTGACATGAGTTGTCAAGGTGAGTGAGTTCATCTTCAAATGGGACATCCTACCAACTGTACCACTAGCCTCATCCACTGGTCAATTCACTACACCCCCATCACACATCTACCAACAATCTCTATCAATCACTACTCAACCCTAAAAGTCACATGGTTTACCTCCCACACGTAGCACTGTTGCAAGCCTCGCACCCACAAATCACAAACTTGCACATACTGGCAGCTATTCAACCAAGTCAGCCACATCACCCAAACATATTGCAGGACACTCTCTGACACACTTCCCTCTTTCTTGCAGGAGAAGGTGGCACATAACAGAAGGCAGCAGGAAAGAACTGGAGGAGGACAAGCGCGTCTGTATGTTTTAACCCCCGTGCAGGAGACAGTGCTGGCCATCGTGGGAAGGGGCATCGCTAAGGCCGTGGCCACTGACTGGGCTGGAGGGATCGACGATGAAACATGTTCAATTGTACCAGCAACCAGAAGAAAGTAGTACATGATCCCTTTAAATAGCACTGATGGGGGCTCCTTCATTCCGTTTAATATCGTGTTCAGTTGTGCGAGATTAAGACAGGGCGTAGGCTAGAGTGTGAAGTTCAAAAATGGCAGCACTGGCATCAAATCAGCATTGCACAATGATTGACGTCACGATCTGCCTGCTCTGCATGTTGCCAGCGGTCGTTTGGTGCACCCCCTTTACTAAGATGGCACCTTGCACACCTCCTGTCAGAAGTGTGCACACACATCTCGGATCCCATTTCTGAGCATCAGGTTGCTGCGTAGCCCCTAAAAAAACAGCCGCTATCGAGCCCAATTTAGCCCCCACTATGTCCAGACTCTATGCAGCATTAACTCTAATGTTCAGCAATACCAGTCTAGCTCTTGGAATCAATGCATCATTGAATCAATTCATTTTAAATTAGCTTTTTTAATGAAGAGCATCCTCACTGTAGTCCAACATTTACTGTAGCATGAAAGGCGATTATTTTCAGTTGCAAGTTTCGATATTGCACTTAAATGGGAACTATTAGTCCCACCCAGTGATTTACTACGCAATCTAGAAGTAACTTTCCAAAGTGCATTGTTAGCTTTTATTTCTACAGGTCAGTGAGATGAAAAAATAGTGCCCAAGAGCACAGACAGACGGATGGTGCAAAATTTGTATAATGACTGAAAGGTACACCACACATTGTAAGACTGTGAAAGTTCATACATAGATAACACCACATAACTAACTCCCCATTGTAAGACTGCAGCACTTCATCAAGGCTAACACTTCAGTGCAGTACTGAGAGAGTGCTGCATTGCCAGGGTACTGTAAATCTGGAATCCCAAAAAGGCTGTGGACGCTGGGTCAATTGAAATTTTCAAGACTGAGATTGATAGATTTGTGTTCGGTAGGGATATCAAGACATATACATCAATTGCAAGTAAATGGAGTTGAGATACAGATCAACCATGATCTAACTGAATGGCGGACCAAGCTCAAGGGGCTGAAGGACCTACTCTGGTTCCTATGTCCGATGTTCGTAGAGGTGCTGTCTTTAGGATGAGACATTAAACTGTCTGTTCAGGTGGGTGTAAAAGATCGCATCGTAATATTTGAAGAATATCAGCGGATTTCTTCCAGTGTCCTTGCTAACATGTATCCCTCAACCATCACCAAAACAGATGAAATGGTCATTGTATCAGTATTGTTTGTGGGACCGTGCTGTCTGCATCACAGTTGCCGCGTTTGTTTACGTAAGAACAGTGACTACATTCTAAAAGTAATTCATTGGCTGTAAAGTGCTTTGGGAGGCGCCATGGACATGAAAAGTGGTATATAAATGCAAGCTCTTTCTTTAAATTTTTATTTACTAAACAATTATCTATCTGCAGGCATTATATTCAAGGGTATTAATAGAACAATTTTGATTATGAATTTCTGTTGAATGAATGTTCAAGGAAAAGGTCGGTCTTTACTCAAATCTGTAATTTCAAAATTAGATCTGAATTATTTTTTGATGCAGGACATGGTGTCTGGCTGTATTAATCAGGCTGAATTTTCTCAAACTTGCAGAGGCTGGGTGTGAAAACACAAAGGCCTGGATTTTAACTGCTAGTGGGTTTCCATGGGACAACCTTGCTGGCGAGTTAGTTTCCCAGCTGTCCACGGCAGAATGAGACCCGGCTGATTTCAACGGTTGGGCCTCCTTTAAATCCCGCCTGCCAACTTCCCACCCAGAACAGGTGGTGGGATTGGCCTCGGGGGCCGTTTGCTGGGGTGATAGAGAGTCCACAATCAGGGCCAGAAAGTGGAAGACAAACATAAAGTTACAGAAAGCAAGACAGAAAAACTAGAGACCGGGGGTGGGGAGAAGAATCTTTAACTTTTGCAGAGGTGTGAAACGTGGGTGGCGGATCCGCCTCCCGTTTTACGTCCCCACCGAAGCTGTAAGTTCCGCCCTGGGAGACAGGCAGAGACTCAGTTTTAGGAAGAGCGTTTTTTAAAGTTTGTTTTTGAGCAGTCCATTGGCGATCAACTAGTTTATAATATATATTTTTGAACTTCCTTTTACAAGTCTGATCATTTTTGTAATCATTTCGAAGAGTACGATTTGGCATTGCAGCACCAGAATGATTCCAATCAAGAAATGTGGTCATACTTTAATAGAAAGACATATATGATGTCTTACCCATTCGTTGTATGTGAACCAAGATGGTGAGTGTTGGCAGGTGAGTATTTTACCATGGACAGTACCACTGCTGAGGCTGATCCGCCCTCACCCAACCTCCACACATATGTATTTTCCATCCGGGGTTTCTGGATAGTGACCAGGAGCGTAAATCTGAATTATTATCCCCCTCCTATTGAATAAGAATCCTGAAATCAACTGTAACATTTCCACTGCAACCTCAGATCATTTAATTTGGCACAAATCAGAATAGTTTAAAAAAAATCAATGCTGTATTACTGGTACTCATTTTTCTTCAGATGCATTATTCACCTCCCTTTCAAATTGCCTAGGTACAAGTCTGCAGCATAAAGGTTGCATTTACATTTTTAGTGGCCAATCAGGATTTTTGCCTCTAAACAGTGCAATAAAACAATTTTAGCACAATAAATCTAAAATCAGACCAATATTCTTTTTAATAGTCAACAAGCAGCCTATTGACATTTTAAATAATTATACCCTTTGTTAGCATGTTGGCATCAACATATCGGGGTCAGGATTTCCCTCGAACGTTTTAAGCTGCTGAGTGACAGCAAATGGATTGCCAGATTTAGAGTTGATTATGGCACAAGCAGTAAGATTAAGATTGCCGCATTAGGAAAACTGCAGAACTGTATTTTTTTTCGCTTTTCTGAGCACCTCCTCTGCATGACCTTTAGATAGGCTATATCAGACAATGTGGGCGGCTAGTATTCTGCAAAAATGGTAAATCAGTTGTACCCTACTTTTTTAATGATATCTTGGTATTTTGCTTGAATTCTCTTGCAGAAATAAATTTAATTAAAGACACTATGCTGGTAGAAATTATAATTCAGAATCTCTGAAGGTAAAGAAAGGAAGACAGTGTTTTAATCTTGAATTTGAAAAAATAAACTGTACAGGCCAACAAAGAGAAGCAATACAGCTCTAAATATACTGAAAAGACATTTTTCCTTAGAAATATTTAGAAGAGTATTTTAAGAGAACCCGTGGGACACAAAGGTATCTACAACAAATATGGTCTAATCCTCTGGTGAATTGACAACTTTACTGCACTACAAGTTTGACAATACATAATTACAAGACCATACTAGCTGTATCAAAACATCCGTTTCACTGGCCTACTTACAAATAGGTCGAACCTTAGCATTTATAGTAAATCTGCTCATTCCATTTTGGTTATCCAAGCCACTGAAGACTTCTTCAGTTACTAAGATGATACTAGAAACTAAAATTAGCAGCCAACTTATTTTTTCAGTTTATAAACAATGGGATGTTATGCTCCACTTCCTGGTTCTCAGGTCTAGAACATTCCAATGCAATTGAAATTGCTTAGATCCAATCTTTGATAAAATTACGAAAGGACAGATCTTCCTCTTATAGCGCTTGGGTGTAAAGAATTGCCTGGGCAGTGCACAGAGAGGTAAAGCAGGCAGCAAGAATCACCATAACGGAGCCCGATTGACCTTTTGTCCATTAAAATGAAAGGTCAGAAAATCAGGCATGATTCATTAAGGGCATGTGATCCTCCCTGCCCAATTTTCCTCTGTGCGCTCCCCTAGGCACACCCAAGCACTACAAAAGAAAATAGTGCCCCACAGTTTTTAATAAAGATTGGGGTAAAAATTGGGTTGGGGCGCTACCTTCGCCGGGGCACTAATTTTAGCGCCCCGAAAAAGTTAGCGCTCCCTGCGGCCGATTTTCCCAGGTAGTGCCCCGAGAGGGAGGAGGGGCGCTACTGGAGGCGCCCCGCGTCTCTCTTGGGGCGCTGCAAGCCAATATCGTGGTGCTACGTGCCGCGGTACTGCAGGCCTTCCACCCCTTATTAAAGGGGAGGGACCTGGCGCAGCGTGTCCCGGCACCCAGCTGGGCCACCAGGGATCGGGAGTGCCGGCAAACGAGCCCGGCACTCAAGAGGAGTGTCGGGCTCACGGAGAGCAGTCGGCACCCTGCGGGGGGACTTCACGGGGGCCGGGGACAGCAACGGGGGCAGGTGCTGGCAGGCAGCCAGCAACAAAAATGGCCGCCCGCCACTTCCCCTTTAACTAGTGCTGCCCCGGCAGCAGATAGGCCCCCCTGACCCCAGCGGACATAGCGTCCAGCGGTAAGTCGGGGGGAGCCACCCAATGTTACAGCCGGGGCACAAGCGGGGCGCTGTGCACGCCGATGACGTCATTGCCAGCGGCGCTAATGGTTAGTGCCGCCGCTAACCTCCCGCTGAATTTCGCCCAGGCGCAAATCAACCGAATTTAGCCCCAATTATCTTTAATGAAAGGTTCTGTGTACTGATGATAAAATGACTTGTTTATTGACACCCCACTTGTTTTGACACACACTTGGATGTGTCTACAATGCAGCCTATAGAGCTTTTGATTGGCTGAAAAACAACCTCTGAGGCTGAATTTTTAGCCAATCAAAACACACTGTTATACAACTAGACCATGTCCAAAATGGAAGGTTGGAGCCAGAGGACCACACAAGGTAAGAGATGTATTTCAGATGTATTTTTTTTATATCATAAAGGGTTCAAATAGATGGAGTAGGTTAGATTAACAATAGAAATAACAGGAGAAGGAGAGAATGGGGAAGAAGAGAAAATGGAGAAAAGGGAAAACAGATGAGAAAAAATAAAATGTTTAAAAAATGTTCCTATTATTATCAAAATGGGGATGGGCTAGATTTTATGCAGATTTGCTGCCTGTTTTCAGGTGTACCTGTGACGCCCAATAGAGACAAATCAGGCACATGGAGCCTAACACAGGTGATGGGCAGGTTTTCCTGTAGGACCCTATTTCCCTCCCCTCCCACCCAGTGGCCGCTATTGGTAAAGAACGCCCCTGCTAAAGAGGTATTGGAGTCTGTTTGCTGGTGGACCAGAGGACCTGCATAGAAGAAGGTCACAAGGAACTGGAGTAACATGCAGGTAAGTTTAGCAATATTTTTATTTAATTTTTTTATGGTATTTAAGTTTTTTCAAGCTTTTTTTTAAAAGTATAATTATGTTTTTCTTAAGTTTTAAAGTTGTGGACTGGACCTCAGGAACCAGTGGAGTTTCTCTTAGGCCAACCTGTTTCTCTGCTTTGAGGAGGAGTAGGATCAGGAGGACCAGCACGGAGATGCTAGGCTGTAGGTGGTCTCCAGCTTTAACCACACTCTGCCACAATATGTGTCCTCTTGGGGCATGTGTGCCTGCCAGTAATATTTAAATTAGATGACCTACCCTGACTTTGGCTGGGCCAGTGGAGGAGATTACTGGTTGGATCAAAGGCTCGTGCGTTTTCAGGCCCCATAAATCAGTTTATCAAAAAAAGGCCTCCTGCGTTTTTAAAAACAAACCACAATGGGGTAGAATTTCCCTAATCTCTCACCATAACTGCGGAAGATTGGTGGAAAATCTGGAGAAAGAGTGTAAACAGCCTCTTATGCTATTTCGCAGGGCAATAGTGAGACCACACCTGGAGTACTGTGCACAGTTTTGGTCTCCTTTTCTGAAGAAGATATACTTGCCTTGGAGGCGGTGCAACGAAGGTTCACTAGATTGATTCCTGGGATGAGAGGGCTGGCCTATGATGAGAGATTGTGTAGAATGGGCCTATATTCTCTGGAGTTTAGAAGAATGAGAGGTGATCTCATTGAAACATACAAGATTCTGAAGGAAATTGACAGGGTAGATGCTGGGAGCTTGTTTCCCCTGGCTGGAGAGTCTAGAACTAGGGGGCATAGTCTCAGGATAAGGGGTCGGCCATTTAATACTGAGATGAGGAGGAACTTCTTCACTCAGAGGGTTGTGAATCTTTGGAATTCTCTGCCCCAGAGGGCTGTGTATGCTGAGTCTTTGAGTATATTCAAGGCTGAGATAGATAGATTTTTGGACCCAAGGGGGATCAAGGGATATGGAGATCGGGCAGGAAAGTGGAGTTGAGGTCGATGATCAGCCATGATCTTATTGAATGGCGGAGCGGGCTCGAAGGGCCATATGGCCGACTCCTGCTCTTATTTCTTATGTTCTTATGTTCATCAGGTTTCCGCCAAACTTCCACTGAAGTTACAGTGGCAGATCAGAAGAATCCCCACTGAAATTCCTGGTGAATGACTCTGGGATGGTATTGACCTTAGTAGTAGGCTGTACTATTTGAAGAATTTCTCCCTGAAGGCATGCTAACAGGAATATGGGCGAGAACTTATGCCCCGAATTTCCGCTTGGACCAGTCCACGAGCAGAAGAGTGATGGAGTGAACCCTAAGTCCATCCGAGCTGAGAAGCCCAGACCCTGTTCCAAATCACAGTACCAAGGTTATGTGAATACGTGGAAGCTGCCCACTGCACCAGAACAGTGCTTCAGTTGCGCATGCCCGGCAACATCATCTGGAACATCAGAGGTCAATAACCAGGGGGCACAGATTTAAAGTAATTGGTAGAAGGATTAGAGGGGAGTTGAGGAGAACTTTTTTCACCCAGAGGGTGGTGGGGGGTCTGGAACTCGCTGCCTGAAAGGGTGGTAGAGGCAGAAACCCTAAGCACATTTAAAAAGTACTTGGATATTCACTACAAGGCTACGGACCAAGAGCTGGAAATTGGGATTAGGCTGGATAGATTTTTTTTGGCCGGCACAGACATGATGGGCCGAATGGCCTCCTTCTGTTCCGTAAATGTCTATGATTCACCATACTGCTCTAACAGAGAAGAAAAGCCCAGGAAGGGCACAATGAAAAAGTAGTTAAGCGCCTCTTCAGCTTCAATTGGTGCTAAAGGGCCATTTTCAAAGTTATTCGATCTCCTCTGGGATCAATTAACTTTCACTGCAACAGTCTTCTCTGGGGCCTCAACAAGACTAGCGCTATCTCTCAGCTGGCTAACATTCTGCTGAGGTATACTGGACAGAATTCCTAGGAAGCCTAGGAACTCCCCCACACATGCCATTTGACATGGGGGGAATAAGCACAAAATACGCCCATGCCCTTCTACCAGAAAACCTCTGTGGGGCACAAATGGGGTGGAATCTACCCCATTTTGCAGTCTTCTGACTGGAGATCCATTGCACTTGCACCTTATCCCCGGTGGGCATTTCAGGTTCCTTGTATTTTCATGAGGGTACATACACTTGTATATATTGGAAATTAAGTTTTTTGAGGAGTATGTTTTTTTGAACAATCTGAGCAGGGCAGGATCTTGGTCGGCCTGTATCTCTGGGCCTTTCGGACCTTCTTGTAACTTCCTCCTGTTTGGTCTGCTCCGAGGATGCTGCAACAAGGTGCTGCAGTAAAATTTTCTCCTTCCGTGTGGGGACAGGCACTCCAGTTGTGTCAAAATTTGGATATGGTCGGTGTCCGGGTGAGTCGGCAGGCAGAAGTCTCACTCCACCACACTTCCGGCAGAGTAGCAGTTTGCTAAGAATGTCAGGGCTTAAGTTTCTTTGAGTACCTACATAGTAGGTCACACTATATTTTTTATATATATACATCTATATAATATACATATATATATATATATAAACCACACAGTCTTTTCAACTTAGGTTACCCTTTGCCATGCAGGACAGGCAGACAACATGTCCCCAGAATATGGTTATATAATTCTTGAGCTCAGCAGTGACCCAGTGACAACTGTCGCTCCACTTTTCTGTCTGCCCTGTCAGAAAATTTCTAGTCTCTGCTCTGTTCCTCCTCCTGGCAGCAAGACTGAGATCCGCAGCTCAGTGGTACAGAGAATTATAGGCGCAAACCCACTACACACCACACAGAATGCTTTGGAACATGAACACACTACACCACCGTAAAAATTTAGGGGTATAATTTCCTCTCAGTGTTCTTTTCAAATGAAAAGGCAGACCATGAGGAAACAGGTGAGTAAAAACCTCAGAAGACAATAACAGGTTTTTCATGTTACAGTATTAGCACTACTCTGAATCTTGCTCTGAAATGGGTGAAAGTAAATAAATAAAAAAAATTGCTTGTATTTTCATGAGGGTACATACACTTGTATATATTGGAAATTAAGTTTTTTGAGGAGAAAATCCTGTAGAACTGAGGATGAGTGAGGATGACAGCAAATGGAAATGGTATCCTGAACTGACACTGAGAATGAGTGTGGGGGTCAGGGCTGGGGTTAGTTATGTTAGGGAATTTCTATCTAATGGGTATGTGAACGAACATGCCATATTGATACTTAATTTATATTGCCAGGAACATGCAGCCAGCTCAGGCTGTGTTGCACAATGGTGCTTAATAGGAATCTAAACGTATTGAAACTAATGACCTCTAACATGCAAGTTGTTGGTCTGACTGAGGTAGAATTTGTAATTGTTAACTGTTTCCTACCACTGGACCACTGGAACTAAAGGCAAGGATTTGGAATTATCAGTACAGCACTGACAAGAGGATTTTTCACCACCATAATATGGGTGCAACAGCAACTGCCTGCTACCTCACAGTGCACTGGAGCAAGGAGACAGTCGCCTGGGAGTGCAGGCAGCATATCAAGGCGTATTACTCTCCAAACAAACTGAATATATTTTCAGGAACTGAGTATGTTCTGCTTGCTTTACTTTGTGACAACTGGCACTTTCCTTTCTGCAAGTGAAAAGTGATGGACTTCAAGATATATTAAATTTAACACAGAGAGACAGAGAGAATGAGACAGAGAGAGAATGAGACACAGAGTGAGAATGAGACAGACAAGCAGAGTGAGTGCGGGAGTGCCTACAGCTTATGAATGCATATGGTTTTGAGTGCGTGTGGTATTAGAGTTTTTCTTGAGTATTTACCACTGTTGAGGATTGATGTTCATGTCCCTGTCTAGATTTCCTGCCCCTAGGTGAGTGAGTGGCAGTCAGCTGCTTAGTCAAAAGGCCATCTGCGTGAGATAAAGTCATGCTACTTGTATTTATGATTCTGCATGTGCCTGCATCAGTGCCACCAGTGTTGACTGTTGTGGACTCATTGGGGTCATTTTAACTTTCGACGACGGTGTATAATAGGTGATTGCGGATCGGCCGCCAAATAAACCCCCACCCCCAATTTTCCTTTCCATTGAAGACCATGAAAAGTAAAATCGGGCGGGGTGTATAAAAGGTGGCTAAACCAATTTCACCTGGCTTACATCATCAACGGAAGTTAAAATTGTCCCTCATTTATTTTTAGATGCAGCACCTCAGTCTATTGAAAATATTTATTATTTATGCCAGTTAGGTAGCAATTTAGATGATGCAGCAGTGTGAAAGGAGCATTATTACTGGTGTGTCATGATTGTCTGGTTTTGTCATTCCTGCAACTGAATATTATTTTACTTTGATTGAATATTAGGCTTACCTCTTCTTGTCCCACGTGTAACTAATTTTTATATCAATCAGTCCGCTAAGTAGCTGGATTGATTAAGTAGCAGAAAGCAAAGGGTAATGGTCGATGGATGTTTTTCTGACCGGAAAGCTGTTTCCAGTGGGTTCCACAGGGCTCAGTACTAGGTCCCTTGCTTTTTGTGGTATATATCAATGATTTGGACTTCAATGTAGGGGGCATGATTAAGAAGTTTGCAGATGATACAAAAATTGGCCGTGTGGTTGGTAGTGAGGAAGAAAGATGTAGACTGCAGGAAGATATCAATGGACTGGTCAGGTGGGCCGAAAAGTGGCAAATGGAATTCAATCTGGAAAAGTGTGAAGTAACGCATTTGGAGAGGGCTAACAAGGCAAGGGAATATTGGCCCAGAAATTCCGATCGCAGGCCTCCCGCGGGCGGAGGGCTGCGATCTGGAAAAATCTGCGCCAAGACCGGAGGGCTCCCGGGAGGCGCAGAGTTCCGTTGCTGGGCCTCTCCAAACTGCCAGTGCACAGGGCCCACGTATCCCAGAGGCGCAGGCGGTTCGCAGTGTCCCTGGGATCACGTGGGCCATGGGGAGCCAATCAGAGCAGGGAATCTCCCTTCATACATTTGACAGGAAGACCTGTCAAATGTATGAATAGAGATCACCCCCAAAACATAGTAAAACTTTAAATAATTTTTTTTTAAAATAACATTTTTAAAATGACTTTAAATTACAATAAATTAAGTATTTTAAACAAATTAAAAAAAAAAATAATTAAAGTTTTTAACAGGGCTAAAAATAAACTTACCTTTCTTTAAAGTATTTTTAAATGATAAATCAGTGGAGAAAATTTTATTTTTTTACTTTTTGCTTTTACCAGGCGCAAGAATTGTAAGTGTTTTCTGCGGGCGGCGGGTCTCCAAAAAGCGGAACTATCCGCCCGCAGAGGCCCTGCTCCCGGGCAGCCGGAAGATCTGTCAAGAGCTTTCTTGACAGATCGGAAATGCCGGTTTCCAGCGCATGTGCAGTGCATGCCTGAAACCGGCATTTCCGATGTCCATACGGGTGAGTACACAGCGCGTACACATCCGTAGGGATCGGAATTTCTGCACCAATAAATGGTAGGATACTGAGAAGTGTAGAGGAACAGAGAGACCTTGGAGTGCATGTCCACAGATCCCTGAAGGGACAGGTAGATAAGGTGGTTAAGAAGGCATACGGGATACTTTCCTTTATTAGCCAAGGCATAGAATATAAGAGCAGGGAGGTTATGCTTGAACTGTATAAAACACTAGTTAGGCCACAGCTAGAGTACTGTGTACAGTTCTGGTCACCACATTACAGGAAAGATGTGATTGCACTGGAGAGGGTACAGAGGAGATTTATGAGGATGTTGCAAGGACTGGAAAATTTTAGCTATGAGGAAAGATTGGATAGGCTGGGGTTGTTTTCTTTGGAACAGAGGAGGCTGAGGAGAGACTTGATTGAGGTGTATAAAATTATGAGGGGCCTAGATAGAGTGGATAGGAAGGACCTATTTCCCCTAGCAGAGAGGTCAATAACCAAGGGGCAGAAACCCTAATCACATTTAAAAAGTACTTGGATATGCACTTGAAGTGCCGTAACCTGCAAGGCTACAGACCAAGAGCTGGAAAGTTGGATTAGGCTGATAGCTCTTTTCGGCCGGCACAGACACAATGGGTTGAATGGCCTCCTTCTGTGCCATAAATTTCTATGACTCTATCTAACATTCTATGATTGCGGTCTCTAGAAAAACGGTGGGTGAGTACAGCTCTTCATTTCTCCATATCGCTTAATAACACACATCAACAGTCCTTTCCCCCCACTGCCAGCACTCTGAACAACTCCATCACATCCTTCACCACCCATTACCAGGTCACAGTATACCACCTCTCATTTTCATTCCAAACACACACTCACCTCTTACTCACTCCCGTCACAGCAGCCATTAGCGCCATTCTCTTCTCACTTGCTGGCCTTTGCAGAATCAGCAAAATCTCTCAAGGCTCCTTCCTCATTTCACAACCAGTCAAGTATTTTCCATTCAACACCTCCGCTTCCTGATTCCATTCGCTTGTTCTCCCTCCCAGCATGTGCAGACAAGCAGAATATCCACATGTGCACTTTCCTTTTCAGCAGACAATGACTAACTATTGCCCTCTCTTTCTCCAGGACAAACCGCGCACAACACAAGGGAGAGGAGTAAGACTGAGGGAGGACCAGCCAAAACCATGAATGTCTCCAAGCTGGAATAACAAGCGCTGGAAATCAGTGCCGCCCCCAGAGCTCTCAGGATAGGACACTTTGAGGCTGGGGCTTCTTTGAACAGGGGCTCTGATTATTACTTGTACGCATTCATTAACCTCAGAAAAATGTACATCACGCAGCTTGACTACATCAAGCTACATGGTAATGTCTGTCATCTGCTACTGTCCTGCCTCTCAGTGTCATCCTAACTCTTGACCCTTTTCTCTTTCCTTTAGGTCCATTTCAACAGCCACAACCCACAGAAGATTTCAGCTCAGAGGAGGAGAATCCTTCTGAGGAGGCTCCAGCACTCTCAAGTACAGAGATTGACACCCCGGCTGGGTTAGAAACTGAGTTTGAGGGGTCTGCATGTGGTGATGCACGCAGCACTAGTGGGCAGCAGCAGGTACTGGTGGCAGAGAGAGCGCAGGAAACAGCTCGCCAGAGAGTGAGGTCCTATCCCTGCTCTGCTGAGAACAGAGATAAGGACTTCACGGGCCGAGGAGCTATGAAAAGAAAACTGCTTGCCTCACAAAAGCAATAAGTCAGGTATTGGAAAGCCTGCCAAAGAGTTTTAGCACCAAGGCTGAATGTATGGAGGGGTCCACTTCAGCCTGTGTGATGCTATCGCCCAGGGTATTAGCATTCTGCAGTCTACCTTGGAGAGTGTGGCCACCTCTGGGAACACTGCAGCCAGGCCCTCACAATAGGAATCAATGTTCACAGCCGTTGCAGCTTCCATGGAAGCTTTTGAGAGTCAGCTCCCGAGTTAAAATGGTGGTCGTCGGGTTTCCAGTGGGAACAGGGCAGTAAGTCAATTCTGTTTCACACGGACAACTGTTGAGCTGTGAACTGGGGTCTCAGTTGACTAATCAAACCCCTTCATCAATCGGTATTGAAAAAAGTCATTAAAATAAATGTTATACCGTATATAGTTAATAGGTTATACCGTGCTATGTTGGTTATGAACAAGTTGTTAATTGTGTTTAACTTCTTGTGTTACCATGGTTTTTGAGTGGTTAATATTTGTGGACCTGGCTTCACAGTATAAGTGTTGTACATTATGACTAGTGCAAAAGTTTTCAATGAGTTGTTATGTCTCAGAACACCTCCCCCTCAACAAGTCTCTAGAAGACCTGATCCCACACCCTACATGAATAACAATACAGTAAATGACATGAATTTTCCCCAGCAGGCTAACAATAGCTACCAAACCTCAAGAAATACCGATTTTACACAGATTTTCTACCTCCGCAAAATAAATGAGGTGTGGTCACAGGTTCACCCCCTTGAGTTCCCACACAGCAAATTCCAAATCACAGCTGTTAGCACCATTCTCAAGCATCTACTTGTGGCTTCCTTAATTAGCAGAGACTTGAAAGCAGGTAAGCTGCCAACCTTTTCTATTGGTTGACAGCATGTGGCCTAAAAAGTTTTGAAATGGATTGGAAATTGTATCTTTAAATAAGTTGTGGTGAAGCCTTACAAGAAGCGCCTAGTATGAATACAATAATGAAATGTTTGACATTGTTCCAGTCCAATATTAGGGCACAGTACCCCAAATCCATGTAATTGGGGTAAATTTTCAAGTGTTCCGCCCGGTGAAAAAAAAGCAGTAGCGCCCTAAAAATGGTGGGCAATGTCCCTACCACCCTGTTGCCGTGGCAATGTTCTTCCAGGCCTACTGCTGGGCAGCTGGAGCGTGCATAGGTCCCAGACTGCCATTTTTGGACCGTGCATAATCAGACCAGTATTAGCTGGTGGCTGGTTAAAGAGGATGCCAAAGTTAAGTTCCTCTTTATTTTTGTGGGATCGGGAGGAGCATAGTGTTCCTCATGGCTCCACAAAACCAACCTGGGCTACTGCAACTCCGGCTACCTCCCTCCCCTAGAGATATCGCCCCCCCCCCCCCACAGACCTACCTCCTTCTGGTCCTGTGGCTTGACCTCCAGCTGCAGCCTGCCTTTGCTAATCAGGCCTAGCCCTCAAAATGGATTGGGGCTCCCACAAAAGTCTGCTCAGGGGGAAAGTCCACCTCATTATTTCTGAGAGTTAGAGCCCAAATAGTGCATTAAAATAAAGAAAACCAGTGCTACTATTACAAAATTCATCAGGAATTAAAAATCAAATAATTGTTAGCTGTCAAATGAGGATTCCATAAATAACATTTGAAAGTATCTGGATATTAACAATGCTTTTGGTTTCCTGACCACAAATGCCTCTGCATTCTAATTATAAAAGGCAATACAAACTGATATTAATCTGCCTTTTGCTTGTGCTGCCCTTTTTGTGTGGTGATAATTCTTCCATGTTATACAGTCTTTAGTGGAAGAATTTTATTGCTTGCAGAGATAAGACCAGCTTTCTTTTGCTCGTACTCCCTGTGCCAACTTTTCTGTTTGCAGAAGAGGTCATAAAATCAGGTTTTTCAGTGCAGAAAGAACTGCCCTGTTACTGAGGATAACCAAAACAAACCCTAGTCTAAGCCCTGTTGGTAACTTTATGGCATTGGCACTGAGCAAAGGGACATTACTGTTTCTGTACTTCCACTGAAGCAAAACAGCAAATGCCCCAGCATGAATCATTTGGTGCACAAGACGGAATATCAGGTCATATAAAGGCAAGGGAATGCCAAGGTGATTAAAATGCGTGGAGAGTAGCAGGAGCTGAATCCCTTATTCCACTAATGTCATGGATTCATAAGAATTTCACTGTAGTCTAAGTGGCTATTTCTAGAAAAGGTGCAGAGACTTTATGCAGAATATAGAAGGTAGGGCTTTGCCAGAATGTAAAATATGATCAAGGAATGCTTGATGGATGTTTCCGAGGATGAGACTGTCAATCATATGATTGACATTTTCATATCTTCATTTTACTTTATTTCTTATTGGTTCTATTCCCAGGTTCATTTTTCCTTTAAAGTCTTTTCATTTCCTTTTGACCTTATCTTTCTTTGGTTTTCTTTTATAGTTTTCATTCTGTTCCTTATTGCCTGTGATTTTTATTGCTTTAATTTCTCATGATTTTTTTTGCTGAATTTTTCTGTTGTCATTATTGTACTTTATCCTAGAATCATAGAATCATAGAACAGTTACAGTTACAGCACAGAAGGAGGCCATTTGGCCCGTCGAGCCTGTGCCGGCTCTCTGCAAGAGCACTTCAGCTAGTCCCACTCCCCCGCCCTTTCCTGTCCTTCATTTTTATTTCAATGTCTTCACAGTTAGATTTCCTGATCCTTTCCCCAGGAGAATGCTCAGTCCCTTGGATGCAAAGGTCAGGAAAAAGGGGTGGAGATTTGGGTCTTCACCCTTTGACGTGGCCCCAGGATTTCCGGGGCTTTCCTGAAGGGGGAGTAGAGTTGGGCTTGGGCTTGCAGTAGGTACAGGCCAGTCAAAGTCACACTAATGAAGCAGGAGAGGGCGCTGCTCCTATCCAGCAATATGGAGGGAGCAGCAGAAAAATGGGTCCTTTAGTTCTTTTGACTTATTTATCCTTTCCTCATCCCTTTTTTATCATTTGCTTGTCTTTTTTCCATTTACGTTTTTCTTTCTGGATTGTTTTGAGGGGAAAAATTCTTCTTTTCTCCCCATTCCCTACTTTTTGCAGGTCACACAGCTACCAAGGCCAGCGATGGATAGCCAGAGATTAGGACCTAAGCAGCTGAAGGTTCAGCTATCGATGGTGGGGTGAAGGGAAGATGGATGCATAATAGTCTGGAATTAGAGAAACAGCGAGGTTTGGGCTTTAGGGCTGAAGGAGGTTACAAAGATAGGGAAGGGTGAGACTACAGAGAGATTTGAAGACAAGAATTTTAAATTTAAGGCATTGGGGAATCAGGAGCCAATGTGGGTTAGGGAGAGCAAGGATGATGGTCGAGCAGGACTTTGGTGAGGGATAGGATACAAGCAGCAGAGTTTTGAATGAGCTGAAATTTATGGAGGCTTAAGGATGGAAGCCCACAAGAGGATCATTGGAGTAATTGTATCTGGCGATCATGAAGGCATGTATAAGGGTTTCAGTGGTGGATGGGCTGAATAGGTGATGTTACAGAGGTGGACGAAGGTAGTTTTTGTCATGGAGAGGATATGAGGTTGGAAACTCAACTCTGGGTGTAGCAGGTCATTGAGGTTACAAAGGCCCGGATTTTACGCTGAGAATAACGGTGAGGCTAACAGCGCTCACCGTTATTATGGAGTAAACCAGACAGCAACTTCTGGAGCCTGCCCTACTCATCAACAGGCTGCACTATAACAGTGCCTCACCGAGAGGCACAGCATTGAAATCAATGTAAGGGCGTGAAGTTGCGGTACTTACTCACTAGTTACCCACGAAACATGCCAGAAAAAGGCAGGGCTGGTGCATTCAGGTGTAAGTGAATTTTTAACGGCGTGTTAAGTCATAATTACTGCCAAACAACCTCTCTGGCCCGTAAAATTTAATTTTACAAGTGTGAAGTTTCATTCCTCCAGAATTTAATTAGAGCTGGAGATTAAAAAAAATAACTTTTTTACTTTTTCTTCCTGTCTCTTTTATCTCTCTCTCTCTTAATCCCATCTTTCTTTCCCTCTATTTTGATTTCTGTACATGAATTTATAATGAATTAAATCTAATTTATACTTTCTGGTTTATACTTCCTGGTTTAGACTCTGCAGGGGAAAAATTCGTGGCTGCCACGAGAGTTGCCAAAATGGACGAAGCGCTACCTGGGAAAAATTCGTGCTGGAGGCTAAAGATTTTTAGCCCAGCGCTAACTTACTGCGTAACGCCCTCCGGGTGGCGTTAGTGCAGACATGGGAGTCGAAGTTCCCATCCTGAAGTGGCATCCATCTTCTAACAGCCTCTGGAAGCGAGGGTATGGAGTTCGCTAAGAATTGTGGGAAATTAAAAGGCCAATGCATTAAAAGGGCAATGCCTTTTGAACTAATAAAAATTAAAATGATGTGAAAAAATGTAGGTTTCAGCCATTATTGCCTTTTAAAAAAAATTAACATTAAAAAGAAGTCCCAAATGGGAGTCTTCAGCACTTAAAGCTAAATTCCCTTCCGAACCTCAAAAAATGGGAAAAGTGCTTCAGCACCAACACAAATAAGAACATAAGAACACAAGAAATAGGAGCAGGAATAGGCCACTTGACCCCTCGAGCCTGCTCTGCCATTCAATAAGATCATGGCTGATCTTGGGCTCAAAGCCACTTCCCAGCCCGCTCCCCATAACCCTTCACTCCCTTATCTTGCAAAAATTTGTCTATCTCCATTTTAAATGTATTTAATGACCCAGCCTCCACAGCTTTCTGGGGCAGAGAATCCCACAAATTTACGACCCTCAGAGAGAAGAAGTTCCTCCTCATCTCAGTTCTAAAAGGGCGACCATTTATTCTGAGACTGTGCCCCCGAGTTCTAGATTTCCCCATGAGGGGAAACATCCTCTCTGCATCTACCCTGTCGAGCCCCCTCAGTATCTTATATGTTTCAATCAGATCACCTCTCATTCTTCTAAATTCCAATGAGTATAGGCCCAACCTGCTCAACCATTCCTCATAAGTCAAACCCCGCAACTCTGGAATTAACCTAGTGAATCGTCTCTGAACTGCCTCTAATGCAAGTATATCCTTCCTTAAATAAGGAGACCAAAACTGTACGCAGTACTCAAGGTGTGGTCTCACCAATACCTTGTACAGTTGTAGCACGACTTCCCTACTTTTATACTCCAACCCCCTTGAAATAAAGGCCAACATTCCATTTGCCTTTTTGATTACTTGCTGTACCTGCATGCGAACTTTTTGTGTTTCATGCACAAGGACCCCCAGGTCCCTCTGAACTGTAGCATTTTGTAATCTTCTCTCCATTTAAATAATAGTTTGCTTTTTTATTTTTCCTGCCAAAGTGGATAACCTCGCACTTTCCCACATTATACTCCATCTGCCAAATGTTTGCCCACTCACCTAGCCTGTCTATATCCCTTTGCAGATTCTTTGAGTCCTCTGCACAACTTGCTTTCCCACCCATCTTTGTATCATCCGCAAACTTGGCTACATTACACTCGATCCCTTCATCCAAGTCAATTAATGTAGATTGTAAATAGTTGGGGCCCCAGCACCGATCCTTGTGGCACCCCACTAGTTACCGTTTGCCAACCAGAAAATGACCCATTTATCCCGACTCTCTGCTTTCTGTTAGTTAGCCAATTCTCTATCCATGCTAATATATTACCCCCAACTCCATGAGCTCTTATCTTATGCAGTAACCTTTTATGTGGCACCTTATCGAATGCCTTCTGGAAATCCAAATACACCACATCCACTGGCTCACCCTTATCCACCCTGCTTGTTACATCCTCAAAGAACTCCAGCAAATTTGTTAAACATGATTTCCCTTTCCTAAAACCATGCTGACTCTGTTTGACTGCAGTATGTTTTTCTAAATGCCCTGCAACTGCTTCCTTAATGAAGGACTCCAGCATTTTCCCAACGACAGATGTTAGGCTAACTGGTCTATAGTTTCCTGTTTTCTGTCTCCCTCCTTTCTTAAATAGGGGTGTTATATTAGCGGTTTTCTAATCCACTGGGACCTCTCCAGAGTCCAGGGAATTTTGGTATATTGCAACCAATGCATCCACTATCTCTGCAGCCACTTCTTTTAAGACCCTGGATGCAGGCCATCTGGTCCAGGGGACTTGTCGTCTTTTAGTCCCATTATTTTACCGAGTACTATTTCCTTAGTGATAGTGATTGTCTTTAGTTCCCCACTCCCTGTGGCCCCTTAATTATCCATTATTGGGATGTTGTTGGTGTCTTCTACAGTGAAGACAGATGCAAAATATTTGTTCAGAGTCTCTGCCATTTCCCCGTTCCCCATTATTAATTCCCCAGCCTCATCCTCTAAGGGACCGTTTACTTTAGCTACCCTCTTCCTTTTTATATACCTGTAGAAGCTCTTACTATCTGTTTTAATGTTTCTTGCCAGCGTACTCTCATAATTCATCTTCTCTCTCTTTATTATATTTTTTGTCATCCTTTGCTGGTTTTTAAAAATTTCCCAATCCTCTGGTCTCCCACCAATCTTGGCAACATTGTATGCCTTCGTTTTCAATTTGATACCATCCTTTACTTCCTTAGTTAGCCACGGATGGTGCTCCCTTCTCTTAAAATCTTTCTTTCTCACTGGAATATATTTTTGTTGAGAGTTATGAAATATCTCTTTAAGTGTCCGCCACTTCATTTCAACTTTCTTACCCTTTAATTTGTTTTTCCAGTCCACTTTAGCCAGTTCTGCCCTCATGCCATTATAATTGCCTTTGTTTAAGATCAGGACACTGATTTGAGATACAACTTTCTCACCCTCCAACTGAATTTGAAATTCAACCATGCTATGATCACTCTTTCCTAGAGGATCCTTTACTATGAGATCATTTATTAATTCTGTCTCATTACATAGTACCAGATCCAAGATAGCCTGCTCCCTGGTTGGTTCCATTACATACTGTTCCTAGGAAAACATCCCGGATGCATTCTATGAACTCCTCCTCCAGGCTACCGTGGCCAATTTGATTTGTCCAATCAATATGAAGATTAAAATCACCCATGATTATTACCGTACCTTTTTTACAGGCCTCCATTATTTGTTGATTTATACTCTGTCCAACAGCATTGCTACTGTTCGGGGCCTGTAGACTATGCCCACCAGAGACTTTTTCCCATATTATTTTTCATCTCCACCCAAACTGATTCTACATCTTGATCTTCTGAGCCAATATCACTTCTCACCACTGCACTAATCCCATCTTTTACCAACAAAGCCACCCCACCTGCCTTTCGTTTCTTTCTATCCTTCCAAATGACTCAGCAAGCCAGGGAAGTGGCACCCAGGGTCTTGCACACAGCACTCCAGCTTTATGCAGGGGGTCAACACTGCAAGAGAGGTCCTCTACCCACAGGGGCCAGGAGGCCCTCCAGAAAGAATGATGTGGGAGTACATCACCGAGGCCGTTCCTGCCAGCAGTGTCGCCCCCCCCCCCCCACCTGGCTCCAGTGCCCAAAGAAGCTTCATGACCTCAGACCACTGGTCAAGGTCAGTGACCAACTGCACTACTAGTTTCACACACTGCTCAATGCACGACTCAGCATCCCCCCCCCCCCCCACCCCCCAATCACTCACCTACCAACAATCTGTACCAATCACGAGACACATCTCTCATTCCTGGGTTCACCTCACCCACTTGGGGGAGACGGTGCAGGCCATTCTTGGCAGGGGCATGGCTGAGCCCTTGGCCAGTGACGGGGCAGAAAGGATACAAGATGCTAGTATCCTCCTTCTCGCATACACCTCTTGCTTTCCCACACTCCCCTCGACAAAACTCCACCCTTGTGCCTTCCTCATTTCACACACCCAGGAAATGCAGCCTGCCCAGCCAGTGGTTGGCCAAGAAGAGGGAGAGGAGAGTGAAGAAGAAGAAACACCATCACTTGATTTGACACTCCCAGCCACCAGCTCCTCAAGGTCAACCAGCAAAGCCATTTGCAGTGTCCCCACTGAAAGACAGCAGCCTTCCAGCAGCCATGCTGCAGCCACTGGGGTAGCACTGCGTGACATCAGTAGGATAGGCAAAGGCACACACAAGATGTCACTAAGAGAATGCATAAGAGTGATGAGTTGATTTCTTGATACCATATTCGATGGATAGATGTATAAAGTTGGATTGGAAAGTTTAATTTGTGGTGGGTTTTATTTCAACATCGTGGCCAAAAGGACACTGTGATGGTCAGTATCAGAGGGAAGGTCAGGTGTGGGACCAATGTTGAAAGGGGAATTGGGGTTGTGGTCACTGGGACTGCAGGCGGATGATTCTATCCCGGATGTTCCAGCCGAAAGGGGTTGTCTGGGCTGCATCCTTCCTTCTGCTCTCTCAGGTGGACGTAAACGATCCTATAGCACTATTTCGAAGAAGAGCAGGAGGGTGATCCCTGGTGTCCTGGCCAATATTTAGCCTTCAATCAACATAACAAAAACAGATTATCTGGTCATTATCACATTGCTGTTAGTGGGAGCTTGCTGTGCACAAATTGGCTGCCGCGTTTCCCACATTACAACAGTGACTACACTCCAAAATAATTTATTGGCTGTAAAGCGCTTTGAGACGTCCAGTGGTCTTGAAAGGCACTATATAAATGCAAGTTTTTCAAGTCTTTCCTTTTCTGCTTCTTCCTCTTCTGTTTCCTCCTCTTCTGCTTCCTCCTCTTCTGTTTCCCCCTCTTTGGCTTCTTCCTCTTCTGCTTCCTCCTCTTTTGCTTCTTCCTCTTCTGTTTCCCCCTCTTCTGTTTCCCCCTCTTCTGTTTCCTCCTCTTTGGCTTCTTCCTCTTCTGTTTCCTCCTCTTCTGCCTGACCTGCTGAGTATTTGCTGCTTTTTCTGTCTTCTCAGAGGCCTTTCTTTACCATCCGAGGCCTTGCAAGCATCCAGCAGCACTCCCTACACACTTAAAAAAACTTTTAACATCTATTGCAGCAAGCCACTACTTCAGTAAAATTTTAAAAACCCAGTCCTAAAGCTTAAATGCAAACTTACCTGAAAGATGTGTGTGTCCCTTTAAGAGGTGCTGACAGCGCCTCTGTCAGTCTGCTTGCACGCTGAGTTTACGTGGCGAACTTCGGACCCAGCGCTAAAATCCAAGTTTGCCATGGTGACGTCAAGTCAGCGTGACACGCCGACTGATGTCACCGCTCCCTCATTCTACTTTGCAGGGTGATGCATCTTACTGGCAGCGCTGCTGAGCCGAGGAAAATTGAGGATGCCGCAGGACCCGCCATCAGCTGCGAATGAGTGTCGACTGCCCTCTTTTCGTGATTTTTTGACGGCAACAGGGGGGCATAGAGCCCCCCAATTTTTAGCCCTGTGTGTCTCAGTGAGGATTCTTCAATCTGATTGGTTGAAGAGCCGCATCATTGCTTGTCCTGCTCACACACACCACAGATCCCCTGTAGAGGGTAGCGTGCTGGATCAGACACCCAATGGCAGCAAATTGCTGCTCAAAAGCCCGTGAAAAGTCTGTGGGCAGCTGTCAGCGTGCTGAACGGCTAGCACCGTTCCTTTGCTGTTGACCGCAAAATCTGGACCAATGAGTCTGGTTCAGTTCTAGACAATGCCCAGGGAGGGGCTTTGCATCGGGGCAAGGGAGTGGAGTTAGTGGCAGAGCTGGAGAAAGGTAAGACTCATCCAAGACTGTTGTGCAAGCACTTTGACAGCACAGAGGCAGTGGAGGGGTCGAGAGAAGTTGAAAGGAGCTGAGTGTCATTGGCATACTTGCGGAAGCTGACCGCATGTCTATGGATGCTGTCACTAAGGGGCAGCATGTAGATGAAGGGCAGGAAGCCAGGTATCGATTGTTGGGGAATTTTGGAGTTGACATGCTGGGCTAAGAAGAGAATCTATTGCTGAGATGCTCTGGCTATGATCGGATAGGTAAAAGTGGAACCAAGTGTGAGCAGACCCACAGAGCTACATAATGGAGGAGTGGTGTTGGAGGAGGATGGCGTGATAGACCGTGTTGAAGGCTGCAGAGAGGATTAGGAAGGATAATGCACCACAGTCATAGAGAATGCTGATCATGACTTTGGTTCGGGTTGTTTTGGTGTTCTGGGTTGGGCAGAAGCTGAATTGGAGGGATTCAAACAGGGAGCTGCTGGAGAGATGGGCACGGAGCTGGGAGGCGACGACATGTCTGGACAATAAAGAAAAAGGAAACGTTGGGAAAACACAAGAACAAAAAAAAAAATTAGAAGACAAGAACCAATCAAAACTAAACATTACAAAAACAGGATTGGTCAGGAAGAACAATGAAGATGGTATGAATGACAATCCCTGTCAACCACTAGCAGTGTCCATTTTTGCAGAGGAAATAATATTTTGTAAGATCCCACAGTTGCAGGTGTAACCACACGATGCACTGTGCAAGTGGGGCAAAAACTTACTGCATAACATGTTGTACTCAAAGACAACCAAGCATTAACCAGGAATCCATTCACAACTTGACCTGTACCTTCGCTTTTCAATGACACGAATAAAACAACATCATGTTTTGTGTTGCAAATATATTGGCATCATCTTAACAGTATAAGAATGGTTTTCTCCTGTCAATCTTCTCTCATCAAGGGAAAAAAGACGATAACTGATAAAATCAATTAGGTCACAATAACCTCCTAGCTCACAATAATTCAAAGTGCACCTGATGTCACTTTAAACTTTCTATTGCATTTATCTGATTTATTGCAGCTGCCTACACTTCTGAATGCATACGATGGGAATGTTACCCACTGTGCCAGTGTTGGGGGGCGGGGGGAGGGGGCGCGGAATTTAACTGCTAGGTGGTTTCTGGCACGAACATCCAGTTTCAGCTAGATTCCCACCTGCTCACGGCAGAATGAGGCCAAGGTGATTTTAACTGCCAGGCCTTATTAACATGCCTTCTATTGACTGTAACTGACTCACTGAAACTGACCTGTTAACATTTCCTACACATATAGGAATAGTATTTGGTGTACTTGACCTTTAACAAACATATATTGAGAATTGCAATTTCTTCACAGACGAAATAAGGGCAATTAACTATTAGACTGCCATCTAGTCCAGGCAATAATTGTCTCCCATAGCCAACGCTTACTTAAGTTTACAGTTCATGTGGAACGATATTCAAACAGTATTACCGTCATGCAATAAAGCTACCCTAATGGCACGGAGCTGATTTATCTTTTAACATTAGCCTTAGTCCTCAAAACTAAACACCTAAAACAGGATGGCCCCGAAATCAGCGTATAAATGTGGTAATTGGAGCGGGGCCCAGTTAATACAGGTGACGGCCCCTTTCCCCGCCTTTCAGAGTTTCTGTAGCATTTGGGGGTGGGTGCATGAAGTGACTGGGTGTCTTTGCAAATTAGGGAAATATGTCATACAATGTATTTCCCTTTATTCATACCTAAGCATCCCTGACATTCAGCATTGATAAGGATCTCAGGAATCATTTAAAATTTAAAATTAAAAAGGCAGGTTTCCCTACTGCGTTCGATTGCAGTGATCGAATATAGTATGAAAACCAGCCTATTTAGAAGTGGGGCTCTTTTATTTTCTTTAAACTGAATATGCGCCACAGTCAGTCCACTTGTGTCAAGCTGCTGCAGTGAGTTTTCACCGCTCCCCCTGAGGCAGGCATCCCAGTCGCACCATCAATGGTGCAGACACCCACACTAAATATCTAAGGGGGAAATATTAGGTCGCGCCCCATTTGGGGCGCAAATATCGTCTGGACGCAAATATTAGCGCCTGGCGCTAATTATCGCCACTGACTGGAAACTTCACTTTTACCGCCCCGGGAGGTGAGTGGAGCGCTAAATCAGGCGCTGCACACCTGTCT
Source organism: Squalus acanthias (assembly GCA_030390025.1). NCBI lineage: Eukaryota > Metazoa > Chordata > Chondrichthyes > Squaliformes > Squalidae > Squalus > Squalus acanthias. The sequence continues at coordinate 155,161,475 of CM059426.1, read as the reverse complement.
TAAGGCGCAAAGGCCGAGCAGTGAGGCGCTAACTCAGCGCACGAGCGCAGCGCAGCTGCTGCCAGTTAGCGAGGGAACACAGACACACTGGCGCCGGCCACTTCTTAAAGCGGGGGGGGCCAACTTGCTCCCCAGCCACACCCTGCTCATTGCAGCCTTGAATCTCAGCCTGGAGAGACCTGTGAATCCATTTTGCTGCCAAGGATGGAGAGGGTGAGAGAACGAGCTCATCGCTTCACCGAGCGGGCCTTGGATGCTCTGGTTGGCGCGGTGGAGCGCAGAAGATGTATACTCTTCCCTGAGAGTGGCAGGAGGCCTTTGCCACGCGAGTACAGAAGAGTGTGGAGGGAGGTGGCTCAGAGCGTCTCCTCCAGGAGCATGGTGCCCAGGACCCATACTCAATGCCGCAAAAAGTTCAACGACCTCACTCGGGTCGTCAGGGTGAGTGGCTTTTTCTCAATACCTCTCCATCCCTCCATCTCAACCTCACTCTATGGCCAGAGGGTCTTAAAACCCCAATGCACAACACTCATCCAACACCTATGGCCCTTTCATGAAACACACACACACATTCCACACTTTGCATACAGTAAGGGCTATTCACCTATGGGAGGCACATCAGGCAAGACCATGGCTGCATACAGTAAGGGCTATTCACCTATGGGAGGCACATCAGGCAAGACCATGGCTGTATACAGTAAGGGCTATTCACCTATGGGAGGCACATCAGGCAAGACCATGGCTGCATACAGTAAGGGCTATTCACCTATGGGAGGCACATCAGGCAAGACCATGGCTGTATACAGTAAGGGCTATTCACCTATGGGAGGCACATCAGGCAAGACCATGGCTGCATACAGTAAGGGCTATTCACCTATGGGAGGCACATCAGGCAAGACCATGGCTGTATATTTACTCAGATGCTGTCGTTTTTCTTACAGGCCAAGCTGGGGCATAATCGGAGACAGCAACAACGGACAGGTGGAGGGCGGCTTCAGCTGCAACCCCTCAGCGATCTTGAGGAGCGCGTCCACAGGATTGTGGCAAGCCGGGTGATCGGTCCCGTCGCCACTGGAGACGCCGACCCCGTTCTGGACAGCAATGGTAAGGTCATCACCTTTTTGTCCTCTGTCCTTCCACTTGTCCCTCACAACACCAGCCTTTGACACTTTCAATCCAACTTGCTAACTCGCTGCACTTATTCCTCCCTTACTGCCACCCTGTCCTCACGCTAAAGCCACTCTTGTACCTCCCTGCTTTCAGATGGTGATTCACCAGCTGAGGAGACGGGCCCTGAAGCTGCCACTGGGAGTGAAGCTGCAGCCGAGGAGGAAGAGGAAGCCGGAGCATCAGTGCCACCCTCTCCCGAGGAAGCCCATGCCCACACTGGGAACACACCTTCCCTGGAGGGGAGCAGGGGGGAAGGGTCTGATGAGGGTGAAGCTCCAGGACCCAGCGGGCTGCAGCAACGCCATGGGGGTAGGGAAGAACGGGGGCCTTCTCCCCAGAGGGAGAGTAGGCCAGAGACTCCTACTGCAATGGACGCAGAGGAGGAGCGGCTGATCGCAGAAATGAACACCCAGGCGGTGGGCATGCACACTGAGCTCATGGGTGCAGTGGGAAGGGTGCCCAAATGCATTGAGTCACTGGCAAGGAGTGTGGAGCATTCGCTGTAGCACAGGCGGATGCCACACTAACGCTTAGTGCTGCAATTCAGTCACTGGCTGCCATGATCCCATCTCTGACTGCTCTCATGCAGACTCAGATTGAGGCCACGCGAGCACAGACTGCTGCCAACCTCGATGGTTCGTTCACATGTCCCCGGGGCTCTCACCGCGCCGCAGCAGGCCAGCAATCTGTTCTCCAGCAGATTGCTCCGGATGCTGAAGTGCTGCCCCGTGGGAGTGCCAGTGTGTCGGGCGAGCAGGGAGTTGCTGTCCTCTCTCACGATGACAGTATTCCTGCTGCCAACACTGTCACTTCTCCACTGCACTTGCCACCGCCTGTAGGACAGACTGCTGCCGCCCATGCAGAGTTGGTGCAGTCTGCAGCCGGGCCCTCCAGGCCCAGAACTGGTCGAGGCCGTCCTTCAGGGGCATCTGCAGTGTCAGGGTCTGACGAGCAGCAGCCTTCCACCAGCCTTGCTGCAGCCACTGAGGTCCCATTACGGAGGAGCAGTAGGGTTAGAAGGGGGGAAGTGCGCAAGGGAAGGAGATCACCCTCGAAGGGCAAAAAGTAGGAGGTGTGACAAAATGCTGGTCACTTTTTTATTAAAGGTCGAGGTTCATGGTCCAACTTTTGTTTAGTGTTTTGGACATTATCTCCAGGTTGTGAGAACCAGTTATGTTATTGACTGTTTTTTTGTGTTTATTTCTATGAGTTTGTCATGAGGAATTGACACACACAGAGTTTGTAAAATAAATAAGTTTCTGTATTCAAAATATACATGTTTGGTGTTTGGAATTATTGGTGCCTTGGCCGGCTTAGGGGTTGCGTGCTGGGTTCATTGATGTTGTTAGCAATGGCAGAAGCCATTTCCACAGCAGGGGCCCTAGAAGCGGCTTGCTATTAGCCGTTGACGGACAGCCCTTGCAGTTTCACCATTGTGGGCCGCCCTCCCGCCTTGGTGCTGCTGATGATCATCCTCCTCGTCCTCTTCCTCCTCTTCCTCCTCCTCCTCTGGTGGTGCTCCAAGGCCTGGTGGCATTGGCTGGGTCCTGACGATTGCCATGTTATGCAACATGCAGCACACAACTACGAAGTTGGATACTCGCTCAGGCGAGTACTGCAGGGCTCCTCCAGAATGGTCGAGACAGCGGAACCGTTGCTTCAGCACGCCGATTGTGCGCTCAATTATGTTCCTGGTAGCTTGATGGCTCTCATTGTACCGCAGCTCAGCAGGGGTGTTGGGCGTACGGAGCGGTGTCATCAGCCAGGTGCTCAATGCATACCCCTTGTCCCCGAGAAGCCAACCAACTGGCTGATGCGGTGCCTCGAAAAGTTCTGCCACAGTAGTCTGGCGCAGGATAAAAGCATCGTGGCAGCTGCCAGGATAGTGGGCATTGACAGCGAGTATCAGCTGTCTGTGGTCACAGACCAACTGCACATTCAAGGAATGGAACCCCTTTCTGTTCCGGAATTCCTCGGCATTCTCATGCGGAGCACGCAAAGCCACATGCGTGCAGTCAATGGCGCCCTGCACCATGGGGAAGCCCGCTATCCTCGCAAAGCCCAGAGCGCGGTCACGCTGCTTGTCTGGGGTCATGGGGAAAGAGATGAACTCTCGTCTCCTTTTAAAGAGGGCATTTGTGACCTGCTGGATGCAGCAATACACCGCGAACTGGGAGATATTGGCGAGGTCCCCAGCAGCAGCTTGAAATGAGCCAGTAGCGTAGAAGTTGAGAGCCACTGTGACCTTCACTGCCACCGACAGAGACGTCCTGGACCTCAGTTGAGGCTGCAGATCTGGCTGCAGCAGGTGGCAGAGCTCAGTGACCACCTCCTTGCTGAATCGCAGCCTTCGCAAACACAGCTCCTCAGACATATGAAGGTAGGAGAGCTGTTCACGATATACCCTGGGAGGGTAAGCTCTCCTGTACATACGCCTGTTGGCCCTCCTCCGTCTGGCCATCATTGCCACTCTCTCTCTGCGTCTCTGTGTCCTCCGATTCAGCTGGAGCAGGACGACGCCCCCAATCAGTGCAGCCCCCATAGTCTCTTTGCAAGCAAAGTAATGAAGGACAGCAACTAAAGTACTAGCGAAGTTAGGATCAGTAGGCAAAACTACCTCACAAAGCGTTGAGTCAATGCAGAAGTCTCTCTTTCTCTCTCTCCGAATCTCTCTCTCTCTCTCAGAACGAGTGGTGCAAAAATGTCAACCACAGAAAAAGACAGGAAGAGGCCCCCTTTAAATAGCGCCCCCCCCAGCCCCACAGCGATTGATAGCGTTCCAGTCTTCCGGTCGTTGGATGCGCCAGGCGGTAAGGCAGGGGGCGCCACTCAATTTCCGCTCCGGGGCACCACAAGGGCGTTGCACCATGGAATGACGTCACAATCTGCGCGCGCAGGTGGTCGCAGCGGTAAAGTTTAGCGCCGCCGCACAATCTCTAGTTAAGTTCCCGAGCGGCGCAAACATCGCTGCGCCCGGGCGTTAGCGGCTTTGCGCCCCATTAGCGCCCTCTTAAGGCGCTAACGGGAGGCGCAACCAACTGAATTTTTACCCCTAAGTTCCTTTGCCCTCAGAAAGCAGCCCCAGGTGAAGGGGCACATCCATGGGGTAGGCAGAAGTTCCACCCCATCCCAGATGCTCCCCCAAAATCCTTTTGGTGGAATTTCTGGCCCCATTTTACTGAAAATTAAAAAATTAAAACATTTTGCTTGTACCTGTCCTGTCATCCTTTTTCCTTCCTATTCATTTTTTGCTATTCTCTCTGTCCTTTTTTAATTTTGCCCTTTTTCCAACTTTGTTCTAACTTTCACATCTTCAACTTACTTTTTCCCTTCTGATTCCACTGTCCATTTTGGAGGTGAAAGCAACTTTGGAAAAACTGGTATTTGATTAGTTAAAAATTGGCTCCAAAGTTCAATTGTCACCCAATCAAATGAGGAAGCCCTATAATAAATGAAAGGGTCATGTCACAGGTGTGACTGTATCACTCTTTCATGCATTTTTCATCATCAAAGGCAGGAAGAAGGCTGCTGAATGTTTACTCATCTGCGTCCTCCACAGTCCAATAATGCCTTGATGAGTAAATACAAACTTGAAGGGTTAATACAAACCTAATTTCTCTCTTCTAACCCTACCCTAACTTAATAAGTAACTCTAATGCATTTACTTATCTGTATTCTTCTTCCACCCAGCTCTTATTTTAGGGTTGTGCAAGTCCCAAACAATCAAAAGCTCCAAGTCTTAAGATTGGCTTGGTCATATCATAACCTTTCGTTTATAAAAACATATCAAAACAGGAAGGAGCTCTACCGAATGAATATACTAGTTAGTGGCCCTCAGAGCCGAACAGCACCCAGACAAGTTACCTTATTCAAATAACTATAATACAACAACAATGACATACGCCTTTAACATAGGAAGATGTCCCACAGCGCTTCAGAGAAGCATAATCTGACAAAGATTGACACTGAGCCAAAGAAGGAGATATTAGATGGGGTGACTAACATCTTGGTCAAAGAGGTTGGTTTCAAGGAGGGTTGTAAAGGAGGTGGAGAAGCGGAGAGGTTTAGGGAGGGAATTCCAGACCTTAGGGTCCAGATGGCTGAAGGCACAGCCGCCAATGGAGGAACAAAGCAAATGAGGGATGCGCAAGAGGCCAGAGCTAGAGGAACAGAGAGTTCTTCGAGGGTTGTAGGGCTGGAGGAGGTTACAGAGGTAGGGATGTGTGAGGTCTTGGAGGGATTTGAACATGAGGATCAGAATTTTAAAATCAAGGTGTTGGTGGTCTGAGAGACAATGTTGGTCATTGAGCACAATGTTGGGTGAGCGGGACTTGGTGTGGGCTAAGATACGGGCAGCAGAGTTCTGGATGAGCTTAAGTTTATGGAGGGTGGAAAATGGGATGCCAGCCAGCAGAGCATAGGAATAGTCTGGAGATAACAAAAGCATGGATGAGGGTTTCAGCAGCAGATGAGCTGAGGGAGGGGCGGAGACGGGAAATGTTATGGAGGTGAAATTAGACAGTCTTTGTGATGGAGAGGCTATGAGGTTGTCAGCTCAGGGTTAAATAGGATGCAGGGGTTGCAAACAATCTGGTTCAACCTGGCTGCAATTTCCCAGGTTGCGTTCTTGCTGAATCACTCCTCCATTCAATGATTGAGGCAGTGGTCAACAAAGTGGGAAACATCAGCAACAGAGTTTGCAGTGGCAATTGCTCAGCACATTGGTATTGAGGCAACTATTTTAAAGCAGTGTTCAACAGCTTCCACACTCAGGTCTTCATCTGACTGACAGTATTTGCTCTTCTTCCTTGCTGTCATTTGTAGAGAAGCTGCACTTCAAAATCTTACCAATGTGTTGACCATCAAGTCAAGCCATTCCTTTCATTATTCCAGCTTTCAAGCAATCAAGAAGAGTACTGAATCTTGAGTGAGCTAGCCACTTAGTTATGCAAGTTTGAAAACCCACATGGATATCTATCTATCATTAAAAAGGACAATGGTAAGTTGTGCAAGTTGAATGTGAGTGCTGGTATTCCTGATATTAAAGGTAAACTAGCCATCAAAGATGTTAATTAAAGCAACACAAAGTCACCACAAGTCTCTATCGAGGAGCACAATGTGCAAAAAATAAACTAAACTCCAAAATAAATGTTGATACAAAACAATAAAAATCTTTCTGGAACTATAAACTACTTAAAAAGAATAGAACTGTGATAGAACAGAATCAAACAGCACTGAAGATATTTTTCCTTACAAAGATTGAACTTATGTCCCAGTCATTACTGTCGGTAGAAGAAAAAAACCTGATATGTGATATCCAAGTAAAGTACTATATTCAGAAAGGCTCGTAAGAATCATACATTCGTACAGCTACTGCAAGGTGCCAAACTCTTAAGAGTGTCCAAGTGGTTCTTCCCTCCCCAAACTTAGACAGCCTATTACTTTGTACATAAAAGATGAATGACCGAGCTATGCAGATACCAGTGGTGGTCACGGAGAACTAAATACTACAGGTGTTGAGAAATAGCAGTTTATAGTACAACATATATCCATAACATCTAATGCTCTAAAAAACATTTTTCCAAATTAAGCAAGTATTAACTATAGTGCACCCAACAGATTGCCACTGTCACAAATTTACATAGTACTACATAGTGTTTACAGCACAGAACAGGCCATTTGCGATATTGATAGACTAAGTGAGTGGGCAGTAAGGTGGCAGATAGCGTATAATGTAGGGAAATGTGAGGTTATTCACTTTGGTAGGAAGAATAGAAAAACAGAATATTTTTAAATGGTGAGAAACTTTCAAATGTTTGTGTGTCCTCGTGCAAGAAACACAGAAAGCTAGCATGCAGGTACAGCAAGCAATAAGGAAGGCAAATGGCATGTTGGCCTTTATTGCAAGGTGGTTGGAGTATAAGAGTAAGGAAGTCTTGCTACAATTGTACAGGGCCTTGGTGAGACCACACCTGGAGTGCTGTGCACAGTTTTGGTCTCCTTATCTAAGGAAGGATATACTTGCCTTGGAGGTGGTGCAACGAAGGTTCACTAGATTGATTCTGGGATGAGAGGGCTGTCCTATGATGAGAGATTGTGTAGAATGGACCTATAATCTCTGGAGTTTAGAAGAATGAGAGGTGATCTCATTGAAACATACAAGATTCTGAGGGGGATTGACAGGGTAGATGCTGAGAGGTTGTTTCCCCTGGCTGGAGTGTCTAGAACTAGGGGGCATAGTCTCAGGATAAGGGGTAGGCCATTTAAGACTGAGATGAGGAGGAATTTCTTCACTCAGAGGGTTGTGAATCTTTGGAATTCTCTGCCCCAGAGGGCTGTGAATGCTGAGTCTTTGAATATATTCAAGGCTGAGATAGATCGATTTTTGGACTCTAGGGGAATCAAGGGATATGGAGATCAGGTGGGAAAGTGGAGTTGAGGTCGATGATCAGCCATGATCTTATTGAATGGCGGAGCAGGCTCGAGGGGCTGTATGGCCTACTCCTGCTCTTATTTCTTATGTTCTTATGGCCAAAGTGGGCCATTCCAGTGTTTATGCTCCACACGAGCCTCCTCCCACCCCTCTTCATCTAACCCCATCAACATAATCTTCTATTCCTTTCTCCCTAATGTGTTTATCGAGCTTCCCCTTAAATGCATCTATGCTATTCGTCTCAACTACTTCTTGTAGTAGCGGGTTCCATATTCTAACCACCCTCTGGATAAAGAAGTTTCTCCTGAATTCCCTATTGGATTTATTAGTGACTATCTTATATTTATGGCCCTTAGTTCTGGTCTTCCCAGCAAGTGCAAATATCTTCTCTATGTCTACCTATCAAACCCTTTCATAATCTTAAAGAGGTCTATCAGGTCATCCCTCAGTCTTCTCTTTTCTAGAGAAAAGAGCCCCAGGATGTTCAATCTTCCCTGATAGGTATAACCTCTCAGTTCAGGTATCATTCTAGTAAATCTGTTTTGCACCTTCTCCAGCGCCTCTATATCCCTTTTATAACATGGAGACCAGAACTGTTCACAGTACTCCCAAGTGTGGTCTAACCAAGGCTCGATACAAGTTTAACATAGCTTCTCTGCTTTTCAATTCTATCCCTCTAGAAATGAACCCCAGTGCTTGGTTTGCTTTTTTATGGCCATATTAACTTGTGTTGCTACTTTTAGTGATTTGTATATCTGTATCCCCAGATCCCTCTGCTTCTCTACCCCATTTAGACATTTATACTCCAAGGAGTATGTGGCCTCCTTATTCTTCCTACCAAAATATACCACCTCACACTTCTCTATGTTGAAGTTCATTTGCCAATTACACAAATTTAATTTGCCAAATGAAACACTGCATAGCAAGATGAACTAAAAGCTCTCTGCTATACCCCACCTGCTATAGTGTAACAAATGTACTGCACTGTCAGAGGTGTCATCATAAAGATCAGCTGTTAAATCAAAACACCATTCAGGTGGGCATTAACAGCGCCATGGCACTTTTTTGAAGAAGACCAGGCAATTCTCCGACTAACATTCCTCCCTCAACCAACACCACTAAAACCAATTAGATGATCATCGTTTTTTGTAGGATCTTGCTGTGTAGAAAATGGTTGCTGGGTTTGCATGAATAACAACAATCACTGCAGTTCAATTTAATTCACTGCACTTTGAGACATTTCAGAGAGATGTAGGCCTTGAAATTTGATAACACTGTTTCCGTTTTACAGGTGTAATACCGGTGCCAAAGCGTCCAATATGCATATGCAAATAAGGGGCCTAACACCTTTTTTATGCCCCCTTTACCAAACTGGTTTGCCCTGAGCGCGTATGGCGTTAGATCAACTGTGTTCAGGAAAACCAGGTCTACATGTGGCCTAACCAGTGGTCCTTAAAGGAACCATAGCAGGCTGCCACCGAAAAGATTCGGAATGCTCATCCCGTCTCCACATTAAAACCACGGGCCGATGTCGGCCATGGCTCGCCCTCCTTCTAATCGCTGCCTCAACCACCCTCCCAATCGCTGCCTTGATCCACTCACAATCGCTGCCTCGACTCTCTCCCGATCACTGCCTTGACCCTTTCCTTATGTGACAAGTGTCTGCAGCTCTAATGTAAATGAGACCTGAGCCGCAATATCAGGTAGGCCTCAGGCCTTCACAATCCGGCGAATGGGTTCAATCCCTGCGCCCAGTTCGTGCCAGCCTGTCAGCATAAACCAATTTCTCGGCCATAATGAGGTGCCAAATAAATTCTTTACAAATGGCTCTATCGTCTTCTGACTCTCAGACACCCACACTCCATGATAGAAAGATATAATTTACCTCGATTTTCTCTGCAGTTCCTGTTGAGATTGTAGCACAAGAACCTTCTAAAAACTATATTGCCTGCCAAACAAGTGAGCTCCTATTCTGTACTATGCGGTTTATTATTGTAAACTGCCTCAGATTCACATTTGAATGAATAAACCTACAAGTGGCATAAATGCCTCACATGACTCACTGCCATAGTTTTCAGTAATTGTGGACAAAGTAACATAACCAACTCTCAAACTCATCATTCATTGTTTTGTGGTTCCATGCATTTATATAAAAAAATTATTCTCATTATACTGTAACAAGAACTGTTATGGATATGCAAGGAATGTGCACAGTGGAGGAATATCGAGTGCAACTATCTCCAGCCACATTTCCTCGCCATTATGCCTCAAGTACATCCACTTATGGAGTGTAATGGAGCCTAAAATCAGGCTGTAGTATCCAAAATTCATAGGAACCGAAATTCCACAAACCTTCCAGTGGTCTCCTCAAGGTGGGCAGTGGAAGAGCTGGAAAATAGGGCAGGAACCAGATCCACTGGGCCCTGACCTCACCCTGGGAATTTCCTGTTTGAGGGTGGAGCCTCCACCCATGGCAAACAAGGCCACTGACAAGGCAGGGACTCCCATGGCTGGGAGATTCCACAGCTCCGGCCTGGGATATGCCACCTGGTGGATCATCAGCCCAGCTGCCCAGAAGGAAGAGGCATACTGGCCTCACAAATGGCAGAAGTGGTGCAAGGCTTGGGTCTTGGCAGGTCTGTTACCAATTTTAAATTTTTTTTTGTGCTGTCCATTGGTAAGTGGGCTTCTGTGGGCACCGTCTGGAGTTTTGGGGGAGGGGCCACGGTGGTAACACGGTGGCATAGTGGTTAGCACTGTTGCCTCACAGCGCCAGGGACCTAGGTTCGAATCTGACCTAGGGTGACTGTCTGTGTGGAGTTTGCACATTCTCCCCGTGTCTGCGTGGGTTTCCTCCGGGTGCTCCGGTTTCCTCCCACAGTCCAAAGATGTGCGGGTTAGGTTGATTTGGCTATGATAAATTGACCCTTAGTGTTAGGGAGGATTAAATACGTGGGGTTACGGGGATAGGGTGGGATATGTGTCGGTGCAGACTCGATGGGCCGAAATGGCCTCTATCTGCACTGTAGGGATTCTGTGATTCTGTGGGCCAACATTTCCCCCGGCCCGCAACATGCACTTTGTGATCTCCTAGAGCAGGCGGGTGCCCAAGATGTGCCTATAGTGGGGTAGGTGTCTACCAGCTTCATGCTAATTAGGTGCCCTCCCTTGACCACACATACTCCAATGGGGTCATTGCTGGACGCCATCGGCAGGGACAATCCTGTGCTAGATTGTGGACCATAGAATACTGGCCCCACATTCTCCAAATGTGAAGTTCAAATGTTAATGAGATAGGGAACAGCCCTACCTATTTTCTCAGTACCATCAAGCTGGGGGGGGGGGGGCGGTGGGAAATGTCTGGGCAATGATCTTCTCCAAAGCCAACATGAATGGCAGTCAAGTAGCCAAATTTACCTCAGTGTTTATCTCTATTCCCAGTCTTAGAATATCTCAGTGCAGTATCCCATCCACTGGCTCAACCAAGAGTTGGCTAAACTCAGCTTACTGCCCGGGTGTAATGGCTGCCCATTAAAGAAACTGTCCAATTTTTATTTCCAACAATGTTTCTATAACGGGGTGGCCAATCTTCAAAGCTGGTTTCACAGCCGGGTGTTAAATTGATAATCAATGAAAGTGAGTGGCAAACAATTCTGGAACTTCAACTTGTGACTTACTGCTTCAGATATTACTGGACCACATCTGGAAATTACACATGAGTTAATTAGTTGACCAGGATTATTACAGTATGATCATTGCCTAATCTATGACAACATAAATGATAATACAAATGTAATTATAATAAATTAGCATCAAATTGATAGCTGAGTGGTTAAGACAGTTACTTTGTCTTCTGTAGTTGCAGATTTGAAGCACATAGAAGTGGATGTGCCAGATCCCCAGTCGCATACCAATTTTTTTATTTCTGAGTTTAACTGGGTTGCCAATTGGATAAAACTACCTGAGATTAAAAGCAAGCCCTTAATAAATTTCTATAAATAAAGCTCGAAACAATCGTACGCTTCCCACTGAAATTGGTGGGAATGCCTGAATTTTTCAGATACGGAGGTGTAATAAAATCTATTACATGCTTTCAATTTAAAACAACACAGTATTATCTTATCAGCTGTATATAAATAAATACATAACACTGCTGGGAGTACTCTACGAGACTATAATTATAACTATAAAGTTCACATGAAATCCACAACAGCAAAGCTCAAGAGATTTACAACCATTATCTGAACGCAGCCTCAAACAAACTCCTTTCTGTTATTTGAAATGGGGTCTGAAAGAGCTCACTACCAAGCTACTAACAGTCTCAGTAATGAAGAAACTGACCTGAAAATTCTCCTCGGTATAGGTTATTGAAAAAACAATTTGGATAATTAGCTTGTTATTGTGCATTTCTTACTGAACTTAAAATGCTTTGAAATTATAATCTGCGATATTAACAAATGCTTTAGCACATTCATATAAAAATCTTTTATTCATTATTTTATTGAAGGTATTAACCATTTATTTTAAAAGCATTAATTAATTTGTTAAAATGGCAGACAACAGAATTGCACGTGAATATGTTAACGTGTGCGTGTTACTAACTTCACACAGTGCAATATCAAGACATAAGAATTTAAAATCAATGGCCTAGAAATTCGACAACACTAAAAACCTGCCGGTGCCACCACGGCCGCCAAACAGGGTGGCGCTGGCAGGACCGGTAAATTGGCGCTGGGACTAATTAACATTAGCCAGGCACTGAACTCACTGTGCAACTCCGTCCTGGTGGCATTCGTCCCAGCAGGAAACCCCAATGTAGCGTGGCCATAGCGCCATTGCAGCAACAACAGCCTGCTGAGAAAGCAAGGCTGCCATTTCAGAAAGCAGTTTGGTCTCTTAAAGGGAATCTGCCTTTTGAAATGAAAAAATAAAAATCATGTAAAAATAGGCAGTTTTAGCCCTTACAGCTCAACTGCCTTCTGAAAAAAAAATTAACATTAAAAAGAATTCCCAGCTCTTAAAGCTGAATTGCCTTCCGCACCTAAACAAATGGGAAAAGTGCTTCAGCACTAACACAAATGGCTTAGCAAGCCAGGGAAGGGGTATCCAGGGCCTCGCAGGCAGCACTCCAGCTTTGTGCAATGGTCAACACTGCAAGAGAGGTCCTCTACCCACAGGGGCCAGGAGGCGCTCCAGAAAGAAGGATGTGGGACCAGATCACCGAGGCCGTCACTGCCAGCAGTGTCGCCCCTATGACCTGGCTCCAGTCCGCAAAGAAGCTTCTTAACCTCAGACCAGTAGTCAAGGTCAGTGAATGCATCCTCAAAAGTCGTCCCCTACCAACTGCACCACTAGCCTCACACACTTCTCAATGCACGACTCCCCCCCCCCCGCCCCCCTCCACCCTGCAATCACTCACCTACGTGGCACATATCCCAATCCTACCTTCACCTCACCCCCTTGGAGGAGACGGTGCTGGCCATTCTTGACAGGGGCATGGCTGAGCTCTTTGCCAGCGGCAGGGCTGAAAGGATACAAGATGCTGGTGTCCCCATACGTTATCCTCCTTCTTGCATGCACCTCTTGCTTTCTCACCCTCCCCTCACCACAACACCATCCTTGTGCCTTCCTCATTTCGCACACCCAAGAAATGTAGCCTGCCGAGCCAGTGGTTGACCAAGAAGAGGGAGAGGAAAGAGAAGAAGAAGAAGAAGAAGAAGAAGAAGAAACACCGTCACTCGATTTGACACTCCCAGACACCAGCTTCTCAAGGTCGACCAGCAAGGCCATCTGCAGTGTCCTCCACTGAAAGTCAGCAACCTTCCACCAGTCATGCTGCAGCCATTGGGGTAGCACTGCGTGACATCACTAGGATAGGCAAAAGCACACACAAGATACTCACCAAGGGAATGCATAATGGTGATGAGTTGATTTCTTGATGTCATATTGGATGGATAGATGTATAAAGTTAGATTGGAAAGTTTGCTTTGTGGTGGCTTTTATTTCAGCATTGTGGCCAAGAGGACAATGTGACAGTCAGTAACAGAAGGAAGGTAAGGTGTGGGACAAATGTTGAAAGGGGAATTGGGGTTGTGGTCACTGGTACCGCAGACGGGTGATTCCATCCTGGATATCCTGGCCAGAAAGGGGCTGTCTGGGTTGCTTCCTTCCTTCTACTTCCTCCTCTTCTGTGTCTTCCTCTTCCCTCTGCAAGCGGATGCTGTAAATTTGAAATAAAAGCATAAAATGCTGGAAATACCCAGCAGGTCTGGCATCATCTCGACCTGAGATGTGAACATCTGTTTCTCTCTCCACAGATGCTGCCTGACCTGCTGAGTATTTCCAGCATTTTCTGTTTTCTCAGAGGCCTTCCATTACCATCCGAGGCCTTGCAAGCGTCCAGCAACACTCCCTGCACATTTAAAAAACTTTTAACATGTATTGCACCAAGCCACTACTTCAATAATATAAAAAAATCTAGTCCAAAAGCTTAAATGCAAACTTACCTGAAAGATGTGTATGTCCCTTTAAGAAATGCTGACAGTGTCTCTGTCAGTCTGCTGAAAGCTCGCTTAGGACCCATCGCTAAACTCAATGCTAAGATCGAAGTTTGCAGACGTGGCCTCAATTTGGCGTTGCACGCAAACTGACGTCACGCTCTCTTCATTTACATCTCCAGGGCCAGCGCTGCTATCGGCAATGCTAAGGCCCTCACCAAAATGGTGGCCGCCGAGTCCTGCGCCAGAGAAGGGCGCTAGAACATAAGAACATAAGAATTAGGAGCAGGAGTAGGCCATACGGCCCCTCGAGCCTGCTCGACCATTCAATAAGATCATGGCTGATCTTCGACCTCAACTCCACTTTCCCGCCCGATCCCCATATCCCTTGATTCCTCTGGAGTCCAAAAATCTATCTATCAGCCTTGAATATACTCAACGACTGAGCATCCACAGCCCTTTGGGGAAGAGAATTCCAAAGATTCACAACCGTCTGAGTGAAGAAATTCCTCCTCATCTCAGTCTTAAAAGGCCGGCTCTTTATCCTGAGACTATGCTACCTAGTTCTAGACTCTCCAGCCAGGGGAAACAATCTCTCAGCATTTATCCTGTCAATCCCCCTCAGGATCAGCTGTCATTCTTCTAAACTCCAGAGTGTATTGGACCAATCTACTCAATCTCTCCTCATGGGACAACCCTCTCATCCCAGGAATCAATCTAGTGAACCTTCTTTGCACCGCCTCTAAGGCAAGTATATCCTTCCTTAAATAAGGAGACCAAAACTGTGCACAGTACTCCAGGCGTGGTCTCACCAGAGCCCTGTACAATTGTAGCAAGACTTCTTTACTCTTGTACTCCAACCCTCTAGCAATAAAGGCCAACATGCCATTTGCCTTCCTAATTGCTTGCTGTACTTGCATGCTAAATCACTGTGTTCTTGTACTAGGACAGCAAAATCTTTCTGAACACCAACATTTAATAGTTTCACACCATTTAAAAAATATTCTGTTTTTCTATTCTTCCTAACAAAGTTATTAACCTCACATTTCCCCACATTATACTCCATATGACATCATATTGCCCACTCACTTAACCTGTCCATATCCCTTTGCAGGCTCTTTGCGTCCTCCTCACATCTTACCTTTCCACCTAGCTTTGTATCATCAGCAAACTTGGATACATTGCACTCGGTCCCTTCATCTAAGTCATTAACATAGGTTGTGAATAGCTGAGGCCCAAGCACTGATCCTTGTGGCAACCCACTAGTTACAGCCTGCCAATCTGAAAATGACCCGTTTATCCCTACTCTCTATTTTCTGTCTGTTAACCAATCCTTTCTCAATGCTGATACATTACCTCCAATCCCACGTGCCCTTATCCAACATAACAACCTTTTATGTGGCACCTTATCGAATGCCTTTTGGAAATTCAAATATAGTATATCCACTGGTTCCCCTTTATCTACCCGTTACATCCTCAAAAAACTGTAATAAATTTGTCAAACACGATTTCCCTTTCATAAAACCATGTTGATTCTGTTTAAACATATTATGATTTTCTGAGTGCCCTGTTACCACTTCCAGTGATAGAGTGGTGGCTGATACTTTTTGCCGGGATAGCAGAGCAAACGGGTGGCGATAAGCAGCCCAATTTCTAGGCCAATGCAAATTAACATGACCCAAAACAGTGGGAGTAGCACTTGCTGGTGGTGCCCCGTAATAACAGCCTAAGGATCGTGCACAGGTCTTGTGGTAAACTCATGGAATTACCATATATATAAAATGTGTGAGCTGAGCCAAAGCTGATAAACGACAAAGAGAGAAATGAAAGATGAAGGTCAGAAACAAAGGGGGGAATTTTAACCCCACAGGATGGGCAGGGGGATAAAAAAAAATTTAAAATCTTAAACCCGACCCCAACCCACCTCCACTTCCGGTTTTAACGGAGGCGAGTTGGGGGGTGGGCGATTAACCTGCTCTCCAGAGGCGGGTCTGTCATTTAAATATTTTAATGAGGCTGCTTCCCTCAAATTTAACCACGGGCTCAGGAAACCTGAGGCAGCTGAAAGGAGGCGAGAAGGGCCGGATCCATCAAGTAAGTGCCTTTGCAGCAATGCTTCTGGGCCAGGAGGAGCAGGAGTCCTTCACCCTCCCCCACCCCTCCCCCCCCGCCTCCCCCACAAGCAAACCTGCTTCACTCCTGACGATCCCCCAACCCCCTTTGCAACAATTAGGCCCGCCCCCTCCCCCCACCCCTGATGTCCTCTCTGCACCCCCCCCCCCCGATCTACTCACGATCTCCTCTCCAGTTTCCACCACGTCCTTCCAGGCCCTCCACGATGTCCCTCCTAATCATGAGCTCTCGCTCCCTCCTCCAGTCCCATGGATGTGGCCCGGTGCCACAGGCCTTCCCGCACGACAGCCAGCCAGCATCTCAATCCTGCTGGCTGCTGGTCGGAAAATGGAGTCAAAAAATTTAAATGATGGCAGAACCTCCGGAAAACCCACATTTCTTGGTTTCCCGGTCATTACACCTCCCCTCCCCCCTTGCTTCCTCCCCGCCTTCCTATAAATATCGGGGCCAAAATACTGTTGAGGTAGAAATGGGAAGTAATGAAAAGCCAGCCAGGAGAATCATCCAGAAAGAAGAGACAAAGGAATACAGGCAAATAGAAAACCAGTGATGATGGATTAATAAAGGGAAAGAATAAGAAAATGAAATCAAAATGGAGAATCACTGGTTTTCTATTTGCCTGTATTCCTATTTCTCTTCTTTCTGGATGATTAAGTAAATGGGTTCTATGAATAGGAATGGAAAGAAATACAATAACAGAAAGAATAAGAGAAAGATATGATAAATGAGAAGGATAAGTAACTAAATTGAACAGTGAAAAGTAAAAGAAAGACACAGAAACAAGAGGAAGGGTGAAGGAGGAGAGAGAGGCAGACACGGATAGGATGAGAGATCATTTTAAGACAGAGAAAGTGAGAAGTAAATTATTTGGGGCCGATTTTTCTCGGATACTTCAGGCACTAAAGAGTTTCTGAGGTAGCCAAGATGGGTTGTAAAGCTGAAACGCGGGTTTAGCCCGTGTTTAGCACAAGACACCATCTTGGTAAAGGAGTTGAAGCTTGTGATAGGAACGGCTGGCCGGAGGATCATTAAGCAGCTGATTGCCACTAAAATTGCCTGCTAGCGCTCATTAAGGAGGCTGCACGCCATTTTGGTGGCTAACGCCCTCTCCTAACAGCAACCAGTAAACTGGTTGTTGCTGAGGATTTTGAGTGCTACTTAAAGGTATATCACCTTTTACTGTTCACTTGCTGCTGGAGGTTTTGAAGAGAACTTTTGAAACACAAAAGGAGACTTTCTGGGACACTCTATCAAATTTTCTGAGGACTTCACCGAAAAAGAGTGAGTGCTGAGCTACTCTACCTTATTGGAGACCTTATAGGAGTCACCAGGAGAAAGGGAGTGCTTGGTCATCGGCATCGTGCTAGGGGTCCCCCTTGGTCTGCAGGAGGATTGGGAGAAGGAGATGAGGCCAGGCAGAGCAGGACCAGCTGCTGCAGGGGAGAGGGACAGGAGGACGAGGTGGATGCCTTCCCCCCTGCAGGACATCCCTCCTCCACCAGGACCTCCAGTGCAACGCCCGAGAACCTGTGCGCCCTCTCACTCAGTCCCTCAGCTATCCTGAAATGTGCCGTTCTGTGTCAGCCACCGCACTCCACACCTTCAGTGGAAGTGGGTGTGTGGAGGCTACATATACAACTCCATGAAAATTGTGTCGAATCAGTGCTTGAGTACTAAATCTGCAGCTGTCGGTTTCAGCACCTGCAGGCATGTTTAAATCATGATAATCATCAATTAGCTCAAAAATTGCGTGCTAAATCCACACTTCCAACAGGCGTTTCTTATTAGCACAGCACCCATTTAGCGCCTGTTTTCACCCTCTGGCCAAAATAACCTGCTTGTTATTTTACAAAAATAGGGTATTCGTTACAGGGAAAGGACAGACAATTAATAAATGGGAGCAGAGAGACAGGCCTCAATATGGACTGGAGCTACTGCACTGCATTTAATTCATTTAAATGCATTTATCCTTTTCCCCCTAGTTTTCGCCCCCCCCACCCCCACCCCCGCCACCGAAGGCATCAATTCCTTGATGGGGTACAGCTCCACTGACACCAGGTGCCCGTGGTACCACACCGAAGTGGCCATTCTTCATGTGTGAGATGAGACAGTGGCCGGAATTTTCTGGGTTTCCTGTGAGCATGATCAGAGGTGAGTTGAGTGGGAAATTTCAAGTAAGTCGGAGCGGGTTGGGAACCCGCCATCATCCCGCCCCCACACGCCTTTCCCTCAGGCACGTTTGCCGGTGTGGCAGCGATCTGAACGGCAGAAACGGGTGACCTAATTTAAATCATTATCACCTTGTTGTCAGACCCTTAAGCGCCGTTTTAACCCTATTTCAAATTTCCCTGCATGACCACGGGATTCACGCAACTTGGGAACCACGTCTGTCAACCTGAGGCGGGAGTTGTGTGGCCATTGCTGCAGCTGATTAGTTGACAGCATCAAATGTACTTTAAAAGCCCCCACCTCACAGCTGATCACTTTCCTCAGGTAGAAGCTGTTGCTCAGTCCATTTCCAGCACAGATTTAGCTTTCTACAGGCTGCAAGTGTTTGTAGCAAAGTCTCCATCCAGTGTCACCTCATTGGAAGAACCTCTCTCACCACTGACAGATTGCTTCTGTCAACTCTACTTGACCTGCCATCTATTCCATTAGCATGGGTGCTCTTATACTGTCTCACCTTGGTCCTCAGAATCGGACCACGATGAGCCCCAACACCAGCAGCACCAGGCACACCAGCAGCACAAACAACACCACCAACCTTGTCCCCAACCACCTGATGCTCCACAGGACAGAGGGCCCCAGCCGCTGGGCTGCACCGCGCCGGAGGCGATGCCCCCAACACAGGGTATATGGGCAGAGGATGAGCTTCCTCAACATGACTGAGCGGTAGTGCCAAAGGAGACTCAGGCTATCGCGCCAGGTCGTCGCAGACATTTACATTGCTGGAGCAAGACCTGCAGCCCAGAGGAGCGGGTGGACACGCCTTACCAGTGGCTGTCAAAGTCACCAGTGCCCTCAACTTCTTCGCCTCAGGCTCCTTCCAAGGATCTGCAGCTGACATTTGCGGCATCTCGCAGTCGACCGACAACAGATGCATCGCACAGGTCACCGATGCCCTGTTTGACAAGTCAGCCAATTATATCAACTTTGCCACTGATGAAGCCAGTGTTACTGAGCGGGCGCTCGGCTTTGCCGCTCTGGCTGGCTTCCTACAAGTGCAGGGCGTCATCGACTGCACACATGTGGCCATCAGGGCACCCCATCATCACCCAGGAGTCTTTGTCAACCGCAAGAGCTTCCACTCCCTCAATGTGCAGCTCGTCTGCAACCATAGGAAGATCATCATGCAGGGGTGCGCCAAATTCTCTGGCAGCTGCCATGACTCTTTCGTCCTTTGCCAGTCCACCCTCCCTCAGCTCTTTGCTCCTCCAAACAGACTTTCCAGCTGGCTGCTTGGAGACAAGGGCTATCCACTGAAGACATGGCTCATGACACTCTTGAGGAGGCCAAGGCCCAGGAGAGATATAATGAAAGCCACATTTCCATCAGATGTGTCATAGAGCAGACAATAGGCATGCTCAAAATGCGCTTCAGATGCCTTGACAGATCTGGAGGAGTCCTTCAGTACGCACCAGCCAGGGTCTTCAGAATCATCTTGGTCTGCTGTGCCCTGCACAACATAGCGCAGCAGCGAGGATTAGCGCTGCATGAGGAGCAAGATGCAGAGCGCACAACCTCTTCAGAGGAGGAGGAGGAGGATGAGCATCAGCTGGAAGACGAGGAGGAGGAGGAGCAGGAGGAACCTGCGGTCCAGATCCCAAGAGCACCCGAGCACATTGCTGCCTGGGAGGCCAGGGATGGGCTCATCATGGCCAGATTTACTTAACTTCAGGCATTATACCCATATGGCTGCCATATGCTGTGCCACCCCACAGCAACACCATAAAGCATCCCTACAATGACCAAGCCATTCCTTTCACACTGACCATCATTGCTGGAGGTACCGTTATGTCTCACCATTCACTGCAACTCACTAAATCACTTCCAAAGGTGCACACAAATTTGTCGAAGACCGGAAAGTGGTGAAAATAAAGATTTTTATGTTTGACAGCACATTAACTTTACATAAACATTGACTAAAACACCCAAGTGGCTACCCTTGTGAATCTAATTGTGTGTCATCTTTCTCTTCCGCGTGCTTCAACGAGGTTCAACCCCTGTGGCTTCAGCAGAGGTACAGGCAGGCTGCTCACTTCCCTGCTGCGACTGCTTAGACACTTTTGGCAGATGTCCTCTGGGTTTTGGAGCCTGTGATGGCTCCACCAGTCTGCTCCTCCTGCGACTGTGAAGGGACAGACTCAGCCATCGCTGTCCGAGGAGGCATCTGGGACTCTGACTGAGGGGGTGGCAATGGGGGAGAAGTTTGAGCACTTTGAGAGGAGCCCCCGCTTCCATGTCCCCTCTCAATATCATCCCTCTCATGGGCCGCCCGCACTTCTCTGCTAGCAAGGAGCTGGAGAGCACCCTGCTGCACATCAGTGGAGCCATGAGGGCCCACATCTACGCTGACATCCCTCTTAGAGAGGAGGTCTATGAGCCTCTGCCATCTATTCTCCATAGATAGCATGTGCTCATGTGAGTGGCATATTAGCTATTCCATGCAGGTGGCCATCCTTTCCAGTCGCTATCACCTGTGACATGGTGGTGCTCATGTTAGAGATGGACTCCTCCATTCTCTGAACATTTGCAAACATCACGCTCGCAAAACCTGTCAAAGCTTCCTGCACCTCCAGGATCGCCCTCTTTCTGGATGGCCCCCGAGGCTCAGTGCCTGCATACAGCTGAGCAGAGCTGGGAGTGTCCTGCATCCTCCGGTGAAGACTCTCCACTGCTGTCCCTGTCTCCACCATCTGCTCTTGTTCACTTGTGAGTTGTGAGATACCAGGTGACCCACCGAGGTGTGCGTATCTGCGCTGGTGCTGGATGCGCTTATGTCTGGTGACGGTGCACCCTCAGAGGCTGGAGGCTCCTCTGAGGAGTCGTCTTCCTCTGGAGGGAGAACCTGGGTGCAGCCGTCTGCCTCTGTGCAGTCATTTTCAAATTGTCTGCAGCACTCCAATGCTATAGCGCAGTGACTGCAAACTCCTCGATGAACCTTTAAATGCAATGTGGCCATGGCTCCTTTAAATATCCCAGCTGAAAACGCGTCATGAATGACTTCATCAGACCCGCACCATTTAATTGGGCCAGGTAACGCGCAGGGCGGGTTTAATAGGCCCCATTAGTGCAAAGTCGATTTCTGAAGTGGGATGGAAGCAGCCGACCCGCCCAGGTAAAGAAAATGCCGGCCAGTGAGTGTTGGCAGGCTGTCCAGTCATGGTAGGAAAGGCATCATAGCCAAGCTTGTTCTTGTCCCAGTATCCATATGTGCACTCTTCCACCAGGAATCACTGGATAACTGGATAACAATCAGTTAGGAAATCTTGATCAATACTCTCCTCCCCAACCTAGGGATGCTGGTCAATTGTATCACGTGTATTGGTGCCCTGGTGAGATCAACTAACTCAGCATAGACCAATGCAAGGGACTGCTTCTACAGATGCACTACCTAGTATCTGAAACATGCGCTTAGCTGTGAGGTAATCTGGGAGATAGCATGCCCAGGGTGAACAACCAACCCCTTATTTCACTGATAAGCTCACAGTAAATAGCAACTCTGGACCTCTCCAACTGATGGACAAACAACACTTTGACAAACTGTACCTGGTAGATTTTACGAGCTTGCACCCCCAGCGTTGGAGCTTCACCCACTGAAAGTGCATATTGGTAATTTGGTCGCAGTGCATAAACTATGAATCAGGTTTATTAATAAATTAGAAAAAGCAATAGTCAACTAACAACTAGTTTACAAAATCTGATTTAAAATAACAAAACATCTCAAAACTCAATAGTTTCCCATGATGTGGAACATCTATGAGGAAAATCTTACACATGAACTTGGCTATTCGCAACGTCCTTCCTTAAGCCCCTCATCGCAGAGTCCTGACAAGTGCTGAATGGAACATGGAGCTGCCAATCAACACCAGCTCTAGACACCTTGGTGGGACTGCCTGCTGCAAGAGTGTCATACTACCTGGTGAGCGAACAATCCAAAATAAATAGCGCTGTCTCCTTCTAGCAGACTCATAATCAAGTTTTTAAACAGTTACATCTTTTTGGAGAAAGAGGTTATAAACGCTTCTTTGTTAAATTCTTTATCCCTCAATTGATTAATTTCCAAATCAAACAGACAATTGCAGCCTTACTTTCCTGGCTCTGGTAACAACTGTGAACAATAAAGTGAGTAAGGTTCCCCACCCACCCCTCACATATCCAGTCTGAGGCCAGGCACAGTTTCTGCAATTGTAAAGACATCAGAGAAGAAAGGGAACTCAAAGACACTCTATTTACATAGCTATGAGCCGTAGATGGGTATATTCAACTGACCAGCTTCGCTCACAGTCAGATTTTTGATTAAAAATCAAGGTAGGTTAACAACTTTGTTAAAGTTGAAATACAGTGCCATCCCAGAAAGACAGCACCACCAAGACCAGCCTCAAAACAGAGCACAACCAACAGCATCGACTTGCATTTATTTAGTTCCTTTTAACGTTAAGGACATCCCATTGAGAACTGAAAGCTTGGTGAAAGAGATGGAAGTGCTGAGGTTTAGGGAGGAATTGCAGAGTGTAGGACCCAGACAGTTGAAGGCTATACCAACAATGATAGCGTGAAGGGGGGAGCGGTGGATAAAAAAGGCAGAGACGAATGCACAGAGATTTTGGGAGGGGATGTAGAGCTGGAAAAGATTGCAAAGACAGGGTGGGGCAAGGCTGTGGAGAGCTTTAAAGACAAGGTCAAGAATTTCAAATTTAATGCATTGCAGGGCAGGGAGTTAAGTGAAGATCAGCGCGAACAGGGTGATGGGCAGGTGGAACTTAGGGCAAGATAGAATGCATGCAGCAAAGTTCAGGACAAGTTGGGATTTATGGAGAGTAGATGATGGAAGGGCAGTAAGGAGAATGTTGGAGTAGTCAAGTCTGGAGTTGATGAAGGCATGTATAAGGGTTTCAGCAAAGAAGGGACTGAAGTAGCGACAGAGGCAGGCAATGGTGGAGGTAATTGATCTTTCTGATGGAAAAGATGTGGGGTCTGAAATTCAGCTCAGGGTCGAACAATATGCCAAAGTTTCAAAGGGTCTCATTAAATCTGAGATTATTGCCAAGGAAGGGGATGGAATCGGTGGCAAGGGAGTGAAGCTTGTAGTGGGATTGAGCAGAGTTTGCGATGGGGACTGAAGGAGATAGCTCTGGCCTTCCTGATGTTGAACTGGAGGAATCTGTGACTTATCGAAGACTGGATGCTAGACAAGCAGTGTGAAATCACAGAGGCAGTTGAGGGGTAAAAGAAGGTGGTAGAGAGATAGAACTGGGTGTCATCAGCATATACGTGGAAGCTCATCTCATCTCATCTCATTTCATGGCTATGGAGCAAGTCACTGAGAGGCAACATTTAAATAAGGAAGAGGAGGGGACATCATATGCAATAATTCAATAAGAGGCCTTGGTAGTACTGGGCTTTGTATTTCTGTCTTCCATGAGAATAGGTTGGATGAAGAAGTCCCAGGTGATCTCATCTTTTTAAAATACTAATACTACCATCTTCCCATTACAGCTTTAACATCCACCCATGTAGGCCCTTGATTTAAAGTCTTATCTCTGACAATCCAACGTCCTCTCAATACTGTATTGGTATGCAAGTCTGCATTATGTACTCAGGTTCTGGTGTGGGCTTTGACACTACAACTATCATCACTCACAGCAAGAGAACAACAAAGGAGCTAAGCTGACACTCTCCTGTATGGCGGGGAGGGGGGAGTTGTTGCCCACCTGTCCCTTCTCCCTTTATTTTCCTCTGATTTGTTTCCTCTTGCAAGTTTGATATCTGATTTTTTGTCCCAAATATCTGCTCCTTCTTGAAAGGCTGATTCTTCTGGGCTCTTACAACCATGTCTAAGACCTTTCCTAAAGTAAATTTCACGACTTGCTGTCCTGGTTCAAACCACCCTTTCCAATATCAAATTTGAATAGGCGTCTGTAATAGTCCTCAGCTTGGTCCGTGTGGTCCTCACCACAATACGCCTTCTGAGATTATTGATGATTGGCTTAACCTTGCCTGACATGTCTGACTGTTATAAAACCTCTACTGGAGTCTGTAGTAGTAATAATACTGCAGGATAGTGTGATGTTAACCACGTTTCTTTATTTTAGTTTTCTTTCTTGTTTACTTCCTTTTAAGATATAGCTATGTAATTTATAAATTTCCAAAAATAAAAGTTAGAAGCCAGCAAAGTTGCCATCCACTCTAACCCAACAATCGGCCTTCATTTAAAGCTAACCTCAGAAGCCTCTTTACATCAGTCTGACTTGTTTCCATTTTCTCCATCAGCCATTCTTATAATTTCTGTGAGATAGATTGCCAATTTAGTGCCAAATTTAGGGCAGTTTCTTGCTGTGGGCCCATGCCCTGTAAGAACATGGGTCAAGAACGCCAAAATTAGGACTCTTCCGTCAACCACAGTGAGACTTGCTTCACATCAGCATGGGCTGTAATTGAACTAAGGTCAGAGGTGAAAGGATAGCAGTCAAATCATCAAACACCCTCAGTATTGCCTTTCCACAGAAATCCAGTTCTGCAGCTCACCAAAGCATTTGTTCAGAAATCAAGCAGCCTTGAGAAATACAAAGATATTTGAACAATGCAGAAGTTAATATGGCATTTTTTTGCTGTTCATAAAGCTTTTGCTGACTGGCTACAATATTTCTCAAATTGTTGCCTTTTCACCCTGCAGAAGTTCAGTAAATCAGTCAGTTACAGAACTACTAAAGGGATCTCGGGATACAGATTCACAAATAATTAAAAGTAGCAACACAGGTTAACAAACCCATAAAAAGAGCAAACAAAGCACTGGGGTTAATTTCTAGAGGATCAGAATTGAAAAGCAGTGAAGTTATATAAAGTTATATAGAACCTTGGTTAAACCACACTTAAGGAGTACTGTGCACAGTTCTGGTCTCCATGTTACAAGAAAGATATAAAAGCGCTGGAGAAAGCGTTCAAAAGATTCACAAGAATGGTACTAGAACTAAAAGGGTACAAATATCAGGAAATACTGAACAGGCTGGGGCTGTTTTCCATAGAAAAGAAGACTGAGAGGTGACCTGATAGAGCTCTTTAAAATTATGAAAGGGTTCAATAGGTTAGATGTGGAGAGGATGTTTCCGCTTGTGGGGGAGTTCAAAACTAGGGACCTTAAATATAAGATAGACACTGATAAATCTAATAAGGAATTCAGGAGAAACCTCCTTACTCAAAGAGTGGTGAGAATGTGGAATTTGCTACCTCATGGAGTGGTTGAGGCGAATAACATAGATGCATTTATGGGGAAGCTAGATAAGTGCATAAGGGAGAAAGGAATAGAAGGCTCAGTTGATAGGGTGAGAGGAAGTAAAGTGGGAGGAGGCTCGTGTGGAGCATAAACACCGGCATAGATCAGTTGGGCTGAATAGCCTGTTTCTGTGCTGTGAAATTCTATGTAATTCTACTACAAAGGAAACTGTAAAGTGAATAAAGACTGCTGTTTTGTTTTTGCTGTTATGATCTTAACAAAGGTTTAATATGGTACTCATGAGCTCCAGAATATTATTAAGCAACAGCCCTTGTGAAGTACAGTACCACTGTAACATTGGCATTTCTCGTTCTGCTCTCTGAGTCACTACTTAGTCATTCTTTCCTTCATTCACCAGCAGGGTTCACATAGTATGGATTCTTTTTCAGATAATTATAGTACAATAAAACTTCCAACAGCTATTTATTTTCAGCAGCAAATAACAAACAACAAATCCATGGCCAAGATAATATTTGTGAGGTTTTTTTTTGCCAGAGTATTTTTTAAAGCTCATAGTGCAATTTTATTTACATTCCCTACCAGTTTGCCTCAATTCACAAAGCTTGCTCTAAGGCTTTACTGAAAAAGATAGCTCAGCTGTTCAAACTTCATTAACATTGTATGATTAATGAAGGCTAAAATTGTTTATTGCTACATTCTCTTTTTGTTTTTGACTCACAAACAAACAGAAGCAAGATTAATACCCAGTTCGTCCAGAATATCATTACAGAAAACCCTGCACTATCATCGAAAAGTTCACGACCCATTCACCACCTCTGCCACATGACAGGAAGTAGGGACATAAGTTGCTATGGAAGAAAAATGAGTCTATGCCACTGTAATTTCACACCTCACTGATTGTAATTGCAGCACGCAGCTTATTTATATATTTATTTTCATTTTGTGGTACTTGTCTCATTCATCCCTCTTCTATCTGATGGAAATTTATCTAAACCCTATTGGACAGCTACTATAGTAATTAGGATAACACCATTTTGGTCAGATACCAACATAAAACATTATAATCTTCAGAATAAATCTCTTATCTGCCAGTGCCACAGCAGTGATAATATTCCTGACCCTTCCTGCCAAATTATGTGATAAATCTGAGGATGTCAGAACTGCTGTTGTACACCTCAACCTGTAACGCTGACCATCTGCAAAAGACAGACATAGTGGGAGTAACATGGTAGCCTTGCACAGTGGAGGTGTGTGATAGACTGGGGAAAATTTCTTCTGTACACTACTTGTCAGTGGTTCTTACAAATGGGTTTATGATTTTGTTACAAATAGCATAAAGAGGAAATCTCCTGTTGTGAAGGGAGGGGAGAAATAAAACAGATGGCTGCTTCATTAATTGCCGACTGGCATA
This sequence comes from Squalus acanthias, assembly GCA_030390025.1. Lineage (NCBI taxonomy): Eukaryota > Metazoa > Chordata > Chondrichthyes > Squaliformes > Squalidae > Squalus > Squalus acanthias. The sequence continues at coordinate 155,134,377 of CM059426.1, read as the reverse complement.
CAGTGCACAGAAGTTATAACAGAGGCTGGGGGCCGGTCTCAAAATGATTCTTGACTGGAAATAATTGTCAAATGAGGACCGAACACATAAAGGTTGATTTTACAAAATTGCATGCCCATCGCAGTGCTGAATCTGCTGTGAGAGAATACAGGAAACTTTCGTTTATCCGGCACCCAAATAACCGGAATTCTCGCTTAACCGGCAAAAATCATCCTCCGAAAACTCCTCTCAAATAACCGGCAATGTTGCCGAGTCGCAGTTGAGTCTCCGCGAACGCCGAGTGCTCCGAAAACTCCTCTCAAATAACCGGCAATGTTGCCGATCCCGAGTCCGAGTCCGAGTCCGCGAACGCCGATTTAGTCAGTAGGGGTACTTTTCAAAAGTGCCACTACTCGGCCTCCTGGCGCTGTCGCAAGTCCGAAACATTGCAGTAGCATGAGTAGATTCTCCCGCGCTGCCTGGAGTCTCTTCGGATCGGCCATTTTGCTGGGTGTCTCCCACGATGCTGGTACTGTAGTCTCTTCTGATCCACCATTTTACTGTGTGTCTGCCACGCTGCTGGTACTGTAGTCTCTTCTGATCCACCATTTTGCTGTGTGTCTCCCACGCTGCTGGTACTGTAGTCTCTTCTGATACACCATTTTACTGTGTGTCTGCCACGCTGCTGGTACTGTAGTCTCTTCTGATCCACCATTTTGCTGTGTGTCTGCCACGCTGCTGGTAGTCTCTTCCTAGCCACCATTGTTCTGTGTGTCTTTCCATCTTCATCGGCAATTATCTCCTCCATCTTGCATTATGGAATTGCCAAAAGCTGGTCCAAGCAAAAGGAAGAGAGTGGTCTTAACTTTAAAACAGAAAATCGAGATATGCCAACGACTAGAAAGGGGAGAGAAGCGTATCAACATTATGAATGAATTCAAAATCGGTTCGTCAACAATCTACGACATCAAATCGCAGAAGGATAAGCTGCTCAAGTTTTATTCAAGCTCGGAGACATGCAAGAGTGTAGAGAAACGGCGTACGCTTCGTAAGCCTAAGCTTGAAGAGCTGGATACCGTGCTTTATGAATGGTTTTCTCTTAAGCGTTCAGAGGGTGTTCCAATTTCCGGACCCATGCTCATCGAGAAAGCGAAGGAATTCTACGATAGGATGGAGCTCACTGACAAGTGTGCTTTCTCCGATGGATGGCTAACGTGCTTCAAGTTACGGCACGGGATACGACGACTCGATATTTCCGGGGAGAAGAAATCAGCTGATCACGAAGCCGCAGAAGAATACTGCAATTATTTCAATCGGATTGTGCAGCAACATGATTTGTCGCCAGCACAGATCTACAATGCCGATGAAACTGGCTTGTTTTGGAGGTTTTTGCCAGAATCAACGCTTGCTGGGGCTAGTGAGGCTAATGCTTCAGGTTACAAGAAAAATAAAGATCGTGTAACCGTGCTAACATGTGCGAACGCTGCTGGATCACACCGGGTTAAACTTCTTGTTATCGGGAAGTATAAAAATCCCCGTGCATTTAAAAATGTGAGGCACTTACCTGTTGAGTACAAAGCTCAAAAAAATGCTTGGATGGATAAGGAAATCTTCTCCGATTGGTTCCATCATATTTTTGTTCCATCTGTGAAGGAACATTTCCGCAGAATAGGGAAACCTGAAGATAGCAAATGCATTTTATTGCTTGATAATTGCAGAGCCCATCCGCATGAATCCCAGTTGGTTTCGGGAAATATTTTCACCATTTATTTGCCACCAAATGTAACTTCTCTCATCCAACCCATGGACCAGGGCGTTATCCAAAATCTGAAGTGTCATTACAAGAAAGACTTCCTACGTAAACTGCTAAGCCAAGATGAGAATATTCAAGATTTGCAGAAGGAATACAATATTAAAGATGCCATCTATAATGTTGCATGTTCCTGGAAATTGGTGAAAGGTCACACTCTGAGGCAAGCCTGGCGCAAATTGTGGCCTTCTGTAATGTTTGCTGAAGGTTCTTCTTCAGAGGAGGAATTTCATGGGTTCAGTGTTCGTCCCAAGAAGAGTACAATAATGGAAATGGCTGGAATGGTGAAAAATGCAGGCCCAGCAAACCCTCTACGTCACCTCAGTGAAAGTGATATCGAGCAGTGGGTTGATGCAGATAGAGAAGTTGGTGTTGTGCATATGCTAAGTGATGATGAAATAATTCAGAATGTTTTGAATCCAAAGAAAGAAAAGGAAAGCGAGATGGAAAGTGAAGAGGATGAGATTTCTGAAGAAGAGAAGATTTCTTGGGCTAAAGCTGCAGAAGGATTTTCTACAATCCTCAAATTTGCTGAAAGGCAGAATTGCTACACTGCACAAGAAGTTATGCAACTCCATATTCTGCATTCCACCTTTCTACAGAAAAGGCAAGAGTCCACTAAGCAAACCGACATCCGCAACATGTTTAAGAAAGCTTCCAAAAGAGTCGCAGCAGCGGAAGTGCCTGAAGAATCGGTGGAACTGCGTGATCCTGATGACCCAGCTGGCACGGATATTTCTGATGAACCAGATGACTCGGAATAAGTGTACAGTCAACTACAGTACTGTAGACAGTCGTTTATAAGTTTTGTTTTACTGTTAAGTAATTAAAGAGTTATGGATTACCCTCAACTGGCAGTACTGTACTTAATCAAGCATCTTCCACCATCCATTTAACACAACATTCTGTAGGTGAGTACCCAAATACTGTATACTGCACATTTCTAAATTTTTTAGGTTAAAAATAGCCTCTGTAGATATAACTCTCCGTTATCCGGTACTTTCGATAAACCGGCACCACGCCGGTCCCGTCGATGCCGGATAAACGAAAGTTTCCTGTACTAGGGAATCACTGGTGTCCATTTTAATCTTAGAAGTTTACGGCACAGAAGGAGGCCAATCGGCTCATCGTGTTTGAACTGGCCGAAAGGATCTATCCAGCCTAATCCCACTTTACAGCTCTTGGTGCGTAGCCATGTAGGTTACGGCACTTCAAGTGCATAGCCAAGTACTTTTTAAATGTGATGAGGGTTTCTGCCTCTACCACCCTTTCAGGCAGTGAGTTCCAGACCCCCCACCACCCTCTGGGTGATAAAAATTTTCTCCTCAACTCCCCTCTAATCCTTCTACCAGTTACTTTATATCTATGTCCCCTGGTTATTGACCTCTCTGCCAAGGAAAACAGGTATTTCCCATCCACTCTATTTAGGCTCCTCATAATTTTATACACCTCAATTAAGTCTCCCCTCAGCCTCCTCTATTCCAAAGAAAACAACCCCAGCCTATCCAATCTTTCCTCATAGCATCCTCGTAAATCTCCTCTGTACCCTCTCGAGCGCAATCACATCTTTTCTGTAATGTGGTGACCAGAACTGTACGCAGTAGTCTAGCTGTGGCCTAACTAGTGCTTTATAAAGTTCTAGCATATATTCAATGCCTTGGCTAATAAAGGAAAGTGTCCCGTATGCCTTCGTAACCACCTTAGCTACCTGTCCTGCTACTTCAGCGATCTGTGGACATGCACTCCAAGGTCCCTCTGTTCCTCTACACTTCTCAATATACCACCATTTATTGTGTATTCCCTTGCCTTGTTAGTCCTCCACAAATGCATTACCTCACTCTACTCCAGATTTAATTCTATTTGCCACTTTTCTGCCCACCTGGCCAGTCCATTGATATCTTCCTGCAGTCTACAGCTTTCTTCCTCACTATCAACCACACAGATAATTTTTGAATCTTCTGCAAACTTCTTTATCATGTCCCCTACATTGAAGTCTAAATCATTGATATATAAATGCATGTTCTACAGTAATCAGTTACTTGCAGTAAGTTCAGTAGTATAACACAATGGGAGAAGATTTAAGAAAAGATAGAAATTGCATTTCCTCAGGACATCCTAAAAGAACGTCACAGACGATGAATTACTTTTGAAGGATAGTCACTACTGATTTGCAGGCAAACATGACAGCCAATGAGATAGCAATGATAAAGAAAATGAGATAAATGATAAGCTGTTTTTGGCGATCTTGGTTCAGGGAAAGATGTTGGGCAGTACAGTGGGAGAACTTCTTCAAATAGCACCATGGGATTATTTTTATTCATTTATGGGATGTGGGCGTCGCTGGCAAAGCCAGGATTTATTGCCCATCCCTAATTGCCTTTGAGAAAGTGGTGGTGAGCTGCCTTCTTGAACCAATGTAGTCCGTGTGGTAAAGGTACTCCCACACTGCTGTTAGGTAGGGAGTTCCAAGATTTTGACCAGCAACAATGAAGGAACAGCGATATATTTCCAAGTCAGGATGGTGTGTGACCTGAAGGGTAACTTGCAGGTAATGATGTTGTTCTAGGTAGTAGAGGTCGAGGGTTTAGGAGGTGCTGTCGAAGAAGCCTTGGCGAGTTGCTGCAGTGCATCTTGTAGATGGTACACACTGCAGCCACGGTGGTGGAGGGAGTGAATGTTTAAGGTGGTGAATGGGGTGCCAATCAAGCAGGCTGTGTTGTCCTGGATGGTGTTGAGCTTCTTGAGTGTTGTTGGAGCTGCACTCATCCAGGCAAGTGGAGAGTATTCCATCACACTCCTGACTTGTGCCTTGTAGATGGTGGAAAGGCTTTGGGGAGTCAGGAGGTGAGTTACTCACCGCAGAAAACCCAGCTTCTGACCTGCTCTTGTAGTCACAGTATTTATGTGGCTGATTCAGTTAAGTTTCTAGTCAATGGTGACCCCCAAGATGTTGATGGTGGAGGATTCGACAATGGTAATGCCATTGATTGTTAAGAGGAGGTGACTAGACTCTCTCCTGTTGGAGATAGTCATTGCCTGGCACTTGTCTGGAGCAAGTGTTACTTGGCACTTATCAGCCCAAGCCTGAATCTTGTCCCAGTCTTGTTGCGTGAGGGCACGGACTGCTTCATTATCTGAGGAGTTGCAAATGGAATTGAACACTGTGCAATCATCAGCAAACATCCCCACTTCTGACCTTATGATGGAGGGAAGGCCATTCATGAAGCAGCTGAAGATGGTTGGGCCTAGGTATTGCCCCGAGGAACTCCTGCAGTGATGTCCTGGAGCTGAGATGATTGCCCTCCAACAACCATAACCATCTTCATTTGTGCTAGTTATGGTTCTCGCCTGTGGAGAGTTTTCCCCCTGATTCCCATTGACTTCAATTTTACTAGGGCTCCTTGATGCCACACTCGGTCAAATGCTGCCTTGATGTCAAGGGCAGTCACTCTCACCTCACCTCTAGAATTCAGCTCCTTTGTCCATGTTTGGACCAAGGCTGTAATGAGGTCTGAAGCCAAGTGGCCCTGGCGGAAGCCAAACTAAGCATTAGTGAGCAAGTTATTGATAAGTGCCACTTAATAACACTGTCGATGACACCTTCCATCACTTTGCTGATGATTGAGAGTAGACTGATGGGGCGGTAATTGGCCGGATTGGATTTGTCCTGCTTTTTGTGGACAGGACATACATGGGCAATTTTCCACATTGTCGGATAGATGCCAGTGTTGTAGCTGTACTGGGACAGCTTGGCTAGAGGTGCGGCTAGTTCTGGAGCACAAGTCTTCAGCACGACAGTCGGGATGTTGTCGCGGCCCACAGCCTTTGCTGTATCCAGTGCGCTCAGCCGTTTCTTTATATCATGTGGAGTGAATTGAATTGGCTGAAGACTGGCTTCTGTGATGGTGGGGTCCTCAGAAGGAGGCCGATATGGATCATGGGGTTGGCTTATTACAATATATTTGATGGACTTCAGAGGTATTCTGCTTCCTCCCCCTACATCAGGAAGCAGCGGTGTGGTGTTGACTGCCTCTGAGGCAACTGAACTTTAAATTTCCTCCCGCCTGCCATAGCAACAGTGGACACCGGGAACATGCGTCTAGCTCTAACATAATGGCAATGACAGCAAATCCATCCTTACTGTGTCATTGGACTACACCAGCCTATACAGCTACAATCATTTCCAGCAGAAAACCCTGAAAGTGGCGGCAACCAGTGGCCAGTAGGTGGGAGGAAAATCTAGACCATTCAGGCAAAGTCCTGTTTCATATTTTACTAAGATCGTGTTCAAAATCTTAACATAAAGCTATGCATTACAAACTGATAACTGGCAGTTTTATTGCAGGCAAAGTCACCTGATAGTACTCATCAGTGTTTGTTTATTCTTAATTATTAACCCCAGAAAACCTTGTCACGGATGTAAAATTCCACCAGTAAACTACAATTTACCCCATAACTCAGACAATACTGCAGCATTAAATACTTGAAGCCTATAAACACTTTATATGTTGTCTTCAAAGGAAAAGAGAGTTTTCTGAACTAATGCAGGTTATAAACTGAAAAGCTTTCTTTCCTATAACTTTATTCGCCCTGACTACAATTATTGCTGCGTGACGTGATGTAACAATCTGGTTCTTGAGTAATAAATAACCATTTTGTAATTTTGTTGAGTTACAAAACAGTAAACATTTTGTTAAGGAAAAATATTGCTACAGAGTTAGATAACTCTGTAATTTGGGTACAAAATATTAATTATTGAAGACTCCGAAGCGCAATAAAGTAGGAAGCTCGGCATCAACGCCCATAAAACTGTGAAATGGGGACCAATTTTAACCCACCCCGCCTGGCGGAAATGGAGCAGCCACACAGCTAACATCGCCTCTGAAAACTTACCCTGTTTCCCACTCCATTCCAGCTCGCCGCTGCTTGAACTTGTCACCTTTTTTTTTTAGGCAGCCAAGGCACCTGCCTGAACCAGATAGGAGCATCATTAATACATGAAAATCGGGGTCCTATACTGTCACTGGGCAGGGTGACCACCGTAGGCGCCCGCTCAGTAAAACCTATCGGGGAAGAAATGGTAAGAGGTAAGTTTTAAACATCTTTGTGGGGCTAGGAGGAGCAGGAATGCTCTTCCGACTCCCACAAGGAAAGTCTGGGATGTTGTTGCCCCAGGCTGACCTTGCCCACCAGCAAGACCCTACTGAAACCCTAAGAGATTTACCTGCGCATGGCGGGGGGTTTCTGATCTTTGTGTGCCGACAGCCGGCTAGCTACTTCTTTACGCCTGTTTCAGGTGGGCAGCTGGATGTAAATGAGCCCTTGGAGTTGCAGTAGCCCAGGCCTCAATCTAGAGCCGTTAGGGGTTTTGATACTCACCACCAACCCCCACCACCCTCATCCCACCTCCACCTGTCTGAAACCTGCTCCCAGTTAAAATCCTCCCCCATTCCCTCCCAAAGACTTGAAGTGATACCAGCCGATTTTGGAAGATATGGTCCTTCCTTGCAAAGAGATGCTCGCAGAGTTCAGAGGAGGCTATGACTGCTCCTTGCAAAGGGAGGATTGTAACACCTAACCTGAATCTTGAAAGATGGCACCATATGTTAACTGGACTGGACACACTGCAAGCTTGTGAGCCAACGGCAGGGGTATGACCTGAAAGAATGTTTTGAGTAATGCTGCTAGTAAGACTGTGGAATTGTTCTTGCGTATGTAATGAATGTTCTAAATTGGTTGGGTGTAAAATCATAGCTGGTACAATATAATGTTACAATGTCCAATTCTCCCTTTATTGCCAAATTCCATTTCAATGATAATGAAATTCTGATAGATCTTAGGGATTATGATCGCTCCTTATTTGTGTCCATTTTAGAATTCATTCTTTTACTTTCTGCCCCCAACACCCCCCCTCCCGTCCACCCCCCCGTCCCCCCCCCCCCGTCCCCGCCCCCGCCCCCACCATCTTCCACCAATTAAGTGCTTGGGCCTCAAGGAAGAGAAAGGGCCAACTGGCATTGAACAAGTGGTCAATTCTTCTTCTTCTTTCATATGGTAATAGCAAAGCAAATCAAATGTCAATATCTAAGTCAGATATCCAGGCCAAAGCTTCCGGTGTAACTGCATGGATATCTTGTAGGCGGCCTGTGAATTTCCTCTGAGGCCAGTGCTCAATAATGTGCTCCAGGGTCTGATTAGGAGCTCCACAGTCGCATGATGGGGATGCTTTAATCTTCCATCTATGGAGAAGGTGGCAGCATCTACCATGACCGGTTCTGAGGCAGTTGATGGTTGTCCACTGTTTGCAAGGAAGGTTTGATCCTTCAGGTTGTACTTTGGGGTCCTCTATGAGGAATCCATTCTGTATGTCACAGTTCTTCCAAGCATTTCGCCATCAGTCTTCAAGGCTGAGGGGATATCGCTGAAGGGCTTCGGCGACGGTCCAAAATGCCCTTCTAGATTTGAGACGGGTTGGTGGTAGGTTGTTCAAGTTGGCCTGGATTGGCATGTCTTTGCTGGTGTAGCAGTTGTACTCTCTATTGAATGGCGGAGCAGGCTTGAGGGGCCGTATGGCCTACTCCTGCTCCTAATTCTTATGTTCTTTTAAATCATAAGGCCTGGATGAAATGCATCCCAGGCTGTTAAGAGAAGCAAGGGAGGAAACAGCAGAGGCGCTAACCATTATTTTTCAATCCTCTCTGGCTACAGGTGTGGTGCCGGAGGACTGCTAACGTTGTACCGTTGTTCAAAAAGG